>CM042061.1:62957500-64157500 GCA_023525745.1 Arctium lappa
TTGTTACTTTTTAGGCGTTGTTATCTAGTCGTTGGATGAGTAGTTGCAATTAATACGAGAAACGTCTGAATTAGTAAGATGAAAACGAAAACTAATTAAATGATTTAATCACATGCAATTTAAGACATTATGTGCAACTTCGAACAAATAATCTTATAATTCGTTAAAAAAAAAAAAAAAACCACGAGATTGTTTAATCAAGAGAAAACCATTAAACCAAAGTTGCATGACCTCAGTGGCGGACCCAGGATATTAGGTGAGTGGATGTACAAATGAAAAACTTAATAAATTGTTATCGATGTGTTTTTAGCCGAATTTCCTATTGGGGGGATTTTTTATGTTTTTTGTTGATTTCGAGAGATTTTTTAAGCTTCTGTGTTAATTCGATGGGTTTTTTTGGTTTTTTTGTGTTGATTTCGAGAGTAAATTTTGGTTTTTTTGGGACTTGTGTACCTTTCACCCCTCAAAAACGTATATATCACGGAGCACCCCCTGTAGTTGAGCGGGTGCACCTTACGTACCGAAAAAAATTTCGCCCTTACGAAACGAACTTGAGCGGGTGCACGGGACCCTCCTTGGGAAGGGTAGGTCCGCCCCTACATGACCTATACATAGGTACAACTTGAGATTACAACGCTAACTGTAAAGTCATATCATGCCTAATGAATATGATTCCTTAACTACCGACTATATTTAAAAAAATGTTGAAAAAAAATCATAATTCGTAATTCTCCCTACTTCATTTATTTCGACATTTTCTTATATATATATATATATATTGTATCTAAATAAATTAGTTATATAATAAGCGTTAAATAGACTATGTGTCTGTCAAATCTTGAGATCTGCTTCCAGCCATAAATATAATTTGTAGGTTAATTATCATTAATTCATTTCACAAACTTAAACAAAAGAATTGCTCTAGAGGTCACTTAAAGGGAAATGAAGTGTTTCTATTATTATGTTCACGTTATTTGATGCACATAACATTGTTGAGTTTAACAAACTGAAGCCTCTTTCGATCCTCGTACATTCAATTTATGCCCTTAAAATTACACTCCACTCGTGGATTTCATCGACATTCAAGGTTATAACCTGATTAATCGAGTAACACCTCTTATGTACTCAGTCAATGCATTTCTCAATACTCGGTCCTAGCATCCGTGATTACGTCAATAACTAGTAGATCATACGTATAGATATACATATGCATATAGATACATAGGGAGAAGTTCATTTGATAAATGCTAAATATATGAGAAGTAGAGAATTAATCCTAACCTTTCATTGGGTCAAGATCGACTTTGACAGGTCAAATATTACATTTTTGACTGGTCAACAATTACGACTTTTGACTGATCAAAAGTTGCGGCTATTCCAAATCTAGAATGATATTTTCGTAATTTTTACAAATACACGGGACGAGTTCATATATGAACATGTATGATTCACATATGAACTATATGTTCATATGTGAACCAGTGTAATTCACATATGAACTCTTTTAATTGATTCATATATAAACCTTTGTGATTCATATATTAACCAATTAATTGATTCACATATGAACTAATTAATTGTAAGTTCATATGTGAATCAGTTGAACTAATTAACAGATTCGTATATGAATCTTTGTGATTCACATATGAACTAATTAACTGATTTATATATGAATCATAAAGGTACATATATGAATCAGTTAAAAGAGTTCATATGTGAATTACAATGGTTCATATATGAACATATAATTCATATGTGAATCATACAAGTTCATATATGAACTCGTCCCGCGTATTTTACGAAACTACCTGTAATACCCTAAAAATAGGGATAACAAAAATCCGAAAAAAAAACGGACATGCGGTATATAAAATTACCAAAGCAAGAGCCTCCCAACAATGGAGACAATACACAAACCTGTTTAAATACAGTCGTAATTAAACGGACAATAAATAACAACTAACTAATATAATTTCTATTACTAGAAAAGAGATTACAAATAAGGGTGTCATTTATAGACCCAAAGGTTCTCCTACCAAAAGTAATTCCAAATGCAATATTCTCAAATCTCTCACTCAAGCACTATGCTAGCTTAGAACCGATGCCGCTAAAACTTGAGATACACATCGACACCAAACAAGTGTTAGGCCAAAAAGCCTAGTGAGTTGAACGATAACAAGCATGCATGAACAGTCATAAATTCTTATCAGCAGTTAACCAGTGTCCAATATATGAGGAGTCATTAGGGGAGACCCAAAGCACCAATCAAGCCCACCCCAAGAGAATAGAATATTACCTTATCCCAAGCTTGAATCCACCAATCAAAACACCTCTAGTTCAACAAAATGGTTACAAATCTCTAATCTACGAAAGGGAGAACAAAGGGTGGATGAACGCTAGAAAACTATGGTAAAGAAGATGAAGTGGGATAGATGAAAAGCTTACCACCACAAAATACTCTCGTATACTCCAATAGACTTCCAATCTCTAGCTAGATCCTTGAAGAGCTCTCAAAAACGAAACCGTAGCAAGTTGAATCGCCAAAAACGGAGTTGAAATGAGAGAGTTGTGAAGAAATGAAGAATGAGGCTGAAAATCGCGATTTATGCACTCTGATACCTCCAGGCTAATGTGACAGGCTATAGTGACAATGTCACAATCGCCGAGATTGTACCAAGAGTGTTTGGACTCTGGAGATTGTAACAGGCTATAGTGACAGTGTCACAATCGCCGGGCACTATAGCCGAGCACGTACCGAACACTGTTTTGGCCATAACTTCTTCGTTTTAGCTCCGATTTCGCTCCGGAAAGAACCGTTGGACTCGTAATTGAATCCTTCATCTATCAAGACTATAAAATCAAGGATTCAATCCCAAAATCAAATATCTTATTTTCTTTAATATATCGGTTCTTGTATTAACTTGAATTGATACCTCTCGAAAATCGGGGTGTTACAATCCTCCCAACCTTAAAAGAGATTTCGTCCTCGAAATCTGGAACCACCAAACACCCAACATCATACTTGGAAAGATCGATTGATTTCCTATCCAAAAGGTATGCCTTCATGAAACTTCACCTCATATACGGGTCCGATTACATTCCGGTTTAGGTTGTCGCTGTGTTTCTCATAACGTGTCGTTACAAACTAAATCTCAGCGTTCAATATATTTCACCGACGTCAGGATGAACGTTGAGTCCCTGATTAATCATTTTCTTAATCATTAAATCTCGGTTGCCTCCCAACCTTAGATTGCTTGTATTACCTCAAGAGTAATTTACGACCTTATTCAGTCATTTCCACCAAGAATACCCCAAAGCAAACCTTTCCTTTAGAAACCTCTAATTGCAACGCGTCAAAGTCTCCTCGATAATCGATTTGTACTTAAAGTCCACCTCGACATTCTCACAAATGTATCCAATAAATATTACCACCAAACTCCCACCATGCTCAAGCATCGAATTCCAAATCAGCGAAAGTCCTGACAATTACCAAAATATCAATGATTGATTCTTAATTATCAACATCTAATTTCCTTAAGTTTACCGCTCGTCCTGCAGACGCACCAGATCTAACGAAAATACACTGAAGCACACCAACAGTTATTGTCCTCAAAATAGAGTGTCGACACCTATCCTCGGAATGACCATTATGCAAACGTGGGTATACTACCAAATATTTCATTCCCGATTAGCAATATCGATTCAAAGTTGACACCTACTCTTGGAAGTAGTCACCCAAATCCAACATCCTTACCAGTCAACCATTACATCATCATTATTCACGAATACCCAACAATATAGTACACCACCGTCACATAGCATGCCGTCGTACCAAAATCCCACAATTCCAAAACTAACCATACCCAAACAACCGAACACGATTTTAATCCGTAGGTTTAACGAAGCATAAAGATCGTTACTTAACTAACTGGGAGAAAACACATGTATAACGCCTCAAACTCCGAGGACTATTTTAATCCTTAATATCGATTTCTAACACGAGGGGGCTTACACCTATAGCCCAATGAGTTCAAGGTTTTTCACACTACTATGTCAATTTAAAATTTATAAAACTCTCAAATGCATAAGTTTTATAATAATTAAACGTGCGGTGAAAATACACTATTGTGCATTCGATAGGTTTCAAAATTGATCACCAATGCCACACATATAAAACCATTTTCAAAACTCATTTTATCAGTACTTATGGTAATAAAACGGTAACGAAAGATGCGTAACAAAATTTTCAAACGGACTACCAGGGTCCTAGTATGCATCAATTTATGCTATGCATATAAAAAATAACTTTCCGTCCTATAACATGTGCAATAAAAATTTGTACAACTCCCAAAAGATGATTTCACAACTTCAACTTTAAAATCTTTTACTTTAACACAAAACGTCGGAAGATAAAATTTCCAACAAAACCTATATACGTCCGATCATTTCCCAAATGTAGCAAAACAATAGGAACGTAATTTTTTTTTCGCGTTTCAAATTTGGGTCGCACCGATAAAACGCACTTACCCAAAACTGTATCTACAACGTCATGCAAACCGGAAATTCATTTCATGCATTGGGGAAAACTCCTATCAGTAAAATCAATAATTGAAATATGTTATGGGCAAAAGTTCTATCCGAAATAACATAAAATTTTCATACGATTACTCACACCAACAGTATAATTTATGTAATGAATGAGAAATAGTTTTACGTACTAAAACAGTGTATAACAAGACGTTCGTACAAAACTACAGAAGGGAAATTCACAAAATCGAACCCCAAAATTTCTGCAATTAACCATGAAATGTCATGAAATAAAACTTCCCATCGTGACTCGCATACCTCGGTTTATTCCCCAAAATTTAGTAATGACATATGCATGCGATTTGAGCAATTATAAGAGTAATTTAATTTAATTCCAAACTGTATAAATAAAATGTTTGTAAAACCCAAGACAACATCCTCATGATATCGAACTCTTAAGATTTTCTCTCTTTTAGTCACAATGCGACATGAAATAAGATTTCAATATAAAACGTTCTTTCATAAACTTAGATTTAACCTAAAACTTGCTCAAAATGAGAATAGAGAGAGAACTCCCAATCTTTATAAAACGTGGGTAAAAGGTTATATCTCGAAATACCCAACACGGGTGGAACATGATACACAACTCATAAAACATAGATAAAATCTATATAAATAAAAATTTGTCGTGAACACGAACATTCGACCCAAACTCACACGACCGTAAAAGTGGACGAACACAAATACCGAAACATGGAAATGACGTATTCCATTCAAACCTTAATATACGTGGGAAAGACCCAATATTAAGGCCATCATTTATCGTCGACTACACAAACCAAAGTTGGTAAAAATACGACATTAACTTTAAAAAAATACCACGGATCTACGACGGAGAGACCCGTATACATTGAGAATAGAGAAACATGCAAGTAGGCCGCCCATACAACTTCCTCGCATGTCATCTAAACGTTTCCATCTTGGGTGGCGAGAACACGTGAATGGGGCCACCCGTGATGTTATTGGATTTCACCACATATCCCGATCCTAGTTCCCATGTCATGCCAGACATCACAATCCTCGGACCGTTTGTTGCCCCTTGCCATACTCCGTCGAGTTCCACCCCAAGGTCTTACGGACATGGATGCCTATCCAATCTAGACGAGTTTCAACTCAGCGGCTCGAGCCACCTATTGCCTACTCGCTAGCAAACCCAAGCGGTCACTAAGTGTAACCCAAAACCTCAGGCCTTACAAAACACACAAACTTACGTGTCTATGGATCCATTACGACACTATCTAACATTACATGACTCCAAATGAATGACCAAAGCACCCAAAGCATGTAACTCACCAATGACACGAATTAAGCGCCATCATACTCAAAACCCACGACGGTTATAAATCCGGACAAATGTCCACACGACTCATTTAGTCAAAACCGAGCCAAAGGCCCAACACTTTACGTAAATACCCAAATAAAAACCGATATAAATATTGGAACCCGTTTGACCGTCTAATATGCAAACACAACCAAAAGTACAAATAAATAAAATCTCATCGTTGGTTGAGACAAACCATTTTCCCAAATGAACTCATACCCTTATATTTTCAAAATGCCTCATAACACAATAATATGCATTTCTAAAAAGGTTTATAAAATTAAATACACAAAATGACCCTTACGTCAATTGAACTCCAATTATATATGTAAAATCATCAATTAACATTTCAATATGATTTATTTACCGAAATACCCAAAGATCCCTGATGGCACTAATTATTTAGTGTCATTATGCTTTTTTTATCTTTATTTTAGGATAACATTTTACCTTCTAATCCCAACCTTTGAGTCATTTTAGTTCATTATTTTATCTTTTCTTGTTTCTTGGAGCTAAAGATGTGAATGACTTGTTTTATTGCATTGGATAAGCTAATTGGTGTATTTTTTGGCAGAATATTAAGTGCAGCAGGCTGCAACATTCCTGCAGCAGCCAAATATGGAGCTTAATGGATAAGCTAGAAGGAGCTTAGCATGGAAAGACTTTTTGGGATTTTTATATCTGATTTTTGGGAACCTTCTAGATTAATTTTGGCTGGTGTACTTTGGATAAAACATTTGTCCTTATTGTCTTTTGGATATTAACTTTTGGTTAATGTGTCTTTGTACTTTAAGTACTTTGTTAGTGTTAATTACTCTTTTGTGTCACTCCCTTTTAGTATAAAAGGGGAGCTTGGGGTTGTAGTTAAGGGATCCATTATCTATCATCTCATTTTATAATTGCAAGAAATCTTTTGGTTACCTCCTCTTGTTCTTTATTTTATGTTTTATTATTCTTAGCTTTCTTTAATTAGTTCTTTTTATTATTTGCACTTTACATTATCGTCATTTTATTTCTTGTAATTTATATTCAGTCATTTACATTTATGCATTTACTTTCCGTTATTTATCGCTTTATGTCTTTAAATATGAGTAGCTAATTTATTTAGCTCGGGTGTGAGATAAAAGGGTGAGATTTTAAACCAAAGAAAGGTGGATATTGTTTCGCAATAACAATGTTCCATCATTTCATTTCAAGTTTTATAAAGTTCAATGACACTTCTTGACGAACTGATCACTTGCTAAAGTGTTAAAATGCGGTTGACTTAGAGATAAGATACCAAAAGCACGTCAGTTTGAATGATATAAGAAGTAGACTTGAGAGAGTTGCTTATTATTTATAAATTGATTTATTCTCGACAAGTTGATCGCTAGTCATTAGTGTTAAAGTGTAGAGGACTTAGAGATAAGCCCATTCGAACACGTCAACTTGAATGATATGGGAATCGGCTCGAGAGCGCGGTTTTAGATACAAAGAGATTTGATCGTCCATATATTTTGAGGACTTTATTCTACACTATAAATAGCTGGAGGCTGCACAGAGATGTGTTTAGTCGAATCTAAACAGTAGTGTGAATATTGAAGTCCGAGAGGAATACCCTCAAAATAGATGGTGGATCTAGTTATGGCTAACTCATGCTGCAGCATGTCTGTAGCATAAGTCTGCTGGAATTTGTGTTTAAATCTTACCTAATTGTCTTACACCCGTGCTTGCTTAAATATTTTGTTAATCTAATCAAGTGACAAACCAAACCAGATCAAGTCTTCAAAATCGCCATCTGAAGTCATTTCTTTCTCTTACTTTTTAATCTACTTTTACTCCAATCTCTGTGGGACGATACTTGATTCTTACCATTTTATTACTTGAAAGAAGATATTAGATCTCATTGTATACTTGCTTTGAGGTTTAATTAGCACACGTCTATAGGTGTATTCCAAGCACTATCAATCCCAAAATGGGTATCTCAACATGCTTATAAAACTAAACATTTTAAAATAACTAAACTTATCAATAGTTAACAATTTGAGGTAAAACACAAACAGTTTAAAATAAACATTTTGGCATGTACACCGTTTTCACAAATCAACTTGAACTCACGCTCCTCGATTTCTCTAGTTAAACTATCGTCATCTAGATGCTCAACATCTTAAGGCAAAGATCACGGACTTCATAGGTTCACCTTACAATTTCTCCTCGAATACATCGATTCAAAAGCCTATGGTTCTAATCCAACCAATTAATCCGACTCGAAACTGTCCACTTAATGCAATCACCATACTTACCGTCAATCCAAGTAACGAATACTAAAATCATTAACCTTTTCTAATAGTTACCCATTCAGAAACTTTCTTACCACCCCAACGGTCGACATACCAAGGCAGTTCACGCAAGCACGAGAATGAATAAGGAGGATATTAACAGAATTGAACACGAAGGAAACGTATTATTACGTCTACCAAATATCATAACATTAGTAAACCAAACACAAGAGAACGTACTACTACATTACCAATTGTCACAGTAACGACACTTCAAGCACCATCACGTATAAATATCCTCATAATAACATTAGCTAGGTGAGATTATGAACATATAATACATAAAGGTTCTCGTTACCATCGCCACAACGCTTGATAACCATAGTTTCCATCGACTCTAAGACTAACCCATCTTAGAAATTCTACCCAACTCACAAATCATTGCCTAACGTACTCAGTCTAAGTCTAGACATCTTACATTCATGCCTAGTTCACTTAAACTAGAGCTCTGATACCAACTTGTAACACCCTAAAAATAAGGATAACAACATCCGAAAAAAACGGACATGTGGTATATAAAATTGCCAAAGCAAGAGCCTCCCAACAATGGAGACAATACACAAACCTGTTTAAATACAGTCGTAATTAAACGGACAATAAATAACAACTAACTAATCTAGTTTCCATTACTAGAAAAGAGATTACAAATAAGGGTGTCATTTATAGACCCAAAGGTTCTCCTACCAAAAGTAATTCCAAATGTAATATTCCCAAATCTCTCACTCAAGCACTATGCCAGCCTAGAACCGATGCCGCTAAAACCTGAGATACAAATCGACACCAAACAAGTGTTAGGCCAAAAAGCCTAGTGAGTTGAACGATAACAAGCATGCATGAACAGTCATAAATTCTTATCAGCAGTTAACCAGTGTCCAATATATAAGGAGTCATTAGGGGAGACCCAAAGCACCAATCAATCCCACCCCAAGAGTCGATATACCTTGATGCCCTTAACAAGGAACACCTGCAAGGCCCGACACACCCAAAGACTACTCCAACAGGAAAATTCCCCGAGTGGCGGAGGTCTAGGCACATACCATCACGGTGGCGCCCAAGACTACATCCTCCGTGTGAACTGACTTGGTTCGTCCAACATAATGCATATAGGAGGTCCTTTAGGTGTATTTCAACCCAACATATTTCCATACCGACTACGGGTATAATATTACCATCCTATCCTCATGAAGTCTAACAAAAGACCCAAATGACAATTATATTCATTATGCATATAAATATGACACCAAAGTGGTATTCCAATAATATATCATCATATTGTACCAAACATGTATTCCTTAATCATGTCAAATACCCATTGTGAGCACACATAATGTAAATCCCAAATAATTACACGAAGAGAGTAAATCATGGGATGATACTTCTAATACATATATCTCACATAATCTCATGAAAATACCATCAATTACTTAAACTTGTAAAGATGAACATTTTGAGCAAATATGTGATAATAACAACAAATAAGCAAATATGATGTGTATCCAGTTTTAACAAAAGCTTAGTAAACTCACATTGCTAGATTTAGACTAAATCTAGATTTACCCACTTAGAGCTTTCCTTGAAGAAACTTGGTTCTTCAAACCAAATCTTCTAAAACCTATATCCACAAGGTCCCAACCATGAATATACATAATCAACCACAAAGAATCGTTTCCCAACCGTCTACATGAATATCTCAACTAATAACGAAATCCTAACTTCCATAGATGAAGAGAATAGAATATTACCTTAACCCAAGCTTGAATCCACCAACCAAAACACCTCTAGTTCACCAAAATGGTTACAAATCTCCAATCTACAAAAGGGAGAACAAAGGGTGGATGAACCCTAGAAAACTATGGTGAAGAAGATGAAGTGGGAGAGATGAGAAGCTTACCACCACAAAATACTCTTGTATACTCCAATAGACTTCCAATCTATAGCTATATCCTTGAAGAGCTCTCAAAAACAAAACCATAGCAAGTTGAATCGCCAAAAACGGAGTTGAAATGAGAGAGTTATGAAGAAATGAAGAATGCGGCTGAAAATCGCGATTTATGCACTCTGATACCTCCAGGCTATTGTGCCAGGCTATAGTGACAATATCATAATCGTCGGGCACAATAGACGAGATTGTACCGAGAGTGTTTGGACTCTGGCGATTGTGACAGGCTATAGTGACAGTGTCATAATCGCCGGGCACTATAGTCGAGCACATACCGAACACTGTTTTGGCCATAACTTCTTCGTTTTAGCTCCGATTTCGCTTCCGAAAGAACCGTTGGACTCGTAATTGAATCCTTCATCTATCAAGACTATAAAATCAAGGATTCAATCCCAAAATCAAATATCTTATTTTTCCTTAATATATCGGTTCCTGTATTAACTTGAATTGATACCTCTCGAAAATCGAGGTGTTACACTACCCCTCTATCTTCAACAGACCACATAAGAAATTATCCGGTGCTTCACGTGTTGACCAAATAAAGGGCTAGGATCATTTCTTTATTTCTCAAATGAACCCAATCTTAGATACTCATATGTATATATATATATATATATATATATATACACAGAGATAGAGGAGAATTTAAATGCAAACCACCTAATTTTGCAAACCGTGCAAACCATCGATTTCATTGGTGAAGTTAATGAAACTAGTTCATGAAATTGTTTCATATATTTGTGTTTTTTACGTAAAAATAATATTGTTTCATCTATTTTCTCATTCTGATGAAATTGTTCCATGTATTTTCTCATTCTGATTAAACTTTTTTCATTTTTAGATAAAAAGTACAAATATATGAAGCAATTTCATCAAGAAAAGAATTATATGAAACAATTTCATCAAATTAAACAATTTCATTAATATAACCAATGAAATCGACGGTTTACACGGTTTACAAAATTAAGATGATTTGCAAATGAAACTACACCTATACAGATAAATAGATAGATAGAAAAGACCTATTGATCAATATCTTGTTTGACCGCTTCTCATGTTCAGTGGTTCTAAGTGATCCCATGCTCAAACCAATATGGTCCTATAACACTAGTTAGGACCACCAACTCCTAACCGTTTTTATCGTAACTGATCGTGGGACTCTAAGATTGGTTCGGGATAGGATCAAATGTCAAAAACGATCCTTCGCATTCAATTCTAAACGTCAATGCTAACCAATTGCAACGTCTTATTATTAATATTACTATTACTATTACTATTACTATTATTATCTATACTATATTATAAAAACGATATAAAAAACTCTTAATTACAACATTTTAAGCACAAGTTACAACTAATTAAAGTCAATTACTTAATTTACAATTTCTTAATGCTTTGGTACAACCTTTCCAAGCACAATATCTCACATAATCATCTATTTGTGGAATGGATACTTATTTATTAATATAACTATTTGTTTTTTTGGTGAATAATTTATAAAATAGATTTTTATATTAGCATAATCTATTTTAAATGTAGATTTTACATTTATATCTATATTAATGAGATGTAATATAAAATCTTTTTTCTTCCGTATTTTTTTATATTACATCTCATAATGATTTTTCCATAGTTTATTTTATAAAACGAGATACACTAATAAATTATCGTATTCTTTAAAATAAAAATATTCCGCAATATTTTCCAAATTAACCAAGTGTAAAGAAAATAAAATAGAAACGATGTAGATATAAAAATATTCTTCCATATTGTTAATATATTTACATTTAAATGTAAAATCGAAAATGAAAATAAATTTTTTTTAAATATTCTCTACATTCACTATAAATATATATAGCTAACAAAAGATATTCCACTATATTTTTGTTTCTTTGAAAAACTACTTTTTTATATTTTATTTACTGAGGATTTGTTTATATTTTCCAAAACCCACAATCATATTTTTCGAAGTAGGGGAATAAGATATATATACATATCTTTATTTTTATCGATTAATACTATGAGCTCTTGAAGTCAATACTCAGATAAATATGTTGTGAGACATGTCGTTTGAGTTTTAAATAACATCATACAAAAATATTACCAATATTATTGCACAAACTCATAACAACAAACGATTAAGAATATATGCAAGTTAATCACTTATGAAAATACATTCGTTTTTCACATTGTATTTCATTAACTGTTAACAGAGAAATTACGTTTCATTTTAACTCGGTTCAATATTTTAACAAACAAATTATCCTCTCGTGCAATGCACGGGTCTAACACTAGTTATTTATAATTGTGAAATCTTTAAATGTAAATAAAGAAAGTGTACAAAAGGGAACCTTATCTATGTTGCATGTGGTGATGGTAGTGTGGTACAATGAATGGTTGCTTCAAACAAAAGCAAAGATTTTGTTGATTGTATCCCACTTTAAACACAAATTATGCTATCAATTCCAACCTCCTTTTTATTGCACTTTTTCCCTCCTTTTTATTGTGGTAATTAATCACACCAATTGTATAAAAAGTGGTATTTATTTTATTTAATTATGTTCATTTTATTCTATTTTTCAAATACAAACTCAAAGGTTCACAGTTTTAAAATGTATATTTATTGATATGTAGTAGAGTAAATTACAGATTTGGTCCCTAAGGTATGTCCAAAATAAAGGATTTGCTCCCTTAACTTCATTTATTACATAAGAAATCTCTAGATATGTAAATTTTTATGGATTTGGTTCTTCACACTAACGATCGTCCAACTTTTCCGTTAAATATGACTTTTTAGCAGATTTTCTTTATTTTTACCATTTTTCAAACCACATGAACCAAATATGTAATTTATTATAAACTATATATATATATATATATATATATATTAGGTATTATATATTATATATTTATTGTATTTATATTTGTATTTTATAAATTATATTATATTTATATTTTAAATTTTATATTATATATTTATATATTTTTTTAAAAGTCTTTATATATTTATATTTATATACAACGTTTACATTTATATTTTATATATTTATAAATTATTTATATTTTATATATTTATAAATTATACTATATTTATTTTTTTATAGTTTTTTGTATTTATATTTTATGTATTTGAACCTTCCATCTATTCAGTTTGTATAATGATTTAATTTAGCGTTTGTATATTGATTTGTATATATTTGAGCCTCCACCTACGCTATTTGTGTAAAAGATTTGTTTTGGTAATTGTGACATAAAATTTAAATTATTTATAAACTAAACATCAAAGCTTTAATATATAAATCACAATTTTGTACAGTTTCATCACAAATGACACGATACAAACTCTAAATCAAATAACCATAAAAATCGCATAGATGGAAGATTCACATACATAAATATAAATATAAATACAAAATAAATTTTATAAAAGATAAATATAGTATAATTTATAAATATATAAATATAATATAATTTATATAATACAAATACAAAAAATATAAATATAGTTTAGAGTAAATTACATATTTGGTCCATGTGGTTTGAAAAGTGATAAAGTTATAGAAAATTTGCTAAAAAGTCATATTTAACCGAAAAGTTTGATGGCCATTAGTGTGAAGGACCAAATCCATAAGAATCTGCATACTTGGATGTTTCTTATGTAATAAATGAAGTTAAGGGACTAAATCCATAATTTTTACATACCTTAGGACCAAATCCGTAATTTACTCATATAGTTATATATATGATACGGTACCATGTTTTTTTTTCCATATACCATTTACCAACCAATTATAATTGGTATATAAAGTTTTATACCATGTATCAACCAACTATACATGGTACCAACTAAATTGGTACCAACTTTTTTCGGTTGGTACATGTTGGTACGGTTTTGTACCAACATCGTAAAAGTTGAAATTACAAATTTATTTATATTGACATTTTTTACCAATTATATCTAGATGCACTAAAACTATCGAGCATTCAAATAACATGTGGATATATGTTGTACCATTTATCCCTACATATACAAACATTCAAATAACTTTCATGTAATACAAACAATCACTAGTAGTTTAATAGTAACGATCACTGAGTAGTGATGATGGATTGTGAAGGTGTAGAAAAGGTAATAAGGTTGAAAGGGTTACGCAAATGAATTCAACCAAGTTTAGTATATCCATCCATATTATAATTTAGCAGAATTTAAAATATAACAATTTGAAATTTGAAAATCAAAATTAGTTATACTATTAACTAAACTTTAATTATAAATAATTAAAAAAAAATAAGTCGGTACGGTACAATACGATATTACCGTGGTATACGACTTCTAATACCACTGTTAGAAGATGAATATGGTTGAAGGAGACAATGAATATGCTGAAGGTTTGAAACCTCGATATATTGATTGAGAGAAAACGTACAAAGTGTAAAGTAAATAATGAAAAGTTATCTAACCTAGACTACAAGATACAACATATTTATACGTAGACTAAATGGGCTTGGGCCCTATACTGACATGGGCCTCGGCCCTCTATATACATTAACATCCTCCCTCAAACTCAATCGAGAGAAGAATGAGCCAGATGGAGTTTGAAAACTAGATCACGAAACCGTCCCGGTAGATGAGCTTTAGTGAAAATATCATCCGGTTGATCAAGAGTCGAAATAGGAAGAAGCTGGATCGTCTTACGAGTCACATGTTGACGAACAAAGTACAGTCAATTTCAATATGCTTTGTGCGCTCGTGAAAGACATCATTGTGAGCAATCTGAATCGCACTGTTGTTGTCACACCACAGTGGAGTTGGGTACCGTTGAGGAGCCCCCATGTCATATAGTAGCCAGCGTAGCCACATAAGTTCTTGAGTTGTGTCAGCTAGTGCTCGATACTCAGCTTCAGTACTGGATCGAGCTGTGAGATATTGTTTCTTGCTCCGCCAAGATATAAGGGAGTCTCCAAGAAAGAAACAGTAGCCGGTAGTGGAGCGACGATCAGTCATGTCACTGTCCCAATCAGCATCAGAAAACCCTCGCAAAGTTAATGATGACGTGGATAGAAAATGAAGACCATGAAACATGGTCCCTTTCAAATATCGAAGAATGCGCAGGACAGCAGCGTAGTGATCAGAACAGGGTGCAGACATGAACTGACTGACAGTATGAACAGCATAGGCAATGTCAGATCGAGTTACTGTCAGGTAGACAAGTGACCCTACTAACTGGCGATATAAAGTGGGATCACGCAGAGGAGGTCCAGCATTCGGAGCCAAATGAAGGTTGTGCTCAAGAGGAGTGGATGCAGTTTTGTTGCCAGTAATCCCAGCTTTTGACAAGAGATCTGAGGTGTATTTGGCTTGACAAAGATAAATTCCCGATGAATTGGAGATCACCTCAAGACCAAGAAAATAGTGTAAAGAGCCAAGATCCTTCATCTCAAAGCAGGAACTAAGAGATGTCTTGAGATTAGCTATGCCTGTAGAGTCATTGCCAGTAATAATCATATCATCCACATACAGAAGAACTAAGATTGTACCAGCCTCAGTGGTCCGGGTAAACAGTCCGGAATCATAGTTGTTGGGTGAGAAGCCTAGAGAGGTGACTGTGGAACTGAATTTCTCAAACCAAGCTCGCGGAACTTGCTTGAGTCCATAAAGAGCCTTCCGAAGACGACAATCATGACCTTGTAGAAGTCGAACACCTGGAGGAGGTGTCATGTAGACTTCCTCAGATAAGTCACCGTTCAAAAAGGCATTCTTAACATCCATCTGAAAGAGAGGCCATTGTTTGGTAGCTGCGATGGCTAGAAGACTGCGAACAGAAGTGACTTGAGCAACAGGTGCAAAAGTCTCCTCATAATCAATATCGTACTCTTGATTGAAGCCCTTGGCCACAACACGGGCTTTGTATCGATCAATAGAGCCATCAGATTTGGTTTTGATTTTGAACACCCATTTGGAGTCAATGGGTGACTTGCCTGGTGGAAGAGGGACAGATTCCCATGTCTGAGCTTTGTCAAGTGCCTGAAGTTCCTCATCCATAGCTTTCTTCCAATCAGGGTTAGAGGAGGTTTCTGTTGGGTCATCTGAAGATTTGAAGATGACCTCCTGATCTTCCATCTTATATCATCCTACTTAGAATAGGTTTGAGGTTCTATTAGCAGCTTGGTTTCTATACAAATGTTCGGTGAAGTCGAAGATCAACCGAAGAAGACAAAGAAGGAGAATATCTCTCAAAGCGGATTGAAGATAGACTCCTCAACCTAAAGCCAAGTATGCCCACTTGATCAACACCATTGGCCAGGATGGTGCCGATCTCAGTCTTCAGGAGCCGAAGACGTCTTCGGCCGAAGACGTCTTCGGCCGAAGACATCTTCGGAAGCCGAAGACTTCTCAGTCTTAGGAGCCGAAGACCTCTCAGTCTTCAGGAGACGAAGAACTCTTCGGCAACCGAAGACTCCTTAATCTTCAAGGCATGAAGATTTCTCCAACACATTGTACTTTTCTGACAAAGTATATTTGTGATATCTTGCATTGACGTGGACCTCATATGAAGATCAGATAAAGTAAGCTTTGTCTCCTACACCATTTTAAGGAAAGGTCTACACCATCCTGCAGGTCAACACTTCAAGCCAAAACATCTCAAGACAAAAGGTACATCATGTACCTTGCTGAAGACCTGTGTCCATCATTTGCTCAACAGGTGTCCCATGCATTTAATGCATGAGGCACTATAAATATGAAGGATGGTTCAACATGCAAGATAACCAGCTCTACTACCTTCAAGTTCTCTAAGTGCCTGGCAACTTTCTCTCTACGAAGATCTTACTGTTTTCTAAGTGTTTTACAGTTGTTCTTCATTCTCTATGTGTAAGATTGTTTGAACATATCTCATATGTTCTCTTCCGCAACAATCAAAGTTTTCTATGTGTAATTCTTGATTTCAAATCAATAAGAATTAAATTAAGTGAAAAACTGTGTGTATTGTATTCAACCCCCCCTTCTACAATACTTTTCTTATTTATTTACTGCTATTTGGGACCAACAGTTTCCTTGTAGGAAGTAGGTTCGTGATTTGATAGCAGAGTAGTATAAACATGATAATCACGAAGATGAGAAGGAAATTGTCTTACCCGATCTGATCGTCTAACATTCTGAGATTGAGAAGTTCCAGGAGCCAATGACTCAGCAGGCACCTCAGATGTTGGTTGTGCAGATGGAGCAGATGATTGGTGTTGATCAGGAAAACTAGGAGAGGCAGGCTGTGTGGGGGCAGGAGACTCTAAAGGAGAGGCAGACTCATAAGGAATTGGAACAACAGGAGGAGGTGATATGATGTCAGATTGGAGTGAGTCCAATGAGACGGAAGCATGAGTGAAAAACGGAGGGTGAGTCCAATGAGACGGAAACATGTTCCCAGAAGGTAACATAACGAGATATACGAAGACGCTGGGAGAAAGGAACCCAGCAGCGATAACCCTTGTGCTCAATACCATATCCAAGGAAGCAGCACAGTCTGGAGCGAGGTTCAAGTTTGGTATGTTCATGAGATTGTAGTTAAACAAAACAAGCACTACCCCAAACTTTGAGAAGTTCATAGGCAGGAGTGACCTCATAAAGAGCCTCATAAGAAGACTTATTATTAAGGATGGGAGTAGGGTGACGATTGATAGAATAAACTGCAGTGAAAGCAGGTTCACCCCAAAAACGTTCTGGACATTTGGCAGAGATGAGAAGAGTGCGAACCGTATCAAGAATATGACGGTGTTTGCATTCGGCACGACCATTTTGAGGAGATGTGCCGGGACAGTAGTACTGAGAGAGAGTCCTCTGAGATTGAAGAAAGGAGAGAAGAGATGACTCTTTGTATTCCATAGCATTGTCAGCTCTAAGAATCTTTATAGATTTTGAGAATTGGGTGTGAATCATCCGGGCAAACATAATATAAATTTTGGGTAGTTCCGAACGATGTTTCATGAGATATATCCATGTGAAACGTGTATGGTCATCAATAAAAATAACAAAATATCGAGCACCCCCCATGGATGGGTGAGGTGTTGGTCCCCATACATCAGAATGAATAAGATCAAAAGAAGAAGTAGAACTAAACTCATTCATTTCAAAAGGTAAAGCATGATGTTTGCCAAGTTTGCATGATAAACAAGAAATATTATCAGTTGATACACAATTTCCTAACACTCCTAAGTGAGCTAATGATTTTATTCTGGCTAGAGATAAGTGACCTAGCCGAGCATGCCACAACTCAAAAGAGGAAGTGCTGGAAACTGAGGCAACCAGACTTGAAGAAGGTAATGGAAGGCGAAGGTAGACCACTTCAATCATCCGTCCAACTTTACGGCTGAGTCCAAGGATCTGCTTGGTCTTTGGATCCTGTACAACACAACCAGAAGAATGAAATAAAATGATCAAGTTTGATTCAAGAAGCTGCACAATCAAAAGTAAGCTCAGAGATAGTTTCGGAACATTTAGAAAAGACCCGACCCTATGGGAGGGCGGCGAGGGCAACCGCCCTGGGCATCAAGTGAAATAAGGGCATCAAATTAATTTTCAATGTTTGTTTATGGGAGAGTGTGAGATTGTGAGAGTGAGAGTCCATCAAAAACCAAACAACTATAACTATATTCACGCCTCCACTACTATAGTACTATACAATAATATATATATATAAATATTTTGATTTTATAATATAATTTTATTGATTTTAGTGTTTATTTTATTTGTTATCGGTTTTGTAATACAGTTTTATGTGGATTTTGTAATACAGTTCTATGTTTCATTTCATTTTATTAATTTTAATGGTTTTTAAGACTATCTCAAATGCTTGATAATATAGTATAGATAAATAGATGCATTAATATTTATTTAATTTAATTTTTATTTTTCTTCCCTTTTCATAAGAATTTAAGAAAGAAAAAAATAATACAAAAGTATGTTTCAAGCATGTTGTAAAGTATTATTCTTTGGTTTTTTATTTTATTCACATGATATGATTATAGGTAGTTAGTTCTTCTTCATAAATATAACAATCTTTCATATTCTTCTACAGTAAAATATTTTTTATATTTTGTTTTCGTGTAATGTTAAAATTATAAAATTAAGGTTGTTAAAGTCGTATTCGCAGACTACTACAAGTCAAGATAGTTATATGCCTAGTTATATTATAAAGATTCTAAAACGGTTATTTGTACAAAGTGATTTATTCTACAATGTTACAATTACCACCCTTACACTTGCTTATTTAATTACTTTATATCCCTTGTTTTTTTCATTTTTCATTTTACATCATTATCATATTAACACAAATAATCGTATATGAACAAAAATGCAATGAAAAAATACGTTTCTTTTTTTACAAATTATACCATTATAATTGTCTCGTCAATACATTCAAAACGAGTCCAATATTAAATATTTTTTAATTTAACCGTACTATTAAATATCATGAATATCTACGAATTAATTTGTTTTCTATCCATACATTTTATTTTTTTCCACCGTTAGCACATTAAAAATACATAATCGTAAATACGTTTAATTCTTATTATAAATTATACCATTATAATTTTTTTCGTCAATAATTGTAATATAAACTAATTATTGAATATCTTTATGGGTTTAGGGTTTATGGTTTCATAAGTTATGATTCTTAGATCATGGTTGATTGTTGATGACATGTCTATAAGAAAATAGCATTAATTGTTCGTTCTTTACTTACATTCCGCTGTATCGCGTGGGTATATGCCTAGTTAAATTTAATAAAAATCGTCGTGAGAACGTGTGCTTGTGTTTAGTTTGTTTTTCTATATTGTGGGGGCAATTTTTAACTTTTCCGCCCTGGGCATGAAAGATCCCAGGACCGGCCCTGGTTTAGAACATCCGGTAATTGTATATGAGGAGTGGAAACATTTCCACGAAAGGATACCGGTAGGCCAGTGTTGTCAGCAGTTCTTACTGACGCAAATTGTTGAGGTGGTTTCTTAGAAACGAAACCATCAGGGTAAGGTGTCATATAATTGCAACACCCGGAGTCAAAAAGCCATACGTTACCTGTTGCAGCTGAGTGTGGAGAATTCATTCCCATAGCACCAGACATGATCTACTCCATAAGTTCCTGAGTGCGACGCATAAGTTCCATTAGGTCAGGTGAGGAGGCTGAAGAAACCTCGGTATCAGCAATAGTAGATCCAACAACAGCGTGAGTCCGGTTCTGAGTGCCAGTGTGCTTTGAGTTCTTCGGGCAGTCAGACTCATAATGATGCGGATGAGTGATTCCACACCTACGGCACTTACGGATAGGACAATCAAGGAGAAGATGAGCAGTAGAATGGCAAAATGTACACTCAGATATGTTCGTCTTTCCCACAGATTTGGAATGGTTGCTGTTGGTCCATTTGCCTTTTGACTTGGGATGAGACGTGTAGATAACGCTATTAGTAGCAGGCATCAGTGATCGCATGTGAAGACGGGTTTCTTCACTTATCAATTCTGATATTGCTTCTTCAAGAGTAGGTAAAGGCTGCCTATGAAGAAGAGAAGCAAGAACATTCTCAAATTTATCAGTCAGACCCATCAGAATAGTGATCAAGTGTAGCTGGTTGAAGTAGGTGGTGAATTGTTGAGCTGTTTCATCAAAAATCTGTGGTGCTCCAAGACTTATATGATCTCTGAGAAACTGCATTCCAGAGATATAAGAGTTTATGAATTGATCAGGAAGCTGACGTTTGCTCTGAAAAGTGGTCCACAGTTGATACTGATGAGACAGGCCTGATGACGTGTACCGCTTGGCAAGAAAATCCCAGAGACTTTTAGCGGTAAGATAACCAAGAAACTGTTGGTTGATCTCAGGAGTAGTGGAGGCATTAATAAAGCCCAGAATACGAGCATTATTGATGTCCCACTCATTCATGCGTTTTGCAAAGTCAACAGTGTTCTCAGCTGCTTCTTGAACTGGAACTTTGGATGCACTAGTAACATAGGTGTGAAGGCCATAGGATTTTAGCAAAATTGTCATATGATGATGCCAAATAATGTAGTTGCTACCATTGAAAACAACTGAGATGGGATTTGAGTGACTGAGATTGGTAGCCATGAATTGAAGAATAGATACTGAGAAACAGTATTAATGATAGTGTTAACGACCGGTAGAGTTCGACCAATAATAGTTTCGACCGGTAGGGTGTTCAACCAGTAGGATGATGTTCGACCGGGATGTGGACCGGTATTAATGACCGGTATTAACGACCGGTAGGGTTCGACCGATAAAGTTTCGACCGGTAGAGTTCGACCGAGAGGTTCGACCGATAGGCGTTCGACCGATAGAGTTCGACCGGGAGGTGTTTGACCGATAAAGTTTCAACCGATAGAGTTCGACCGAGAGGTGTTCGACCGATAGACGTTCGACCGATAGGCGTTCGACCGATAGAGTTCGACCGGGAGGTGTTCGACCGATAAGCGTTCGGCCGGCTAGGGTTTCAGAAAACAAACCAGCGGCGGCTTCAAACAGATCGATCGATCTGATCTTAAAGGAACAAATCAATTCAAAGGCGATGACTCACAAAGAATCAGCGGCGGCGGCGACAAGAGACGGCAAGAGGCAAAAGTGACGACGAGAGTCGATTATGGTTCAGATGAACAGTGATGACGATGAACAGTAAAACGATGAACAGTAAACCAATGAATAGTAAAATCGAAGAATAAACCTACAACTTTGATACCATGTTAGAAGACGAATATGGTTGAAGGAGACAATGAATATGCTGAAGGTTTGAAACCTCGATATATTGATTGAGAGAAAACGTACAAAGTGTAAAGTAAATAATGAAAAGTTATCTAACATAGACAACAAGATACAACATATTTATACGTAGACTAAATGGGCTTGGGCCCTATACTGACATGGGTCTGGGCCCTCTATATACATTAACAACCACGTATCAACCAAGTTTAGATAGTTGGTACGGTATACCAACCAAGTTTAGATATGTCTAGGACGTGGTGATACAAATATCACAAAAAGATACATCCCTGATTAATGAATAAAAACGAGGTGGGATTAATGCCTGCGCGTTGCTGCAGATGGAAAGAAATATTAAGACCATAAATTTGAGCATGACCAATTATGAGAACAAAACATTTTGTGTCTGTTAACAACATGACTATAATTTGCAAAATGCCTTATGAGGATGATGTGTGTGTATGATAGGAAGCGAAAATAAATTGGCAAATGGTACATTACATCATTAAACCTAAAAAAAGTTAAATTGTTATTAAACCTAAATTAAATTATAATAAAAATATGAATTAAACAAATTTTACATCATTATTAAACATAAAATAAATTATGATAAATTACTTTATTAATAAATAAAAAATTGGTGCGTGAATCACCTACGACTATGTGCTTGGATTGATGGGGAAGGCGGAAGGTTTTGGGTTGGAGAAGACACAGTCATTGAGATGCGATGCATGTTAAGGGATCTTTATTTTATACTTATATAATAAAAATAATTTTTATAATATAACTTTTATTTATTTAAATTAGAAAATGAAAAAGTTATAAATGATCGAAATGTCATTACTTAACGGTCAGGAGCTAACAACTTTTAGTTTCGAAGACCAAAACGTTACGCAAATGCAAAATCAAAAGTCTATTTTGGAATCAACAAATTATAGAGACTAAATCCAAGAGGAAAATAAAACTATAGGGACCAAATCTGTAACTCTACAAACATAGGACTAAATCTAACAGAGAGATAAAACCTCAAGGACCAAATCTGTAATTTACTAAAAACCTCAAGGACCAAATCTGTAAGTTACTGTTCATAATTCCTGTTAAATGTTAATATATATAATATGAATTGAATGAAAATAAATTGTATTTTATCTAATTTTCCTAACATATTCATACTTTAACTTGGGTATTCTTATTACAAAACAATTAATTTTTTTAATTTAGATATGTATTAAAAAAAACTATTTTCTTTTCCAAATATATATATATATATATATATATATATTTTATTTACCGGCCTTGAAAAATAATTTCCATCGATAAAATTAAAACTATTGTTGTAAAAATATATCAACAATTTTTAAAAAATATATAAACAACGATAGTCGAACCATCAAAAATTCAAAATCACTTTATATTTAAAGCTTACTTCAATAAGAAAAACTTTTTATTTAAAGCTATTAAATACCAACCAGAATATTTATTAAAATAAGATATATTAAATATTGTTATCATAATAAATAAAAATAATAATCTATGGCAGAAATATTCAAGCATGTATTTATTTTTTAAACGAAATAGACTATAACTATTTGGTTGTGCAATTAGATTCAGAATTGATGGAAATATTTATTTGGAATTTTAAATGTGCTACCTATAAAAATGCATATAAATTAATTATCTTGTTTTATTTTATAAATATAATTAATTCACTAGAAACGTACTCGTGCAATGCAGCGAAATAAATCACAATTTTAATGTTTCATTTTATTTTTTTGTCGATTTACAATACGATTTTGGATGGTTTTGAGAAAGTGATAATGTTTTTTTTATAAATTTGTTTAATTTAGGCTTAATAATATAATATTTTTTATATAAAAAATTAAGTATTTTGTTAGAATTCAATTATTATCTTATATATTTTAATGACATCTAAAAAAAATAACTAGTTACATATTTAATAATATAATTAAAATAAATTTATAGTAATATAATATATTAATTAATAGTGATACATGGAAATATCTGCATAAAAGGAAGGTCATGCACATACCAAATTAGTGGGTGTTAAAAGTCTACAATAGTAATATGTATCTTGTGCTTTGATACTTGTAAATTAAGAGATTTTTAAAATCTTGCATAAAATGATGGTACCTTGTGCCTAATAATTTGTATTTAAGAGTTTTTTATGTCTGTTTTATAATATTGTATAGATAGATAATTCAGAGGTTATGGGCTTTCGTACAACCACGACATTTTTTTTTGACCTAGTGCAATTTGTTTTACGATATTTAGGCATTGTTTTAAGCTAATTTTTTTTTACATGTTTGGATGACCTTAAACTAGCTTATTGAAAAGTTACTCATAGTAGCATTTTGAAAAACTAGTTTATCAGCTACCAGCTAGCTTATCAACTAGTTTGCCAAACATAGTCTTAGAGATAAGAGTAAGCTACAAATTTGGTTCCTATGGTTTGTAAAAAACACATTTTTCGTCCATAAAGTTTCGAAATTACAAGGTGGACATTATGGTTTGCAAAAACGTCCGGATTTGGTCGTTTCCTCTAACGACCATTAGAAATTTTCGTTAAATGAAGGGTACACTATTATTTTATCGGGGGTTTTTTGTTGGTCTTTTACCCAATCAAAAACCACATGAATCAAAATCATAAAATCAAATTTGATAGCGTAGAAGATTAAAAAAACATAAAATGACGAAAATATCTCTCATTTAACGTCATATTTAACGGTCGTTAGAGAAAAGAATCAAATCCGGACGTTTTTGCAAACCATAATGGTTATCTTGTAATTTCAAAACTACAAGGAAGAAAAGTGTCATTTTCAACAAACCATAGGGACCAAATTTGTGTTACTCTAAAGGATACTACTGTTTTGTTTAGTTGTATCATTGTATGCTTATAATTGATCAACAAACAATAACATGTCATGCTTTAATGGTCTTGATCAATAAGATAACTTAATCAGATATGAACGAGAAGAAAAAAAAAACCTTTGTTTGATTAGTCTTCGAGACTCTTCCAAACACTGACTTCACATGAATAAGATAAATATAATAATTTTTCAAAAAACATGCATGATTTTCAAAATACTTATAACACCTAAAGAGAATCATACACATCTTGTTTCACATTGAAGGTCATAATGTTACTAAGGGGCCGTTTACTAAAAACTTATCGGGTAGGCGCTTATTGGCAAAGACATTACCCTCACTTACCATATCGTATAATATTTTCGGTCATCAAATTTGATTGTTGGTAAGCGTCTTAAACCCAGTAAGCGCTTACCGGATAAGTGTCATTTCTCTCATTTATCAGGTAAGACTCTCGCTCCTTGTTATAGTTCTTATCGGGTAAGATTCTCGGTAGTTTCCATTCTCAATAGGTAAAGATTATAAGGTAAATGATGCCGGTAAGCGCTTACCCGGATAAGTATTTAGTAAATCACCATCAAATCTTATAATGTGTATGGCATGTGCGTTTTCCATGGGTGTTTTTGTCATCTTAATTTATAATTTTCTATTTTTAAAATTGAAACCAAACAAACGTTAAACCCCAAATCAAATCAAAAGTACATTTTCGACTAAAGTTAAAAACTCAAATCAAATCCAATAAAAAGTCTACTTTTATCAACGGTCATATTAAGTCCCTAGATTAAGTTGTTATAGATTGCTTCTGATTCTTCTCATTCATAATTTTAGGTTCAACCTTTCTTTTAACGGGCGTTTGCCTCCCCCTCCTAAAAGTGTCGAGTTTTATTAAAGTTTTGTCTCTTTTGATCCCTGTGTCAGCCTAGATATAACCAGACCTACATCATCGTTGTCAACCTCTGTGGTAGGTCAAATACTCTATCACAACTACCCAACCTTCATTTGATATGCTTTACAGTTTCAATTCCGCAGCTTTATGATGTTACCATCATGGTTGATTATATTCATATATTCGAGCTTAGGTTCAACAACCATTCACAATGATCATTTATGAACGTGTCTTTAAAGCTTCATTCACCATCAAGAAATCACCGTTCCAAACTTATGTTTTTGATTTTTTTAGAGTAAATTACGGATTTGGTCCCTGTGGTTCTTTGAAATTATGGATTGGGTTCCTCTAAAGAAATTAATTATAGATGACATCACTGTGGTTTCTATTTTGTTGCAGATCAAGTCCCTCTATCTGTTATCGTTTAATTGAGATTCGTTAAACCCCTCCCATGCCTCCCATGTGAGGGGCATTTATGCCATTTTAAAAACCCTGTTTTTTTAATAATTTATAATTTGTTAATATCATTCATTCTTATTTGAAAATGAAGCGTACAACCAGAGACCAAGAATGGTTCCTTCGATTTTAATCATCACCCCCAACCATGCACGATGCTCTGTCCGGTGACTCGATCCACGGATCTTCCGGTTCTCAAAGAACGGTTCGAACCCACTCGAAACAACCCGAAAGGGCTATCGGATCTTCCGGGGATCGATGTATTCGTTTCGATAGCTGACGCGGAGAAAGAACCGCCGCTCGTAACCGCAAACACCACCCTCTCGATCCTGGCCGTTGATTATCCGGTGGACAAGCTCGTCTGTGACCTCTCGGATGACGGTGGATCGTTGGTGACGTTTGAAACAAATAATGTATAAAAAGTGCACATTGCTTGATTTAACAGAAAATAATTAATAGTATAGTGTTGGGATCAAAACGTTAAGAAATGATTGTTGTTGACCACAAATACAAGAAAATAATATAACAATTCCCGAATCTCATCGATTTAATAGGTTATAGACATGGCAAACTACATTAAATAATAATCAACTATTTTTAAATGTCAAATATGGTCACTCAACCTTTTTTGCTATTATTTAGTTTTTTTTTTTTTCTCCCCAATATTATTATAAGTTTATATGATCTGAAGTTAAAAGACTATAACGCCCCTAGTTTTGAAAAGTTGGTTATAATATAAACATTTTCTTTTACATTTTGAGTTTGTTATTGAATCAAAATCACACATATTTAACCACTTGGGTTATGGCATACTGGTAAAGCCTTTGGGGGATTTAGTGGAAAATTTCATCTACCCAGGGTTCAAATCCAGCGCTGTCAAAGCTCTTGTGGCCATGGAGGTTCACCTGCGATGACTCCAGGCCATTCGTGGTCGCTCGAGGATTAGTTGGTGCGCATAAGCTGACTCGAAAACCCACGGTTAAAAAAATCACAGATATTTTTTTATAATTGTACAAAATGTAAAACGGAAAAATATAATATAATCTTTTAGAACAAGACTCTAGGTATTATTTGTTTACATTTTTTAATATTTTATGTCTTTGATGCGATAAAATATAATTACAAGTGTTTTTTTCTTGATAATCAAATCAAAATGGGACCAACAATGTAATCATTAGAAAAAATAAACGTAACAGATTATATTTTGGACTGTTATAAATAAATCCAACATATTTTTCAAGTAGTAATATACCTTTTTAGAGTAAACTACGATATTAGTCCTTTTAGAGTAAACTACGATATTAGTCCTTTTTAGAGTACACCCCGATTTTTCGAAAGATATAATTCTGAGTTAATACAGAAACCGATATATCAAGGAAAAATAAGATATTTAATTTTGGACTTGAATCCTGGATTTTATAGTTTAGATAGATGAATGATTCAATTACGAGTCCAACGGTTCTTTCCGGAGTGAAAACGGAGCTATAACGAAGAAGTTACGGCCAAAACAGTATCGAGAAGAAAATCAGGAGGAAGCGGGCGACTTATGCCGCGACCTAAGTCACGAGACAAGTCGCGAAATCCACTGTTCCAGCTTAAATCGCGATTTTTCAGCCCCAAACTTCATTTCTTCATAACTCTTGATCCACAACTCCGATTTGGGTGATTCAAAGTGCTACGGTTTCGTTTTTGAGAGATCTTCAAGAATCTAGCAATAGATTGGAGGTCTATTGGAGTATACAATAGTATTTTGTGGTGGTAAGTTTCTCATCTCTCCCACTTCATCTTCTTCACCAAGTTTTCTAGGGTTTCATCCACCCTTTGTGCTTCCTTTCATATATTGGAGATTTGTAACCATTTTGGTGAACTAGAGATGTTTTGGTTGGTGGATTCAAGCTTGGGTTAAGGTAATCTTCTATTCTCTTCGGTTATGAAAGTTAGGGTTTCGGTATTAGTTGAGGTATTCATGTATATGGTTTGGGAAACGATTCTTTGTGGTTGATTATGTTTATGTATGGATTTAGGTCTTGGAAGTTTTGTCTTGAGAATCCAAGTGTTCTTCAAAGGAGCTCTAGTTGGGGGAAAATCTAGATTTAGCCTAAATCTAGCAAGGTGGGTTCAAGATGATTTATGAAAACGGTGTACATGCCAAAATGGTTATTTTAAAGTATTTATGTTTCGCATCAAATTGTTCACTACTAATAAATGTTGGGCATTTGGTTATATCTCACCTTATAAACTTGTGTCACATGCATATTGGTGAGTTTGGGCATTCGTCAAATAAATCATGTTTGTGAAGCTTCATTTATGCATATTTTATAAATGGAGTCCATTTGAGATAAATGCCATTTATATGATTATGTACTTACAACTATTTGGGAAAATGCATATTAATGTGTCAAGAGGTATTTTGGAAATGTAAGGGTAAAATGGTCCTTTTTGGAAGATGGTTTGCCTCAACCAATGTTGATTTGGAGTTGTTTACACTTTTAGGATCATTGTGTCTTTGTCAGTCGGTTAAACGTGTTTTAATGTACAAAGGCTTTCGTTGGAGAATTACGTAAAGTGTTGGGCCTTTGGCTCGGTTTTGATTTAAATGAGTCGTGTGGACTTTGGTCCGGAGTTATAACCAGCGGGGGTTTTGATTGAGATGACGATTAATTTCGTATCGTTGGTGAGTTACATGTTTTGGGTGCGTTGGTCATTCAATTGGAGTCATGTAACGTTAGACGGTGTTGTAATGGATCCATAGGCACGTAAGTTCTGTCGGTCTTGTAAGGCCGGAGGTTTTGGGTTACTTTTAGTGACCGCTCGGGTTTGCTAGCGAGTAGGCAATAAGCGGCACGAGCCGTTGAGGTGTAACTCGTCTAGGTTGGATAGGCACCAATGTCCGTAAGTCCTTGGGGTGGAACTCGACGGAGTAGGGCTAGAGGCAGTAAAACGGATTGAGGTTGTGATGTCTGGTATGGCATGGGAACTAAGTCCGGGATACGTGGTGAACTCCAACAACATCAAGGGTGGCCCCATTCACGTGTTCTCGCCACCCAAGATGGAAACGTTTAGAGGATATGCAAGGAAGTCGCGTAAATGACCTACTTACGTGTTTTCTATTCTCGGTGTTTACGGATCTCCCCATCGTTGATTCGTGGTATTTTATTTGGTAATTTGGTATTTTACCAAGAGGAGTTTTTAAGTGGTTAACGACAAATGATGACTTTAATATTGGGTTCTTCCCACGTATATTAAGGTTCGCATGGACCGTGTCATTTCCACGTGTCGGTATTCATTCTCGTCCATTTTACGGTCGTGTGAGTTTTGGGTTTAAAGTCGTGTTCATGGCGATATTTAATTATATAGATCTTCATCGATGATTTATGAGTTGTGTGTCACGTTTCACCCATGTTGGGTATTTCAAGTTGTAATGTGTTAACCGTGTTTTATAAAATTGGGAGTCCGCCCTCTATTTTACTTTTAGCAAGTTCCGGTTTACTTTACATAATTACGTCTCATAGTGAGATCCTCGTCTTTAAAGCAGTTTGGTTTGGTTAACAGTTAACTCGGTGTCTATTTAGTACAAAGCACATCGTTATTGATAAACGAGTCATTTTCATAAGTGAAACATATCATTTTGAAAGATTATGGTTTTATTCGCATTCTTCCTTTCTAAATGATTAAATTATATGTTGGAAACTTTTGAGCTCACTAGGCGTTAAGCCTAACCATTTTTATTTGTCGGCATGTCCATCAGGTTCCAGTTGAGAGATGGGTTCTAGCAGTCCTATGAAGAGTAGAGCCTTAGCTATACGCGAAAGTAAGTATTGGATGAAGTCTTCCGTACGTTGGAGATAATGACTATGCATGAGTATGAGTAGCACCCGCCCTTTTATGGTCCGTTGGTATAGATTGTTTATGTGTATTGCAGTTGAATCTAAATTTGGGGTTGTAGATGATTCATTTATTGATGTATCTAAAAAAATTTAATAATTTGTTATTTCCAGATTTGAGGGTGTTACAGATTATTGTCCTTGGTTTTTTAAAACTGTTTTTTTTTTCATTTTTGTGGTTTCTATTTTGATTCAATTTTCGTCCTACTATCCAACTTTGTTAAAATTAAAGTTAATTCTTTTAAAACATGATTGAGAAAATTACATATTTGGTCCTTGTGGTATATCAATTTTTACATTTTCTATTTTTGACTTTTTCTTTCTTTATTGTATCTTATCAAGATATTTAATTTTTACTAATTATATTGTATATTTTAAAAATTATTATAACTTTAATTATAAAAATAATCAAATAATTTAATTAAAAATATTGATAAATAAATGATTTTTTTTAAAGTTTTAGTTTTAAATCTTCTAAATTAATATATTTTTATCAATTGATCTCTTAGAACTTTTTATTTATTTTAAATTTGCATTAGAAAATGTTTAATAAAATTCGAAAAAAATAGTCTTATTTTATAACAATCGGTTGTTATTTTTGTTAAATGCCATTTACTCCCACTATTACATATTTTCATTTTAACTTTATTTTTTATTAATTAATCAAATTTGTTTAATATTTAAATTAAACATACACATACATATACAAACCTTTGTCTTCTACAAAAAACAACATTATTATATAGACAAGGGTTTATATATGTGTGTGTATGTTTAATTTAAATATTAAACAAATTTGATTAATTAATAAAAAAATAAAGTTTAAATGAAAATATAAAATAGTGGGAGTAAAATTTATTTAACAAAAACAACGATCAATTGCTACAAAAAATAAGACTTTTTTTTTCTCGAAATTTATTAACTTTTTCCAATGGTAATTTAAAAAACTTTAATAAATCAATACATAAAAAAATATTAATTTTAATTTAAAGCTTTGAATAAATATAATGTATTTATCAATATTTTTAATAAAAATATTTGATTATTTTTATAATTAAAGTTAAAATAATTTTGAAAATATACAATATAATTAATAGAAAAATAAATGTATGTAAACTATGCAATTTATGGATAAAAATATCAAACTTGATATACCACAAAGACCAAATATGTAATTTTCTCAATCAATTTTTGGAAGAATTAACTCCGATTTTAACAAAGTTGGGTGGAGGGACGAAAATGGAAGCAAAATAGAAATCAAAAGGATGAAAAATCAGTTTTAAAAGACCAGGAACGAAAATCGTTATAAACATCAAACCAGGGACGAAGATTATAGTTTACTCAACCTTTTAATTTTTCACTAATAATAATTAAAACAAAATATTGATATTATGTTTTACCCAATATTTTTACTATTTTAATTTATAGTAAATCCCCGACTAATCGTATCCAATATTGTCCGTTTTATTCAAACATAGACTAACGGTTTTAAAACATGTCTAATAAAAAATCAGTTTATCATAAGTCAACATTTATTCCTCTTTTCAACAATGTAAGATCTCATAAATATATTTTAAATATTTAATTAGTCATTAAGTTAATTAGAGCATCTCCAACAGCTTATACAAAATGGAGAAAATGAGAATTTTGGACATTTTTTTTCTCCAACAGATTCTCCAAATCTTTCTCCAAAATGGAGAAAGTAGGAGAAATAGTGTAATTTTCTTCAAATTTAGAGAACTTTCCAAAATGATTACCATGAAAAAGAAATTGTTTTTTTTTATATTCCACCAATAAAAATTTTTGAAATGAAATGTGTAGAATAGAAAAATAATATTTTATTATATATATATATATATAATATTTTAATAATATAAGTAACGATGTCATCTCCAAAATGGAGAATTTGTTGGAGTTGAATGCAATTTTTGTTAAAGATTTTGGACGTTTTCCATTTTAGAAAAAATTTGGAGAATCTGTTGGAGATGCTCTAATTTCTCCAAATTGGAGAAAATAGGGATTTTGTGCATTTTTTTGCTCAAACAGATTCTCCTAATATTTCTCCAAAATGGAGAAAATAGGAGAGATTGTGTAATTTTCTCCAAATTTTGAGAACTCCTAAAAAATGATTACTATGAGAGATAAATTGTTTTTTATTATATTCTATCAATAAAAAATCTTGAAATAAAATGGGTAGGAGAGATAAATAATATTTTATTCGATATATACAATATTTTAATAGTATAAGTAATGATGTAATCTCTAAAATGGAGAATCTGTTGAAGATGGATGCAATTTTTTTTTTAAGATTTTAACTTTTGATTATCCATTTTGAATAAATTTTGAGGATGCTTGTTGTAGATGCTCTTAGAGCATCTCCAACAACTTCCCCAAAATTTCTCAAAAATGGAGAACCAAAAGTCAAAATTTTCAAAAAAAATTACATTCATCCTCAACAGATTCTCCATTTTGGAGAATCAAACATTAATTATAATATTAAAATATTACATTGATATATTAAAATATTATTTTTCTCTCCTAAATATTTATTTTCCAAGTTTTCTATTGGTGCTTCTAACTAGTAATCATTTTTGGGGTTATCTTCATATTTGAAGAAAAACTTATTCTCTCTTCTATTTTCTCCATTTTGGGGATAGTTATGAAGAAGCTGTTGGAGCAAAAATATAGCTTAAAATCTTCATTTATCTTATTTTCTCCATTTTGGAGAAACTGTTGGAGATGCTCTTACATGTTTAATCAAGTTTTGTATTTATTTCAAGAAAAAGACAGCATCGAAAAAGTTAGTACCGACGTTAACATTAATTGTATTTAATGATGATTAGTTATGAAAGCAAAATCTTTGTTTTCTTTCATGTAGTTTCTGAATAGGTCCTTTTATTTTCCTTTTTTACACTTTACTCCCTTGTATTTTATTTTTACTTTTTTACTTTTTTGGTTTGTGGTTTTTATATTTAGAGAAAATGCACATAAATTCGTAACATATGGCAATACTGTTTAAGTATTAGTTCTTTTGTTCGAAATAATAAGACAGATTTGTAATACGATATATGATTCTTTTTAAAAAGATAAAAATCGTCTTTTCATTTATTAAAATCAATCATTCATTTGTTTTGGTCCATGTCTTTTTGTATATATCGTTTTGTTCATTGGCTGTTTGTGTTCATTTCTTTATTAAAAATAACTCATTGTTTGTTGTTGTTTTTTTCTTGGTTTTGAAAAACAACAATTTATTGAAAGACACACAAACAAGAGATATAAAGTATGTTAAAAAAAAGTCTGTTAGGGTAGTTTTTGTAATTTAGTCAAACCCATGGGTATCTTATGTCAATAGCATTTTGTTTTACTAACAATGGTGATAATAATAGAACTTTTTATATATACCAAAATAAAAAATATCTGGTACTCCGTGTACAAATTTCTAGTTGTTACAGAAAAAACATAATAGAACAATAGTAAATAGAGAGAATGTAAATCTATAATTCTCATTAATTATAAGTATTTTAAATAGGGGGGAGTTTACAAAGAAAATGAAACATTTGTTATGGTAATCTAATACTAAGAAAATATTTTGTCAATCACTTCCTTTTGATGATGACACATAATTCTTCAACACTCCCTCTTGTGTCGAATCAAATGAGTGATGGTGCATAGTTCTTGCATCATTAAAACCTTATGCCAAATAAACAAACCCAATGAAAAAAAAAACTTTGGCCGAAAGAAAGAGTACAAGATACCAATGTTAATCATATTAATAATATGTGAATGCACTTTATGTACATGAAATGTAATATGTTGATGGCAATTATGTGAGGGCATTGTGTAAGACCCTTTGTGACACAACCAATATTTATGCCACCTTAATATATATGATTGGTACTATATAAGTCTTGAGTGGACGAAATGTATTGAGACCAAGATTATTAAATTGTTGGACGAACCAAGTCAGTATACACTAGAAGGACATAGTCTTAGGTGCCACCGTGTGAGCATGTACCTAGATCTCCGTTATTCGAGGTAATGCCATGATTGTAGTCCTCGAATGTGACAGACCTTTTGGATGTTACTCATAGTAGTTGACATCAAGGTGTATCGACCTTTTGGGTGAAACTTGATTTGGTGCTCTGAGTCTCCCCCATTGACTCCAAGTATGAGAATTTCTTTGATAAATGTTATGTGTATACTTCAATGTGATAAATTATTATTGATTGTTCGAACTCAATAGGCTTTTGGTCTAACACTTGTTTGGTGTCGGTGTGTATCTCAGGTTCTAGCGACGCCGGCGTTAAGAAGGTCTAGTCGGACTTAAAGTGAGCTTGGAGACGATTTTTGGGCACCGTTTTATAGAAGACTTTCATTTTGGGAATCTCGGATAACACCCAATTTGTAATATTGTTTCAAATGAAATTAGATTATTAGGTTGTTATTTCCCATTTTTAGAACTATAACTTGTATTTAACAGGTGATTATTCTTTCCCCATTTTTGGGAGGCTCAATGATTTGCCATTTTATATACCATATTTTCGTTTTTTGGAAGTTTTTTTATTCCCCATTTTTGGGGTGTTACATATCTGCTTTCAAATTTATAGTTTTCGTTATTGTAATTTGCAATTAATTGTAGTTTTCCTTCCTGAGGCTAGCTTCGCTAGTGATTTACCATTAAGTATGAAGAACGAAAACAACAAAAAATTGTAAACTACAAAGACAAAAGCACATTAAATTATAAACCATAAAAATAAAACTGTAATTTAAGAAGATATAAGAATAAATTAGAAGTTTCTAACAAACCATAAGGACAAAAAAGTAATTTAGTTTTTTCCTTTTTACCATAGTTTCAGTGGAACATTATGAAGTAGAAGAATAACATGAAAAAGACCATATTAATTTAAGATATCATCAATAACACAATAAATTTGGAGATCTTATGGGACCTTACCACTACATTTCCAGATGATCTACAAGGGTAAAAAGGCAATTCACAAAATATTTATGTTTTCTACACCCTAAATATATTATTAAATTAACATTTATTTTTGAGTAAATTACGGATTTGGTTCCTCACGTTTGACGATTTTTACGGAATTGGTCCTTTAACTTCATTTATTACATGATAACCATCTAGATATGCATTTTGTTACAGAATTGGTCCCTTGAGCTAACGGACGTCTAATTTATCCGTTAAGCACGAGGGTATTATGGTCATTTTACCTTATTTCATTTATTTTACCATTTTTTCAATTAATTATAATTCTTTTTTCTTGAACATTCATATCTTTGAAGAATACCAAGAACAAAGAACACCAAGAACAAACCAATTTTAAAAACCTAAATCAAGCTCATAATAAAAAACCAAAAACCTAAATCAAACCCATATCCAATAACCAAAATTAAACCCACTTAAAAGAGAAGAGAGAGAGATCTGAGAGAAAAATAGAGATCGAGAGAAAGAGAGAGAGAAGAGATACAGAGAAGAGAGAGAGAGAGATCTCCAAGAGAGAGAGAGAGGAGAGAGAAAGAAGAGATACATATCGAGATCCGAGAGAAAAGAAGGGATAAAGATCTAAGAGAGATCGAGATCGAGAGAAGAAGTCTGAGAGAAGAGATAGAGAGAGATTTAGAGAATAGAGATTGATATAGGTGAGGGACGGTGATGGACGAAGTACAGGGACGAAAACCGTTGAACCCTTGGCCGACGAATTCGTCTTCTCCGACGACTTCGTCTCTCTCTATCATATATGCGTCTTCTCTCTCTATCTCATTTCTGCATCGGTTTGGTTCCATCTCTCTCTCTCTCTCTCTCTCTCTCTCTCTCTCTCAGACCGGTTTCTTCTCTCTATCACATCTTCGGTTTCATAATTCTAATCCCATCTATCTCTCAGATTTGGTTTGGTTCCCAATATATCCAGGTTTGATTTAGGTTTTTAAAATTTGGGTTTGATTTAGGTTTTTGGTTATTGAATATGGGTTTGATTTAGGTTTTTGGTTTTTTAATATGAGTTTGATTTAGGTTTTTAAATCTGGTTTGTTCTTGGTGTTCTTTGTTCTTGGCATTTTTCAAAGATATGAATGTTCAAGAAAAAAGAATTATAATTAACTAAAAAATGATAAAATAAATTAAATAAGGTAAAATGACCATAATACCCTTGTGCTTAACGGATAAATTAGACATCTGTTAACTCGAGGAACCAATTCTGTAACAAAATGCATACCTAGAGGGTTATCATGTAATAAATGAAATTAAAGGATTCATTTTGTAACAATCGTCAAACGTGAGGGACCAAATCCGTAATTTACTCTTTATTTATACTATATTATAAAACACGGATAAAAAACTCTTAAATACAAATTATTAGGCACAAGGTACCATCATTTTATGCAATATTTTAAAAATCTATTACTATAAATTTGTTTTAATTATATTATTAAATATGTAATTGGATATTTTTTTTATATGTCATTAAAAATATATAAGATTGTCATTGAATTTTAACAAAATATTTAATTTGTTTATATATAAAACATTATATTATTAAGTCTAAATTAAACAAATTTATAAAAAAAACATTATCACTTTCTCAAAACCATCCAAAATCGTACTGCAAATCAACAAAAAAATAAAAAATAAAATTAAACATTAAAATCGTGATGTATCTCGCTGCAATGCACGAGTACACTTCTAGTTTTATATTATAATGATGTCACACGTACAATAACTTTATACTATTTTGTAAACATGTGAAGTAAAATTATTTGTTTGTCATACTTAAAAGTTGGTAGTAATATCTAATTTGTAAGATTTTAATGTAAATCGATAATTATAATTTATAAAATTAAAATCTGAATTATGTCATTGAAAAAAATTATTATTGGTTGAACATGTTTTGTTATTTTGAAAATTTGTGAATAAAACATTGAAATAAATATATCGATATATGTGTCAAATTAAAGATCAAAAAATTGTCGGGTTTTTTTTCGTATAAGAAGTTTAATTCAAAGTTTTAGCATAATTAAAATTTTCTACATTTTAGAGTAGAGATAAAATTTATTTTAGTTTTATTAATGTAATTTTATATGATTTATTTTAGATTTATTGATACAGTCTTGAATAAAGATAATGATACAATATTAGTGGGGGTGAACTTGGTACAGTGACAAGGGACGTCTGGTTTGATTGGATTACTTTGAGGGATTTGGATTTCATAGAAGAATTTTTATCTGAAAGATTTGGATTTGGAATTTTTGGTGTGTTTGGCTTGTAAGATTTGCAATTGAATTGAATTGAATTTCATTGTTTATAAAAAAAAATTAAAAATCATAAAAAATAGAGTGAATTACATATTTGGTCCCTGGGGTTTATTGGTTTTAACAGTTTAGGTCCCTAAAATGAAATATCTATGGATTGCATCCTTGTGGTTTGCATTTTATAACGTCTTCGGTCCCTAAATCTAACTCCGTTAAAAAAATCTCTGTTAAAGTGGTCATGTACAAGGCACATGATGGGTAGTTTAGTCATTTTACATATTTTTCTTATTTTACATTAAAAAATAAAAACTAAAAAACAATCACCAATAAGATTTTGCCATGTGTCTCTCTTTCCTCTCCCCCGTTTTCCGGCAACTATTCCAATCGACAACAATCCCGTTTTCTGGCTACCCACCTCCATCTCCGACCAAACCTTACCCAAACAACAATCAAAACCTAAATGAATTCTAAAATTAAGAGATCAAAACTAAACATTAATTATTAACATTATCAACACAACAAAATTTTGTCTAACACAAACAGATCAAAGATAACAGATTAAGAAAAACTTCTCTAATACAAAAAATTGTCTAATACAAACAGATCCCCCAAAATTATAATACAAACAAATCTCAAAAAAATTTGTAAGGAGAAGAACAACAGATCTCCAATAGATTCCTATATAAAAGTTGAATCAGATCTCCAATTAAAAAAAAAGAGAAGAACAGATCTAAAAAGAGAAGAAGAAGAATTTATAAATCAGATCGTCGACGACATCAAGAAACCCTTTGGGACTTCAATTTTTCCAAAAACCCATTTTGATCTTCAAATTTTCCAGAAACCCATTTGGTTTCTTCAAACTGAATAGACTTTGGGAAGTTCTGCACAAACAGATCAAGGAGAACGATACCTGCAACTTCTTGCATTTTTGAAACCCAGAACCTGCAACTTCTTTTGATCGCCCCCAAGGAAGAGGTAAGGATGAAGACGAAGAGGCTAGAGACGGAGGTGGGCGAAGAGAAGTCGTCGGAGGGAGGGTGAGACGGTAAAGGTCTTATTGGAGAAGATGAGGAAGAAGACAACCATGGCCACCATCTTCGAAGTCTAAAAACCACCATTCTTTGAAGTCATCTCGATCTAGATTTAGGGTGGTCTGGATCTGATCGTGAAAATCATAGAACACCAAGAAATTTGGAGAAGAATCGTTGTGAACGAGAAGAGCATATCGTCCCTGTCAAGTCTTATTGTAAACGATGGTCGGTGTACGGGTTGGTGTTCTTCAAACCCCTATGTGTTTAGATGGTGAAGTTGCAACGATGGAGGTGAGAAATCTTCTGGGCTTGTGCAAAGGAGGAGGAGCGGTACCGGAGTCTGGAGGGATACGCCGGAGGGACAAAAGTGAGAAGATGAAGATGAAGATTTGGGGGATATCTAGAGCGGCTAGGGTATGTAGATGAAGATCTAAACTTTTTAAATGATTTTTTTTTCTTTTTTCTATTTGTTCCTATGGTTTTTATTACATATTTGGTCCTTATGATTAAAATAACAAAAATACCCATCATGTGCCATGCACATGGGGACTTTAACGGAGATAAATCAAACTGAGTTAGATTTAAGGACCCAAGGCGTTATAATGCAAATCACAAGGATGCAATTCATAGATATTTCATTTTAGGGACCCAAACTGTTAAAATCAATAAACCCCAGGGACCAAATATGCAATTCACTCTAAAAAATATAAAAACGATTAACATATTTTTAAACATTATTATATACGAAATCCCGTGAAATCCCAACCACCCCATAGGATTTCAAAATCGATTTTAAAGAAATTCTAAGATTTCAAATCCGAACAATCTTGCAAACCAAACACGAGATTGGAATGGATTTGAAGACCCCCAAAATCCTTTCCATTCCTACAAACAAATGGACCATATTTTTTTTCTTCAATATACCATGTACCAACCAATTATAATTGATATGTTAAATCTTATACCATCTACCAATCAATCGTATTTGGTACCATATTTTTTTGGTTGGTACATGTTGATACTGGATTTGTACCAACTTCAAGTTATATATATATATATATGTGAAAACTAGCAAATTGTTCAAATTTTGAGTTTACAGGTAACATTTATCATGTCGGATTTTGCCAACCAATCTAATCTATTGGTTAATTGAATTAGATCAATTTCACCCATTAAATATTACGTTGATATCCCTTAAACCCACATAATATTTTTCGAGTGGTTTAATAATTATGTGTATGATTTTTGAATCACAATCGTTGAAATTTAAGTGTTCTTTGTCCCTAACAAAAACACATTTTTTGGGTAAATTTTTATTCCAAATTTATATCCATTAGCAAATGCGTTTTGGTTGACCTATTTATTGTAACATGGTCAACTTGAGTTATTTTATACCTAACCGCTCTCAAATGGATCATTTATCTATATCCATACTATATTATAAATATGACATAAAAACTCTTAAAAAACAAGTCTTAAAGCTTAATATAATGCTATTTAATTCTAATTACTTAAAAAACAGTCATAAAAGTTGTATGTACTACATTTAATGTTATTTATTAATTTTCAATCATTATCTCTAACCATTTTAACTCCCCTAAAATTATTTTTCACTTTAACTCCCCTAAAATAACTCTCAGCATATTTTAGATATAAAAAATCTAAAATATAATTAAAAAATCTTACAGAATATTTTATAATTTTTTTTATTATTAAACCAAAATAAATTACATTATATTATTAAGTCTAAATTAAATAAGTTTATATAAAAAAATCATTATCACTCTCTCACACAATCCAAAATCGTAATGTAAATCGACAAAAAACAGAAAATAAAATGAAACGTTAAAATCGTGATGTATCTAGTTGCATTGCGCGAGTACACTTTTAGTAAAATATTAATTACAGATATAAAACCGTATATGATGTATTAAAAAAATTATTATTTTAATAACATAATTTTGCCACTCGTATAAATACACTAATTAGTTATAAAATAAATAGACAAAAAATGTTGGCGGGTCAACTCGACCCAACCATTTTGACACATGCTAAAATAATTAACCATTTTCACTCGAAACTGTTTTGACATGTTACCCGACCAATTTGACGCATGCTAAAAAATAATTAAGTATTTTTATTAAACAAAATGTAGTATTTAAAAAAAAAACAATTAATGATATTTTATAAGAAATTTAATTAAAATACCTGTATTTCAAAATAAACTTACCAAAATGCCCAAAATCTCTCAAAGTTTGCCGAAATACTCATTTCCCTCGGGATTTTGGGCCGGGATTTCACATTTCGCGGGGTTATCAAACTTTTTTTAGAATCGTGGGGTTACCCCGCAATTTATGAAATGTTAACGGGTTAGGCCGTCACCGTGAAGCATATTTTAACGGGGATATTGATTTTGTTTGAGAAGGAATCTTGATTTTTATATATATATTTACATTTTATATCCTTATAATTATTTAGTTAGTTTACTTTATACCTTTTACTTTTCTATTTTTCATTTTACACTTTCATCATGTTAACACATATAATCGTATATTAACTAAAATACGTTAAAAGAATACTTATTAATTTTAACAAATTACACCATTATAATCGCTCCGTCGATAACTTCGAAATGAGCTCAATATTGAATATTTTTTGATTTAATTATATTATTATATGTCATATATATTACATATGAATATGTTTGTTTGTTTTTTTATACCCAAATTGCTACAACAGTTGTTCTTCATTTCCAAACTCAAAGTGATACACCAAATTGCTACAACAGTTATAAGAATGTACGACCATTATCGAAAAACACATGTTTTTGCAAAATGACTTGGAACATGTCGTATTTAAAATGAAATTGCAATGCAAATAACGTTGAACCCTGTCGAGTCGTTAGTGTTTCTAATTATTATATCTGGTTTAGTTTTAATATCATTATTATTGTAAAAACTTTTATGAATTAACGATTATACAGAGACGACAATTTCAAAACATTTATTTTTAAAATGAGGATATTTGAATTTTATTTTTATGTTTAATGGGTCAATAGTAAAAAAAATCAGGTAAAAACATAAGGTGAAATGATTGACCCGATTTAAAACATGTTTGTTAGCAACTTAATATGCTTAATGAGAGTCACACCTTATTTGTTAGTTGTACATGATTTTTGTAGTGGTTTAAGATATTCAAAAATATTACTTATGTAGTATATATGATATAAAATAAAATAATTAAATCCAAAAATATTGAATATTTGGCTCATTTCGAAAGTATCGATGAGACGATTATAATAGTGTAACTTGTTAAAATTAAAACGTATTTTTTAATGTATTTTAGTTAATATACGATTATATGTGTTAATATGATAAAAGTGTAAAATAAAAAATAGAATAATAAAAGGTATAAAATAAACTAACTAAATAATTATAAAGGTATATATATATATATATATATATATATATATATATATATATTAAAATCAAGACTCCTTCTCAAACAAAATCAATAACCCCATGATAATATGCTTCACGGCCTAACCCCCGTGATTACACCAAAACCACGGCCTAACCCCGCGAAAATTCCATAAATTACGGGGTAACCCCACGATTCTAAAAAAAATTGATAGCCCTGCGAAATGTGAAATCCCGGCCCAAAATCATGGGGAAAATGGGTATTTCAGGCAAACTTTGAGAGATTTTAGGCATTTTAGTAAGTTTATTTTGAAATACGGGTATTTTAATTAAATTCCCTACTTTATATCTTATAAACACAATAAAATATCACAAGATGAATCATGTACTTGAAAAATAGCAGATTTAGATTATATTATTATTTACAATATGTCAAATGGGTAAAATTTAAAAACTTGATTGTATAAAATGGCATCCAATTCATCTTACCATCTTCAAGGATAATATATCACCAATTTTCTTTAAAATCTTGATTGGAAACAAATATTAATTAATGGGATTTTAATTAATTATTATATGTGATCAAAATTCAACCCTTGTGATTATGATGTATTTGATCATGTAGTATCATCTTCCCTTTAGACATGGGCACATGCTTTTGCCTTATAAATCAAAAGTTTCATGGGTCCCTTAACAACCCTTTTGCTCCCAATCAATTATCTTCATTTTCTTTTTTCGGTAAAATTAGGTAACGAAAATTTACAAGATTTTAACGTCCTTAAAGACCGGCAGAGGAGAAGAATAATGACTTTGACATCACGTTTACACGACCCCTGGAATTGCCACTTGTTAACGTTTGTAAACCACTGAACCCCACACACGTGTGGTGACCACCACCCTTCACATGCATGCTCACCCAAACAGAACCCTAGCCTCTGCCCACCTATGGATGAAGATAATCCTAGCCACCGATGGCGGATATGGGAATGGAAGGTGGTCGTTGATGAAGACGCGGTTTTACTGACTTTAACTGTACTGATGTCACAATGATCGTATTGTTGTTACTGAACAGCATACGCTCATAATGCGAGCGATGACGACGATAATTTTGAATGTGCACATCATTTTCCATTTGAGCATTAATTATTGGAAAAAGGGTTTGAGCCATGTTAGTTAATGGGATGCTTTGGGAGGGCTTTTTGATAGGTGATGGGTAGAATGGTGATGGTGACATGGCAACCAACTCATATAGTTTGTACACGTGTCATCCACTTGCTAATCGCCTAATGCCACATGGCAGTCACTCTCCACCAATAGTTATTCTTCCATTGCACATGGGTGTCATTGAAATATTCACATCATACACTTAATTCTCAATTTGTCCAATTTCAAGATTTTCAACATCAAAATTTCCCCAATTTTATTGCACAATTTGTGGCAAATTTAGACTTCTTTTATTCTTATAAAAATATCTAATAAAGAATAAATGCTTATAAATGTATGAAATTTATCAAATATCCATGTTGTTGTATTTAATATATATATATATATATATATATATATATATATATATATATATATAAAGAGAATCAAACGAGAACAATTACTATTTAAAAGAACACGAGAACTAACAAAATCATTAGTGATTTTACATTAACGCCCAAAAAAGCCACGCGGACCTGAAGTCGTGGCCAAAGTCATTTTTTCGTGTGTTAATGTAAAATCACTAATGATTTTGTTAGTTTTCGTGTTTTTTTTAAATAGGTATTGTTCTCGTTTGAACCCGACTCCCTCCCTCCCTATATATATATATATATAAGATACTCTTTCGTTGTATAAATTTCTATGAAATTCTTTGATCGTGACAAAATAAAACAAACAAATATAAATTGTCAATATTTATAATTCTTAATGAATTTTGATCAAGAGTTATTACGTTTATGAGAATGACAAAGATTGTTCTTTATAATTTTTACCATTCGAAATTTATTGATTTAGCTTTTTAAACATTGTCTTAACTCTGTGTTAATATTACTGCTAAAAGAATGGATTTATGGGAATTATTTTTATTACATTACAAATTAAAAATCTTAACATGTAAGTATAAATATCTCAACTACAAATCATAAAAGTTATTAACCCAACTTTACTGTACATGTGTAAATAGATTAAATACTTTCTTGTATTAAACCTTTGTTTAAAGTAATTGTACTAGACAATTATGAGGATGTTTAGAGTTGTTGACTTTTTAAATTACTATTGTATTTGACTTTTTATTGTGTATCAAATATTGATTTTTGAAACAATTAAAAATATATGATGGTTGAATATATTATTAAAATATATATGTAAAAAATGTGATTATTGTTTGAAATCATTTATTCTTACATACTACAATGTTTTTCCTATGGAACGGTGACTTGTTTTCAATGAGATCACAAACATAATGATTCTATGAATTATGAAATGCCATTTCCATATAAAATTCTAACATAATATGTCAAATGGACAACGAGATCTTACTTCCACAGACTATTAGAGCCTAAGGCATTGTTTGGCAAAAAAAAACTAGCTTATCAGCTAGTTTTTTTCTTTGGTACATGTTTGGATAATCAAAAGTTAACTTATAAGTTAACTTATTGAAAAGTTACTCAAAGCAGCGTTTTGAAAAGCTAGCTTATCAGCTAGTTTGCCGAACATCGTCTAAATAATCTCAATTGGCCTACTTGCCAAAGACTAAATACCCGTAAAGATAAGCCACACGACTACAAAAGATGTGTTTAAATATATGTTGAAAACTAGTCCACTGGATAAGGCCTAGACATAGGCCAAAGACGAAGTGGATATCTTCTCGTTATGCCAAACCCCTTTAAAGATATGTGGAGGGAACTCAATTGTTGATACTAGAAACGTACTCGTGCAATGCAGCGAGATACATCACGATTTTAATGTTTCATTTTATTTTTTGTTTTTTGTTGTTTTTTTTATAAATTTGTTTAATTCAAACTTAATAATATAATGTTTTTTATATAAAAAAAAATTAAGTATTTTGTTATAATTCAATGATTATCTTATATATTTTAATGACATCTATAAAAAATAACCAATTACATATTTAATAATATAATTAAAATAAATTTATAGTAATATAATATATTAATTAATAGTGATACATGGAAATGTCTGCATAAAAGGAATGTCCTGCATATACCAAATTGATGGGTATTATAAGTCTGCAGTAGTAATATGTATCTTGTGCTTTGAAACTTGTAAATATGCAAGATTTTTAAAATCTTGCATAAAATGATGGTACATTGTGCCTAATAATTTGTATTTAAGAATTTTTTATCCGTGCTTTATAATATAGTATAGATGTAATATTTTAAGCATACCTAGAAGGGAGCTCAATTTTTGTATAATATTTTGAATATACCTAGAAGATACATGTAACTGTTAGACAGTGAAAATTATGGGTGCGTAAAAGAGTGATCGCTAGTATATTTTTGGTTTGGTTGTATGTAGTCTTTTATACATACCTGGAAGGGAACTCAACTTTTGTATAATATTTTGAATATACCTAAATGATGCATGTAACTATTTGACAGGGAAATTATGGGTGCGTAAAAGAGTGATCACTAGCATACTTTTGGCCTGGCCGTTGAAGCCTCCTTAACAAAATAAGTGGGAACTATGCCAACACCAAGAAAATGAAGAGTTAGGGCGCATTTGGTTTGCGGGATTGGAATGGAATTGATTGGATTTCAAGAAGGAATTTGGATTTGGAGGATTTGGATTTGGGGGGATTTGAAATCCCTTCGTGTGTTTGGTTTGTAGGATTTGGAATGAATTTCAAATCCATTCATTTACAAGTCTTGCTTGGTTTGTAGGATTTGGATTTGGATTGATTTTTTTTTATAAAGAATTTATTTTTATTGGTAAACGTCGAATTTGGATCGATACAATTTGAAGTATGGATCACGCTTTAGAATCCATCGGATTTGGATTTCAAATCCAGACCCAATGCCAAGGATTTCCAAATCCATCATATGAGGGATTTTAAAATGGTCAACGGATTTGAAATTCGGTCAACGAAATCATTTCCTGCAAACCAAACGCAAGATTGGAATGGATTTGAAATCCAAATCCATTCCAATCCCGCAAACCAAACGCGCCCTTAGAGATTGAGAGTGAAAAAACATAGTACATGACTCGACTACAACATTTTTTCAGCACATCATCATAAACTTAGGGGCTGTTTGGTTGGTTTTCCATTAAGTTCTGTATAGATAAAGTTGTCTGTGTGGATTAATCTGTCTGTATAGATTTAGAAGGTTTTTATTTGAGAGAGTTTTTTCATAGATGAAATGAACGTGTTTTTTTAATGAGAGGGACTGGTTTGGAAAAAACTTGGCTTTCTGCATAAAGCTCCCCCTTGAAATCTTACTGAATAAGTCACTCTCTATATTATTAAACCACTACCAAACAATCATATATAACCGATTGAATAAGTTGGGAGTCTCATTAAGCTACAAACAAACAGGCCCATAAGCATGTTGGGATAAGTAACCTCTACGGGTATCAGGTATGGGTAAGGAATTACGAGTGTAAGAAAACAGTTGAGGAAATGATTTGTCGAAAAGTGACGAAGGTGAGCAAACCACAAAGTTATAACTTAGATTTATACTATAACTTCTCTATCTTTTTTACTCTGTTATAAAATAATTTTTTGTTAGTTAAATATAATATTTTTTTTTATCACGGTGTTATTTTAAAAATAACTGGTAAAAGATGTTACTTAACCCCGAGGGGTGACCCATATGGCAAAATAGTGTGTGGTCTTCCACCATAGAGTGAGAGACCCCAACTTGAAGAAATAGTGCTATAAATTCTTGTGTGGTTCACACAACAGTTTTTCATAAAGAAGAACTTTGTCTTATTCAAATGTATGTGATGAAGGATTTGAACCCTGTGAATTGATCAATAATCGGATAAAATGGTCATCAAATAAAACTATATTATTTCAATGAGTTAAATGCATACTGTAGGAACTTATTTTAAGTTTTGTTTATTTTTGTTAAGGCGTAACAATTACAACTTGTTTTGACCATTAGATTGCGATACAATGCTATGATTAAGATGCAATCAACTCCTAAAACCAAAGTACATTAGTATAAAAAGAACAATTATCTATATTTATACTATATTATAAAGCACGGATAAAAAACTCTTAAATACAAATTATTAGGCACAAAGTATCATCATTTTATACAAGATTTTAAAAATCTCTTAGTTTACAAGTATCAAAGCACAAGATACATATTACTACTGCAGACTTTAACACCCCCCAATTTGGTATGTACAGAGTCTTCCTTTATGCAGACATTTCCATGTATCACTATTAATTAATATATTATATTACTACAATTTTGTTTTAATTGTATTATTAAATATGTAATTGGTTATTTTTTTCTAGATGTTATTAAAAAATATAAGATAATCATTGAATTCTAACAAAATACTTACTTTTTTTATATAAAAAACATTATATTATTAATCATAAATTAAACAAATTTATAAAAAAAACATTATCACTTTCTCAAAATTATTCAAAATCGTACTGTAAATCGACAAAAAAAATGAAACATTAAAATCGTGATGTATCTCGCTGCATTATACGAGTACGCTTCTAGTTTTTACTATTATATAAAAATATATATTACTTAAATTAAAAATTGACCTACAAAAATATGTCAAAGAACGAATCTTGATGATCCAATTTGGGGTTGGATATTTATACGGTATGCCATATGGGCTTGCTAAATTGGGCTAAAGTTGTTGGGCCCTCTTATTGCAAATAAAATTAAGAGTAAATTACACCGGTGGTCCCTGTGGTTTGCCTAAATTTTGGATTTGGTCCCTAAAGTGAACTATCTACGGTGGTGGTCCCTAACTTTTTAATTTACCTTCACTCATGGTCCCTCCTAGTTAACACCGTTAGTTTCATCAGTTAAATGAAAGGGCAAATCAGTCTTTTATGAAAACAAATCAATTCCTTTTTTTAATCACTACTAAACGTGACCTGAACGAGACTAGAACGTGGCTTGAAGACTTTCACCGATCATCCCTTGTGTTTCCAATCATGAACGACGAACACTTCCACCAATCTTCCATGTGACTTCGTCTCTGCGCTTCCATCGATCGTCCCTGTGACTTCGTCTCTGTCGTTTCACCGATTGGTCCCTGTGTATCACCGATCGTCCCTGTGTTTTCACCGATCGTCCTTCTGTTTTCCCAATCACGAAAGACACCAATCTCTCGAACTTGAGAGATTGGTCCCAGTGTTTCGTCGATCGTTCCTGTGGATATCCAATCCCTCGATTTTTTTAGTTAATCCAATATTGGTTTCCATAATAACCCTCAATTTCCTTTCACACGAACATTAATCACTTGATTCCTTCTATTCAGCCGGGATTTTGTTTCCAGGACTTACATTACAAATTAAAGGCCTGAGGAAGGAATCCAAATTTAGTTTATTCTCATATGGGGTCTCTGTACCATGGCTGAAGTCAATTCTACTTGCAGAAACCCCCTTTGCACATGAACTCCCACTATAATTTATTTGTCTGATTGGAGTTTGAAATGAACCATGAGCTTTTCCATTCTCATCCTGTGAAACACTTGTCCCCCCAAACGAACAACCATCACTTTTACCAACATATGGCACCTTGAAATGATAATTTCTAACAGACCCACTCTCATTTACCTTATAGTTCCTAACTGAAGTATGAGTGTTCAACAGTTCACTGAAATGTCTGAAAGAGGCACTTTATTGACATTGCCAACAACAGATGCAGTTTCAACGCCATTCACAACCCCAATTACAACACGGTTTAAAACATAAACTATAAACACATTTCATAAATAACAAAAGAATATTGTCACTTAAATAAACACAATTCGGAAAAATAATAATCGCAAGCACCAATCTCATTAACAGCTTTATAACTAATTCTAATGAAATTGAGTAATAGTTTGCTTACTTTTGTTCAATTCAAAATCTGATGTAAACTGGTCAAATTGCCATATTCTATAAGACATGTCTCAATGTCTCAATCTCCAAGAATTAGGAGTATGCAAATCTTTCAAGAAACATCAAGAATACAGTGCAAGATATGAACAAAAACAAACAACATTTTATAACTAATTCTGATGTGAATATTCTGAGATACAGTAAACTTCCACTATACAAAGATGAACCATCATGTTGTATTTGGTATCTTGTAGAACATATATCACTATATCATGGTGAATGATCGAAGTCAATGGAGTACAAGGATGTCAAAGTTTTATTTTGGATGTAGTAATGCTAGCAATAAGTTTCCAAGTAAGTGATAAATGAAATAATCTCAGTAAGACAGGGGAGTTCTTGTAGTTTTTTTTAGATGTTAAATTTGGATGTTTTATTGTACAGTACTTTTCCTTCAGCTGTGCAGAACAATCGTCAAAGCAGATTGGACAGACCATTCATCAGCCTCTGCAGAACATCTCTGGACTGCACACATCGAAAGTTGATAATCTGCACACGAGAGATTTTGTAGACAAGAATAGCATTTTGGACTTGTTGCTACACTTTTCTAACACAAACAGCAACAACTTCTGTTGTACACTCTGGAATTTATAAAAGTTCAGCACCAGATCAACATGCACAACAACAGCTTTCTGTTGCACATCGAATTCTGATACAATCAACAGCAGCTCAATAGCTTTATGTGTTTTTTCAAATGCATTAGGCAGTGAGAAAGGATGTGTGTAAAATCTCCAAACTTTCATTAAGATCAGAAAAGAGACAGTCTCAACACACTTCAATAACTCAACTTGGATCCACAAAATCAGAAGATAGAACACCTTTCTGAAAGTTTGGGAGAAATTGCGTGAAAATCACAGCTTTCTGTCCAACAGCTCGATGCTGACTTTAACACAGATTATGACCAATCAGCACACTGATTCAGAACAAACTCAAAACATGAAAAATATTCATTTGTGTCTTAGGAATCCAACGCATCTAGACTCGTCGAATTTGGAGCTTCTATAAGGGAGATATGAGCAAAATACGACAGGCGCGCAAAGCTGTCAAGAAATCACTTTAACTCAAAAATGGCTAAGTGTAAATTCTGATTGGCCTTGATCATATCTCTGAATACACATGATCAGAACTCTGATTAAACTTTGAGTAAACTCTGATCATTCCTTGAAGTTAACTCTGGATTAGCATGAGCATAACTCTTGAATTAGCTCTGAAAAGCTGTCAACCAAACTCTGATTTATCTTGGATAAAAACTCTGAATAGCCTTCTGTTTTTAGCTGCTGTTAATAGCTTTACAAGTCTACATGTTGAGGAGAAATCCCAACATTTGCTGGGAATGCCGCAAGCATCCAGCGCCCTCACCTTCGATTCGGGAGTACGTAACTGGCCGGGACTAACAGCCCGACCCGCTGGCTCCACGAAAGTGGTGCAGCCCCTCATGTCCGCCTGTCGCTTAGTACGGGGCTTTGCGCTACCATGGTTTAAGGAAATAAAGTAGCGCCTTCACCATAAGCAATTGCTTTTGGTGTAGTGGTAAGCGCTTGATCCTAACAAGTTAAATGTGCTCGGGCGAGAGCAATCCTAGGATGGGTGACCTCCTGGGAAGCTCAAGCCTTGGGACCTAACACTACACATATCGAATACAACATCTATGTACCAAATCTGCAGCTACACTTCGAATTAATAGCACAAATCTGAATATTTTGCTGTAGTTTTAACAAAAACACCAGCAACATTATGTATGACAGCAACAATCAGCAACTTTCTGCTGCACTTTTCATTATCATTTAACTGCAGCCACTGTAACTCTTTTGACATAAAAAAGATCTGGACAACCTTTAATCAAAATCTGAACGACCATGACTAAAACTCTGGACAACCTTAAACTCAAACAATTTTGTCGAAAACTCTGAAAAGCCTTCGAACCTACTCTGTGTAACACCCTAAAAATTAGCGGAATAAAAATTCGAAATTTCTGCAATACGACTGCTATAATTAGATAAAAACCTGAATATAAAACCTGCTAAAATCAATCCCAAAGTATCATCCCGATAGGACGGGGAAACAGTATTATAATCATTACAATGAATCAAATGAAGGATAGACTAACAACCTAATAATCTAACTTAAGTAAGAAAGATTAAGATCGGGTGTTGCTATTCTTCCCAAAAGGTATGATCGCTATTTCAAAATGTCGATCTATACATCTCCCAAAAAAACCGCTCTTAGTCCAAAGCTATCCGCTTAGTCCCGACGAACCCCACCGGAGACCTGACCTGTTATACATGTCATTTTAAGAAAAAGTGTTAGGCTAAAGCCTAGTGAGATCCAACATTTGTAACTAAAGAGATTTAATATAAAATAAGCGAAAGGTTTCCTTTTGTACAACAACAATAATGAAATTAAGAGGTTTTGAGAGTTCTTGCATGGCACTATCGCGAGAGACGTACCGAGAGTTCTTGACCCCCGGCGATTGTGCCTCTGCGATTGTGACATCCTGTCACTCTCGCGGGCACTGTCGCGAGCCATCCTGAATTTCACAATTTGACACTTTTTAGCCCACGATGCTTAACTCTAATAGGTTCAATATAAAACTGATAAATCCTTAAAGTTAAGAGGTTTCCAAAACGAGAACGATAATACATAGGCTCTCAGAATTCGGGGTGTTACAATCCTCCCCAACTTAGAAATGATTTCGTCCCCAAAATCCTACTAACTAAACAAGAGAGGGTATCTACGCCTCATGTCTTCTTCCGCTTCCCAAGTCACATTGGTGCCGCGGTGGTGCTTCCATTGAACCTTTACCATTGCCACCTCTTTATGTCGGAGCTTCTTAATCATCCTTTCCAAAATTGCCTCGGGCTCTTCGATACAACGATTATCATCCACTCGAATTTCGGACAAAGGTATGACGCTTTCTTCTTCCGCTAAGCACTTCCGTAAATAGCATACGTGGAATGTGGGATGAATCCCGTCCATCTCCGGCGGTAGGTCCAACTTGTAAGCTTGGAGTCCGATACGTTCCAAAATAGTAAACGGCCCAAGGAAACGGGGACTTAGCTTCCCACGCTTCCCAAACCGAATCAATCCCTTCCAAGGGGACACCTTTAGCATCACGCGATCTCCCACCTGAAACTCTACCGGTCTCCTCTTTTTGTCGGCGTAACTTTTCTGACGATCTTGTGCCACTTTCAACCGTTCCCGAATAGATTTAACTTTGTCGGCTGTCTCTTGCACCATTTCCGGGCCGGCAAATTGCTTCTCTCCCGCCTCTAGCCAACACACGGGGGTTCTACATTTTCGCCCGTACAAAGCTTCAAATGGCGCCATTCCAATACTAGAATGGTGACTGTTGTTGTACGCAAATTCCACCAAAGATAGATGGGTATCCCAACTACCGCCAAAATCGATCACGCATGATCTAAGCATGTCTTCAAGCGTTTGAATCGTTCTTTCACTTTGTCCGTCTGTTTGTGGGTGGTATGTCGTGCTCAAATTTACCTGTGTGCCCAACTCTTGATACAAGGCTCCCCAAAATCTCGACGTGAACCGACTATCACGATCGGACACTATCGACAAAGGTATGTTGTGTCTAGAGACTACCTCGTCTATGTAGAGTTTTGCCAACTTATCCCTCGGCAAGGTTTCTCGCATTGCTAGAAAGTGAGCACTCTTAGTCAAACGGTCAACAATAACCCAAATAGTGTCGTTCCCTCTCAAGGTCTTCGGTAGTTTGGTCACGAAATCCATGGTAATCTTGTCCCATTTCCATTCGGGTATTTCAAGCGATTGAAGGCTTCCATAGGGTCGTTGATGCTCGGCCTTCACTTGTGAACAAGTTACGCTTCGCTCCACATAATGTGCTACATCCAATTTCATAACTGGCCACCAATAGTGTAGCTTCAAATCCCGATACATCTTGGTGCTTCCCGGGTGGATAGAATACTTGGATTTGTGCGCGTCTTCCAAAAGTAGCTCTCGGCAACCACCAAACTTTGGTACCCAAACTCGCCCGTTGAAGCACTTGATCCCTCAGCTATCTTCGGTCAACAATAATTGTTGCTTGGTCATCACTTCATCCTTAAGGTTTTCTTCTCTTAATGCTTCGGTTTGCGCCTCTTTAATCTTTTCCATGAGACTCGACACCAACTCAATTCTGGTAAGTTTGACTTGAAGTCTCCCGCTATACTCTTTCCGACTCAAGGCGTCAGCTACCACGTTTGCTTTACCCGGGTGGTAGAGTAATTCACAGTCGTAATCCTTAAGTAGCTCTAACCACCTTTGTTGCCTCATGTTGAGTTCTTTCTGATCAAAAACATACTTCAGACTCTTGTGATCCGTGTATAAGGTACACTTTGTGCCGTAAAGGTAATGTCGCCATAACTTTAGCGCGAACACTACCGCCGCCAACTCCAAATCATGAGTGGGGTAGTTCTTCTCGTGCACCTTCAATTGTCTAGACACGTACGCGATCACCTTCCCTCTTTGCAGTAGTACACATCCAAGTCCCATTTTGGATGCATCGCTAAAGACCACAAAATCCTCCGATCCCTTCGGCAAAGATAAGATCGGAGCTTCGCACAACTTCTTTTGCAAAGTCCTAAATGCCTTCTCTTGTTCTTCGGTCCATACAAACTTTACATTCTTCTTGGTCAACACTGTCAACGAAGAAGCAATCTTGGAGAAGTCTTGTATGAACCTTCGGTAATATCCCGCCAAGCCTAAAAAACTTCGAATCTCGGATGGACTTTTGGGAGGTTCCCAACTCATCATCGCTTCAATCTTGGCCGGGTCCACCTTTACTCCGTCCTTCGAAACTATGTGCCCCAAAAACGGCACTTCCTTCAACCAAAACTCACACTTGGAAAACTTTGCATAAAGTTTCTCTCTCCTCAAGATCTCTAAAACGTCCCGAAGGTGTCGAGCATGATCGACCTCATCCTTTGAGTAGATAAGGATGTCATCAATGAACACGATAACCGACTCATCTAAGAAGGGTCGGCACACGCGATTCATTAAATCCATAAACACCGCTGGAGCGTTCGTCAAGCCGAATGGCATCACTAGAAACTCATAGTGGCCATAACGTGTCCTAAAAGCAGTTTTAGGAATGTATTCCTCTTTGACCTTCACTTGATGGTAACCCGAACGGAGATCAATCTTCGAAAAGCAACCTGCTCCTTGCAGTTGGTCGAATAAATCATCGATTCTAGGGAGTGGGTATTTGTTCTTCACAGTCACCTTATTCAACTCCCTATAGTTGATGCACATTCGCATAGTAGCATCCTTCTTCTTCACGAATAAGACCGGGGCTCCCCAAGGCGAGGAACTCGGTCTTACAAATCCCTTTTCCAAAAGATCTTGCAATTGGCTCATCATTTTCTTCATCTCTGACTGTAACATCCCGCCTGCCTCGACAACAATATTGTCCGCTTTTCCCCTGGATTTAACTAACGTGTAGCACACGGATTTGTTTCTGGCGACCTGGTGAGAAACTTCCCAGGGGGTCACCCATCCTGGGACTACTCCCACCCAAGCACGCTTAACCTCAGAGTTCCCAGAACCTGACGTGCTTGTGGCCCCAAAACGCGTTGTTGTTAGGAAGGCCAAGATATTACTTATAACACCCAACATCACTCCTGTCCACGACCGATATGGGATATGCCTAAGGTGTTACAAACACCCCCCCTTGGGACTCATCGTCCTCGATGAGGTTTGCCCCATATCCCGAACGACACAGGAGTGACTCTGATACCATCTGCATTGCTATAAACCTTAAAATCAGAGTAAATTAAAAATTCATAAATAAGGCAATAAGACATCTGCATTGCTATAAACCTCTCAAAAAGGTGAGTCAGTCCTTAAGACTTTACAAAAACCTGTACGGATTTAGAGTTTATCAACAGACTAATCTAAACATAACTATCTAGATTACATCAGTTGACAATCCAATATTCATCAAAAGAATGGGACTTAACAATGCCCAACTATCAACACTTTAGTCATCTCAAAATACCCCGAGACCCAACTCGTCTCTCAAAACCCAATGCATCCCACCGCTAAGGGAAACCTGTTATAGATATCATTTGAGAAAAAGTGTCAGACTTAAAGCCTGAAGAGAACATACAGTTATAAAGCTCAAAAGATATAAACATCAGTATTATAAGGAAATCTTTTCATAAAGGTTTAGCTCATAAAGATAACATTTTGCCACAACCGGGCCTTTTCGGTCCAAAACTCATTAAACGATGACAAAAGGACCATTTTACCAAGGATTGTGGTGTAACACAAAGTAGACCACCAAATCCGAGTTATGAGCTAAATACATGGAACCATGGCCACGAACTCTTCAGTCTGTACTACGATGTGAGGGAGGGCCCCCAAGGAACCATGTCATACTCGTTCATTAGACTACATTTGAACCATGGCTAGGATCGGGTCTCACATAACCGTACCTAAGTTGCCCCCGAGGATCAAATGTAGCTAACTACAACGGAAGGGGCATATCCTTCCCAGCCATAACAACGGAAGGGGCATATCCTTCCCAGCCAAAAGTCGACTCGATACCTAGGGATCCACTAGTACAGTCAGGACTTGTCACAACGACATATGTGACCAACCATAAATAAACATATGATATAAACACATTTTATAAACAAAATATCATTTCCAGTTCAACTTCTGGTAAGAATGAAAATCATTAAAATGAGTCTTTAAACATTCTTTTTACATATCCACATAATGTGCAAGTAAAACACCATTTTACTTCAATAAGGCGGAACCCGTCATTTTGGTCAAAACTGATCGGGAACGCCGAAAATCACCAAAAACTTCATTTATATCAAAATATAAAGAACATAAAATCATACCGTAGAAATACTTCAGATTTCGCAAATAAGAGTTTTAACATGTATAAAGTTTGTAAAATGGTAGTAGGAACTCACCGATAGATTTTCAGAATATAACCCGGAAAACCAGATAACGATCACGACGAAGAGGTGAATCTTAAAACACCGACCCCTTGCTTGAAACACCGAAAACTAGCAACTAAACGAACCTTGAAGATCGAAAGAGAAAAAGAGAAAAAGAGGAGAGAGAGAACTGAGTTTGAGATATTATTGAAAATATCTCTTACTCTTGATATTAAAGCAATCCTCAAAAAGTGGCCTAACAGGGCGCACGACCCGTGCGCCCTCAAAGAAGGAAATGCGCACGACCGTACGCTTGCACTGTGCCTCGGCCCTGGATCCTACGCATGACCCGTGCGTTTTCTTTAAAGGAGGACGCACGGGGCTCCATAAACTTCCTTTTTCTTTACATCTTCGCAAAACAACGAAATTCGGGGTGTTACACTGACGGAGCCAAACGATATGGAGCTCGGGCTATCGGAGCCGCTCCCGGTGCCAGATCAATCTTAAACTCCACTTGACGATCGAGAGGTAAACCAGCCAAGTCGTCCGAAAATACGTCGAAAAACTCCCTTACCACTTCGACATCTTCTAGCGTCTTCTTCTCTAGTTTGGCATCTATTACATATGCCAAAAAGGATGAGCATCCTTTCACCAAACATTTCCGTGCCTTTACCATACTGATGATTGCGACTTCACCCTTTCGTCTTTCACCATACGTGGTCACCGCACGACCATCCGAATCCGGAATTCGGATCAACTTCTTTGCACAAAGAATTTCAGCATGATTAGTCGACAACCAATCCATACCGACTACAACATTGAATCCCCCGATGACCATAGGCATAAGATCGATCGGAAATTCTCTTCCTTCGATTTCAAGCTTGCAATTTCTTAGAATATTCCGAACCACTACTTGATCAGCATCAGCTAGCTCTACCACTAACGCATCTTCTAAGCTAGTAGTGGGCATGGATAGTTTTGGGCAAAACAAACTTGACACAAACGAGAAACTAGATCCCGAATCAAATAGTACACGCGTAGGCACGGAGTTTAGGAGAAACATACCCGACACTACATCCGTTGACGCTTTCGCATCTTCCGTGGTCATCTGGAAAGCTCTCCCTATTGCCTTGGGAGTGTCCACTTTCTTGCCTCCACTATAGTTCACTATTGCCTTCGGACATTCACTTCTAACATGGCCCGACTCTTTACACCCGAAACAGATACGCTCTTTAATTGGACAGTCATTGTAATGGTGGCCGGGCTTACCACATTTGTAGCACGGTTCTGACATCGAGTTGCAAGGACCGGTGTGTTTACTTCAACATCTTGAACACCACGGGGGATCCCGTCTCGGACCACCTCCCCGTTGATTGTTGTTGAAGTGGCTCGGCCTCTTCGAAAATGTGGGGCCTCCTTCCCATTTCCTCTTCTCAATTGCTCCACTTCTCTCCGCCTTACCCAAGCCGTAGGAATCCTCCACAAGTTGTGCCTCCTCTATAGCCTCTCGAAGGGTAGAGGCCTTGGACACTCGAACCATATTCATCATTTCTGTAGGCAAACCCTTGATGCACGCCTTGATTTTCTCTCTTTCGGTGGGGACCAGATGTCCCACCAAACCTAGCTTGTCCATAAATAGCTTGTTGTAATCCTTCACCAATAAATTCCCCTTTTTCAAACTTCGGAACTCATCGATGATCCGATCCATAGCTCGTTCGTTGCAAAATTCTTCCATAACCTTCTTCTTGAAAGTCTCCCAACTTAGTTGAGCCAATACAGTGGCTTCAATAGAAGCGGAATATACATTCCACCATGTGAGGGCTGCCCCTCTAAGCATTTGAGATCCAAATACAGATTTTTTGTTCTCCCCACACCCGCTCGATCGGAAGGCTTGCTCCAATTCTCTAATTCAGTTCATGCATTCTACTGGGTTGTCAGTGCCTTTGAACTCCGACGGTCGACATCTGAGAAATGCCTTGAATGTACAAGACTTTGCCTCATGTCTTGCGGCCGGGATTGCCGTCTCATTGGTAGGGATACGGGGTCCCGAGCCTCCAGATCCTGCCAAAATCACATTCTCCTCCACCGTCTCCGACCTACGGTGGTTAGCATCTCTGTCATCCAAAAGTTTTAGGAAGGCCTCTTGCTGCTGAGCCATAGCTGCATTCATTGCTTGCATCATCCGCTCCATCATTCTAGTTTCCGAAGTTACCTCTTCCACAATTGGATGAGTTTCAACTATGTTGCGTCGAGGTACATGCTCCGGTCCTCCACCCAACGCATCTATAAACGGTGGGGGCAAATCGTTATTCGTTACCCTCGGTTAATCGGCCGTAGACGCGGCCGTATCCTGCCCCTTCGGTCGATTACGCGTATTAACCATAGTCTGCCACACACGCGAGAATATAGATAAGGTGAGACTACACGGTTATAAGCAAGAAAATGTACCACTACATTCATCAATTATCATAATAACGGAAAATAAGCATAATCACGTAAAACATCTTCATAATAACGTTAGCTAGGCGAAATTATGAACATGTAATACATAAAAATTTTCATTCCCATTACCATAACTCTTAACTTGTGTAGCTCCCATCGACTCTAGAACTATCTTATCTTAATGGTTCTACCCCATCTCACAAGATCATTGCCTAATTTCACAGCTTAAGTCTAGGTACCCTACACTTATACCTGGTTCACTTAAACTAAAGCTCTGATACCAACTTGTAACACCCTAAAAATTAGCGGAATAAAAATTCGAAATTTCTGCAATACGACTGCTATAATTAGATAAAAACCTGAATATAAAACCTGCTAAAATCAACCCAAAGTATCATCCCGATAGGACGGGGAAACAATACTATAATCATTACAATGAATCAAATGAAGGATAGACTAACAACCTAATAATCTAACTTAAGTAAGAAAGATTAAGATCGGGTGTTGCTATTCTTACCAAAAGGTATGATCGCTATTTCAAAATGTCGGTCTATACATCTCCCAAAAAGACCGCTCTTAGTCCAAAGCTATCCGCTCAGTCCCGACGAACCCCACCGGAGACCTGACCTGTTATACATGTCATTTTAAGAAAAAGTGTTAGGCTAAAGCCTAGTGAGATCCAACATTTGTAACTAAAGAGATTTAATATAAAATAAGCGAAAGGTTTCCTTTTGTACAACAACAATAATGAAATTGTAATAATAATGCTCTTTGAAAATAAACCAATACCTCTTGGGTTAACGGGGGAGACCCGTCTACTAACCCGAATGACGGAACACAAAAGTAAGTCATTCGATGGGTCAGTAAAGCCAATAAACACATAAAGTACACACAAGGGATGTCAGGCTCAGTGGCTTTAAACGTACACCCACGGAAACTCGAGTTCAACCCCGTCGGGTTCCTATGTCGAGCTCCTCATCCAGTATCGTAATAGTTGAGCACGAAGGACTTATACCGCACCCGGTACCTAACGTGCAGCACGAAGGACTTATGTCGTACCCGGTACCTAACGTGCCTCGACGTGGAAAACTAGTCGTCCCAACGCCGGAACAATAGTAACCAAATACGGGGTCATGACTCCCAATGCATCAATTAACCAAATAGTGCACATAAGGCTCAACAAAGAATTCCAACAATGGATAATATGCAATAACTTGTGAGATGGAGGGTGTTTTCCACCAAAACCACTCCCATTACTTATCAAAAGACCACTAGTAAAAATATAGACAATTCCTCTTTATTTCAAATCCCTAAAATATGAAGTGAGTTTAATATGCAACTTATCAGCAGTTAACTACAATATCAATATTTCCAAGATCATAAGTTTTTGCATAGTAATGCCATTCACTTAAAAGTATAACCCAAGTAGAAACTAGTTAAAGAATGTTAATAAAGTTCATAAATCATCATTTCCCAAAGATCATCCAAAACACTAACATCCCCAAAAGTTAGGTTTAACTCAAAGTTCTACAAAACCAAGTATATGAAAGGGGAGATATTAGGTATTCAAAATCTACCTTTTGACATGTATAAAGTTTGATAAAATGTGTAAGAACTCACCTTAGTAGTTTCCTTAGGAAGGAAACCAAACCCTAGAAATGGGAGATGAAAACCACTTAAGAGCTCACCACCAACACCTCCTAAATCTATTAAGGGCCACCATTAATGACCTAGAATCACCATAAATGAGGAAGGAAGTCTAGAGGAAGAGTGCTTACCGAAGTCAGCTGCCAAAATCGCTCCCAAACCCTATAACTCGGATAAAAATGACTGAAAATCGCGACTTGTCTATTTATACCCGAAACACTTGCCGGCGATAGTGACACGGCGAGAGTGACATTTGTCACTCTCGCGGGCATAATCGCGCCAACACCCCCACCCGCGGTACAATCTGGGCGATGGTGCCCGACGATTGTGACCCTGTCACTCTCGCATGGCACTATCGCGAGAGACGTACTCAGAGTTCTTGACCCCCGGCGATTGTGCCTCTGCGATTGTGACATCCTGTCACTCTCGCGGGCACTGTCGCGAGCCATCCTGAATTTCACAATTTGACACTTTTTAGCCCACGATGCTTAACTCTAATAGGTTCAATATAAAACTGATAAATCCTTAAAGTTAAGAGGTTTCCAAAACGAGAACGATAATACATAGACTCTCAGAATTCGGGGTGTTACACTCTGGACAATGAAATCAGAAATCAGAATTCTGAATACTCGTGAATAAAACTCTGAATTAAGCTTTGAGCACATTCTAAGAAGCTTTTGTTGAATAGTCAGAGTTAACTACTGCACAAACTATGAAATCTAAACTAAAACAAACTGTTTTGAGCTTATGTTTTAAACCTAACAATAGATTATGTTTAGACAACATAGTTGTAGAACATCGTAAACTGTTTCAGCTAGAAGCTAATTGTTCATATAACCATAAAATATCTCAACAGGTCTCTTCTGATCCTTTATATTAACATGTACTTTCTTTGGAACACATACAACAATAGCTTAGAAACCAACTGATATAAAATTAGCAGGTCAAAAATTGATACCAACAGTAAGGAAACCACACAGACAATCTGCAAACATCAAAAACAAAATTTGTTCCATAAACCACATAGACAATCCATAAATTGTGATCCATAAACCACATAGACAATCTAGAAACATCAAAACTAAGAAGCCATAAATTGTGATCCATAAACCACACAGACAATCTGAATTTGCATGGTGTATTTGACTAAGAAGACAATCTAGAAACATCAAAACTAAGAAGCCACAAATTGTGATCTATAAATTGTAAATTGTAATCCATGAACCATAAATCGTAAGCCATAATCTGAAAACATCAAAACTAAGAAGCCATAATCTGGAAACATCAAAAGAAGAAGCCATACTACAATTCCCAAAAAAAGAAGCAAAACAAAGAATAAACTTCATCGCCTACACACTACTTCCACTTGCCCCACTTGCCTGTCCCTTACATGTTCTGGCATTATGACCTTGTTTTTGGCACTTCACACATGTCACAGTTTTCCCGACCCTTGTGATCTTGCTTCCCTGTTGACTAATCTCTTCCACTGTCTTATTTCGTTTCTTCTTTGGCCTCGCTATTTGAGTATGATGCTTTGGTGCAGTGATTGTTATTGCACACCCAGACTTAGGCCACATAATTCTTCCATGTGTTGGTTGAATCTTGAAACTATACATGTTCTTCCATGTTGATAGCCGGTATGAAGGATCGACATAATGCTCAGGTAAGTCAACATCAATTCCATTTGTTGCCATATTCCATATAGTTGCCACAACATGCTTGCAAGGCATCCCAATTAGCTCCCACCTTCTACAAGAGCAAACTTTACGATTGAAATCAACTACGCATTGGTCCATCCATGGACCACTCACCTGGTACTTGTCATCCCCATTCCATAGAACAATATACTTGGAAGCTTCCTCCTTGATTTAATTCATCATTTTTGTTGTTGTTGGGGGTAAGTGGGCCATCGTCATTCTCGATCAACTTATGCACCTTAACTATTCTTTTCATCAAATATTCCCGTATGTACTCTAAGGCCGTGATGATGGGTTTGTCCCTCCCATCCACCAACTGTCTATTGAAGACTTCACACATATTGTTCAAAAGAATATCACTATGACACCTTTCTGTAAGTTGATGAAAATGTGTAAGTCGTTATAAGACAATAAGCTTAACCAACAACATATATTAAAACCCTTAAATGTGTTAAGTTGTTACCTGTGAAATGAGATCCACTCCAATGATGAGGGGCGATTTGCTTCAACCACTCATATGCCCTTTTGCTCAAACATTTCAACTCTTCCATGGAATGTTCAAAATGGGGTATAGTAGTAGCCGTTGCACACTTCCAGAGTGAATCTTTGAATGCCTTTCCTTTCCATTGCAATTTCATGTTTTCATGAATATGCCTCAAACAAAACCGGTGCTTAGCACAAGGAAATACCTTCTTCATAGCTGGTATAATGCCCTATATTATAGAAAAAAACATTAGTTAAAGTTGGAATTATATAGAAAAAAAAAGCAATCACTTATTTACATAATAAAAAGCAACCTTTATATTTCCCTTTAAACAATGACAACAAGATATATGAAGGTGGTAGTTGGAATTATAGGAAAAAAAACATTCTAAAAAAAGCGTAAATAATTAAATACGTAAATATGAAAACAAATATTAGTTAAATATGTAAATATGAAAACAAACATTAGTTAAATACGTAAATATGAAGGAAAAAACATTAGTTTAAAGTATGCATACCTTTTGTCTATGACTGATGAAGGTAAAGTTGGAATTAGAATACAAATCCAAGTCATCTCCAAGACATTCTAAAAACCAACTCCAAGAACTAGTTGATTCTGCCTCAACAATGGCATATGCTAGAGGATATGTTCCATGATTACTGTCAATGCCAACTGCAGTCAATAATTGCCCTGGATATGGCCCTTTCATGAATGTTCCATCTACTCCCAAGAAGTCTCTCAATCCCGCCTTAAAAGCCTTCTTTAATGCACCCAGACAAATGTAAATCCTCTTGAACTGTCTTGTTAGACTTGCAACATTAGGTTCACTCTCTAATTCCAACTTCACAGTGGTATCTTGATTTGTGCTTTGAAGTTCACAAATGTAGTCCCTTAGACTAGTATATTGACTTTCATAATCTCCTCGTAGCTTGTTGAGCGCAATTGTTTTTGCTCTAAAAGAATTCATTTCAGAAATTCGAAGTTCATATTTTTTAGATAGGTCTACTTGAATAGCTTTCACAGGGATTTATGGGTTATGCACAAGGGTTGGTATGATCTGTTGAGACAAAAAAGAGGCGGTACAAGCAACTACATGTCTTGTTTGAAGGCATCTATGTGTACCAAAGAAGGTCTTAATGTAACACCTCAAAAATCAGAGTAAATTAAAACCTGGAAACCTGACAATATAACGAAAGTAAATCTATTAACTTTCCATAAACGGAACCAGTCATTAAGACTATACAATCCTATACAAGGATTTTATCAAAAGAATGGGACTTAACAATGCCCACTAACAATACTAAACAACTTCAAAACCCCGAGACTCAAAACTCGTCTCTCCAAAAACCCCGACACCCACCGCTAATGGAAACCTGTTATACACATCATTTGAGAAAAAGTGTCAGACTATAAAGCCTGGTGAGAACATACAGTTTATAAAGCTCAAAAGATATAAACATCAGTATCATAAAGAATCTTTTCATAAAGGTTTAGTTCGTAAAGATAACATTTCGCCACAACCGGGCCTCTTCGGTCCAAAACTCGTTAAACAATGACAAACGGACCATTTTACCAAGGATTGTGGTGTAACACAAAGTAGACCACCAAATCCGAGTTATGAGCTAAATACATGGAACCATGGCCGCGAACTCTTCAGTCCGTACTACGATGTGAGGGAGGGCCCCCAAGGAACCATGTCATACTCGTTCATTAGACTACATCTGAACCATGGCTAGGATCGGGTCTCACATAACCGTACCTAAGTTGCCCCCGAGGATCAAATGTAGCTAACTACATCGGAAGGGGCATATCCTTCCCAGCCATAACAACGGAAGGGGCATATCCTTCCCAGCCATAAGTCGACTCGATACCTAGGGATCCACTAGTATAGTCAAGACTTGTCACAATATTTCATGTGACCAACAAAGTTAGATAAACAGCTTTCAACACATTTATATTTCAAAATGCCATTTTCCAGACCAACTGCTGGTAAGAAAGAAAATCATAAAACCAGTTTATATACATTCTTTCAATAAGCCACAAACATGGGCAAGTAAACATCATTTGACTTCTAATAAGGCGGAACCCGTCATTTTAGTCAAAACTGATCGGGAACCCCGAAAATCACCAAAACCTCATTTATATCAAAATGTAGAGAACATGAAATCATACCGTAGAAATACTTCGGATTTCGCAAATAAGAGTTTTGACATGTATAAAGTTTGTAAAATGATAGTAGGAAATCACCGGTAGGTTTTCAGAATAAAACCCGGAAAATCAGATAATGACCACGATGTAGAGGTGAAGCTTAAACCACCGACCCCTCGCTAGAAACACCGAAAACTAGCAACCGAACGAGCCTTGAAGATCGAAGAAGAAAAAGAGAGAAAAGAAGAGAGAGAAAGAGGATCCTGAGATTTTAGAAAATCTCATCCAAATGAGATATTTAGCCAAGGCTTTGCACACCTCCCAACACAGCGCACGACCCGTGCGCATTTCCTGAAGGGTGGCGCACGACCCGTGCGCCCTGTAGACAGAACCATCATCTTCTTTTCTTCTTTACAAACTCTCAAAACCAAACGAAAATTCGGGGTGTTACAATCCTCCCCAACTTGGGAATGATTTCGTCCCCGAAATCCCAACTACCCAAAAAGGTGAGGATATCTTCGCTTCATATCCTCCTCGGCTTCCCACGTCACATTTGCTCCCCGATGATGCTTCCACTGCACCTTGACCAAAATGACTTCTTTATGACGCAACTTCTTAGACTTTCTCTCTAAGATGGCGTCAGGTTCTTCCACACAACGGTTTCCTTCGTCAACCCTTAACTCTGAAAGGGGAATGACGCTGTCTTCTACCGCCAAACATTTCCGGAGGTAGCAAACATGAAACGTATTGTGTATTCTACTTAACTCCGGTGGCAGTTCCAACTGGTAGGCTTGCAAACCCACCCGTTTAAGCACTTTGAAAGGTCCGAGGAAACGGGGACTCAACTTCCCACGTTTTCCGAACCGTATAATGCCTTTCCACGGCGACACTTTAAGCATAACACGGTCGCCTACTTGGAATTCCATCGGTCGTCTCTTCTTATCGGCATAACTCTTCTGACGATCTTGAGCCGCTTTCATTCTTTCACGAATGCACTTGACCTTATCGGCAGTCTCTTGCACGATTTCAGGTCCGGCAAACTGCTTTTCTCCCGCTTCAAGCCAGCACACGGGAGTCCGACACTTTCGCCCATACAAAGCCTCAAAGGGTGCCATACCGATACTCGAGTGGTAGCTATTGTTGTAGGAAAACTCCACCAAAGGCAGGTGAGTGTCCCAGCTACCCCCGAAATCGATGACACAAGACCTCAACATGTCTTCCAAAGTTTGGATCGTTCGTTCGCTCTGCCCGTCGGTTTGTGGATGGTAAGCCGTACTCAACTTCACTCGAGTACCAAGCTCTTTCTGAAATCCATCCCAGAAGTTCGAAATGAACCGACTGTCGCGATCCGACATGATCGACAATGGTATGTCGTGTCTCGAGACCACCTCATCGATATAAAGCTTTGCTAACTTATCCATCGGTAGAGTCTCGCGCATGGCCAAGAAATGAGCGCTCTTCATTAATCTGTCAACTATCACCCAAATGGTATCGTGACCTCGAAGAGTTTTAGGCAACTTCATCACGAAGTCCATGGTGATATGCTCCCATTTCCATTCGGGAATCTCTAAAAACTGAAGACTCCCGTACGGTCTCTGATGTTCGGCCTTAACTTGAGAACACGTCACACAATGCTCAACGTAACGTGCCACATCAAGCTTCATTACCAGCCACCAATAATGCAACTTCAAGTCCCTGTACATCTTTGTGCTTCCCGAATGTATGGAATACTTAGACTTGTGTGCATCTTCTAACAACAGCTCACGGTTACCCCCTATCTTGGGCACCCACACACGACCGCTGAACAGTTTCACTCCACGGCTATCTTCCGTCAAGAGTAAACGTTGTTTTGTCATGACTTCTTCTTTGAGATTCTCCTCTAACAGTGCTTCCACCTGTGATGCCTTGATCTTCTCAACAAGACTAGACACAAGCTCGATTCTTGAATGGGTAGCTCGAATGCTTCCGCTATAGTCCTTCCGACTTAGCGCATCGGCCACCACGTTCGCCTTACCGGGATGGTAAAGCAATTCACAGTCGTAATCTTTCAGCAACTCAAGCCACCTCCTTTGCCTCATATTCAGCTCTTTTTGATCAAAGACATACTACAGGCTCTTGTGATCTGTGTACAGAGTACATTTCGTGTCGTATAGGTAATGTCGCCAAAGCTTCAAAGCGAACACCACCGCTGCTAACTCCAGATCATGGGTTGGATAATTCTGCTCGTGTATTTTGAGCTGCCTCGAGGCATAAGCGATTACCTTACCTCGTTGCATCAACACACAACCCAATCCCATCTTTGAAGCGTCGCTGTAAACCACGAAATCTTCCGATCCTTCAGGTAATGTCAAGATCGGAGCTTCACACAACTTCTTTTGAAGGATCCGGAACGCCTTCTCTTGGGTTTCGGTCCATTCAAACTTCACATTCTTCCGAGTCAGAATTGTCAAGGAAGAAGCGATCTTTGAAAAGTCTTGGATAAATCTCCTGTAGTATCCCGCCAGACCCAAGAAACTTCGGATCTCGGACGGACTCTTAGGAGGCTCCCAATTCATCATAGCTTCAATCTTGGAGGGATCTACTTTCACTCCTTCTCGAGTGACTACGTGCCCCAGAAATTGTACTTCTTTAAGCCAAAAGTCGCACTTGGAAAACTTGGCGTACAATCTTTCTCTTCTCAATACTTCCAGAACCTCACGTAGATGTTGTTCGTGTTCTGACTCACTCTTGGAGTACAATAGTATGTCATCAATGAATACAATGACCGACTTGTCGAGGAAAGGTCGACACACTCTATTCATCAAGTCCATAAACACCGTTGGTGCGTTCGTCAGGCCAAAAGGCATTACAAGGAACTCGTAATGGCCGTAACGCGTTCTGAAAGCCGTCTTCGGAACATCTTCTTCTCTTACCTTCACTTGGTGATAACCTGATCGTAAGTCGATTTTGGAGAAACAACCCGCTCCTTGAAGTTGATCGAACAAGTCGTCTATTCTCGGAAGCGGATACCTGTTCTTCACTGTAGCTTTGTTCAACTCACGATAGTCAATGCACATTCTCATTGTGCCATCCTTCTTCTTGACAAATAAGACCGGAGCTCCCCAAGGTGACGAACTCGGTCTTATGAATCCTTTCTCAAATAGCTCCTGGAGTTGTGCTACCATTTCTTGCATCTCCGATGGCGCTAAACGATAAGGTGCTTTAGCGATCGGTGCAGCACCAGGCACGAGATCAATCCGAAACTCTACCTGCCGATCGGGTGGCAACCCGGGCAAGTCGTCCGGAAAGATATCTGGAAACTCACGCACGATCTTCACATCTTCTAGCTTTGATTTCTCCAACTTAGCATTGATCACATAGGCTAGGAAAGACGAACATCCTTTTATTAAACACTTGCGTGCTCTTGCCATTGTGATTATTGCTACTTCACCCTTCCTCTTTTCACCATAGATGACCACGACTTCACCAGAGGGGTCGGGAAGTCGAATCAACTTCTTGGAACATACGATCTCGGCATGATTGTTTGACAACCAATCCATGCCAACCACAACATCGAAACCCCCGATTAACATCGGCAATAGATCGATTGAGAAATCTCTCCCCTCGATACTAAGAGTACACTGCTTCAGAACCTCGTGGATCAAAACTTGGCTACCATCGGCTATTTCTAGCACTAATGCATCCTCAAGACTAGTAGTGGGCATAGCAATTTTCTGACGGAACAACTCAGATATGAAAGAGAAACTAGCACCCGTATCGAACAAAATACGAGCAGGTACAGAGTTTATAAGAAAAGTACCCGATACCACATCAGCGGATGCTCTAGCCTCTTCGGCCGTCATCTGAAATGCTCGACCCGGAACCTTAGGAGGGTTCTCATTCCTTGCTGGCGCGCTACCCGACTTGAGCTTCGGGCAATCTCTCTTCACATGCCCCGGTGCCTTACACTCGAAGCAGACCATCCCAACGACAGAACAGTCGCGAGTGGTGTGGTCATTCTTACCACACTTGTAGCAGAATTTAGAAGTAGAGTTACAGTTACCATGGTGCTTGGTTCGACACTTCTGGCACCACTTTGCTTCCTGATAACTGCTGAAGTTGCGGTTTCCGACAAAAGGTCGGACCCGCTTGGGAGGTACTGAACTGCTCTCCCACTTTCTCTTATCGGACACCACCACTTCTCCCTCAGATTTGCTTTTCGCGAACATTTCTTCCATGTACTGAGCTTCCTCCACCATCTCTCGGAGGTTGGAAGCTTTGGAATTGTGGACCATAGATTGCATGTCCGCTGGTAAGCCGTTTAGATAAGCTTTCATTTTATCTTTTTCTGTTGGGGCAGCGTGCCCCACCAGACCTAGCTTCTCCATAAACTGACGGGTGTATTCCCTCACCGTCAGACTTCCCTTTACCAAGGACCGGAATTCTTTCTCAATTCGGTCCATGGTCCTCTCGTTGCAGAACTCTTCTAGCAACTTCTTTTTGAACTCGGCCCAAGACAACTGGGCCAACACTTCAGGAGATAGAGTGGATTGGATGATATTCCACCAGATGAGTGCAGTGTCCCTCAGCAATTGGGTACCGAACCGCACCCTCTGATCATCACCACATTCGGAAGAGCCAAAAGCTTGCTCAACCGCTCGGATCCACTTCACACACAAGATTGGGTCGTCGGAACCAGAGAACTCTGGTGGTCCGCAACCCAGAAAGGATTTGTAGGAACAACTTTTCCTACCTCCCGGAGCACCAACAGTCCTGTTCTCCTCAGCCCTGACCCCTGTACCAACGCCTCCAGAACCTGCTACGATGTTTTCCACAACCGTCTCACTTCTACGATTGTTCACATCACGGTCCTCAATCACTTTTAGCAGAAACTCTTGCTGCTTTTTCATCTCTTCCCTCATTGCCAACATCATGCTAGCCATCATCTCAGACGGGGAACTAGCATCCCTGATTACTGGGTGGGACGAAGCCAGGTCCACACGCGGAATGACCTCTGGCCCCCCACCTAGTATTTGTTGAACTGGCGGACGCACGACACCCTCAACTCCTTCCGGCTGATCAGCTGTGGAGGCTATCGCTTCCAGTCCGTCAACACGAGTACGCGGTCTACCACGCGTATTCACCATACTGAACTGTTACACAAAACGGAGACAGAGATAAGAGAGAGATTGAATAAACACAAAGGAAACGTACTACCACATTACCAATTGTCATATTAACAATAATCCAAGCACTCTTACGTACAGTATCCTCATAATAACTTAGCTAAGTGAAATTATGAACATACAACACATAACGGTTCTTGTCACCACTACTACAACGCCTGATAAACGTACTATCCGTCAACTCTAAGACTAACCCATCTTAAGAGCTCTACCCAAATCTCGCGGATCAATTCTTAGCATACGCAGTCTAAGTCTAGACATCTTACATTCATGCCTAGTTCGCTTAAACTAGAGCTCTGATACCAACTTGTAACACCTCAAAAATCAGAGTAAATTAAAACCTGGAAACCTGACAATATAACGAAAGTAAATCTATTAACTTTCCATAAACGGAACCAATCATTAAAACTATACAATCCTATACAAGGATTTTATCAAAAGAATGGGACTTAACAATGCCCACTAACAATACTAAACAACTTCAAAACCCCGAGACTCAAAACTCGTCTCTCCAAAAACCCCGACACCCACCGCTAATGGAAACCTGTTATACACATCATTTGAGAAAAAGTGTCAGACTATAAAGCCTGGTGAGAACATACAGTTTATAAAGCTCAAAAGATATAAACATCAGTATCATAAAGAATCTTTTCATAAAGGTTTAGTTCGTAAAGATAACATTTCGCCACAACCGGGCCTCTTCGGTCCAAAACTCGTTAAACAATGACAAACGGACCATTTTACCAAGGATTGTGGTGTAAAACAAAGTAGACCACCAAATCCGAGTTATGAGCTAAATACATGGAACCATGGCCACGAACTCTTCAGTCCGTACTACGATGTGAGGGAGGGCCCCCAAGGAACCATGTTATACTCGTTCATTAGACTACATCTGAACCATGGCTAGGATCGGGTCTCACATAACCGTACCTAAGTTGCCCCCGAGGATCAAATGTGGCTAACTACATCGGAAGGGGCATATCCTTCCCAGCCATAACAACGGAAGGGGCATATCCTTCCCAGCCATAAGTCGACTCGATACCTAGGGATCCACTAGTATAGTCAAGACTTGTCACAATATTTCATGTGACCAACAAAGCTAGATAAACAGCTTTCAACACATTTATATTTCAAAATGCCATTTTCCGGACCAACTGCTGGTAAGAAAGAAAATCATAAAACCAGTTTATATACATTCTTTCAATAAGCCACAAACATGGGCAAGTAAACATCATTTGACTTCTAATAAGGCGGAACCCGTCATTTTAGTCAAAACTGATCGGGAACCCCGAAAATCACCAAAACCTCATTTATATCAAAATGTAGAGAACATGAAATCATACCGTAGAAATACTTCGGATTTCGCAAATAAGAGTTTTGACATGTATAAAGTTTGTAAAATGATAGTAGGAAATCACCGGTAGGTTTTCAGAATAAAACCCGGAAAATCAGATAATGACCACGATGTAGAGGTGAAGCTTAAACCACCGACCCCTCGCTAGAAACACCGAAAACTAGCAACCGAACGAGCCTTGAAGATCGAAGAAGAAAAAGAGAGAAAAGAAGAGAGAGAAAGAGGATCCTGAGATTTTAGAAAATCTCATCCAAATGAGATATTTAGCCAAGGCTTTGCACACCTCCCAACACAGCGTACGACCCGTGCGTTTTCCAAAGGGGAGGTCACACGGCCCGTGCGTTCTCTACTGACCCGCACACTGTTTCATGCGCACGACCCGTGCGCATTTCCTGAAGGGTGGCGCACGACCCGTGCGCCCTGTAGACAGAACCATCCTCTTCTTTTCTTCTTTACAAACTCTCAAAACCAAACGAAAATTTGGGGTGTTACACTTAACCATCCATGTGTGTTCATTCTTGCCTATGGATGCGTGCAATACCCATGGGCAAGTTGCCTCATTTGTCTTCACCTTTCTACTTGTACTACCTTCTCCATTGTCTTTATTCAATGAAGGAATCTTTCCTGTGCAAACAACACTAATCCTCTTTAGATCGTTTTTCACAACTTTGATTTGCCTTCTATTTTCAATTGCATACAAGTCAATAGCTTTTTTAATTAGTGCCTTGCTAGCAAATAGTTGCCCAACAAAAAAAACATCTTGCTCCTCACTTCTTAGTTTCGTTAATATTTTTTGCCTTTTACTACCACAATCGTCATCTTTTATTGGGCTCTCAAAGTCTTCATTATCAAACGGCTCAGGATCCACATCAACATTTGATCCATCCAAGACCTGGTTGTTAATTGGCAACCCAACCCAATCTGATTCCGTTTCAAGCTTTTCCATAAAATATGTCATGTCTACATCTATACCATCCAAGTTATTATTATCATCAACTATAAATTCACTCTCATGAGTTTCAATTCCATCATCCGAATTCGAATCAATGTATAATAGACCTTCCCCATTGTTTACATCTATATCATCCAGATTGGTGTTCAAATCTCCAACGAAAAGATCAACCACTCTGCATTTAGGAAAATAATCTAAAAATTTTGTAACATCTTCTCCATTGCCTAAAGCATGGAGACCAAAATCAAGGTCACTCTCCGGAATTTTGAAATGATAAAAAGTAGGAACTTCTTTTCTATAACCTATTTCCATCATCATCAAATCTATATCATGAATACCAAAGTGATTAGTGTCCACCAAATCAATGTATTGAGTTTTACCGTTTACGTATGTCCTTTCCGGAGACTTCATGAACACTCCACCATGATGAATCTTTAATGTGATTAAAGTAGGATAATACTCTGTGGTTTACATTGAAAACAATAAAAAAACAAATGAAAATCCTAACGTGAAAAGAAAATCAAATAATTCAAAACCATTGAAAAACTCCTATGTATGTACATACCATATACTCCAAGATAATCGTTTGTATCGGAGCTTTCTCGCACTTGCCATTGAGCTCGACCCATGTGTGTAGTCAGAATTTGTCGTGAGGGATTGCAGAAATCTGATCGTGAACTAGGATTATGTAGTCTGAGGGATTGCAGAAATCTGATCGTGAACTAGGATTGTGTAGGCATAATTTGTCGTGAGGGAATGCAGAAATCTGAGCGTGAATTAGGATGAGGAAGAAGACTATCCATGAAACTGATTTTGAGGGAAGGCGTGAAAACATGAATTTTGGAAGAGATACAGTTGAAATCTGGAAGATGTCGTCCATTCTAATTATTTAATAGGAAATGATTTGTTTTAATTAAATTACTTAATTGCCCTTTCATTTAACCATGAAACTAACGGTGTTAAGTAGGAGGGACCATGAGTGAAGGTAAATTAAAAAGTTAGGGATCACCATCGTAGATGGTTTATTTTAGGGACCAAATCCAAAATTTAGGCAAACCACAGGGACCACCGATGTAATTCACTCTAAAATTAAATACTTTTTTTTTCTAAGTACGGGGTATTGAGGTTAGATAAGGGATTGAGAGAGAATTTTACTTGAGAAGCTGAAGTGTCAGAAAAAGTTAGCATCTCCAATAGTTTTTTTAAAGAGTGAATTACATAAATGGTCCCTCATGAATGCCTAGATTTCACTTTTCGTCCCTCCAGTTCTAAAAGTACATTGGTGGTCCCTTAAAACGAGATATGGTGCCCAAACTCGTCCCTGGCGCTAACGTCGTTAAGGCATGCTCCGTTAAGTAGGTCATGTGCCCCTCACGTGAGGGGCATTTTCGTCATTTTATATCTTTTTCATATTTTCTTCTTAAAAATAAAAATTAATAATATTTATATTACAAAATAAATTAAAATTTAAAAACCTTTTTTTTTTAAGACCACCTTCCTAGATCTTCCATAAAGACCCCATCACCATACCCACTTTCTCTATCATCTTTTCTTGATCATACCCACTTTCTCGATCATAGCAGCCAAAAACCACCAACAAATGCATCATTTTTCATCCTTTGTCGATCAAATCATCCGATATGGATTTCGTTTTTTACTCGAAGAACCAACGAATCGTCTCTCTCTCTCTCTCTTTCTCTCTCCTTCCTTCTATGTGTTATGTTTCATCGATCCAAATCTGGAACTTGGTTCCTAATTTGTGTTCAATGATGTTGTTAGGGTTTCCGTTTAAAGTATGATACAGGTTTAGATTTGGGATTTGAAACAAGTTTGGATCTGAGATTTGTTAATGTTATTGAAATTCTTCGAGTGGGTTTGGATATGGAATTTGTTAAATGTTTTGGGGAAAAAAGGTTTTTTTTTCTTGTGTTTGATTTTAGGGATTTAGATAAAAAAAAAGGGTTTTTCTTTTCTTATGTTTGAATCTGTTTTTTTTTTTTGATTTGTGTTTGAATCATGTCATAACCTCGAATTTCTGTTTGATTTGGGTTTTTTTTTCTTGTTTTTGAATCTGATATTTTCCATTTATGGATTTGATTGCTAATTTCATTGTGTTATTGATTTCATCAATATTAGGGTTATGCATTTTTGGGTTTGAGCATTTAGTGGGATTGGGTTTGTTATTTCGATCTGGGTTTGGATTTCATGTATGGTTCATAATTTGATTTTGAAATTTAGATATGTTTATGGTTTAGATTTGATTTCTTGAGATGATGGTGGTGGAGGTGGAAGGTGGTGGCAATGGTTGGTGTTCTTGTTGAGGAAGAAGATGGAGGAGCACATGGCAATGGTTGGTGTTCTTGTTGAGGAAGAAGAAGATGGGTAAAAAGACTAAAATGCCCCTCACGTGAGGGGCACATGGCTGCTCTAACGGAGCCTAGACTAACGGCGTTAGCGCCAGGGACGAGTTTGGGCACCATATCTCGTTTTTAGGGACCACTAGTGTATTTTCAGAACTGGAGGGACGAAAAGTGAAATCCAGGCATTCACGAGAGACCATTTATGTAATTCACTCTTTTTTAAAATAGATAAAATGAGAATTTTGAATTATAATTTTGCTTTGACAGCTTCTTCAAAACTATCTCTAAAGTGGAGAAAATGGAAGCGTGAATGAGTTTTTCTGCAAATATAAAGATAACCCCAAAAATGATTACTAAATTAGAGCTCCAATAAAAAAAACTTTGAAAGTCAATATTTAAGGAGAAAAAAAATATTTTAATATTATAATCAATGTTGGATTCTCCAAAATGAAAAATCTGTTGAAGATGACATTAATTTTTTTTAGATTTTGACTTTTTGTTCTCCAGTTTAAATACAGTTTGAAGAGTCTGTCGGAGATGCTCTTATAAAGGTGAGCATACAGGGAGTTTGAATTTTCATTTTATAAAGAGGTTCTAAAAGTCGTAACATGTAACTTATCATTAAGGTTAAATTTCAAGTTTTAGGAAATTGAACGAGACCACAATTAATGATATGATTGAAAAGTGAAAATTTACTTTTAAAAGTTGACATTTATTTTGTAACAAACTAAAATAATAATGTAGATAGTTGTGGACGGATGGAATGGAGGGAGCAACAAATTGAGGGCGTTTGGTTCGCAGGATTTCGATGAAATCTAAAGAAATTGGAATGATCAATTTCGTTGACCATATTCCATCCAGGCGTTTGGTTTACCCATGAAATGGAATTGTATTTCACACATACCACCATTCATGGATTTGATCATTCCATCATAATTGAGAAGGAATTCAATTCCATTCCATCTCGTTTTCTTAAAAAGACAAAACTACCCTTATCTTCCCTACTTGATTGACCAGACCCATATGAACCTATGTCGACCACCGCTGACCACCAGTGATCTGAACTCCACCGACTACCATCGATTTGAACTACTACCGACCACCGCGGACCACCATTGATCTGAACTATCACTGACCACCGCTAACCTCCACCGGATCTGAAACGCCACCGACCACCACCATTCTGAACCGCCGTTGACCACCACCGTTTTGAATCCCACGCCGACCTCCACCATTTTGAACTCCACCGACTACCACCGAACACCACCGATCTGAACCACCGTCGACCACCACCGATTTAAACCACCACCGATCTGAACGACAATAATTGGATTTCGATTTCAAAAGTTTCAAAAAGAGTGTTTTGGTCATTTACTAACATTTCATTCAAATTCCAAAGTTACATTATGTTAACCAAACAGACAGTTTCAATTCTTTTAACAAATTCCATTACAATGTTCGTCAACTAAACACGTGGTAAACCTGATAACATTTCATTCCAATTCATTCAAAGTCAACTTCCTTGGACATATTTCATTCAATCAAAAATCATTTTTCCGAACCAAACGACCAATTGATTTGTTGGGAAAATAATGAACATTTAGGGCGTGTTTGGTTCATTTTGAGGAATGAGAATGAAATTGGGAATAGGAATATTGGGGAATAGGAATATGAATGAGGATTGGAATGATGTTGTTTGGTTAATACTTATAAATCACAAGTGTTGCAATCTAGGTTTGTTTTTCGTCTCTGAAAATCTAGGGTTTGTGTTTCATCTCATTCACAAACCTCCGGTAACTAAACCGGAGGGAAGATTCTCCGTTTTCCAGACAGTCGGACCACCGGTACGGAAGGCTCAAACTAAGAAGAAAAATAGTAAAATATATTCTTCCTTCTCATAATCTGAATTAATTTCGTCATAATGTTGAAAATCCAGAAATAATTTCACAGATGCCTGGTTATTTCTTCCGCGATTCAGAAATCGAAAACGGTTTCTGATTTTACAGAATCAAAATGAAGGAAGCGAAAGAAACAATCTTCGTTTCAAGGACTCCGGCGTTTTATTTTGCAAAATCATACACATTCGACAGTAGGACCAGAAATTTCGCCGCAATCTCCTTCAAAAACCTTAGGTGTTTCAGTTCCGATGTGCTTTCCTCGATCTTAACCTGCATCATGAAATCCGTATCTTCAACTGATTAAAACTTGTGATATCAAAATGATAATCGTAAACTTTGACAAAGAATCAACTGAAAATTAGACCTGCAAGAGATGAATTTACTAACCTCTTTTGAAGCCATAGTTCGTCAGAACTCGGTGAGTGAGGTTGAGGAGAGTATGGAAAATTGTAGATCATAAAAAATGTAAGGAAATCGTTTTAAACTTTAAGGGTGTGTTTCGTACTCATCGTTCCCTTCTTCTTCACCAAGATACCAACGCCTCCGTCGCCGGTCGTCTCTCCGTCTCCGGCTGCAATAAGGAAAAAGAGAACGAGGGGTCGATTTGGAGAGGAGGAGGCACCGATTGATAAAAACGGGAATGGATTTTTCATACCGCCCAATTTCATCATGAATGAAAAAATGGGCTTTAAAGGGAATGGGCTCATATCATTATATAAAACCAAACATACTCTTTTATTATCAATCCCATTAATCACCCCTTAAACCCTCCAACCAAACACCCCCTTAAATACGTGTTTATAAGAAATTAAAATTGGTTAAAAAAAAAACGGAATTAAAAAAATAAAAATAAAAACGTTTTACGTGTTTGATTTCTATATGTTTCATCGGGAATTTTCAATTCCGAAAACCCTACCATAAATCAGTACGCCATAGTCAACGTGGTCAAGCTCCCTTGCAGAACCTCTGTTCTCCATCTCCATGGGCGATGATGATTCAAACAAGAAGATAACCACCATACGCATTCTATGTCGCAAACTTGTGCTGATCACAAAAACCGAATCAGGCATACAATGGTTGATTGGTTCTCCGTTTCTCCCTACCTTCACCATCGTCTCAACTTTCAGATGCATTCACACCCTCCCATCCGATCCTCTCTCTCCGGACTTCTCCAAAGAATCAGGTAAAACCCTAAGTTCACCCCCAATTATTATTCAATAATGCCTTCCATTGACTATGTATATGTAAATATCATTAAATGGATATGATGGAACGTCAATTCAAGTCAGGCAAACTTATCGCATATGCGGTTTGAGCATTTTCCTGTGGTTTGTAACTATCGGACTTTATGCCTGCAATCCAATAACTATAAGGTTAAAAATACATTATAGATACAACGAAAAAGTGATCCTAGTCCCAAAAAAAAAAAAGAGTTTCAATACATCTGAATCTCAAATGCATATTGCACAATTAAAGTTAGTCTAAGAAGTAAAAGAAAAACAAACTTCAAACTAAATTGAACGTGTGTAGGCAGTTTGGGATTATGATTCCCAAGGATTTTCATATGATGTCTTGTATATGTAATACCTTTCATGTTTTCCAATTGCCAATTTCCATATTGGATCAAACTCAAAAGTCCAAAACACAAAGTCCAAAAAATATTACATAATGTATATATATATGTTATATTGTTACATATTAAATTAAAATATATAAAAAAATATGCCGTGCTGTGCTGTGCTGTGCACAGTGTGCAGTGTGAACCGCGGTTTGGTGACTCAAAACTGCAAATCGCACTGCATAGTGCAGTCTGGTAAAAATGCAAACTGCAAACCGCACCACGAAAGTCCTAAACCGCATTTTACGGTGTGGCGGTTTGGATGAACATCCTAGTCGAAAGAATCACATCCCCATCCCCCCTTTCAGTAATTCGGACTGATTTTATAGTGTAATATGATCCAATGTACCGAAGCTTACCATCCCCAATAACTTGTATCCTTGATCTTGCCATGACAATGAATTTGACATAGATTTGAGGAATCAATATGTTCTTGTAGGTTTGTGTAACCTCTCTCCTTATCATATGTGCTTATATAAGAAATTTGGAAAGGGAAGTGCAAAATAAAGGAGATTAACTCATATGCACACGTGTTTGATCTTAGTTGGATTATTTGTGGGCAGATGATATGCGGGCATTGTTACCAAGGGGATTTGAGGTAATCGGAGCTTTGATTGTTGGTACGAGCAACTCGGATGTTGAAGGGTCTGCCCGAGATGCCATAGGCGCCACAGGTAGAATGAGGAAGGCACTTTCACTGTCGGAAACTCGTAGTTTAGTTGGATCCGTAGTGGATCCGAGCTCTGGTGACATTCATTTTTTTGTATCAAACTCTGTTTTTGAGTCGGCCACTTCAGTTGTGTATGAAGACCAGCCTCAGAAGTATGTTTGGGAGAGAGGTTGTATACTGAGCTGTGAGCTTCCAATCAAGTTACCGGTGTATTATTCTCTGAAGGATCCAAAAGGTACATCATTCTCTATAATTTTTTGTATACGATTGTAGTCGGTATGCTATATGTTGTTAAATTTTTAGGCATTCCTTAGTAGTATATTTTTGCTTCAGCTACTAGATGATGATAATCACATAATTGACGTAATTGTTTGTTAGTCCCACGTAGGATACATATCTAGAATCTAATTGAAGTCCGTTCGTGCTCTTGAAACATTTGGTTGGTGAAGGCCAAATAATGCGCAAACTTAAAAACTTTCTTGTACTTGAATGACAAAACATTCCCGTGCTATATATCCAATCATTTATGAGAACATCATGAGGTATGATTAACCTTCAAGCTATCTTGGGATATGTAATAATGCTTGTTTTTGACTCGTATGTTGGCAGTTGGCACGAACATGAATTGTCTCATCACTCTCATTGAGAACACAATATTTTGCCTTGTGATTGTTATATAGCTCGATTCTCCCACAGATCTTTTATTATCTCTATGGATTGTGATGAAGTTCCACATCATTTGGATAAATCTTGATGTTGGGAACCATCGAGAAATTAGTTGCCCGATTGTATGATAGCCCATAATCACTCGTCTACATAGATGACTAGCATGAATCTCTTTTTACTCTTCTTTTGGAGAAATACCAAGTAATCATATTGCCACATGGTTCATGCCAAATGTCTAGTGCCTAAGAGATGCGAGAGAGCAAAAAGCGCAAAAGAAAACTTTTGAAGCTTCTTTTTGAACATAAAATCTAGTATGTTGTTGCATATACACCATCTCAAGAACCATATTAAGGGATGCGTTTTTGCCATCAAGTTGATGTGAAGGTTGTCACATAGGAATGTCTTATGAGCAGTGACAAGCCGTATTAGGTTAATAGGTTGAATTTAGCAATAAGATTATGTCCCGTCATATTTCTTGTCATATATCTGAGAGTTAACAGGTTGAACTTAGCAATAAGATTATGCCCCGTCATAATTCTTGTCATATATCTGAGAGTTAATAGGTTGAACTTAGCAATAAGATTATGGCCCATCATAATTCTTGTCATATATCTGATAGTAGCCTTCAGCTACCATAAGAATTTTGAGATGAGCAAGAGAGCCATTCAAATGTCGTTTGATAGAAAAGAGCCATTTACATCCAACAATAGCTTTTTATTAGTGAGAAGGTCAACAAGCATCCAAGTCTTGTTGGTCTACAAGATAGACAATTCTTTCTGCATAGCTTGTGATGAGCTAGTGGTTTCGACTTCCGAGTTTCGACGCCATCCGTGGGAATTTTTTTTTGCTGGTCAGTTTTTTTTAATACCGGCAAATTGATACATGTCATAAATCACAACTCACAACCAATAACCATAGAGACATCCAAGGTTTTAAAAGGCGGAATCGGGCCTCGAGGAGTTTTCCCTCAACGAGGCGAGGCGTAAGCCTCGAGGTGGAAATATATATACACCAATATATATATATATATATATATATATATATATATCATATCATGGTTTTCAAAATCGCTCGAGGCGTACGCCTTGAGGCGCGCCTCGAGGCGAGGCGGTCCAAAACCACTCCTAAGGCTTAAGCCTCATGTTCCCTGCACGAGGCTTACGCCTCAAACGGTGAGGCGTAAGCCTCATCAGTTTTCTGTTTTTGTTACTGAAAATGGTGATCTGATGACTAGAAAAAAAATTTGTACTTTTATTTCTTATTTACTTTTTTTCTACTAAAAGAAGGTAGAAAGTCAGATTAAAGTATTTGTACTTTTAATAATTTAAAAGTACAAAAACCCTCTTTAGGGTGTCCTTTCCTCTTCTCAAGAAGAAAGCAATAGCTGACTTTGCTTTTTTGAGAGGCTTTTTCATCTTTATCGTTCCTTTGCAAGTCCCAACTCCATTTTTTCATCTCTCTCTCTCTCTCAAGAAGTTATACATTTTCCTCAAGCCATAACCCAAGAGGCAAGTCATTTTCCTCCATTTTAAGTATGTATATTTTCTGTATGTGTGTATATTTTCCTGTGTGTATTTTCTGCATGTATCATGTATGTATATTTTTCTGTGTGTGTATTTTCTGCATGTATGTATATTTTCTGTATTTGTGTATTTTCTGCATGTATGTATATTTTCTGCAAATATGTATATTTTATGACCTTATGACGTTTAAAGTTTGGTATGGAGTTATGTTTTGCTTATTATTAGTATTTATGAATTTTATTTGGTATGGAATTATGTTTTCCACCTTGTATTATACACATATATATATATATTATACATATACACGCCTCGAGGCTTACGTCTCGCCTCGTGGAGGGAAAACGCCTCGAGTCCCGATTGGGATTTTTAAAACTATGATATATATATAATAAATCTAAATCACTAAGAGGCACTGATTCAGTGAATCTTGAAAGAGTGAAACCGTGAGATAGGCTGAGAGGGTGTGGAAAAATTGGTTGCTTGGAGGAAGGGTCAAACGGTCAAACCACACTTTTTGATTGAGAGGAGAAAGTTCCAGCTTTTTGGGTTTTAATTAAAAGTACACATTAGGGCCGTTGTGCTTTGACTTTTAGTTTTTAAAATAAAAAAAGAGACTATAAATAGAAGTACTACTATTGCCATAAAGCTTATAAAAGAGCCAAAAAAACATTACCAAAGCAGATCATCTGAGGCGTATGCCACTATGCCTCGACACCCTGTCACGCCTCACACTTTCATTGAACCGCCTTACTGAAGCAAGGCGTAAGGCTGTAAGCCTCGTCCAGGTCCAAGAGGCGCCACCTCAGGTGCGGTTTTGGGCCGCCTCAAGGCGTAAGCCTCAAACGAACTTTAAAACCATGGAGACATCTAGCTATGGTTATATTCCATGTGCAGCCATGAGTCAAAAATGCATGTTTGTTAAAATAACACAACTTACGAATATTTTGTTATTTTTCATTTCAGATGCAGAAGACATGCTAACACGTGCAACCGAGGCTGTTGCTGCTAAGCTTAGAGACGCTAAAACTACATACATGCTAGAAACACTCGATGAATCCGTCACTGAAGCACCACCACCTGTCATTATTCGGAACAGTGAATTGGATCTCCCAGCAGACTTCACTTTAAAAACGCCTTTAGATAATACTTCTCAAGAATCTAATGCAAAGTCTTTGTCGTGCTCACACTTTTTCCTCGAAGATAGGAACCAAAAATCTTGTTCAGCGGAGGTAATTTCATATCAACAACAGTTATTTGTGTTGCTTTCACATACGATGAGGTTTTCATGTTATTTCTTGATCGCCATTTTTGTGATAGTTTCTTTGCTTAGAGTGCAGATAAAATCCAAGTAACCATCTTACTTGCTACTTCAGGAGCCTCTCCAAAACCCACTGCCCCATTTGCTGAATATATTCCAGGTATTTGAGTGTATTAATAGATAAGCTCTTGCTATTCACATATGAATTGAGGCCCTCTTCGTAATTATAACTAGGGGTGTGCAAAACCCGAATAGCCCGAAATCCGAAAACCCGAAACCCGACTTTTTGGGGGATATTTGGGTTCAGGTTGGGTTTGATCTTTGGCCACCCGACCCGTCCGAAAACCCGAAATAATATACATACATATATATATATATATTAAATATTATATAAATATATTTATTTATCTATTTATCTTTTGAAAATCGTGAATTCTAGTCGATCGAAATGTTTTCTAATTTCTAAACTTGCTATCGATTTCATCGATCTCTTAATCAATTGAATTTATCCTCAAAATCGATTGAATTTATATATACTTTTTGCATTGTAATAACTAATAATACCCGAACCTGGCTGACATCAACTTGAAACCCAACCAACCCGAACCCGAAGCAATCTGAAATCTAAAATTCAGGTCTTGATTTTTTTGGAAGGGTGTCCTAGGCTATGCCTAGACTATTCCCGACAAATTATGACTGCAAGAAATTAGCCTTGATAAACTTAGTGGCCACAATTGTTGTGTATGCCTGGATTCGAACCCTGGGCAGATTTGACATTCCACCACATTCCCAGGGACTTAACCATTACGCCACAACCCTTGTGGTTAATTCAGGTCTTGATTTCCATATACGAAATCCGATCGGGTTTTTGGTTTCCCTGCCCGCCCCGCCCGATGCGCACTCCTAATTACAACCCCAAAATTTTATAGAATTCCTTATTTTTTGCTTCGTTATGGAAGTGTAAGTTGATTATGTTTGGAGCTACAGGTGAAGCCAAGCTCCTGGTTGTTGACTATAAACTAAAAGTCATCTGTTATGCGGCAAAGAATCTTCATCTGACCGATGCAGTTTCAAAATTGATTATTCCGGGGTTAGTTGACCAGTTACGTTCTATGAAGAACATGACCTTATCAAATCTATTATCACAGCACCCAAAGGTTAAAATATGCCGTTTAATTTTATTTTTGTCTTTCTTTCTTACTTACCCGTGCCTCTTACCTATTGAAAATTTGATTGCCTTATAGCTACATCCGTATCACTTCAATCCTCCAGGATTTCTGCATCCGATAACTGCCATTTATGAATCGCATTATGGCGAGACAGAAATGAAGCAAGGTACAACGCAGTTAGTTTTTTACTGGTTATCACGGGGTTTAGAAATATGTTTTTAGAAGGAGAAAAGGTTAGGTCTTCTATGAGGCTACCTCGATTTGCATGTCATTTGGCACTTAAATGATCTACAAAGTTAATCGAGTATAAAAGAATTATACATATGTGAAGGTGATTTTATATGGCTTAATGGGAAAAACTGCTTATTGTGCACACACAATTGAATTGTTAATATTTCTTGATTATCTGTATATTACATATCGTTTTGCCTGTTTGCACACACCTTGCGTCGTGCACAAGCCGGGGGTCTTCACGAAACAACCTCTCGATGCTAGCCAATTGAGGTGAGGTTTGTGTGCATCCTACCCCTCCCAGGCCCTACTCTGAAATGGGATATAATACTGGTTTTGGTTTCGTTTAAAGCAAGGTTCTAAATGGCCTGAGGCGTGGCGTGGCGGCGAGCTCAAGCCTTAAGCGTTACACGCCACGGCGAGGAAACAATTTTTTTCAAGGCGTGACATAAGGCGGCAAATTTGTAGATCATATATATATATATATATATAATTATACATATGTGTTTTCTATTTATTATTCAATAATATAATGATATTAAAAAATTTACGTTCATATCAGAAGAAGAAAAATCATATATATTAACTAGTATATATAAAGAGTTTGTGATCAAATATTCAAAATAGAACTTAGAAGAGTTTTACAACTTCGGTTAACCGTGAGCCGTGAGTCTGTGACATGTGTGAATTTATGAAAGTGTGAGTGATGTGATTAGGTAATTCTGTAAAAGTGTAAAATCTAAAGTTAAAAGTGTAAAAAAACAAAAGCTAAAATAAATTATTATTTTTTTTTGAAAAAAGTCACGCCTTGTAAAAATTGCATGCTGTAGCATGCCATGACGCCCCTCAAGGCGCCATGGCGTGAGTCACGCCTTACACAAACGCTATAGACCTTATCGTAACGGCGGAGACGTATCTTACGCCATGGCTCGGCGTTTAGAACACTGGTTTAAAGTATTTGCTTAACGACTGATGTCAATCAATTAAGTCGATTTTGATTCTAAAATCGGGGGTGGGTTGGTTTGCCTAATTCTGACACACGGTCTTGCTCTCTTCAGTTGAAATCAGAAGAGCTCTTCACCTGAGACTGGGATTACCTTTAGACCGTCCTCTTTTAAGAATTGCTAGTGCCATGAACTTCTCAATCGCAAAGGAAGGTGCAAGTGGCAACGTTTTACGGAAGGGTAATCTGATGTTTATATCATATGCACTGATTGCTATCGTATGCACATCTTTGTCCTTTTCATTGCTTACATATTTCGTTACAAAGTCAGGAACTCCTTTGCTCAAGGATGTACACATTGGGATCCCAAGTAGCGGAGGTAAGTAGTTTCACAAAGCCTTTTAATCGTTTGTACTTTCTGTTTTGTTAAAGTTATGTGTCGTTTGAATCAGTTGCATACTTACATATAATGCTCTATTGCAGTTCACGGAGGAATTGTATCGTTGGTTCAAGGTTCTTATGAGTACCATCATTACCTTCAAGATGGTTTTGATGACTCGGTAAATTTCTTGTTTTCAACTACTCCCTCAGTCCCAAAATAAATATCCACAATGAAAAAGGCACATAGTTGTAGAAATGTGTAGTTATTATGCTTTGTAATTAAGTAAATGACAGTTTTACCCTTAAGTAATGAGTGTCTCCCTCTTGTAATTAAGGGTAGAATTGGAAGTAGGCACTTTTGAAAGTGGACACTTATTTTGGGAGAAACTAAAATAGAAACGTGGACACCTATTTTGGGATGGGTGGAGTCTTTAGATTTATTGAACGACTGAAAATCTATGTTTTCTTTTGGTGAACAAGAAGAAATTTCTGATCAAATTTTCTCATCTTAATGTCAGGGCTGGGGTTGTGCTTACCGCTCTCTTCAGACCATAGTTTCTTGGTTTAAAATCCAACAGTATGCGTCTATCGATGTTCCTTCACACAGGTCAACTAATACTTCTCTATTTTATAAATTTTGCAAAATCTCTACCACGAGACATATATCTGAAATCACTACTTTGATATTATATATATATATATATGTATATATATATATATGTATGTATATGTATATGTATGTATATGTATGTAGAGAGAGAGGGGCGTTCAAATGCAACTTTTTAACATGATGCAACCCATGCAACCCCTCTATCCACCATTCATTTTATTTTAACTTTTGTAATTAAGAAAAAGGAAAAAAACTGAAAATAAAATGAGTGGTGGATTGAGGGGTTGCACCATGTAAAGGGGTTGCATAATAACCTACCTCTCTCTCTCTCTCTCTCTCTATATATATATATATATATATATATATAGGAAAGTTCCGTTAGGAACCCAAAATTGAGTAGGAACCCGGGAACCACCCACAACGCACCATGTGTCCCGAATGAATATTCATCAGATAACACATTCATGATGAATATGGAAGGTTATTCATCATGAATCACACATTCATGATGAATAACACGTCCATATTCCTGATGAATATGCCACGTGTCGTTCCCAGGTTCCCAAATCAATTTTAGGTTCTGGGTCCCTATACATATACGTATACATATACATATTCGTTCTGAATTACAAAAACATGCTAAATTGGGAGGCTGGGAACTGCATCTCTTCAGGGAAATACAACAATCACTTGTAGAAATCGGAGATAAAGACCCTTCGTTTATTGGGTCACGCGAATGGATTGGTGCCATTGAACTAAGCTTTGTTTTGGATAAACTACTTGGTGTAAGTTTGCTACTTTACTCATCAGCCATGCTTTACAAGATTCAAGTTTTTTTTTTTTTTTTAAATTCTAGATGATGTAAATCTTTTGGCTAAAAAAAACTCCTGTTAAAAACAAGTACTACATCTGTACCAAAATAAATGTCCACAATGAAAATGACACACGGTTTTAAGAATCTGTACTTATTACACTTTTTAATGAAGTAATGGACAATTTTACCCTTAATAAGAGAGATTTTTTTTCCATTTCGTAATTAAGGGTAAAATGGGAAAGTAGACGTATACTTTTGAAAATTAACACTTATTTTAGGACGAACTAAAATAGAAATGTAGACACTTATTTTGGGACCCCCATGAAAATTGCAGCACTTTCCTTTTTGGGAATGTCCCATTAGAATTGCAACATTTCATCTTATGAAAATTTTCAAGGTACAGTTACATCTTTGTCGTTACCAACCATTACAAAATGTTACTCCATCCGTCCCTAAATACGTGTCTACATTTATATTTTAGCTCGTTTCAAAATAAGTGTTCACTATCAAAAGTGCCTACTTTTCAATTCTACCTTGATTAGGGGATAGAGAAATTCATTAATTGTTATATATAGTTATATAAAAAGTGTAATAATTACATATTATCGGAACTGTGTGCATTTATTTTGGGACAAAGGGAGTAATAGAATTCGTTTGTGTGCATATGATTGGTCTAATTTGTGTCATTATTGGAGGACATCTAAGATATTTGAGTACTGATATATGTAGAGTTGCATACAATTATTACGTGTCCGGTGAAATATAGCATTTTTTGTAGGACAGCTGCAGTAAATATTTGACATAACAACTGTCACATGTAACAGATAAGCTGCAAGGTCATAAATGTGAGGTCCGGAGATGAATTACCCGAAAAATGTAGAGAACTTGCGATGCATTTCGAGACCCAAGGAACACCCATCATGATCGGTTAGTGAAGTATCCCTTGTAATAATCTTTCTTACCATTTTCAGCCTTTAGCAACTCCTATCAATACAACAAAGTTCGGCTTATAGGATGCCAAATAACTCTAAATGGCCTAATGGACTTGCTTTACAGGACGCCAAATATATCTAAGGGCCAGTTCGTTAGCAGCTTAATGAATTTAATGGGATTCACAACTTATTCGGTCAGTTATACATAACTGTTTGGTAGTGGCTAAATGATATATAAAGTGACTTATTCAGTAAGCTTCTAGGTGTAGCTTTATGCAGAAAGCCAAGTTTTTTCCCAACCTGTCCCTCCCAATTAAAAAAGACGCTCCCAAATAAAAACCTTGGCTTTCTTAAATGGAAGGAGCGTGTTTTTTAATTGGGATGAGAATGTTTGAAAAAAACTTGGTTTTCTACATAAAGCTCCCCCTAAAAACTTACTGAATAAGCCACTTTCTATATCATTAAGCCAGTACCAAACAATCATATATAGCTGACCGAATAACTGTGAGTCTCATTAAACTGCTAACAAACAGAACCTTAATGATTTAGCATATTTGACCTATAAAGCTGGGTTTGTTGTAGCGTATGCCACATGCAAGTTGGCCAAGAAGTTCGGTTTGGTGGTGTCATACGTTATCCTCTTCGGTTTATATACACATGCAGGTGGCGGTGTTCTTGCATACACTCTTCTAGGAGTCGATTACAATGAAGCAAGCGGAGATTGTGCGTTTCTAATACTCGATCCTCACTATACGGGCAGCGATGATCTAAAGAAAATAGTGAACGGCGGATGGTGTGGATGGAAAAAAGCTGTTGATAGCAAGGGGAAACATTTCTTCTTGCACAATAAGTTCTACAATCTCTTGCTCCCTCAGAGGCCAAATATGGTTTGATTTTAAGCATACCAATACCTGTTTTCGATGTGCAAACTAGCCGGTGTTCTTAAAATACCGATGGCTTGGAATGTTTTTGCTTGTGTTTTAGGAAATGACGTTTTTAGCCCTGGCCCCTCATCATGGGAAGGGGGGAGGGGTTCTTCTCGGAAACAGTCTTTCTGTCATAAATGTAAAGTTTGCGTACATCTTATCCCTTCCTGACTCTGTTTTCTATTTTTGGGTAGGATATACAGGATAGCAAAAGTTGATATTTAAAGATGGTCTTTATCAATTTTGTCATCTTTAATTAATATGATTCCTGTGATGAAAGGTCTCTTTTTGACCATCTTTGTTAAAGAAAACCCGATAGGCTGCAAAAACCGGTTGGATCAAACCAAATTGAAATGTTTTTGGTGACGTAGTTTGGTTTGAAAAGTAGTCAAACGGTTTGGTTCTTTTCGTTTGATGGTTTAAAGAGTATCTTCTTTAAAATTTCTCTAAAATAAAGAATCAAAATACAAAAAAGAAAGTACATTCATCTATGAACTTCTCTAATTTGGAGAATATAACATTGATTATATTGTAAAAACGTTCTCTTTTGTAATATCTCAGAGTAACTGAACCAGACTTTGTACTCACGGTTTTAAAATCGGGCTTGATAAAAGAGGAAATTCAGTCCCTTATAAGGCAATATGAGTTCCCCTACTCAACCGATATGGGATTTTACACATATATTTGATATGATATTATTTCTCTCTCATAAACATTTACATTCAAGATTTTTTATTGATGAGAGTATAATTAGAAAAATATTTCTCTCGTGGTAATTATTTTTGTTGTATTATCTAAATTTTGAAAATTTCACGTTCTTTCTTCTATTTTCTTTGTTTTGGAAAATATGGAGCAAAAACCTTTGTCCAAAATCTCTAGATTTTTTATTTTGAAAAATAATCTGTTTCCTTTATATGCATTGTTATATATCATAGTTGTAACTTGTATGTGTTTTAAATTTATATTGTTCATGATTTTAATTAGATAATATGACTATAAGTTCATGTTATTATGATTGTTTTTTTGATTTACATATATGTGGCTTCATAGTTAAATCATATGAATATGTTAGATTATACCAGATTTTCATGTTTGATTGCTTGATTGTTAATTCCGAATTGCACATTTTGGAAAATAATAAAATTAGAGATGATTTATGGTTTATTTTGTTGAAAGAATAGTAGAATTATTTCTTAAAAGTAGAATAGTAGCTTAGCACTCTACATTATAATCTAGACTCTTCTATAAGGGTGTGTTTGGTTTGTAGACTGGGTGGGACGGGATGGGACAAAAACTTACTGTCCCACGTTTGGCGTGACATGGGACAGGACAAAAATTCATTGTCTCACGTTTGAAGCGACATGGATTAGGGACAAAGACTAGACAAGATGAGACAAAAATGGTATTTTTTTTGTTCCACCAAAATAGGTGGAATAACATGGAACAAAAGTGAGACATAAACTAAAAATCATTGATCTACTGTCATTTGATATATAATCATAATATGGTATTAGTCTTAAGGGTAACCCCTATCCATCGCCGCCACTACCACCATCGCCAACCACCGTCGACCACCTCTACCTATTTCTCCACCACCTCCACAACCATCGGCCATCACCACCACCACCACTACCATCGTCGACCACCTCCACTAACACCGATCACCACCACCTATGGCTGCCACCACCATCGACGACCACCTATACTTCCACCACATCAACCACAACAACTTCCTACACCACCACTATCCACTATATTTCATGTTCTTCGCAACTATCGTTCTTCACCGGCCACACATTGCCTTTATCTTTACCTGTCGCTGCAACTATGCATCCGCTAATTCATTAAGATCTTCCAAATTGAATCAAATATTATATTTTCTTTATATGAATCAAATTTTTTCGAACTACCATAAATTATTTCAGATTCTTCATTCAAATTTTCTAACGTTGTTTTTGTATGTATTTTATATGTATGAAAATTGTGTAAAAAAATAAAAATGTTTTTTAATTAAATTATTTTAAGATATACTTTATTTGTGTTATTTATAACTATTATATGACATATAAAATCATCAAACAACTTTTAGGAAAACTTGTACAGTTCTGTCCTATCCAGTCCTAGTCGTACCATACATAAGACAGACATTTGTCATGTCCAGTCCAGTCCTAGCCTCTTGTCTTGTCCAGTCTCGTCCAATCATGTCTGCATACCAAACACTACCTAATTATTTTTTTAGAGCCAAAAAAGAGATGTGTGGTGGCATAAAGTTGGGTTAGACTGTATTGAAACAAAATAGGAAAACTAAGGGGGCGTTTGGTTCACAAAATATAATTTGATGGAATTGAAATCTATCGAAGGAATATGACTTTGAAGAATTGGAATGAAATTTGACCACACGTTTGGTTGGTAGGAATTCAATTATTTCATTTAAGCCCATGAATGATGAATTCCTTAAATCATGGAATTCAATGGAATTGGAAGGATTCCATCGCTTTCATTACGTGAACCAAACATGGACTTGGAATTTGGTTAATGAAATTGGTCATTCAAATTCCTTCCAATTCCATGAACCAAACAACCCCTAAGAAGATGTAAACCGAAAAGTAAATTGTTAGGCATATAGTACTTGTTTAGAATTGGTTTCAGATCAAATCAGGCCATGCATTAGATTCAAACTTTGGGCTACTGATTCAAGACACAAAAAATATCTGAACCATACCATATTGGACCAAGAACCAGTTAATTATTGGTTCCATAGTGAGTTTTCACATTTTTAACCTGTAGTTGGGTTTTAAGCTTACGCTACATGTTCAAATCTAAACGTTCATTTTCTGATTTTCATATGTTTTTTTTAACGAGTAAGCATTGAAACATTCGTATAGAAAGTTTCATGCTTAAATCTTATAGTCGATAGATATTATCATTTTTTCAGATTGTCGACAGTCTATATGTTGCCTAATTTGTATAGGCGGTAAAAACGATACAAGTTTATTGAAACAAGTAACAAATTAAAATAAATTTATGACACGTCAGCATAAGTTACTTGTATCCATTAATATGACATCAAATTTTTATTTTATTTTAAAATATTATAAATAACCACTCTCTTCGTCCAAAAATAAATGTCCATAATGGAGAAGGCATACAAATTTTGAAATATGTAATTGTTACACTTTTTAATCAACTAAAAAAACAATTTTACCCTTATAGAGAGAAACTTTTCTTCATCACATAATTAAAGGTGGAATGAGAAATTAGACATGTACTTTAAACTGAACGGTGAACATTTTTTTTAGACAAACTAAAATAGTAATTTAAACACTTGTTTTGAGTCGGATGAAATTAGAGTATCTCCAATGCAAGGTTCTTTCAAGCAAAAGGTGTAGTGATTTGTAGAAACTACCATTGTGGAGAGTTTTTATAAGAACCAAACTTCTTTATGTTCTTAATTAAAGAACAATTTGTTCTTATCATGAAGTTGGTGGGAAGTGACATTTTTCTTATTTTTTATTTTACTTTATTGATTCTATAATTATTAATATAACTTATTTAATTATTATTGATGTTGAAAGAATCAATGGGTCTCGTAATAAGAGCATCTCCAATGCAATGTTCTTTTATAAGCAAAAAGTGCAATGACTTGTAGGAACTAACATTGTGGAGAGTTCTTATAAGAACCTTGATTCTTACCATGAAATTTGTGAGATGTGACATTTTTTTAATTTTATTTTCTTGACTTTATAATAATCATTGAAGTTTAAAATATGTATAGAACCCACAAAAAGAAGTTCTTATAAGAACTACCATTATAGATATTTATATGAGTTCTTATTTTGATGAGTTAGAGCATCTCCAATGGGGGTTCTTACAAGAACATCCTTTTTACACTTTTTGGTGTCACTTAATTTCCAACTTATCAATTTAAAAATTTATATAAAACTCCACAATGGTAGTTATTATAAGAACCTCATGTCAACATCAATAATTATTATATATTAATAAATAAATATCAAATATTTAATTTAACTACCAATAAAAATGAGGAAATTGTCATTTCACACAAACTTCATGGTAAGAACCAAAGTTCTTATTTAAGAACCTAGAGGGCTTTAGGTTCTTTTACGAACTCTCCATAATGCTAGTTATAAGAAAAACTATCATTGTAAACTTTTAAGAAAGTTCTTAATTTGATGAGTTCAAAATGCAAAAAAAAAGCTTCTTAAAATATATAAAATATAATATTAAAAAACTAAAAGAGCTTCTTAAAATATATAAAAACCTCCATTGAAGATGCTTTAATATATAAAATATAATATTAAAAAACTATTATAAAAACAATAATTCATGTAAATTATTTTACAACATCCACAAAACCCTAAATACCAGGGGCAAGATGGTCTTTTCACAAAAGAACCAAAACCCTAGATTGGTTGAATCCGAACTAAAAATACACCCAATGCACAGACCAATGACGGTGTACAACTCGCATTAGCACAACTGCCACGTGTAATCTCGCTAATAGACGGTGACGTGTCCACGTAACCGTAGCCTCCCTATATAAAAGCAAAAAAAAAACCTACTCTTCCGTCCTCATCCATTTCACCATTTCGTTATCTTTTTTCTCTCTCTCATAAAAACACGCACTCTCTGTGTGAAACTGTGTGTTTATCACGCACACAGTTACACTTGATCTAGGGTTTCATTTCATTCATATCACGAAAACCGCCATTTTCATCTCTGCAAATTCGATTCTGGACCGATTTCACGACGTTTTTCTTAGATTGATATCTTGTATTTGATATCTCCTGTCTTGGCTCGAGATCCGAGCCAAGTGCACAGGAAGAAGACGAATCTGTTTGAATCAAATCTATCTTCTGTACAAGTTCATCGCATTCGTTGTTGAATCAAATCTATCTTGTGTATAAGTGAAGTGAAAAGAGGTGATTGAACGGATCTATTGTGTGATTGATTAATCGATTTCGATTTGATTGCGGTTATTGTGTGATTAGTTATTAGTTATGTCGGTTGATGTTGATATTGTGATTATTTTGTGTTTGTGTTGAGTGTAGGATTTGAAAGTGTGAATGGCGGCGCCACGGGAGGGGTTTCTGACTGATGAACAGAGGGAGGTGTTGAAAACAGCAACTCAGAGTAGTGAGGTTCTGTCATCGTCGCCGAAGTCGCCGTCGTGGTCGATGTCTGAACATCAAATTAAAGCTCCGGCTGGGGAAAGGGCGCCAAACGTTGGAATTGCTGTGAGGCATGTGCGTCGTTCGCATTCCGGGAAGTTTGTCAGGGTTAAGAAAGGTATGTGTTAGTATTTTTGTTTCTAATTAGAGTTATATGTTTTTCAGGTATTGCTATTTTGTGTAACTATGAGGTCGTATTGATGGTGGATTGAGTCGTTAGAGTGGTGTCGCTATTTTGCTTTAACTCCTGTGGTTCTGTCTGTTTTTTTTTGAGTTATTAGAATAGGTAACTGACTATAGCTGTAACAATAGGTGCTGCTCTTTGAAATTGTTTTTACCATATTCGTATGTGTTGGTGGTGTAGTGTTTACAACTATTGTTTCTGCATCAGATAAAAGTGTTTCCGTCTTGGAACATGTGCAACTAGATCTGGATATGGTCGATGGATTGAGGTTTGAGAATATTTTCTTCATCTGATTGATGTTATAAAAATGTCCTTGAGTCTGTACTCTATCCAATTGGTAGATGTTTGTTGAGGTCTGGGAGGTGTAATCAGAAGATAGATGGCATTTACTTGTTTGTGTTCGTGACAATGATGTCATGAAGGTTTGCTTTCAAAACATTTATATTTAGACGAGACGAGGCATATGTTTGAAGGCTAGAGTTGAAGTTATTTGTGGAACTCCATCCTGTGAAGTTATGTTGCTTGCATGTTCTTTTGTATTATAAACTCTTAGAAAGATTGCATGCCAATGTTTTCCAAATAAATTCTAGGGAGAGATGTTGCAGGTAAGACATGGGATCTTGTTTTTAGGCTTGTATCAGATAAATAAGAACATTATTCATTAGGAATAACTGCAGAATGGATCATGCTGTATTGACTACCTATACAATTCTGTTCTTGTTCTGACTGTCCAGCAAAGCCTCTTTCTAACCTCCGTTTATGTTTGTACTCCGTTTTTCCTCTGATTTTTCTCTGTATAATTTCGAGTTGATTGGTATGAACAAGTGGTCCCTGTATTTCTGTTTTATATAATTGTATTTATACTCTTCTGCTGACCAACTCTAAAAACAGATGGTGGTGGTGGTAAGGGTACCTGGGGAAAACTACTTGACACCGTTGGTGATACTCATATTGATCGCAATGACCCTAATTACGATAGTGGCGAGGTAGCTATTTTTTTTATCATTTCATTCTTGCTCTCTCCTTGTTACTTGAATATCGCTTGAACTTGCAGTTTTCATCTGCTGAATCCAATTGCTGTTATTTGGAATTTTCAACCCCCTTTTTGTTTTTTACAGCACACTCGTGTGATAGACTTTTTGTTCATGAAATTGTAGGAACCATATCAACTTGTTGGGTCAGCCGTTTGCGATCCTTTAGATGAGTACAAGAAAAAAGTGGCATCCATCATTAATGAATACTTCACCACCGGTGATGTGGATTTGGCAGCATCTGAGCTCAGGGAACTAGGGTCCTTTGAATACCATCCTTACTTCATTAAGAGGCTTGTATCCATGGCCATGGACAGGCATGACAAGGAGAAAGAAATGACTTCGGTTCTTCTTTCAGCGCTCTATTCCGATGTTATCAGTTCTACACATATTAAGCAAGGATTTTTCATGCTTCTTGAGTCTGCTGATGACCTGGCAGTTGACATACTCGATGCAGTTGAAATACTTGCTTTATTCATTGCTCGTGCTGTGGTTGATGACATCCTTCCCCCAGCCTTTGTGACCAAGGCAAAGAAATCACTATCGGAGTCGTCGAAAGGCTTTCAGGTTCTTCAAACCGCAGAGAAAAGCTATCTCTCGGCTCCACATCATGCAGAACTGGTGGAGCGCCGATGGGGAGGCAGCACCCATATCACCGTGGAGGAAGTTAAGAAAAGGATTTCTGATCTCTTGAGGGAATATGCAGAGAGTGGGGACACTTCTGAGGCCTGTAGGTGCATCAGGCAGTTGGGGGTTGCATTCTTTCATCATGAAGTTGTCAAGAGGGCCTTAGTTCTAGCCATGGAGATTCGTGCATCGGAGCCACTCATTCTAAAGCTATTGAAAGAGGCATCGGTGGAAGGTCTGATAAGCTCCAGTCAAATGATCAAGGGTTTTGCCCGTTTACGAGAGAGCCTAGATGACCTGGCACTGGATATCCCTTCTGCAAAATCCTTGTTTGAGTCACTAGTCCAGCATGCAGTTGCTGATGGCTGGCTTGATGTTACTTTTGTGAACTCATTGGGAGAAGGGGTGCTAATGGAGGCTGAGGATGATGAGAAACTGAGGAGATACAAAAAAGAGATTGTGACTATAATTCACGAGTACTTTCTTTCAGACGACATACCTGAACTTATCAGGAGTCTTGAGGATCTGGGATCACCCGAATACAACCCAGTTTTCTTGAAGAAGTTGATAACTCTTGCCATGGACAGAAAGAACAGAGAGAAGGAAATGGCGTCTGTTCTGCTCTCTGCACTTCATATAGAAATCTTCTCGACTCGAGATATCGTTGATGGTTTTGTGTTACTTCTTGAATCTGCAGAGGACACGGCTCTAGATATTCTCGATGCTTCAAACGAACTCGCACTTTTCCTTGCTAGGGCCGTTATTGATGACGTATTGGCTCCCCTGAATTTGGAGGAGATTGGGAGCAGGCTACCACCAAACTGCAATGGGAGTGAGACTGTTCATGTGGCTCAGTCGCTTGTTGCAGCCCGTCATGCGGGTGAGAGACTACTGAGGTGTTGGGGAGGTGGGACCGGGTGGGCCGTGGAAGACGCAAAGGACAAGATTGTGAAACTACTGGAAGAGTACGAGAGCGGGGGCGTTGTTGGTGAGGCTTGTCAGTGCATCCGTGATCTTGGGATGCCGTTCTTCAACCATGAGGTGGTGAAGAAGGCGTTGGTGATGGCTATGGAGAAGAAGAACGATAGGATGCTGGATTTGTTGCAGGAGTGCTTCAGTGAAGGGCTGATAACTACAAACCAGATGACGAAAGGGTTTGGGAGGATTAAAGATGGGCTGGATGATCTTGCACTCGACATTCCAAATGCTGACGAGAAGTTCAAGCTGTACTATGAGCATGCCATGAGCCGAGGGTGGCTCATTCCTGCTGCGTTTGGTGCTAATGGCGGCGCTAATGGTGATGCTGATGCCGTGGCTATGGCTTCTTAGATGCATCATATCTGTACAAGGTACACATGATGTTGATGTTATATGAATCTTTTCAGTGTTTTCTATGAGTCTTATTTGGTGTTGGGAGTGAGTCTTACCTGATGATGTATAAAATGGTTAGATGGTTGGTTGTTTTTCGAAACCTAGTTAGATGGTCAGACTGCATCTTGATACAATGAATGAAAACCTGCTCTACTCATTTTCTTTTAGCATATGGGGATATATATATCTGTGTATCTTTCTAGTTTAAGATTATAGCTCATATTTCTTTGCTTCTATGTCGTCCTTAATATCGTCTTTTGTCGCTTGTTTGAATTGTGATTCCGTTAGGAATTTGGATTTGGGTTTGTTATATGAATCCAAATCCAGATTAACTTGTTTGCTTTGATGATTTTGAACACAAATTTAGCATATTTTTTGTGTTCATATATATGATATGATTATTGCTTGGCCTTTGGGGCTCTTTCTCGTAGGTCACTAGCTTGAGTCCCGCAAGGCCATTAGGGTTTTCCTGGTCGTTCTCTAGGAACTCTGGCCCACAAGCTGCCTGCCTGGATGCCCACCGTTCATTAGGAGTCTTTTAGGGAGAGGGATTGGTGATTTATTCGTTGACCATTAGCTATATTGCTTCTATGCGTATAATACATTAGTAATGGCGTAATCATGATGCTGATCGATCAAATATTTGCACACACTATCATCGTCAATAAACGTAGAACATTTTGTGTATACATAACTAATATGTTACACCTCATTACACACAGTGTTCTAACACCAAATTTGTACGGTATCCGAAACTTGCACCCACAACTCATTTTTTTGCAATTTGTTAAGCCTTTTTTCTTTCTTTCTTGAAATGGCAACATTTGCAAGTTGCAATCTAAGCATACTGTTTTTGAAGAAGGCTGCTGCAAAAAGCGAGATCGAACCGTTCTTCTGGTGGGTCTCCGATGCAATCGAAAACTGCATCCGCGTTTGCGAAGTCCTCATCCGCAGTGTAACTGTATGTATTCATTCCCGATTTAGGATCTTCTTAGGTAGAGAGTTATATAACTCGAAAAGAAAGACAACTTACCCACTCTTTGTGACGATGCACGTCATTCCTGCGGCTTTTGCAGCTGCAAGCCCGATCCCACTGTCTTCTACAACCACACATCTGCAAAGAAAAAAACCTTCATTCATTTCCCGAAACCATGTTTCTATTTTGGAAACGAAACAGAATATCTCACTCGAAAGTAGGGGATTTCGCATATAGCCAAATGTTCAAAACAACGATAGTTGATTTATAGTTTTAGATGAAGGTAAACCTCGATGGTTCAACGCCCAACGTGGTGGCTGCTAGCACGTAAATTGCCTGCCAACAATATTTACCATCGATAAGTAAGACTCAAACCAACGACGACAATGCAGTTTGTAACGAAAACTAGGAAGTTAGTCTACCGGATCAGGCTTTTTACGAGGAACCACATCTCCTGCAAATATTTGGATCTTTGCCGCTCGTTCAGCTCCCAAAAGAAACGAGACTATCGCAGACACCTGTAATCAAGAATAGGACACGTTCACGACAAGATACGCCAAAAACAAAGAACACGATGATGGTGATGCATACATACCGCCTTTTCGTTAGAAGTACTGCAAACAGCAACTTTGACATCTTTGGCAAAAGCCTGATCAATCAACCTGTAAACACAAAACAATACAACACCACCTCCAATAACTTCTTTGTAGTTTTGTTAGGGTTCATTTGGTATATGCTAATGAGATTGGACGGACAATAGAGGTAGATGAGTGAAAGAATTATCGACGATTTTAGAGTTTTAATATGACACGTGTAATTTAGTAATTCACCAATCTTGTGTCATCTTCCTGATTTTTGTTCCCATCTATTTTGGTGGAATAGTAAAAAAAATGTATTTTTGTCCCACTCAGGTCCCGTCTCATCTCGTCCAGGTAATGTCTGGTAGTAGGACAATAAGTTTTTGTGCTGAATAACCGTGTCAAATGTGGGATAACAAGTGTTTGTAATGTGTGTGTCAACCTAAACGTGGGACCACAATTTGTACGTTCTATCCCGTGCACCAAACACATCCTAGAAAACAGAAAAAACCAAGAGCTCCCTTACTTTGCAACTCCGGGACGAAGTGGCAACAATTTCTTCTCTATAAGGACCATAAACAACTCGGTCTTTCGCTTGTGAAGTGAAGCAATAAAGTCCTTCCTTTCTTGTTCGCCTTTTGGCGCCTTCTCTGGCCAACCCGTTTCGTTGAAGTAAGCTGTCATTCTTTCAATTCAAAGAAGTCGTTATCGAACGGTGTCCAGAATAATCAATCTTGTCCAAGAATTCACAAAGAAAACATAGTTTACCTTTCTTTTCCACCACCAATTTTAAGCAATTCACCATACAAATCTACATCCCATGTTACACCTAATTCTTTCTGCGTAATCAAATCGAATAAAACCCAGTAAATTTCACGTAGAAGTATGGTATGAAAGTACGATGTATAAAGACATTTCTTTTAACCCGAAAGGGTAGAGAAGTAGTTTTGTGAAGATCCGTGACTTTCACAACAGAAAAGAAGGAACAAAAGAGCAAGATACCTGATTGAGTGTGTGCAAACAGACAACATATACAGTAACAAATGGAAACAAGTAATATAGTATTAGAAATGAAAAATGCAGGATTTGGAATTGAATTCCATTTCAGTCTTGTGGTTGGTTTAAAAGAATGTTTGGATTTGAAATCTCGTGACTTCCATGAAATCCCACAACCGACGGATTTAGAAATCTTTCGGAGATGCCAATCATTTCAAATCCAAACCCATGGATTTCAATTGTTATCTATTGCATTTCTACCATGCCTATTTAATCAAATTTGTCATGATCTTTTCAAATTATGCAAATCAAACAAGAAATTAAATTCCTTTCTAAATTCTACAAATCAAACAAGATTTATAATGTGAAAGTCAAAATGCATTTCCAATAATTGTCAAACAAAATCATGTTGAAATTTAAGGCCAAAAGAATGGGAAGTCTGTTTCACATAAGTTTTTGTATTTACATTATGAAAAAAGAATGGGAAACTTTTTTTTTTTTGGTTCCTGTAGTGAAAAATTTACATGTGAAGCTATGACATTATTGAAAGAAAATATATGTGAAGTTATTATATTATAAAACAAATATATGTGAAAAATAAACCATTGAAAAAATATTCTTAAATTGGTTAATCTTTTTATAGTTCTAATCTTTTTCTCTCTCTCGGTCTATAAATAAATAGTTTCCGATAAGAATATAGTAGTTATTATGAGAAGGTAAAAACTATCTTGACCATTAGCTCAATACGACAAAGTGATCAATGGTATAAATTCTTTGTTATACTTCTTGGGTGTGTGTATATATAGAGAGAGAAGGAGAAAGTTCAAATGAGAACGCTAACCATTTAAGAAAGCAAGAAAACAACAAATCATATACAAAATCATATGTGGTTTTATATTAAGGGCAAAAATTGGACGCGGGCAACTTATACCGCGACTTAAGCAAAGTAGCGTGAATCATATATGATATTGAACGTGAATCATGTATGATTTTGTACATGATCGGTCGTTCTTGTGTTTTTTTAAATAATTATCGTTCTCGTTTGAACCCACCTTTATATACAGTGGTGGTTTATTTTGCGACCAAGTAAATGTCACAACCTCGTGCAACACTCATGTAAATCATTCATTTACCCCATTCATTATGGAATGATTACCGGTTTCATGCAATAATCTTACAATGCATAATATTTCATTAAATGCATAACATGGAATGCATACTTCCGATACATTGTATGAACCGTGTGTTATGTGCATCGACATCTACCGCATAAATCCGACAAAATCAGATGCAATTCAATGTCTACATAATAAATAAGCAAAATAAATGATACCCTATATATGCAACCAAATTCAAGCGGATTCCGAATTAGAAAAAGAAGAAAAATCAAAATGTGTATCAACGATTATACATACTTCGGCGAATGTGTCATTGAAGGAGACGCGATGGCCGTCCTTCTCCGTATCCACGAGCACGCCATCGCAATCAAAGAGTAGAGCCGAAGGAACAACCGACGGATCAACCGCTGCACATCTGAAACCGCTTCCTCTTCTCGATCTTCCATTAAAATCACGAATCAACGGATTCCACAACTTTATTGAAGAACATCGAATGCCGATCGTCGAAGAATCCGATAACGAATTCCTGATTCGATGAGTGGAGCAACAGCGAGACGACGCCTTTTTGGTGGCGAAATCATGAGAGCAAAGGATGGAGGAGGAAGATGATGATGCTGAAATTGACGCCATTTTTGAAAGGTTTGATTCTGGTTTTAGTTGAATTTCATGTTTATTTAGGGTGAAATTGGGATTTTGTGGTGAGGTGTGGAGTTTGAAACTTTATCTTGTTTGGCTATATGCATTTGCATAGACACCACATACATACATTCTCTATGAGACCCATGGTCAATACTCAATAGTCAACGATACCATTGGCTATCCCTTTGTGTTTTTGTTTCGAGTAAACTACAAATTTAGGGGTGTTTGGGAAACAACTTATGTTTTTTTTTATTTTAAGTGTTTATTAACTTATGTGGTGATAAAAAATAAGTTTTATAAAAGGTGTTTGGATTAGTTTATTATGGTACCAAAACGTAATAAGCTAATAAATTGTTACTTATGAGTGTTTGAGATTGTTTATACATGAAAAATAACCAAACACTTTTTATAAAACTTATTTTTATCACCACATAAGTTAATAAACACTTAAAATAAAAAAAACACAAGTTGTTTAAATAAGCAATCCCAAACACCCCTAAATTTAACAAACATAAAACAAAACAACATCTATGTGTTCTACTTTCGATTTTGCCTTCAATTCTTGAGTGTGTTGTGCATTTGGATTATCCCCAAGTAAATTTCATGATACCAAATATTGCAATATAGGGTCGAAATATTACCTATGGACAGTGATTCCATTCACGATCCATATATTATCTAAGCTCTCTTCATGTATATCTTATACCTTGTACTCGGATTTCTAACATAGTCATATATGGTGCGTTTGGTATACTGGACATGACAGAACAAAACATAACAAGAATCAATGTTCCATGCTTGGCAGAACTTTCATGTGGAATAGAGTGGAATAAACTGGAACAACTCAACCCCGTGGAACAAGGTGGAACACACATATATTTTACTAATATAACCTCAAAATAAAACCTAATTTTCTTCTAAAACATCAAATACACCTCCCTTTTTACATTTTATTCATCATTTAAATTTATTTAGTGTAGTTTATGTTACTTAAACTTCCACTTATTGTCTTCAAAATATTATTTTTACATGGTTTCAATATTTTGATTAATTTATGTAATTTATTCAATATTAATACTAATAAAATAATATAGAAAAGGTGTAAAAAATTTGGAAACTATATAAACTTTTTATTTTTGTGATATTTTAATCGTATTGACGAAAATTTTCAATGACATATTTTGTTATAAAAATATTTATTTTATTATAATTTAATAAATTACATAAATAATTAAAATATAAAAAAGACATAAACAACTAATTATGGATAAATTGGTCATTTTATCTGTTCTATTATGTCTTATTATTACCAAACACACCCATAAGGTTCTTGATGATCTTGTTATTCAATGGTCTTCGACCTCTTGGTAACTAAGAATCAACACTCAAACCCAAATTCTAAGTTATATGACAATTTTCAAGAATGCATGTAAATCTAAAATGATCGTTCTTTTTTTTTTCTCTTTTAGTTTTATTTAAAAAAGACGGAAACTTATATGGGTTTCTTAAAACATCTCTAATTAGGGTTTTTTCCATTGATCATTTTATCTCATGACTTGTTTTTTTATTTACATACTAACATCTCATGACATTAATTAACAACACAAGAGCTTATTTGTATAAACAAACGTACCATCTATCAAGTCAGAGGGACTAAAATATAATATATTATTCATGTTAGGGTCAAATATGTCATTTTGATAAAGTTTTGAAACCATATTAATTATTAAACCAAATTGTAATTATGAGGGCTCAACTATACTGTGGTTTATTAAATAATATTTAATGGTTAATTAAAAAGTAAAAGAAAAGCTAAAATAAGAGCATATCCAACAACTTCAACAAAACTCTCCAAAATAGAGAAATAGGGGAGAGAGTACATTTTTCTCTAAATTTGGAGATATCCCAAAAAATTATTACCAAGAGATAAAAATTATTTTTTATTACATTTCATCAATGAGAAACTTTGAAATTAATTGTTTAGGTGAGAGAAATAATATTTTATTAAATATATAAAATATTTTAATAATATAATCAATAATTTATCTCTAAAATAGGGAAGCTGTTGGAGATGGTTGTGATTTTTTTTTTTTTGGAGATTTTGACTTTTGATTCTCCATTTTGAAGAAATTTTGGGGAAACTGTTGGAGATGCTCTAATAAACTGTCTTTCCATTTAATCTAACAATTAAATTTTTTTTCTCAATTAGTGTACATATATAGATATTGAATTATTTATACTTTCTTACTTATTTCGACAAATAGCTGATATATTTTATAACTACTGATGACATGAATTTCAAGTTAACAAATATATTATAATTTTTTATTACATGAAAAAGTGTCGATCAAAATCTAGCAATGTTACATAGGTTGAAGCGAAATATAAAGAGTTGATATATTAATAGAGTAAAAACCATTACATTAAATATGATCAAAATAAACACCATTACGTTTTGATATATTAATATATATATATATATATATATATATATATATATATATATATATATATATATATATATAATTTAAAAAGACGTGTGTCGTCGTTGAATATAAGAGATATGCACAAAATTTGATATGTTCAATTAAAGTTGTGTACGTTTCAAAAAAGAACTTTATTAGTTATGATATGTGTTTCTCGTGTATACATTATCTATTATCATAAAAGTTTTGATTCATTTTAGAAACTAGTTCAATCAGATAAATCATTGATTAAATTTATATTTAATATATTAATTATTTATTAAAAAATATAAAGACTGAAAAATATTGACAACTTATTTCAATGATGTGCTCATCAACTTGTTGCACCCCTGTAATTTAGTGGGATATAAAGTTTTATTATAAACTGAGAATAAAAGTTAATGCAATTTTTTGTTAAAATGGAGAATTCTAAATTTGTGGAGTATTCTACTGTATTGTTAAGGTTCAAATGTTTATCATATATCTAAGTAACAAATTGGATTAAGTTGTTTATCAATTAGTTTTTGTAAAATTCAAACATTGAGTTTTAATAAGTTGTATGTAAACAATGTTAAATTATAAACATGAATTTTAATAAATATCAATGAATAATAAGTGAATCTCAAACAGATTTTCTATAATTTATCTAAAATAGGGAATCAAAATATTTAAACAAAATTACATTTCACTCCAACAAATTCTTTATTCTTAAAGTTTCAAAATTAATTATATTATTAAAATAATATATAGTTTTATCATCCCAATTCTCAATTCAATTTTTTTTAATTTATCTAAAAATAATATAATTTAATCATATCGGTGGAAATAAATAAAAATAACAATTTCTTTCATTTCCCGTCAAGATTTAGAGAATTTTTTAAATTTGGAGTTTTTCCTTTATATTTTAGAGAACAATATAGAGAATCTATTAAAATAAAATAAAGAATAATATAAAGAATCTGTTTGAACAAAGAATAAAACCTCTATTTTCTCTATTTTAGAGTATCTGATAATGACTGATAGAGATAATATAATATAATGGGGAAGGTAATAAAAAGTATGGAAAAGGTATTTAATAGGGAAATAAATAACCGACTAATAAGGTGGTGGCTTGAGGAGTTGAGGCCGATACCATTTAATAAATTTCATCAGCCACCCCTCAACATTCATATTTATTACTCTCAACCCCCTCTATAATAAATGAACTTTCCTTAAATCAATTACTAGTACAAAAACAAACTATACATTGCACATTCATCCCATATTCATATGTTATATATATATATATATATATATATAGTGGAAGGATATTTTGCAACCCTGAAAAAAGGTTGCAACCCTTACAACCCACATCTTAACCGTTGGATTCATGATCGACGGTTATTTTATTTTTATTTTTCTGTTTTTTTAATTAAAAATATTGGACCCCCATATCTATTGTAACCGCCGATCATGAATCCGACGGTTAAGATATGAGTTGCAAGGTTTGCAACTTTTTTAAGGGTTGCAAATGAAACAACCCCTATATATATATATATAAAGGAGCGATCAAATGCAAACCACCTCTATTTATACAAACTTACAAACTAATCTCAGTCATCCATCTAGTCTAATGAATATCTAATTTTATTTTGTTTCCTTAACCAATGTCATGATCATAATAAATGAACTTTATCCTCTTCCATATATATATCTCAATCGTATTTAATAAATCATGATTACTATCCATAAATATCTCAATTATTTTAATAATATAATGGTTTATATGGTTTGTACAAATGTCTTGTTTTGCATTTTTTAAAATTATGAAGGTTACAAATATATAAATACAAAATTCCAATTATACCCCATGATTCATGTTTGATGGTGTTCTTAATTATCCAACAATATTTGGCGATTATAGTCAACAAGACTTGTAAAATTCATTTTATTTTCATGTTTGGTAAAATGGTTTTGCAGCATGATCATAGCCAACAAGATTTGAGGAAGTTGAGTTCCGTTGAGTTAATGTGAGAAGCGTGAGAAGTGATTATCAACCGTTGGATGCACATTAGAATGAGATGCACCGACATATACCGGATCAATTTTCTTATGAAGCACGATTCATGGGTGAATTTGAAATTATAGAGTAGCGGTTGAAGTTGAATGTAATATTTTTAGAGATTTTAACTTTTCACATTCTTTTATAAAAAAATTGTAGCATTACTGGTGGATAGAGCTTTCTTTTTATGGGCCCTCCTCCATTTTACAATAGAGAAGAAACCTATTTTTAGTTTGATAGAACTAGAAGAGAGAGATCCGATCTCAAAACTTTTTACGAAAATATATAAAAATTTAATACATAATTTCTGAATATAGGAAATACTATAAAAACGATGATCAAAGTTCTCTTAATAACAAATTTAAAAGCTCATAAACACTTACTTCACTAGTTTTTTTTAGCTTAAGATTTTACGTTTTAAACTTTAAATAATTAATATTCATGTCGAAAAATAGACATCCTTTTGTAAGTAACTAACACGTGCCTTATCTTTTATGAGTTTAATCGTGGATAAATTATTACTCCTTTTTAAGGAAGCGGTTTAAAAAAAACTGTTATAATTAATGAGTTGAGAACTCTAAAATTTGTGAGATCAGTGAAATCCATCTTATACTAATTTCAGATAATTAACGCTATTTCTTAAATAAATATTAATGTATACTTTTATAGTTTTATGAAATTCAAATTCCATAGATATACCTCTCTCATTTCCTTTCTTCTGTAACATACATGCATACACATGCACAATTCAGTCTACATACAAGTTGAAGACGTTGTGCGAACATAATGTAAACAAACTTAATAAGGGCATATCCAATGGGTCACACTATATTTTACACCAAAATTCAAAAGTAACGTAAATTTTGGTGTTAATAGTAAATCTTCTCTAATGGGTAACACTATTTTTTACACAAAATCCTAATATGTTCACAAGTTATAACAGATCTCGTAAATTCAGATTATGATCACAAAGTATAATGGTATTTCAAAGAAAGTGTTCACATTGTATTTACCTGTTGTGCATATTCATTTGTGTACGTGTGTGTGCATGGATGTTATGGACAGGGGCGAACCTACCCTTCCCAGGGGGGTCATGTGCATCCGCTCAAGTTCGTTTTGTAAGGACGAATTTTTTTTAGGTACGTAAGGTGCACCCGCTCAATTACAGGGGGTGCTCCGTAATATATACGTCTTTGAAGGGTAAAAGGTGCACAAGTCCCAAAAAAACCAAAACTTACTCTCGAAATCAACCAAAAAATCGAAAAAATCTCTTGAAATCAATAAAAAAAAGCTAAAAAATCCCTCGAATCAACACAAAAAAACCAAAAAAAAAACCCCAACAAATCAACGCAGAAGCTTAAAAAATCCCTCAAAATCAACAAAAAACATAAAAAGTCCCCCAATAGGGGAATTCGGCTAAAAACACATCGACAACAATTTCTTAAGTTTTTCATTTGTGCACTCGCTCACCTAAAATCCTGGGTCCGCCACTGGTTATGGAGAGAAAAGAGATGAGAAAGAAGATGGGGGAAATGAGAGACGAGAGAGGCTTCTAAATTGTATTAGATTTTTTTCAACTAATTTTTTTTTGTGGTCTAAGGGGGTGTTTGGGATTGCTTATTTAAAACAACTTATGCTTATTTTGAAAAGTGTTTATCAACTTATATGGTATCAAACCGGAGTTTTCTAAAAGGTGTTTGGATTAGCTTATTGTGGTACCAAATCGTAATAAGCTAATAAGTTGTTATTTAAAGGTGTTTGAGATTGGTTATAAATATAAAAGAACCCAAAAAGTCATAAGCACTTTTGAAAATAAGTTGATAAGTTAGAACAAAATGACTTATCAAAAATGGTTTTTCAGCGGTTTGACGCCGCTATAAGCTCTTTTCTTTTCTTTCCATCCAAACACTCAAAAAGGCTTATCTCCGGTGCCAAATCGCAATAAGCTAAAAAACCCTCAAATAAGCAATCCCAAACACCCCCTAAATTGTATTTTACATATCTTAGATTAGAAATTTCTTAGAGGAAGACCTCTACTTTCATCAAAATAAATTATATAATCATTTAAAAGATTAATTTATTTTGTAATAGCTTTAGAAAGGGAGATAGGGGGAGGGTACCTAGAAAAAAACTCAAACATGAATAAAAAAAATAAAATAAAGGCTACCAAACACTTGGTAAATATTTATCAAGTCATATTACCTTACCGAATACATATGACAGGGACTAAGAATCTTACCTAGTAAGAGCGAAGGCAAGGACCAATAGTCTTACCCGGTGAGGGTCGTCCTTTCTTACCACATTTAGCTTTTACTAGGTAAATTGTTGCATACGATACCATTTTTGTGCACTAAAATCTTACGCGGTAAATAAGTGATAGTTTTAAATGTTATCGGTAAGTACTTATCTGGGTAAGTTTTTGATAAACGACCCTTGAATTACGTTTTTTGTCCCTATGGTTTGTTGAAAATTGCGAATTTCGTCCTTGTGGTTTTGAAATTGTAGTTTTCATCTCTATTGTTTGTACAATATTGCTACTTCATCTTTTATGATTTAAACTTTATTTCTATTTTCCTCCCTCTAGTTTATAATTCATAGTTCCTCATACTTAAAAGTAGAAGTTACCTTCACGAACCAAAATAGACAATGATATACAAACCATAAGGACTAAAATCACAATTTCAAAACCATAGAAACGAAATCCACAATGTTATCAAAACCATAAGGACTAAAAACTCAATTTACTCTAAAAACAAATGCCAATTATATAAAGGAAATTGACTAAGATAGCCCAAAAAAAAAAAGTCTTTTAGTCATTTCTCCATGAGTCCCTGGATTTTAGACAAATATCACTATTTCCGCAATCTAGGTCCGCAATTTGCTGAACCAAATATAAAATACGAATCTAGTCATTTTTTGCTTCAAAATAAATTATGGACCCAATTTTTTTTTTTAATAGAAAACATGCAAAATAAATATATACATTTTCTACCCAAATTTGCAATATTGCGAAAGTGTCATTGCGGAAGTGGGTGAAATCTGAAAAAATATTTAAAATTTTGACCCAGATCCACAATTACAGACCTGGTCATTGCAAAGGTAGTAACAAAAATACAAAATCGAAAAAATGACAACCAAGGGGTCGTTTACCAAATGCTTACCCGACAAGTGCTTACCGGGTCAATTACCTTACGGAATGTACATGGCAAGGACGTAGAATCTTACATGGACGGATCCACTATGGTGGCTACGGTGACACGTACCATCGTATTATTTCGTCGACGAAGGGTAAAATTTTTAGGTTCGTATAAGGTGCAACCGTATCGTTTTGGAATGTGTTACCATATTATTTTGAAAACTTCAAGAAGGTGCAACCGTACCTCATAATCAACCAAAAACCAAAAGAAACTATCGAAATCAGCCAAAAAAAACCGAAAAAATCTCTCGAAATCGATAAAAATAACTTAAAAATCTCTCGAAATCAAGCAAACAACTTTAAAAATCGCTCGAAATTGTGGAATTAGGCTAAAAACACATCGGACAATATTGAACGTCGGTAAAAAGATGAAGACACGTCGATAAAAAACCGTGTTTTTTGTATAAAAAAAATTGTCGGTATTATATGGTGCCACCGTATGAAAAAATTTCTGGATCCGTCCATGGAATCTTACCCGGTAAGAGTCGTGGCATAGACCGAGAGTCTTACCCGGTAGGTGAGAGTGACGACTCTTACCCGCTTAACACTTACCAGATTAATTATTGCACTTCCTATTGACTAGAATCTTATCTGATAAGTTAAATAATAGTATAGTTTCTCACCGATAAAGGCATACATGATAAGAGTTAAATTGCCCCTAAGACCACCCACATGGAGTGTCTAAACCAATTGCAATATCAATTGTAAATGTAAATATCTTGCCACCTAGGATTTTGAATTGCAAAATTTGCAATCCAACTTACAAGGCCACGTGGGTGGTGTAAATCATATTTTATTTTTTTATAATTTAAATAGATTTTAAGTATACAATTTCTATTAATTAATTGTTTTAATTTATTTTTTAATTAAATTAATCATTCTTGTTTTAAAAAAATCTATATGTATATATGTTATTTTTTAAATTAAATATAAATACAATATAATTAAAATAATATAAATATTAATAAAATTACATATAACACATATTACAACATACAATACTGATAAAACTATTAAAACGTACAATACTAATAAAACTACGTGTAATTTATAAAATTACATATAATATAATCTAATACGTACGATTAATAAACTAAAACAATATAAATTTATATAATAATTTATAAAATAATTAATAAATGTTATAGTGGAGACCACTTTTAAAAGTATAGATGGATTGCATATGTGTAAAGGGTAATTGCAAAAGTTGATGTCGCGTGAAAATGAATTGAGGAGGGTCTAAGACACCAATTTAAATGTGTATTTTGACTACTTTAAGTCAATTTACCCTATATAAACCAGTAGCAAGCTAGCAGAATCCTCACACTTCAATTATAAATGAAGTCGTTACAAATCATGTCACCGTCCTCCACCGCCATAATCACCACCGCCGTCTTCCTCCTCCTCCTAACTCTTTCCTCCGCCACTCCAATTCCACACACCTTCAACAAAATCTACGCATTCGGCGACTCCTACACCGACACCGGAAACACCGGCAGCACCGCCGGCGCCGTCACCGGCCCCTCCGCCTTCACCTACGTCTCCAACCTCCCGTACGGCCGTACATTCTTCCACCGCCCAACCAACCGCTACTCCGACGGCCGTCTCGTCATCGATTTCGTGGCGGAATCACTCTCGTTACCCTACCTACCACCCTACCTCAACCGTAACGCCGCCGTCGACAACTCCTCCGGCGTCAATTACGCCGTCGCAGGGTCCACCGCGATCCGCCATGGGTTTTTTGTCAAAAATAACCTTACCTTTGATATTACGCCTCAGTCTCTGAAAACTCAGCTTGGTTGGTTTAATGAGACATTGAAGGGGCAAAATTGTAAAAGTGCCAAAACGACGCCGAAGGAGTGTAGGGCGGTGTTTAAGGATGCGTTGGTTTGGGTGGGTGAGATCGGAGCTAATGATTATGCGTACTCCGTTGGATCGACGGTGACTGGAAAAGTTATTCAACTGCATGCTATTCGGAGTGTAACTGGGTTTTTGGAGGTAATTATTTTATTTGTTTTTAATTTGAATTTAACTTAATTTAATATTTTATTGATAATTTTTTTATTTTTTTTGAAGAAAATTATAAATATTTTTTTTGAAAGAAATTATCAATATTTTTTGTTTTCACATTAAAACACGAGAAAGAAATAATGATTATGATAGCGATATTATTCATGGGATTTTGATTAGGGGTATGCAAAATCCGAAAAGTCCGAAATCCGAACCCGAACCGAAAATAAGGTGTTTTTGCAAAATTCGAATACCCTGAAATCCGAAAATTCGAAACCCGACTTTTTTGAGAATATTTGGGTTCGGGTTGAGTTTGATCTTTGGCCACCCGACCCACCAAAAAACCCGAAATAGTATACATACATATTTATATATTATATAAATATATTTGTTTGTCTAATTATCTTTTGAAAATAATAAATTCTAGTCGGTTGAAATGTTTTCTAATTTATAAATTTACTATCGATTTCATCAATCTCTCAATCGATTGAGTTCATTCTCAAAATCGATTGGATTTATATATATTTTTTGCATTATAATAATACCTGAAACCCGACCGACATCAACCCAAAACCCGACCAACCCGAACCCGAAGCAATCCGAAATCCAAAACCTAAAATTTGGGTCTTGATTTCCATATCCGAAATCCGATCGAGTTTTTGATTTTCCCACCCGAACCCGACCGACCGGCCCGATGTACACCCCTAATTTTGATGATATGAAATTAAGAGTAAGTTCATTTTTGGTCTATAATGTTTGTCAATTTTAACGGTATTTTCTATAAGTTTTGAAAACTTGGATTTTTTCTCAAATATTTGTTATTTCATAAAGGTTTTGGTTTTCTCCTTCTAACGGTCGTTAACTGTTTTTTGTTAAATCTAACTAAATAAGAGGTATTTTAGTTATTTTAAACATTTTTCTGATGACTAAAGTATCCCTCATTTAACTCGGTGTAATGAGTTTAACAGAAAAATGTTTAAAATGACTAAAATATTCCTCATTTAATTTAACTTAATTGAAAAAGTTAATGACCGTTATGAAATGACAAACGTGAGTCACCAAATCTGAGTTTTCGCAGTTCAAGGACGATATCCATTGAAATTGACAAATATTAGGGACCAAAAAATGAAGTTTACTCTTAAACTAATTTTAAATTGAGAAAACAATAATTTTGGTCCCTATGGTTTGTCAAAAGTAACATTTTTCGTCCCTATAATTTCAAAATTACAAGATGGTTATCATGGTTTGATAAAACATCTGAATTTAATCTCTCCCTCTAGCAGACATTAAAAAGTTTCATTAAGTGACAAGTATTTTTGTTTTTTATGGATCTTTTTGTATTTTACATAATCTATAACTAAAAGGGACCAAATTCATAAAATAAATTTTCCTTGGGTAAAAAATAAAAATACCTCTCATTTAACGGATTTTTTTTCAAGGTTCTCAAAATATTCATCATTAATAATATTTTTTTATTTAATTGGAATGTTGTATATAATCACTAAAAGTTTGATATGCGAGTATTTAACATAATTTTAGGATATTCGTATGCAAACGTTATACATTTACATCCTATTGAAAATACTGTTTTTCAGACATTGCTCGACAAAGGTGCAAAATATATCGTAGTCCAAGGCCTCCCCACCACCGGTTGCCTTACCCTCGCTCTATACCTCGCACCCGAGTCCGACCGTGATGACATTGGTTGCGTCGCAAGTGTCAACAACCAAAGCTACATGCATAACGCCATCCTCCAAACCAAGATCCAAAACCTTCGAAGAAAATACCCAAAAGCAGTTATTGTCTACCTTGATTACTGGAACGCTTATCGTTCCATCATCAAGAACGCACCCAAGCTTGGGTTCCATGAACTTTTCAAGGTCTGTTGTGGGTCCGGTGGTGGACCCTACAACTTCGACTTGACCGGTGCTTGTGGGTCCAAGTCTGCACGCTCCTCGTGTCAAGATCCTTCCCGATACATCAACTGGGACGGGGTTCACCTGACTGAGGCGATGTATAAAGTAGTTTCCGAGCTGTTTCTCAAGGGTGCTTTCGCTCATCCATCATTTGAGTACCTCTTGAGAAGCAAACAAAACTCGGCATAGATTGATGATAACGACCCTCGACTCCGTTTGTAGTTTCTATTCGTTAATATCATTTTCCTTTATCGTACATTCTTATTTTTTGTTTATGCTAACACCATATAAATAAGACCAATGAAATCAAAACGTTAAACAACCTTACCTCGTTCAAACGTTCACAATGGGTGCATTTGGTATAAGAGAAACGATACAAAAACAAGTTGTCCTAGTTTGGGGTGATATTATACCGACATCGAACAAATCTGAGTGAGACATAAATGCATTTTTTTCAATCCCGTCAAAATAACTGGCTCAAAAATCAGAATGATATGACAAGATTGATAAACTACTAAACTACCCATGTCAAATTAAAACCTTGAAGCCTTCTACAATTCTTTCACCCGCATACCTCACTCTTGTCCAGCCTAGTCATATCGAGTCTCGTCTACGTATCAAACACATTCTATAGGATCTAATAGAAACGTTTACCCGTGCAAAAGTGCTTCAACCATGAGACGAGCGTGGTCTCATACTCGAAAATGAACCAAAAAAGTGTCGGAGCTTCTCCAACAGTTTTTCCAAAATAAAGAAACAAAAATTAAAATCTTAAAAAGGAAATTACATCGTTGGAGACTTTAACATTTATTATATAATTAAAATATTCGATACATTTAATACCAACCAACACAATTCCATGATTCATAAAATTACAAATATTTTCTAAAAACAAGTGCATATATAATATACTCTTTAGAACACTTTGATCCCCTTCAAAAACCTCTTGCAAGTTCTTCATCAATCACCAAAGATTTCTTGAAAAAAACTCATCTTTGATACCTTTTCATGGATCCATCACCCCAAATGCAAGCGAAATCAATTCGTTCGACAAAAGAAAACCATCCGGATCACTTAACCGAATAAACCCAATCTCATTTTCCAGTTTTTCGTCATCTAAAACCAACAAACTAAACTCATCTTCCGTGATCTCTCTTCTTCTATGATCCAAAAACGCCACATGCCCACTTTTCATATAAGGCTCGTAAACCTTACACAACTCAACGGCAACCGGACTCCCAAAATCCTCTCTAAAACTCTTCAATTCCAACCCTTTTGAAGTTCTTAAAGAAAGCATAACAACATCCATAGCCATTTCCACTTCATCAACATCATCTTCTTGAAAATCAACCAATCCACTTTCCAAATCCTGCACATAATTTGTGTAATCTTTCAACTTTTTCGGTCTTGAATATCTTGTTCCATTGATATAACTAGCAGAACCGAGGCCGAATGCGTAGAAAGGTTTGTTGATCCAATATGTGTAATTGTGTTTGCATTCGAATCCGTTTTTGCTGTAGCTACTGACTTCGTAATGGTTGTAGTTAGCCTCCGAGAGCTTTCGTGAAGCCATTTGGTAAAATTTGGCAGATTGGGTATTGGAAGGAAGTGGAAACTCACCTGGTGTGTACCTGTAAATCGTCGCATACACATTGTTATTTTTGTAAGAAACCCGTTTGGGAAAAGACCGTAATTGTTAATTCGTGAAACAAATCAAGAACTGTTTAGACTAATTATGTAAACCATGGTTCGGATCGAATTATGTACATGTTTCAACTAAAATAATCTATATGATATGTATCGATAAAATGATTAAGCATTTTTGTGATGCAAATAAACATTTTTATGACGCACAAAACCTAAACCAAACCAAAGAAACCTAATATATCCCACTCAAAAGCGGAGCCTGGACTGGAGGTGGGATGTAAGCAGACCTATCTTCTGGTGTACACCGGGAAAATCATAAGAATTGAATGCAAGGAAAACCGAATGTTTCTCACTAATGGAAGGCTTACAAAGGGGTTTTCTGTCTTTCGAGATGCCAGAATCTCTCCACAGGACTCACGCCCAAAAAACGTTTACAAAACAGAAAGCCCTCCATGTTCCTCACCACTCCTATTTAACTAAACCCCAACATTACCTACTTGTACCATTTACGCATCACCTACTTGTACCCTGTTTACCCGGCTTACTAAAAGGACTTGCTAACTCTCGGGGTATAACATCCTCCCCCAAAAAGTAGAGTGGTTGTTTCCGTCAAGACCCAACTTATGCAAAAAGCGTTGGTGAAAATGTAAGAAGAACAAAAAGTTGTAGATAAAAGGCAATAAAAGTAGTAAGAAGGTATAATGAAATATAAAAAAGGTACGAAAAAACACCCAACCGTCGCATGGCTCTAGCCTCTAATAACCTATTTGCGAGCTCTCTAACCTCCCCTGGTTCCCACCTCAACCTTTGTAATCCTTTCTACGGACACCTAGTCTGCTACCTTGGTTCTATGCCATCTAGAATCCCTACGTGTTGCACGAAACCAAATGCTAACTTGTAGCCTTGAGGGCCAACCCAACTCGTAAATAAAGGCTAGAACTTGGGACTCCTTCCAATACAGTGGCGGATCCAGGATTTTTTCCTGGAGGGGGCACCTTTAAGGTAGATTAAGGGCCCGTAATGTCGTCCGATGTGGCTTTGGCATAATTCCACCATTTCGAGAGTTTTTTAAAGGTTTTTGGTTGATTTCAAGGGATTTTTAAGTTTTTTTTTGCGATTTCGAGGGACTTTTTAGGTTTTTTTGTTGATTTCGAAAGTTTTTTTTCGTTTGTTGGTTGATTTCGAGATGCTTCTTTTGGTTTTTCAGTTGGTGGGGCCAGACGAGGAATTATTGGGGGGAAACTAGGGTAGAAAGTTAAAAAAAATGTTTTTTTTTTCATTTTAGTGCCCCCCCCCCCCCCCCATTTACTAGTTGAATCCACCCCTTTTCAATAGGTCGCCAGTTCAAGTCTCTTCAGGCCACCATGTAGAATAGGTCGCCAGTTCGAGTCTCTTCAGGCCACCATGTACGGGGTAAATGAGATAGGCCATGATTTGCTAGTGATCGCAATTGTATCATTCGCTTCATTGATCAAATCTTAATCTTCAAATCATGCATTGTACCGAATCATTTTGACAATTATGGTAAAGACCAACATATGATCTCGATACCACTACAACAAAAATGAATATCAACAATCACTAAGATTAAATAACAAAAACTCACAGTGATCCAAATTTGGTGTCTTTTTCGATCTGCAAGTCGTAAACCGAGACATGAGTAGGTTTTGCTTCAACGGTGAGCCTCAAACTCTCTTCCCACATTTCTTGAGTTTGGTTTGGGAGAGAAGAAATGAGATCCATGCTCCAATTCTCAACCCCACATGAACCAACAATCTCAATTGCCTCATGAACCTCCTCGACGCCATGAGCTCTCCCACAAGCCTTCAACAACTCTTCTTGAAACGCTTGAACTCCTAACGACACCCGGTTCACACCCAACCCCATCAACTCCTTCAGTTTCTTGGCATCAAATGTTCCAGGGTCCATTTCCATCGATATCTCGGCATCCAAACACAACCCGAATTTGGACCTCAACGTGTCGAGAACCTTCGCAACGAGGCTTGGTGGCACCAAGGAAGGCGTGCCACCACCAAAAAAGATGGTTTCAAGAGGCGGGTGTTGGTCGAAATGTGTTCTGGTTGCTTCGATTTCGCGAATGAGGATGTGGATGTAGTTTGAGATTCTTGGGTCATCGTCTGCTGTTTGTGTTGAAGAAGAGCCGAGAGCAAGTATGGGGAAGTCACAATAGTGGCAGCGTTTACGGCAGAAAGGGAGGTGGACATAAGCTGAAGATGGAGGGAGTTTGTAAGTGGGGGTTTGTGAAGTGGGAGTATTGAGTGAGGCATTTTGTCGAACAGTTGGTGGGCATTGTGATATTGCGTTGGAAAAAGTGGCGATCTTGATGGGGAATAAGTTTTGGGGTTTGGTTTTGGATTGGAGAGTGGATATCATGGGAGCAATCGTTGATTTCAGCATGGTTGGATTTGGTTTTTTAAGCAATAGACAAAAAGGGAATTCTTTTATACCCAATTTGAAATTAAATTGAATGTAAATCTCTTTGAGTGTATATCATACACATATATTTATACTAGTTGTGTACCCGCGCAATGCGGCGGGATACACAATTTAACTATAAATTAGGTAGAGGTTCAAGTACTTTAGATAGCAATTTCATTCCATATAGAATATTAGGGATGAAAAATGCTTTAAAAACAAATGATGAAAACATGTCTTGGAGAAATTACATAATGTTATTCATCGGCTCTTCTCCTAAGAAAAACCACGTCTTCGAAAATTACATGTCTTGCACTTTATGAAACTAGTGTTATACCCGTCCGTTGGTCGGGTATACAATGACTTTAATTTAGATTCAGTTATTTGATTGGCCATTCTTTTCATCATTGCCGAATGATGTTTTTCAATCGAGCAAGAAGTTTAGTGAAACTATAACCGGCTTTCCCGTGCCTTTGACTCTCGATTAGGTACCCTTCGGCTTGAAGAGTCCTTCCGTATCTTTCATAATATATCATAGACAAAGAAGCGATCAAAATCGGATTACCCCTTCTCGATTTCAAGACTTTCGTGATTTCAAGCTCGGGTGAAAACGCAACTTGATCATCGAGTTCGTTCGAATTAAAATCCGATATCAAATGTGCATGAAACAACTTTACTGAAATAGGGGGAGAGAAATCGTGGTTGAGAATCTTTTGGAACTTCAGTTGTTGAAGAGCTGAAAATGTGAGAATGAAGCACAAAAAACACAAATGAAGCACCCCAATGGAGTTCTTGTCTGGATTTGGAACTTCGGTTTTCGGTTGTTGAAGAGCACAAAAATGTATTGTAGCTACAACTTTCCAATCAAATCCATGGGAAACCAAAATGGGACCAAATAAAGATAGGTATGGGTCTTTCGTAAATATGATGAAAATATGAAGGGTAATTCCGTCCAAATAAAAATCCAGCACTCTTTTCATTTTTCATACACACTCACACCAATTGTTCCACCAACAACAATCAAACAAAAACCACCATATATGGAAGCGAAAAAGAGATGAAATTCATTGGGATTCTTCATCATCTTCAAACAATCATTTAAAACCATCTTCTCCTTGAAGATCGTCTTAGAAATTAATTTAAACGGTCCAGATTAACTCTAAAAGCGGTTGACTCACATGGGTCAATATAATATATAATTGTGTCTAAACAGTTTCTAAATGTTTCAATGTAAATATAATTTTTACCCAACGTTTTATGTTAACTTTTCCAACTTTTTGAATAATGTAAAGCTAAACATCACTAATCAAAGAGACATTAAGGAGCCGTTTACCAAATTCTTACCCGGTAAGCGCGTACCGACAAGAGATTCTCCTTCATTCACCTTATCATATTACATCCTTGGCCATGAAAAATGATTGTTGGTAAGCATTTTAAACCCGGTAAGCTCTTACCGGGTAAGAGTCGTTTCCCACACTTACCGAGTAAGACTCTTGATCCTTACCTTATCTCTAACCGGGTAAAATTCCCGGTCCTTTCCATACTCGATCAATAAAGTATATGATATTGGTAAGCGCTTACCCGATAATCGTTTAGTAAACAACCCCTAAATCAAATTTATGTGGCACCGTCAAATGTAAGTTTTTATAACATAGATGTTCTTCATTACACAATACCAAGTTTTCAATCCCATGAATCACTGTTAAACATTATAAACCAATACAGTAACAAAGTTGTGTTTCCTGAAATATAAAGTCCTTTCAGATTAATAATAAAGTACCAATTTTCAGATGAAACTTTTAAGTATTCCAACCAATGAAAACTCAGCTTCAACTATAAGACATCCATTAAAAAAAAACCATTGTCGGGTCATTGAGTTCACTCAGTAGCATGAATTCATTGCCCCAACAAACACCCGAGTCCCACAAGTAGAATGGGATCACAAACCATGATCATAAGATACATATAATAACAATGAAGCAAAACTTAAGTAAATGACGTAAACTACTTCAAAAAAAAAATATTTGACATCATGAAGATAAGAGAAAAGGTAATGGAATATGGCTTTTACCTCGCTCTATATCGACATTATCACATTGGTTCTTAACATGAAGCTTGCAATTTGCATAAACTCTAACCATTAGGAAGTAAAGCAACATCATGTATCTCTAAGAAAATTGACAACCATTTTCTTGCTCCTTCTCCATTTCCTTCGGGATAAATTAATAATCTCCTGAATTGAAAAAGAAGAGTGATAATGCATGTGATCACTATAACATGAGATATCAGTGTTCTAAAAAAGTAAAAGAAGCTAAAACCAACTGAAATTGATCAAGGAGTAGAAGCTAATTTACCACTTGACTTTGCCAACTTTAAAGATTTCCGAATGCAAAACTCTCTCGGTTACATCTGAAAAACTATCGATGGTCCAAGTGTGAGTTTTAATAATTGGCAGATGCTTTGTGATAAACATGCATTGATCTTTTTGTGCAAACAGTGTAACTTTCAGCTCCAAACACACATGAATCATTCGCCAGATACCCATTTTCACAATTCTTAAATGAGTCCAGTGATATCAACTTGTTAAAACCCCATTTCATCTTCTTCTCGTGAAACCTTGTCCTATTGTCATTCACGGTATCTATGAACACATTAACAAAATCACTGATATTTTCCGAGATACATATATACATAACTATAATGAAATGAAAAAAAAGTAGTTAATCAGTAAAAAGACAATATATTTATTGTTGGTTATGATTGTAAGCGTAAAAATTTAACAACTCCTCTGCAGCCGACTTGAAGACAAGGATCACGCTACAATTTTCAAAGAAATATGCAAGTCAAGAAGCCATTACTGCAACTGTTATTTGCATTTTATGCATGCATTCATTTAATTTAAAATTGCATAGCCATTAAGCTACCATCAAAATTCAAAAAACTATGGTACCTGTCAGCAACTTGAATTATTGCTTTTGCCACATCAGCCGCATCAGCACCAGCAGCTTTAGCAATATCGGCCGGTTGAGGAGAAGATATGTGCTCGAATTTAACACCCGCTTCTCTCTCTAGCTTGGAAATATTCGACCTCCTTGGCTCGTAAAGTGTAATGGCAACACCAAAATTTCCTGAAGATAAGCAATTCGCAACTTATAAATTAAAAGCACCAAAAGATTTGGATTTTATTATGAGAAATATAGAAAAAGAAAACGGAATTACCTGCTCTGCCGGTCCTCCCAGATCGGTGAATATAATCTTCAACATCACGTGGTGGTTCACACTGGAGGATGAAAAAGAAAACTCCGTACAAGAAAGATGTTGATCTCAAAGTACGATTTAAGATTTGATTTTGATTTGATTTGATCATACCTGGATAATCATTAATATCCAATCCTTGATCGGAATCCCGCAAGTTTTGCCTATTTAAAATATCACTACTATTAATTAAAACACATTCAAAATAAAACGGGAAAAAGAAAACATCAACCAAGTGCAAGACAATGTGTAGAATCGATTGGACGCCTACTTCACGCACAGACTGCTGAATGGCCCCATGAAGAGGACAAGCATCAACCAGCAGTCCAGAAAGTTTAGAACAATAATCCTTCGTCTCAGTGAAAAAAATCGTGCGTCCTCCACTGAGAAGACATACAACAATACATCTAGTGAAAAAATTGTACAAAATTTAAAAATATCTGCAGATTGCTAAGATTTGACCATCTACAAATCGTAAAGAACTATCCTGCTATGATGACGAATGATGTCAGGAATGACCTGGAAAATCACGGAGCTAGAGCAAGGCATGATGATGTATCTAACGTTTTCATTAGCCTTCATTACCTCAAAACCGACAAGATCCACAATCTTCTTGTTTGGTTTCAAAAACTTACGCAATTTGATGAGACAATGAAAAGAAACATTAATCGCAATCTTAAGGAAAAACAGTGATATTCGTAAATGAATCAATCAAATGAGCCACATGTTGTAGAAAGATCATACACATTAATCGTGAAAACATAACACAACAATGTGAGAATAAGAGACGAGACATACTTAATTCATCCACGATGGTAATGTTGCACTAAACAGAACAGTTTGAACATTGCTAGCATCGTTCACCTTGCCTTCAGAGACATAAAGAACTGGGGTCAGCCAGATGCAATAACAATAAATAAATACAAAAGACACATAAATATTTAGCCTTGACTCATTTGTAATTTGTTGAAATGAAAGATTATGATGAACACTTTGAAAATTTGTAAAAAAATGCTGGCACCTTTTTCCAAGAACTCAAGTATCAACTAATAAAACCCAAATGGCAGTAGCAGAAATGGTCAAAAGTCAAAACCATCAAGAGGAATCCCTGGGAAGCAATCAAATTCGACCGAATATCAAAACAAAACATCAAATCGAGAATCAAACTCAGAGTCGCAGCCAAAATGATCTCACAAGCAAAGAGACTAAGGGGTTGTTTGGCAATTGTTGAATGGTTTAATGCAGAATGATTAAGTGGTCGGAATGATTAAGAGGCTCTTATGATATAGTGCAAACTGAAATATGATAGAACCATTAAGAGGTAAACAAAAAAACAGCCCCTAAGGCCGATGATAATAATCATCAAAACAAAATAAAATCATTGAGCCATTAACATCAAATCCCGGTCAAGGACAAATTGCAGAAAGCTTTGACAGGGCTCAAAACCTTTAACCAACCACATTTCTGAGGTGACAACACCAAAATTCATTTACCCCCTTATACCTCCATTGTAAAAGCTACACGGTTCGCAGGTCCATATCCACTAATTCAAAAAGTGAATTTAACAGCAGTCCAAATGGAATAACATTGAAACCAAAATTGAGAGAACTGTTGTTGGTTAAATATTAATCTAAATGTTAATCTTTTAAACGTTAAAAAAAGCAGTAATCATGAAAAAAAGAATAACAAAAAGTTGGCGCCAATTGCACAAAAATCTCTAGCTTCATGTTGTACCTATTTTCTTCTTTTATGTACAAAATATATGTTTAACAATCTTGACAAACAAATGATAACCATCTGAGCCTATTAGGATTTCTTACCGTAGGTCGAGTAAAAACTGAACGAACTGTGTTATCATGACCAGATAGAGCATGAATTTGCATCTTGCTGCGAATGTCCCATACCTAAAATTATTATGCCAAACATTAACTTCACAATTTCATAAATTAGCTATTCATTTGTCCTACAAAAGAAGCAACAATGTAAACAGATGAATTTCATACCCGATAAACAGAATCACGACCCCCGGTAAGCACAACGTCAATAGTGGGATGAAGTTCTAAGCAATATACATCACTTAGATGGCCATGATAGGACCGAATAACCTTTCAAAACAAAAAACAGAAATGTCAGAAAGCATACTCCATCATAATTGCTTGCATTAACAAAAAGAATAAAAAACCAAAGGATCATTGGCCAAACGGTGCCCGGGAGGTCAAGGGTTCAAAAGTGAGTGAGTATTTGCCATATATATCTTTCAAAAGAAGGAGAAAACAGAAGGAAAAGATGGATGAAGATCAGAGGATTTTATGTTGGTCAATGGTCAACCTTGTTCTGTTCTAGGTCCCAGCATTTAAGTTGTTTGTCACCACCAGCAGAGAACATGTAGGTGTGCCTTCGTGCTAACAGCAAGGCCTGCAAAAATTCGATATTTGTTTTAGATGCAAAGTGTACAGGATCAATGGCAACATGGTTAGTCAATTTTTTATAAGCAAATAAGTAGTTAGTTTAAAACCAAACCTCAAACTTGTTCTATATGCCCTGTGAGTGTCAACCTTAATCTTCGAGATCCCACATCCCAGATCTGTCCACAATCAATAAAAAAAAAACTTTTAAAACATAACTAATATAGAACCGAACTACTAAAACTGTTACCTGAAGAGTACCAAATTCATATAATTGGCAAAAATCAAAGCAAAACACTTCAATTTTAATAGTAATAAACAAATATATTACCCTGCAAGCATTAGGCACTCCTCCTCAAGCTTCTCCATCCTCAAATCAGCCTGCGATCACAAGAACAATGGTTCAATCTCAACAAAATAGCAAGTGTTAGTTTGAGCAGAAAACCATATGCGAAAATGCAAAAAAAGGAACATAGATAAAAAGAAATGAAAATTCAAAAAAGAAGGGTTACCTTGAGAGAGAAATTGAGGGCAACAAATGGGTAATAACGAAGAACATTGCTGCCATTACCTCTCCAAAGTGATAAAACCCCTTCTTTGACTGTATGAAGAATGCAATCAATCATACCATTAAACCTCGTGTCCTTCACTCCAACAATGGCTATGTTGCTCTGTGGGGTTTGTAAGGGTAGCAGTGGTGGCTTTCTTGAGAGCTAATTCTACTCAAATATGAAGTTGGATTCGAAACTTTGTGAGTGGTTTTAGTTTTTGCCAAAAATGGAGGAGAAACAAAGAGAAATTAGAGGCGTGAGGAACATGAAACACTGGAGAAGTAATCTATTTATAGTTGCAATCGTGAACGTGGAGGTTGAAGGCGGAGAGAGTCGTGGGAGAGAAATCAGGGCGTGAGGAGGGAGTTCATGTGGGCGAAATTAGGGCGTGAGGGGAGAGAGTTCGCGTGGAGAAACAGGTGTGAGGTGTGAGGTGTGAGGTGTGAGCTCGTGGAGGTTTTGGCAAAGACGTGGAGAGAAGGGAAGTGGGCTGGTGATTTGGGGGTGGGAGATAGGAGTGCGCTGGAGATAGAGTGCCATGAAATTAGGAATTTGAACGGTGCAGATCAAAAGTTGGCTGAATTTAAACGGATCAGATTAACCTAAAAACGGTTAGACTCGGCTCCATCCATATATATATAATTACATAATGTCTTGCACTTCATGATATTGGAAGAGTACTTTTCCATTAAGCAAACACTTACAAAATAATCATGAACTATATGTTTTCCATACTAAACATTTTACATACCTATTATACAATTCAACCGATTCTAAAATAATTTGAAAAAGTGTACTGAATACAAATTCAAAGGATACAAGATATCTCAATTATTATTCTTTTTTGGTAATAAAAAAGAACCTTGAAAAACTTTATAGAAATATTAAATAGGAATACCCATTTTTATAATTCTAAACATTTATCTTAAAAAATTGTTTTTGGAAAAAACCAAAAGGGACTTATAAATTATAAACCAACAATTCCCAGTAGCAACGGCCGTTTGACCAGAAAAAAGTCATCCAACTTTTGAATTTATAATCCGCTCGTCCCTTGGTTTTTGTTACTTTCAAGAGTAATGGAAGGTGTCTATGTCCGTTTATACAAACACTTATCCGGTAAGTGTTTCGGGTTAAATTCAACGCTATCACTTATCTTACCAGGTAAGATTTTAGTCCATTAAAAAGACATCATATGCAAAACTTTACCCGCTATACGCCAACTGGATAAGAGCCATAACACACACTTACCAGGTAAGACTCTCGATCATTGCTTTCACTCTTATCGGGTAAGATTATTGGTCATTGCCATATTCATTGGTTAAAGTAATATAACTTGATAAGGTTGTTAAGCGCTAACCCGGGTAAACATTTGGTAAACGGCCGCTAGGTGTATCTGCTAATCCAGGTGTTTGCAGATATTTTCGACATTCTGCCATTTCATTGCCCATACTCCAGCAACCAATTTGTACATTTCCTTTGGGTACATGGGTTCCAAAGATCGGAGAGCCAAATAGGCAACCATTCGCGATGTTGAGACCAAGTGCATCTCTTAGGTGGCGTTTGTTTTTTAAGAGGTCTGAAGTCTTAATTCACTTCTTATTAATAAGAGGTGGTGTTGAAGTCTTAAATCTGAATCAAATAGATCGTTTGTTTTGTAACGTTTGGAGGTGTCTTGAGAGAAATGAGAGCATATGAAATGAGGGGGATAAGATATTTTAAGAAGTTAGGTCACTACTTCTTATTTAAGATGTATTTAAGAGTCATTAAGAGGTTTTGAAAATTGGAAAAAAAAAACCAATCTTAATGTCAAAAGGTTTAAACGGATTCAGACTCATTAAGAGGTATTTTTAAAATAACAAACAGAAGCACTGAATTTGTTTGTGCAAGGTGTGATTTACGCTAGCTAAGTTTTGCATTTTATGGTTTAAACTAAATTATTGTGCATTCATCTCTATCGACCTTCTAGGCATAGCTTTTTGGTTGGTCACTGCATCTTGCAATCAATTTCCACTTTTTCACAATTTGCATGATGAATATATATATATGTCTTTCTTTTAGTACGATGCCTAGTTTATACAGGTTAATTACATGTTACGGCTTTTCATTGCTTCAGTTCATTTAAAAAGATTAAAACTCTTTACTCTTGATTATGTCCAATGTTGGTACACTTGTTCTAAATTTTGGCATTACACACTTCACGGCAAGCATAAGTGCATAACAAGTTTTATTTATTTATAATCACAAGATTATTTGCAACAATTGTGTACCAACACCATCAACCATACCAAGAACCATTGGCATCTGCATTGCAAACAAAAAGAAAAGAAAGAAAAGTAAAAACTATATCCTTGCATTATCATTCATAGATAAATAAAATATTAAGAGTTTTCGGTTGTGTCCTTATCGCATACATATAGCATGAAAAATGGAAAAGGGAACAGGACGAAACAAACGTCTTCAACTTCTCTAGTGCAAACTTAACAAAAACAAGGTAGAAGTTTCAATGGGTAAGCATCTACGTAAAACACGAGACCTACCTGCAGCCCCATCATGTTTGCAGTTGCTGCGTGGTTGTCAAAATTGTGGTTTGCCTCAAAAAGCTCTGTCACTGAGGAATTCCAGTAGTCTAAGCAAACCTGTTAAACAAATTGATGAAAATGAGAGATCAACCCATTTAGAACTAAGCGTCACTCAAACAAGAAGAGCAGATTTTTATTATTTAGAACAGAAGAAAACTTGTTTCATTTGGAGATTCTAAATGCAAAAGGCACTTAAATTCGAATGAAACAAGATTCATGTGGAGATTCTAAGAAACCAAGAGAAAAACCTAGATGTAAAGAATCGATCAGGGGAATATGGTATCTTGAGATTGATGCTAGTTTTATTCCGGTAGTCTAAGCAAACCTCTCGGACTTGTTCTGCAGTCAGCTCTGTCCAAACAAGCAAAAACAACCTTTAAAAATGTAAAGAATGTGCTCAAGAGATAAAGTAACGCTAGAGAATAATAACAAGCACAAATATACGTATATTCATTTTATCTAGAAAAAAAGATAAAGTAACCATGCATGACAAAGCAAAAAACAGCAGTTGCTTCTAATTTTGTTCAACCTTCTTTAGAAAACTGGTGATGAATTCCGCCCTTCACCTCACCATCCTGAAAGATGAAAATTAAAAAGCCAAAAGTCAAACAGTGTGTTTTCAAACAGTGTAGCAATTGAAAACACCTTATCATATGTACCCATCCAGTTGTTGAACATAAACTTCATTGAAATTTTGCTTACCACAAAATACCTTTCTTTCATTTTGCTTACCACAAATACCGTTTTTCATTTTGCTCACTGCTTACTAAATCCACCAACCACAGACAAAAAAGTGGCTCATAAGAATTAAACCCCTAACCTCAAAGTTATTAATGTTGGTTTAAATTGTTGTTGTCATTGGTTGTATTTCAGTCAACGTGGGCAAAGGCTACACTCTTAACGTTAAATCATGTGTTTAAAAGTCTCGTACTTGATATTCATATAAGGTGAAGCCTGTCTTAGCAGATAGGATGTATTGTGATAGTCTTCTTCCCCTGATTTCGCGGTTAAGATCTACATAAAATAGTTGAATAACCAACAAATTGTAGTAAAAAAATGGTACAAGAACACAGGCGCTAAAAGATGCCAAAGCATCTATGATATTTATAAGGATTCTTTAGAAACGTTAAACCTAAACAAACACACCTCGTTCAAGAACATGGATGTAGAAATCATGTGAAAAAAACCTACGGTTTTGAAGACCTTACCCAAAGAAAACTTGAAACCCAAAGAAAAGAAAATTCGATTTTGAAACCCAAAAACAGAAATGGATTTTCAAACCTAAAGAAAACAGAAATCGACTTTTTTCAAACCCAAAAACAGAAATCCATCTGAAGTCCAATATTAACTCTTACAACTTATCGATACAGTGGTGTGCTAATGAATATACAATCACATCTCAATTTCCATGTTAACTCTTACAACTTATCTGAAGTACAATATTAGTTCTTGAATGTAGTTTTACATTCTGCAGTTATTGAAATAAGCTACTGTTTACCCAAAAACAATGGATTATTCTCCAAACCCAAAAACAGATTATGTGCCAAAATCGATAGAAAAACGATTTTCAAACCCAAAGAAAACTTGAAACCCAAAGAAAAGAAAATTCGATTTTGAAACCCAAAAACAGAAATGGATTTTCAAACCTAAAGAAAACAGAAATCGACTTTTTTCAAACCCAAAAACAGAAATCCATCTGGGTTTTAGGTTTATATTAAAACCAATAAAGGTTTGAAATCCATCAATTTCAAACACGTCAATTTTTTAAAATCATTCGATACAGTGGTGAGCTAATGACAACCAAAAACCCAAAAACTGAAAATGAAATCAAATTAACAAACAAAAACTGGATGAAAACCATTTGTACCTGTGAAAGATAACCCAACTGTAACATCCTGAACATTTATTTACATAATAAAATAACATTTATTACTAACAACTGTCCCAAGCTTACAATGTCTTTACTATCAGCTATTACACAATTGAGTTTCTCAAAAGAATAGCTATGGCAGGAAGTCTTCTATTTCCTGCTTAAAGCTCACACCTTATCTTTTCCTTTATCTGCTCCCTTTCGATAACCTGAAATAGGATTAAAGTTTTGAAACAGCGAGGGTTAGACCAAAAGGTCTAGTGAGTCCCCTCCTAACACTACTACACAGTTCAAATATTAATTAAAACATTTAAACACAACTGCATATCTCAATACATGCCTGCTCTTTAAATCATTTTAAAACATTTATGCTTTACAAACATAAATCAATCTAATAGCCATTTATGATCACTTTCTACTCTCGCAAGCGTACTTTCAACTACTGACCAACATTCCCGTCAAAGACGGTATGTCTGTCTCGCACTGCCTCTCTCACCTTCAACTGGTGATAACCAGAGCGCAGATCTATCTTCGAAAAGTAACTCGCTCCTTGCAGTTGATCAAAAAGATCGTCAATCCTGGGAAGCGGATATTTATTCTTAACAGTCAGCTTATTGAGCTCACGGTAATCTATGCACATTCTCATAGACCCGTCTTTCTTCTTAACAAACAATACTGGCGCTCCCCAAGGTGAGGTACTAGGGCGAATAAACCCCTTGTATAACAACTCCTGCAACTGAGTCATCATTTCTTTCATCTCTGCCGGTGCCAGTCTGTACGGTGCTCTTGCAATCGGCGCTGCTCCGGGAACTAAATCAATACGAAACTCCACTTGCCGATCCGGTGGCAAAGTGGTTAAATCTTCCGGAAATACTTCTGGAAACTCACTGACTACCGGAACTGACTCCAATCCCTTCTTTTCCTTCTTAGCATCTATCACATAAACTAAGAATCACGCACACCTTTTTACTAAACATTTCTTATCCTTTATCATAGAAATCAAACATGACTTTCTATCCCTTCGATCTCCAAATACTACTATCTCTTCCTTTCCTGGTTGCGCTATACGAATCAATTTCTTATTGCATACTATATAAGCATCATTAGACGCCAACCAGTCCATTCCCACAATAACATCAAATTCTCCCATACCCATTGGGTATAGTCGAAGTGGAAATGCTTGTCCATCAATGACAATACTACTCCCATCATATACTTCTTCTACCAAAATTTGACTATTATCAGTCACTTCTACTTTCAATTCACTCTTAAGTTTCTTAGGTTTCACATTCAATTTATGCACAAAATTAGGAGACACAAAAGAACGATTTGCTCCTGAATCAAACAATACTTTTGCATAATTTGAATCTATAAAGAAAGTACCTGTAACTACATCAGGTATCTCCGCCGCTTCTTCCGCTGACATGTTGAACACTCTAGCTCTGGCTTTAGCTGGCTCTCCCTTTTTCTCACTTCCCTTTTCTACACTTCCTCCAACTGTTCCCTTTTTCAACTGTGGACAATTGGTCCTGATATGATCAGGAGATCCACACTGATAACAAGACCTCAAGTTCTGACAGTCCCTAGCCAAATGCCCAACTTTACCACACTTATAGCAGCCCTCTTGATTAATCTTGCATTCTCCCTTATGCATTCGATTGCACTTACTACAGGGCTTGTTTTCAACCTTACTAACAGAACGATGATCAAACTTAGCAGACTTAACTGGTTTGAAATCACGAACTGTTCCTTCCCACTTTATTTTCTCTCCACTTCGCTCAGTGGCTTGCCTGTTCTTTTCTTTCTCTCTCATCTCCGCTGCATTAACAACCATCTGAAAAGTCAACGGTTCTTTATTCGAGACAAATTCCCGAATATCACTTCTTAATCCAAAGACGAAACGTTCTACTCGTCTTTCTTCATTCGGAACATAGATTCCTGCAAATCTAGACTTTTCAATAAACTTGGTCGTATACTCTTTGACCGGCATTTCTTTCTGTTCTAAACCCAGGAATTCTTCTTCCAGCTTTTTAACTGCTGCCAAAGGGCAGAACTGTGCTTTGAATACTTTTACAAATTCATTCCAAACCATTTCTTTAGCTATTGCTGAACCTTGACCTCCAGATTCTACATCCCACCACATTACTGCTTCATCCTTCAGCATTGACAAAGTGTATACTACTTTATCATCTTCCGCACATTTACTCGTGTCGAAAGCTAACTTCATACTCTTTATCCATCTTAATGCTACTACGGGATCACATTCTCCTTTATACGAAGGAGGCTTGCAAGCAGCAAACTCCTTGAAACTACATCCTCTTCCTGTTACAGCTTTAACTGATACAATGGGACCTGACTGCGGATGACTACCCATTGCAGTTACTGGAGATTCTGCTACTTCAGTTGCTACCTTATCTTCACTCTTTTCTCTACTTGCAGAAACTTCATTAGTACGCTGAGCCAACAAAGCGTTCAAAGTTTCTTGTAACTTTCCCATTTCTGCTGCAAAGGTTTCTTGCGTAACAAAACCTTGAGTTCTACCTCTACCACGGTTTCCCGTCTGCTTTCGACCCCTCACAGAAGCCGAACTTTCTTGATGAGAAATCTCTTGCTCATCTCTTATCTCTACGCTTTCATTCTGACGAATATCACGACTCGTCTTCCCACCTCTAGTTCCCACATTAGAAACTCCTATCTGAGTAGCTGTTTTCTGAACTGTTTTACCTTTAGGTCGACCTCGACTCTTTCCTTGGATAGCAGTCGGGTTGACATTAGCTATTTGCTCTCCGACAATGACTTCATGCTCTGGATCCATTTCTGGATTTACTACAGATCTACTCCTGGTCACTCGCTCAGACATAACTCTGCTAAGAATAAACATAAGATATTCAATCTCACACGCTACACATTACGGTAGTTTAAGCAAAATCATGTACTTGTAAATTCACAATTACACTGGCCAAATGGAATCCCAAATTTACCTTACATGCTAGTCCTTACTACCTTAATGTCATCTTCTTACGGTCTTCCTACGACTCAGTTGTGTTTCTACTATCTCAGTTTAAGTCTAGGCCCATCCGGTCACCTAGATCCCTTAAACTAATGCTCTGATACCAATTGTAACATCCTGAACATTTATTTACATAATAAAATAACATTTATTACTAACAACTGTCCCAAGCTTACAATGTCTTTACTATCAGCTATTACACAACTGAGTTTCTCAAAAGAATAGCTATGGCAGGAAGTCTTCTATTTCCTGCTTAAAGCTCACACCTTATCTTTTCCTTTATCTGCTCCCTTTCGATAACCTGAAATAGGATTAAAGTTTTGAAACAGCGAGGGTTAGACCAAAAGGTCTAGTGAGTCCCCTCCTAACACTACTACACAGTTCAAATATTAATTAAAACATTTAAACACAACTGCATATCTCAATACATGCCTGCTCTTTAAATCATTTTAAAACATTTATGCTTTACAAACATAAATCAATCTAATAGCCATTTATGATCACTTTCTACTCTCGCAAACGTACTTTCAACTACTGACCAACATTCCCGTCAAAGACAGTATGTCTGTCTCGCACTGCCTTATTTTAGGGACACACCCTAATGGCATAAACGGGCCACACTCCCCGGTACGAGCAGGCGGGTCACACTTCCCGACTTAGGTCAACCTTTTGACTCAAATGTATACATACATTTGGTCCTACCAGTATATAAAACAAGTTTATATACCCTGAGCATAAACATGCCCCAAACTAATTAAATCAAATCATTTGAAATAATTCTACTAACTTTCATGTTATAAATGCGCCGTATATCAAAACTCACATTTATAAAATAACTGCTCAAATCATAAAAGATTTAGTTGAAAGACTCACCTTAATCATTCCGAATTAACCTCTGACTTCTTACCGATTAACACCACTTACGATGGTATTAAAACAAAGGTAAGCTAACTTGCAACTAACACTCTTTCTTTCAAAAGACTCATCAATTGAAATCTACTGTTTTTAACCCAGTCAAAACCAAACTGATTAAAAACCTCTTGGACCAATTAACAAACTATCGGTCTAACAAATAGACCGAATACACTGTTCTAATCAACACATCGGTCGAATAACTCTCGGTCCTTTACAACCTTTGGTCGAACATATATCCGGTCAAATGCATCGATCGGTCTTACCTATCACCGGTCTTACTTATCTCCGGTCGAAGGTATCAATCGGTCTTACATAACACCGGTCGAATGCCTCAACCGGTCTAATACCACATCGGTCTAATGCATAAGACCGATACCTCATCTTCCGGTCTTACTCAAGAACAGAGTCGGTTACCCAGTTCTTAAACCCAGAAGCTATTTTGATCGATTAAATCGATCAAATACACGGTTAAAAGCTCGATTAACACGTCTATTTACCGACTATAACATGCAGATAGAAGTATGAAGCTAAAAACATACCTCTATTTGACAAGTCGGACGATTCCTTCAAGAATCTCTTCTTCTTTCTCTCTTTTTTTCTCTCTTTCACTCTTTCTCTCTTTGCAAATATGAAGTCGACTAACAAACTGACCAGAATGAGATATAAATCTCATAATCTGATATTTATTTGATACAAACCAAACTTTCATTAAACCCCCTTAACTTTGATTAACTTTACACTTTTTCCCCCAACTTCCAAAATTAACAAAATTTCGAAACTGGGTATTACACCAACCTTTGGTGATTCGAACTTGAGAAGAAACACCTGACAAGGGTTGAAAAATAGGTGGACATTATATCAACATATTGGTGATATGTTGCACAACAATTCTACCTGCAATCTCAATAATAGACCCCATTTGACAAATTTCTCAAATTTGTTTTTAGGTTTATATTCAAATCAATAAAGGTTTGAAATCCATCGATTTCAAAGACATCGATTTTTTAAAATCCATCGATACAGTGGTGTGCTAATGACAACCAAAATTCAAACCAATAAAAGTTTTGTATCTGTGAGAGAACCCAACCTTGAAGAAATTCAAGATGGAAACTCAGATTAGGGTTGAATTAGAACAAAACCCAGATGAACATTGAGGAAACAGACCTTGAAGAAAAGCCTAACGTACCTGTCAAGAAACCCCCTGGTGGTCGGCGATTGAGTTTCCAAATCAAAAGAAGCAGACCCCTGGTGGTCGGCGATTGAGAAGAGCAGAACCGATTAGTAGAAAAACCTGCGTCAAAGTCGATTGAGAGAAAGAGGTGTGAACCCAAAAACCCGTGAAATCGTACCTGATGATTTGTAACCTGAGAAGAGGCGATGAAAAAGCTCTGCATACTTCTGTATTGGAGAACGAAGAGTCGTCTTGGGAGGAGTTCTAAACTGAATCGTCGTTTTGGAGAAGGAGCTGATAGGAATGGACTAATACGTGTGATTTGATGCATTACTGGTGTTGTACACTTTGCTTTATAAACTTGTAAAGTTGAAAATTAAGTAATTATGCAATAAGTAGTAGTACATAAGGCTTAAAAGGTTGTAATTAAGAAAAACAACCTGAATGCTTTATAAAGTAGTATAGATAGAGAGTGTTGAGTTTTCCATGAGAAATGTAATTATTCGAGAGAAATTCATATAATATGTGCAAATGTATCTCTATATTGTGTAAAGATATGTGAAACTGATTGCATTCACATAAACTAATGAAAGTACACATTGGGTGTCGTCGATTTCATATTATAATTTTTTAATTTGATCATCAAATAAATATATATGGAAGATGTTTAAATCATTTCAGTCAATTTTGGTTGAATTTCATATGGTGACCTTGAACTTTTTAAAACATCTCCAATGAACCGTCAAATCATCAAATTTACCAATGATTTGTCTTCAACTAACCGTCAAATTTGCAGGTGAGTTATCTCCAACTAACCGTTAAAACGTCAATTTTTTTGCTTGTTGTGGGATTTGAATGACAATAATATCGTGTGAGTTTTTAAACAACAAAAGCCTTCGACCTATCAGTTTTTATTAGAAAATCATTCTCAAACCCTATATTTGGTGTTTTTTAGAGTGTGATGGAAGGTTTTTTTTTAATGTTAATGGATCCACCATATTTGGTGTTTTTTTTAGAATATAGAGCTAAAAATTAACCAAAATCCGTATTTTCACCATTTTGTAGTAGTTGTTGGAGATGCTCTAAAAATACGATTGTCATAGATAGATGGTCTTCATATGATTTATAAGAAAGATTTATGAAAGAACCACATAACCAGGGGCAAATGTATATATATGTTAGAGGGGGATGGGGCCCCATTACAACGGAAAAAAGATGAAATTTTTAGGGTAAAAATTTGTATTTTTTGGCTTTCTATCTTAATGTCCTACCAGTAAATTTTCGTCCGGGACCCCATTAACCAAAAAAAGTGTCTCAAAGTCAACCAAAAAACCAAAATTAACTTTCGAAATCGATTAAAAAAACCAAAAAAACACTTCGAAATTGACAAAAAAAACTAAAAAAATCCTTAAAATCAACCAAAAAAAACTTTTAAAAACTAAAAAAACGTTAGATTTAGACTAAAAATATATCGGACAACTTTACGGACATTTAAGTAACCTTGAAGGTGCCCCCACCAGAAAAAAAATCCTGGATCCGCCACTACACATAACTAATTTTATAGTGTGTATTCATTGATGAATATACATCATATCAATTTAATCAAAAAATATATATGTACAATTATATATTCGTATTATGTCAATGAATATATTTAATAACGAATACACACACAAAATTTAGTTACCTATTTCTCAAAAAAAGTGTAGCATGCTCTGTAATTATATATTTATATATGTGAAATATATAATTTGTTAATTCTTAGGGGGTCATTAAGGCAATGTCTTAGAAGTTCAGGGACCTACCATGCCTACACATGAAAAATATCTCCCAAACAAATAAATGGAAACACCGGGAAGCAAAGGAGCTGCTCAGCACCGGAGCAGCCATGGACGGCGGCGAAGAAACTGAGAAGAAAAACGGAAGAGAACAAAGCCCTAATAGTGAAGTACTCGATACGGTCGGCAAAGTTATCGCCACGATCAAAGAAGCCAAAAACGTTGATCAAGTTGTTTTCGCCCTCCACTCTCTCGCCGTCCGCATTTTTCCCCTCGATTCCCGCGCATTCGCAGGTGATATATAATTCTCCACATTCAGTTTGATTATATGATTAATACTATCAAGTAGCTTCGTCTTTAATCACTATAGTTATTGGACATGGAGGAAGGTTATGTGATTTTGTTTTGATTAGGTTTAATGATCATAATACCTAGTAGGTGTGAATTAGGGATTTATTATAAATGATCAAGGGCTACTAACTGATTTTTTGTTTTTTATGAATTTGCAGGTAGCATTGACAAACAGTATAGAGACGAGGTTTGTAATTGTTCATTTGAGGTTCCTGTTGATATTTCTTAGTTATTGCTCCTCGGTTCATTGAAATCCCAACAAACTACTTTTCCTAGCTCATAATTGAAGTGAATTCATTTGATAGAAATGGAAATTGCATTATCCTAAAGAAATGGTGCTCCTAATGGATACGTTTTGGCTGTTTGACATGGAACCAATTTAGTTTTCTGTACATGTATTGAAAGGTAGTACTTTTGAGGATGAAAGTGGATCGACTGTTTGATTGTTATTGGCAGAGTAACTTTTGTCATTTGTTATGGTCCCTCTTTATCTCTCTCTTTTTGAATATATGGATCGTCTTTGTGGTGTGTATAGGTTATTGGAGCAGAAGTTCCTTCGGAACACAAAAGAGATAGCTGGTGGCAGGTGTTTTATCGAAGTACCGCATTTCCAACAATGGCTAGAGTGTTGTTGTTTGGTAATCACTAAATTTCATAGCTCCTTTCTGGAGCACACCATGAAGAAAAGCTTTCTTCTGTGTCCTATATTTTGTAGAAATTGCAATTTTTTCACCAAAGTGAACCACTTATTTGTATCGAGATTTTATATTTCAGGTTGCTAATATTAGGTGTTGTGATATGCAGATGTTGCTTTGGATTGGCTAACCTGTTTCCCCATTTCTGCAAAGAAACATTTGTATGATGTATTCTTTTTAAGGGGTTGTGTATCCGAGGTTGTACAAACTTTAGTTCCTTATTTACAACATCACTCAAATGGGCGACTTGAAACAAGCGTCTGCTCAAATGCGGAGAGGTATTGCCAATGTTTGTATGTCATTTGGTTATAGCAATTTTATTAGCTAGATTTAGTCTCCTACATGTGTACGGTTGTATGGCTAAAAGTTATATGAGTTATGTTTTTATTTCAGCTTATCTTTCTTTATTTCCTGGGTTCCAGGAGCATATAGAATTGTCCTTCATATCAATGTGCTTTTCTGTAGGAGTAGTTCATTGGTCTAGTTATCACAAGTGTGCTTTTTAATCTGCATAATATGTATTTATGTCATTGTTCAGTGTAAAAAGTTCAGATACTTCCGATTTTGACCGTTTACATCCAGAGGTCTGTAGCATGAGAAATTAGATGATCATATTAAGAGCACAGAGAATACATGATAACGCCCATCTTTTGTGATTAGGGATTAGATTTTTAGATCTAACCTTTGTATTTATGACAGATTACTGGCACTATGCTTGCTTGAAAATGATGGGGTGCTGCAGTTGGCTAGAGAATTTTCTCAACAATCAGAAGACATGAATCTTGAGCAGCACAAGTCTGCAATCTCTAAAGTGGCACAGCTTGTTACATCTGTTCCTGACAAAGCACGATTGGGATCTTCTACGTTACTTTCATCACAGTATCCTTAATATGTATGAGCAGCAAGAAAGATAATTGATCTTTTTATAATACATTATTGTGTGGTTTGAAACTTGTGTGAAAGTTACATGTGTCCCCCATTCTATCTGGATCATAATTCTTTTCATCCCAAACATGTCCGGTTTTGTTTTATCTTGATGGGGATGTGTCAGCTTATACGTCAAAAGGATTACAATTCAACTCATTCAGGGAGCAGAAGAATGGGAGAAGAAGTGTTATGATGAATCAACTAACTTTAGTAGAAGTGATTTGGATGGTTCTATCCTATTTATTGGGGATGCCTTCGCTCGTATTTGTAGGCGAGGATCTGCAGGTATGTTATGACATTTCAAACACAACAATTCTAATTAACGTGCACAAAACTTGCAGTATCAGATATTTTTATCTGTATCCTACTGATTTACATTGCATGTCCATATATTACCTGTTAATATAATCTGAATTTTCAGATATTATCTTTATGCAACAACAAAGACAGATGAAAAAGCAGCAAAAATGTTCAACTTTTTTTTTTTAAAGTTGAGCAACATGTGGGAACAGGAACATGATTGAATAATCAACAAAATTTAGTTGATAAACATTATAAGTTGTAGGCCTAGACACTGACTTTTCTAGTTAATACAATTATACCTTTTTTAATCAAAATATTGCTCTAGAAATAGTTTATGGAAACCATGACAGTGATTTCAGGAATTTTCTAATTTTCTTAACATGCATTTCTGTTATATTACAATTAATGGCATTCATTTTGGTATATGGATCATTTAAGTTTCTAGCTCTTCATTAAGTTCACATGTCTTGATGGTTATATGACATCACTATGCTGCAGTATTGCACACTTTATTAGGACTTCCTTTGGACTAAAAGCCTTTTTGAATCAGTTAAGCCAAAATGACCATTATTTGACAGAAGGCATGTCTTTCTGGCTAAAGGTTTTTTATTTATTTATTCTTTTTGTTCGAAACAAATATTGTTTTAAGCAAGGGGTATAGAACCCGGTACCCCTAGCTGTACAAATGTATTTTCTCGAAATTTCTACAAGAGGGTTTGGGTTTGGCAATTTCTTACAATTATAAGTTGTGCATTAAAGATTATTCCTTGAGAGTTTGTCTGTACAACATGGTATAGATACAATTACAGATAATGCTGGTGCAATAACTGAAACATAATAAGTTAATAACACATGCAACAATAAGATAAGAACTTCTCGTGGCATGCAGATGTGCTGTTAAGTGAAGTGATCCCACAAATTGTTACTCAAGTTCGAAGCGTCTTGCAGCCAGGGAGTGATTTGACTGTTTCTGAAGCGTTTAAATCAAAGCCTGGTTTGCAGTATTGGTCAAAAATAATGGAGGCAATTAAAGATTCATATGCTGTAGAAAGAATATCTGAGCAGCTTTTGCTAAAGCTAGCAACTCAAAACATTAATGATGTTGAAGGTTACTGGATTCTTTGGTTGTTGTTCCACCAGATTTATGAGCATCAAACATCCACCAGGTATGATATATCCCTTGGACCGTATGTTTTTTCCATGTACATCTTTATGTTTCCAGTAATACGAGAATATGACGCAATTGCACGAGATGTAGGACTTATAATCCTTCACAATGGGATGAAAAAGAGTTGCTAAATTTCCAAGATTGTGGGAATGCTATTTATAATAGTAGATATTGAACTCATATTGCGAGCTAATTTAACAGAAAGTTACAGGTCCATGTTTATGGAAAGATTTTTACTCTGGAAAGTGTTCCCCATATGTTGTCTAAAATGGATCCTTCAGTTTTCGGTTCTTCAATGCCCTCCTGATACTGCATTCAAGGTCAAAAGTGAAAACCGTTGTAACATATTGGATACCACTCAGCGTCTTCTTGCAGTATGGTCCAAGCGAGAGTTTGTGCAGTCAGCACCAGTAGAGCAACAAGCTTGTATCTTTTTTTTTACCTAGTACTAATAATTTTGACTTGATTGCCTTATTTTTCTGTAGTATGCATGATTTACATTTGCAGCTTCTCTTTTAGTGTGATTCCTTAATTTGAGATCCAGATTTAACTGCAGCAGTTGGTCTTTCCTTAGAAAAGCTGAAAAAAGAAGATTTAGATGCTACCAAGGATGCGATGCACTTGATTCTTCAAGGGGTTAGCTGTATATCTCATTCCTTCTACTCGTAGATTGTAATGTTGTAGGGGCAGGTTCAAATGAGAACCGTAATATTTTGAGAACTTGGGAACCAACTATTCATGTTTTATTCATGATGAATGTAATGATAGATATACATTATGAAAATGCATGATATCATGAACTATGGAAATGCATCATGATATGTTCATGATTATTCATCATGAACGATAAATGAATAGTTGGTTCTCAGGTTTTCAATATATTTATGGTTTTCATTTGAACTTTCCCCTAATGCTGTATTGATGGATTTCTATTTCGTGTTCATTTCAACCTTTTGTTTGATGATGTCAGGTAGGCTGGAGAGTCCTTCTGATTTGGTTCGCAGGATGGCTAGCAGTGTTGCTCTAGTCTTTTCAAAAGTGATTGACCCAAACAACCCTCTGTATCTTGATGATAGCTGCAGGGAGGAGACTATTGACTGGGAGTTCATGACAACCAATACTGACAAGGAGGCATCGGCAATATCAGATGGCAAAGAAACGGAGATAAACCAAGATAAGGGCCATAGTACATTGGTATCAGAAAAGGCTTATAAAGACACAAAGAGTAAGAATAAGCATAAAGAGTTGATGGAATTGACGTTGGTTGATCCAGATGAGGTTATCGATCCTGCGACATTGAATAACGAGGCTGCTTCGGATGAAGATACCAATAACGATTACGACAACGACGATGATACTGAGATTTCTGAAACCTCCAGCGAATCCTCTCTACAACCATATGATTTATCTGATGATGATACTGACTTGAAAAAGAACTTTGCGCAGTTGATTGATGTTGTTGGAGCACTAAGGAAGTCTGATGATGCAGATGGTGTAAGTTGTTTCGTGTTCTTAGCATTCTCTTTTTGTTGGGTCCTTGTGTTAAATGACCTTTTGCAAATCTTTTTCAATCCATGACCTTTTGACAAGTTTGAGAATGTCACTGCTTAACAAAAGAATGCCTATTCCATAGAATGCCTAGAAACCTGTCATAAGGTCATGGATTTTAAAAAGCACCTGTCAGGTCATTTAGAAATAAACCCTTGTTTCAAAGTCATAGACTTGTACTGAATGGTCTTTCTGCAAGTTCATTTTATTTATTTCATTTCAGAGATATCAAACAGTTTTATATAAACATTTGTCTCACTTTCTTTTTGCAGGTTGAAAGAGCTCTTGATGTTGCTGAAAAACTTATCCGTGCAGCTCCGGATGAACTTTCATTTGTAGCAGGCGATCTAGTCAGAACGCTTGTTCAGGTTCGTTGCTCCGATTCAACTTTGGAAGGGGAAGAAGAATCAGCCGAAGAAAAGAGGCAAAAAGCACTGGTTGCTCTGATCGTCAATTGTCCGTTGGGAAGTCTAGATCCAATAAATAAACTATTGTATTCACCTAACGTAGATACCAGCCAGCGGATAATGATTCTCGACGTCATGACAGATGCAGCGCTGGAGCTCGCTCATGCAAGAACCAGTAGACAAAAGCAACCATCAAGAACCCAAATATGGACTACTGCCGAGACTAAACCATGGTTCTTGCCAAGTAGCATAGGACCTTCGGGAGCAAGCACCTGGAAAGAGATATCAGGAACCGAATCTCCATTGAGCTTGACACAGTCTTATGAGAGGGAGCTCCCTGGCAAACCAGGTCAGGACAGGAGAGGGAAGTCACGGCGGTGGAGCCGCAAATCAGCGAATGTGCTACAAGATAATCAGCTGGAATGGTCCCAGAATAAGTTCCCTCCATTTGCAGCTGCATTTATGCTTCCAGCCATGCAGGGATTTGACAAGAAAAGACATGGCGTTGACTTTCTTGGCAGGGACTTTATCGTCCTTGGAAAACTTATCCACATGCTCGGTACTTGTATGAAATGTTCCGCCATGCACCCTGAAGCATCCGCTTTGGCACTCCCGTTACTCGATATGTTGAGTTCCAGGTATTACAAATGCATCTAACATGGGTTAAATACGAAGCTTTTACGGTTTTATTTTTTTGGAAGGATGCAGCTGTCAGTTCACACAACAAAATCGGTTTTATAGGACGCCATATAATGTCTAAGTGTCCTAATAGAATGCTTTATGAGACTTAAGTTTATAGGTTCAAACAAACATGCTTACTATACAAATGTGCTACAACTTACAATAAGTTGATAGGACGTTTTTGGGAGTCCTAACAAGCTTTTTAGGGCAATTTTGAAATAAAACTTCATATTAGTCTTTTTATATAAAATTGTTTGAAAATTTTGTCATATAAAAAAAGTGCCCTATAAAAAGCTAATAAGACACTTTATTTAAAAAGTGTCCTAAAAAGATGCCCAAATATGTCTTAACATCCTTTTGTAACACCATTCTATAGAGCATACGATTGTTATGTTTTTATAAGTCTAAGTCCTATAAAGCAGTCTATTAGAAAATTTAGACAACTTTGGCGCCAATAAAGTCGATTTTGTCGTAGTGATTCTAGGGGAGATCCTGAGGTTGGAAGTTTTTATTTGCTTATTATAATTACTGGCGTTAATTGCAGGGACATAAGTCATCATGCAGAAGCATATGTTCGTAAATCTGTGCTTTTTGCCGCATCATGCATATTGGTGGCTATTAATCCTACTTTTGTAGCATCTGCACTGATTGAAGGAAGTAATGAAATATCTAGAGGACTGGAGTGGGTTCGCACATGGGCTCTCTCTGTAGCTGAATCAGACACCGATAAAGAATGCTACATGGTGAGTAGAAAACAATAAACATAGTTGTTCAATCATGTGAAATAAAATGGTAAGAAATCACTGCACAAATTTTCAGCAAACCAAAACCAAACGAGCCCGGTATATCCCACATGGAGGTGGGGTCTGGGAGGGGTGAGATGTATACAAACCTGACCCCTACCCCGGAGAGTAGAGCGGTTGTTTCCATGAATAACACTTTTCCATATGGTACAACTATATCATGCAGGATTAAGTGGTCGTTAATGAAAATTTGTGCAGGACCTCTTAATGATATCTCCTTATTAATCTATTAGATTCCATCTTTAGATTGCATTCTTGCTTGAAGAATATATCATCAAAGATTTAGGTTTCATCTGTTTATCCCCTTTTCTTCCATTTTTGGGGTAATGAAGCCACTTTCATATCCTCATTTATTTTCAAACCAAATAAATAGGACCAAGAAATTAAAATGTTAAATGGTACAACATATTTGATGGTTTACCTGGATCAATGATATGCCATATGCTTACTATTAACCGGCTTCTTGACAAACCATAAATCACCAATGCTTTAACATGTTCAGATTCAACAAACAATATGGCTTCTCTAATGTCGGTTTTAAGTTCTATTTTACACGTATGTTGCTTATTGGGTATTATATTGTCAGATGGCAATGGCTTGTCTTCAACTCCATTCTGAAATGGCCCTCCAAACATCCAGAGCAATGGAATCATCAGATAGCATAATCCAAACAAGAGGCATAAGTCTTCCATCAAATCTGTTGAAAGGGACCATCAGAATTACGCTCTAATATGTCAGAAAATACGGAATCAATGGCAGATATAGTACCTGGTAAATTTCTTCTTTATACTTCAGTCATATTTCAATGTTCTGCAACATTTTCTTGGATTATGAAGTTAGTACGGCATCCAAATACATTAGTCATTTATGATCTTTCAACTTTTTTCACAATGTTGGTCGATTGGCTAATCTAGGAATAGTAAAATAATATTTTTCATTAAAACCCCTTAATCTATCTCTCCTTGAAGTTTAGAGGTCGCATAACCTGCTAGAGTCAAAATGGAATAAAATCTTATAATAGTTGCAAATTGACTGTTAATTGCATTCTTGAATCAATGTGCTAAATCCCAAAACCTCAACAGTCAACAACCAACATTTTGAATGGATGGAGTAGTTTTGTAGGCTTCATGTCTTCTACCTGATTGCTCACACTCTTGCACAAGTCGGGTGTACAACCGCTCTACTCTCTTGGTAGAGGTCATGTATGCATACATCCCCCCCCCCCCCCCCCCCCAGGCGCATGGTATGTATCCCTCTGTTGCTATGCAAGATGGAAAAAGATCACAAGAAATATTGAGTGAATGCCATGAAGCTAACTCTGATATGGATTCCTAAGAAAACAGATATATGTACATGCTTTGTCCTATAAAAATTGCAACTTTTGAATTTTGTATATTAATTAGTGTTCTCGACTCACTAAAGATGTTAATATACCCTTCCACAATGACAAAAAGAGGGACTCTTGTGAACATGATCACAATGGGCAAATAAGTAATTTAAGACCAGGCTTTTGCAAATAAAATGTATCAACTTAATGTAACATTCGGATATGGTTCTTGTTGCACATATTTTTAAAGTATATAATATTTCTATACGGCAAATACTCACGTACACTCCTCACCTTTGGTGAGGTTTGAACCCTTGACCTCTTGGGAGGTTGAGTTCTAACAGTACCTTTGTTACACATTTTCATGGGACTGAAGGAGGGGCTGTTTAGTTGTTTACCAAACACTTATTGGTAAGCGTTTACCAGCAAGAGTCACCACCCTCACTCAGATAAAATTCTCGGCCATAAAAAATGATTATCGGTAAGTGTCTCTTGTTCGGTAAGCGCTTACCATGTAAGAAGAGTCTTCTCCCTCGCTTACCATGTAAGAGTCTTCTCAGTCCTTGTAAGATTCTTGCCCGGTGAGGTAAGTAACACCCTGTAAGCGCTTACACGATAAGCGTTTGGTAAAGAGCCCCGGAGTGCTACTTGAATTTAAGTGATACCTATAAACATAAACCTACTTGTCACGTTTACCTTTTCTATGTTTTCAAAGTACCTTCTCGTTACTTCTCGTTACTTTTCTTTATCTCGTCTTTACTGTGTGCTGGTCATTGTTCCTGCTTTTTACCAGGTCTTCACGGAACAGTTGCTCTACTCTTTGGGGCAGGGGATTGGTCTACTTACATTCCTGTTTCCACTCCCTAAATTCTACTTTCGAGTGGGATATACAGTGTCAATTTGGTTTAGTTATAAACCTAATTACCACAAGATTGTTTTATCAGGTGTGTGGATAGCAACGAGCCTTAGAATCGTCGTTGACATGGTTCCATCTTCTTTTGATGGTGTAACGGCTCGGCATCTATTTGTTCTCATTACGCTTTGCTTTCAAAAATTCTTTTTAGCCTTGCGAAAAATTTGCTGCCATCGTTGTACATATGGAGTTGCATCATGCATGAAGTTCAAGGCTAGTATAAGTAACCATTAGAAGGGGGAAATTTGTAACTGTTTTCTGCATGTTTATTTAACATTGTAGTTTGACTTCTTTGAAAAGTAATGGTAGATGCTTAAATTGAAAGACCATGAGAAATGTTTTGGGTCTAATGAATGTGTGGCTTTATCAGGACTTGTATCTTGTTTTCCTCATTTTTGGTGCACATTTTTGGTTACAACAGATGTTGGGCTTAGGGGTCGTTTACCAAACGCTTACCGGATCAACATGACAGGAACCAAAGATCATACCTAATAATGCTTTCGGCCTTTCGGGTTGTAAGTTTGGTTCCTTTCGATTTTATGAAAACTGGAGTTTGAAAATAGTATAAAAAGTGAACGCGAGAAGCTCTACAAATATATGTATTTGAAAAGCAGGGTCTAATTTGGGACACCATTTTACTGTTTTGTTATTACTAAAGAGCGTTATAGATATTAGATTATTAATAAAAACAAATTGTTAAATTATGTGTCAAATCTAATATGGTTCTAGCTATTCTTGGCTTGGACGAGTTATACGAAGAGGATCGTTTAACCGTATCAAGAGCGCAAAAATTTTCCCTTATTTCTTAAAGGAGGAAAAAACAAGTTATTTATAGTTACGTATTTGATAATTCTACAATCTTGAGTAGAGATGCACAAAGCTTGGATTGTTTCAGGTTGGGCCATCCAAGCATGTTTTTTAGTAAGCAAAAAAAGCTCGGGCTATATTAGGCCCGATTCAGGCTTTGTGGTTGAGAAAAGGTTCGTTCGGGTTTTTTTGGGGGGGTTTCATGTTAGACTTTAACCGAGCCTTGAAGAAGAAATTTGCCCCATTGGACTTTAAGATCGAAATTAGGTTCGGGTTTACTAGGGTTGGGCTTTTTCAGACCCGGCTCGAGCTGGATTTTGAGCTTGGACTTTTTATTATTCTCGAGTGTTGGGGGCGTTTGTTTTTTCATAAAAGCCACTTAATAGCTTTTAAGTCTGAACCGTTCAGACCTTTTAACATTCATGTCGTTTTTTTTTTCAGTTTTCAAAACCTTTTGACTCTTAAATACATCTGAAATAGGTAGTCACGATCTAACTTCTTAAAACCTCTTATCGCCACCTCAGTTTATATGTTTTTCTTTCTCTCAAAACGCCTTAAGACGTTACAAAAACAAACAATTTTATTGATTTAGATTTCAGACTTCAACACCAGATCTTGTTAATCAGTAGTGAAATAAGATTTCATACTTTAGACTTCTTAAAAAACAAACGCACCTTTAGACATGAACGATTGTGTTAGGTAATAGAATTGAAAAAAATTAAGGTTAAAGGACTAACCCTGTACGTCGACACGTAAACAAGGTACTACTTTTGTAATATTAGTATAAACAAGAACAAAGTAAAAAATCGAACGAAAATTTAGGGGGTGTTTGGGATTGCTTATTTAAAGTGCTTTTTAGCTTATTGCGGTTTGACACCGAAGATAAGCACTTTCTAGTGTTTGGATGGAGAGAAAATGAAAGTGCTTATAACGGTGTCAAACAGCAGATAAACACTTTTTCATAAATCATTTTGTTTCAACTTATTAGCTTATTTGAAAAGTGCTTATGACTTTTTAAGTTATTTTATATGTATAAGCAATCCAAACACCTTTAAACAACAACTTATTAACTTATTACGTTTTAGTGCCACAGTAAGCTAATCCAAACATTTTTTAAAAACTCACACCACACCGCTAAGTTGATAAAAACTTATCAATCATAGCTGTTTTAAATAAGCAATCCCAAAGATTGCAGCAAAGAAACCATCTGCTAAAACCCTCTCTAATGGCAGCTTCTTCTTCTTCTTTATTTGCATCTCTCTTGAACTCTCTCTCCTCCCTTTCTCTCTCTTCATCACAACCACCATCACCGCCACCGCCACCACCACCACCACCATCCACCGTCTCTCTCCCCTCCACTTCCTCGAATTCATCGCCACCGAAGATCCTAAAGATCAGACAACCTCTAATAACCCCCGTAATCCGTGAAATCTCGCATGATATCCAATCAGTTCTGTTCCCTTCGCTTGCGTATTCAAACACCTTACTGTTCAAATCGGCGTACAACGTTCAGGTGATCGTGAATTCTGATGAACCTGAAGAGAGTCTGATCAGTCGGTTCCGTCGAGAGGTTTTGAAAGCGAATATTATACAAGAGGCTAAGCGCAGGAGGTATTTCGAGACGAATCAGGAGAAGCGAAAACGGAAAATTCGCGATGCTGCTAAACGGAGAGCCAAAAGGTCGTGATTTCTTTCGTTTATCTGATTTTATCGAATCCGTTGCGTAGTTATATATATTGAATTTAGTGGATCTCGTTTGACTTAACTTCATGATCATGATCATGATCGCATCGGCTAATTTTCTATTCCTTGATCTTATTAGTACTTATTTTGACAGTTGTTTTTGTTTTTGTTTTTGTTTTTAGCAGTTACAACTGATTTGCCTTCATGTATCACTGTAATTCATGAGAATAACTCAAATCCTAGCATCAATTTCACCTGTAGACAGATTATTGAACCCTACAATGCGAACATTGTGTCTTTGTTTTTCAGCTTCCTACAATTGTATTATTTGAGATAGTAGATTCTAACATGTCTATCATAAAAGAATAAAAAGTAAAAAGCTTTTTTTTTATTGTTAGAACTTTTTACATGGTTTAACATGGAGACCTTGATAATAGGATGTCACAAATCTGCTATGTGCACATAAATCCGAGTTTGAGTAAGCTGAAATCCATCCCATAAATGAAAAACTTAATTCAGAAATCCTAATTCTACAATTATATAAGGCATAAATAATCATTATAAGTTTTTCATATACTTCCTCCGTCCCAAAAAAATTGTCCACAATGAAAAAGACGCGCAATTTTAGAATTGTGTGTAATTATTACACTTTTTAACTAACAAAAGGACAATTTTGCCCTTAATTATACAGTGAGAAATTTTCTCCATCTCATAATAGTAGAATGGGAAATTAGACATTTACACTGTGTTCTCGAGTTTGAGAAGAGAAAAGAAGAAAAGAAAGTGATGGAATAGAAAAGAAAGGGAAGGAAAGAAATTCTTTTTGTTCGTATTCTTGAGATGGACGGGAAAGTAAGGAAATGGAAGGAAATAAAATAAGTTTTCATGTTCTTGAGCGGGAGAGAAAGGAAAGAAAATATGTCACTTTCACGAATATACCCTAGTTTATTTTACAACGGATTGTAATCGATGGTTAGATGTGTAATTTTATAAATATATATTTGTTATTATTTATTTCTTTTTCTTTCCTTCTCTTTCCTCCCAAATTTGGGAGGAAAGTTTTGGGAGAAAAATCATTATTATTTTCCTTCATTTTCTTTTCCTTTCCCTTCTTAAAAAACTCGAGAACACAATATTTTTTCTTCCCTCCTGCTTTCCTTCCCTTTCCCTTCCTTTCCTTTGTAAAAAAAATACTCGAGAACAGAGGGACAAACTAAAATAGTAATGTAGACACTTATTTTGAGACAGAGGCAGTATAATTGTAAAAATGAGGATTTTTGAATTAAGTTTTTCATTTATGGGATGGATTTCATCTTTCTCAAATTCGAATTTATCTGCAGATAGCAGGTTTATGGCATTCTAGTATCAAGGGTTCCATGTTAAATCATATAAAAATGTTAGAATCTACTATCTCAAATAATACAGTTGTAGGAAACTGAAAAGCCAAGACACAACGTTTGTAGGGTTCAATAATCTGTCTACATTTGCTGTTGATGCTAGGATCTTATGTTATTCTCATGAATTACACAGTGATACATGAAGGAAAATCAGTCTGCTCTTGTAGCTGCCGAAAAGAAAGAAAACTGTCAAAATAAGTACAAGATAATTGGATTCGATAAATTGTGATTCAGTTTCAAATCAGACTCCATATGATCATGTTAATTTGGGAATCAAAATGGCCAGTTTCACTCTGATCGGTATGCACACGGACTTTACGGAATTCATCTAAAAAATCTATGTTTCTTTTGCTTTATCTGTGCAGGCGTCCGCGCCCAGTGGTTAAAAAGGAGGAAATGCCACAAAAGAAGGCGGTTGATGATGAACGTGACAACTGGGAACAGATTGATGTTGAAGTCCCCTACTGTCGATGAGAGCCAACAACACTATTCTTTTTGCCGATTTAGCAAGGGTTCGATCTTGCACCCTGAAAGCTCTAATTTACTGATCTGCTCAAATTTGCAACCTATGTGCATTTTGACTGCTAATGCTTTAGGTTTTGTTTTTGAAATGCATTTCTAGAAGTGGTTCTTGGAGTAGTCTTGTTACAGTTACAGTCTCCTGCATTTAATATTTATTGGGAAGCAATGTTAACATTTACATGGTCCAATTATAAAATTCACAAAATAACTGTTTTTGGTATGGGGACAGCCGGACAGGAGGACGGACGGGCGAGAGTAGGGTAGGCTTGTGAAAGAATTGTGAAAGGTTTTATGGTTTTGATTTGACATGGGTAGTTTAGTAATTTACCAATCTTGTCACAAATTTTTCCCTGATTTGTGTTCCACCTATTTTGGTAGGACTAGAAAAATGCATTTTTTTTCTCAATCAGGTCCTGTCATGTCCCTGTCTAATATCGCGCCAAATGTGGAACAATAAGTTTTTGTACTGTCCGTCCTGTGCCGCGTACTGAATGTACCCTCAGGGTTAGGTATGATCCTTAGGTCCTAGTCTCGACTGTTCCTCCCTTCTCGTCCCTTGAGTCTTGGTTCTAACCGGGCTTGACCTCTGAAAGCCAGGTCTTGCTCAGGTCCGTCAATGCTAACAAGTCCTCTGAAAGCCTGATCTCAATCCTTAGTTTAGGCCCTGTTTTTTTCCCAGTAAGTTATGTCTGAAAAAGGATGTTTGTATGGAGCAAGTAGTAACCTGGTTGCTGAATGTTTTGTCAATCAGGAACACATATGGGTCCGTTTGGTTGGTTTTCCATTAAGTCTTTTATAGATAAAGTTGTCTATGTGGATTAGTTTATCTGTATCGATTGGGAATGTTTTTGTTTGGGAGGGTTTTTATAGAAGGAGCGTGTTTTTTCATTGGGAGGGGAAGGTTTGGAAGAAAGAAAAAAAAACTTGGCTTTCTGCATAAAGCATCTCCTAGAAGCTTACTGAATAAGCCAATTTCTATATCGTTAAACAGTCATGTATAGCTGACCGAATAAGCTGAGTCTACGCTGCTAACAAACAGGCCCATAGACCGACTTAGCAATTAAGACACCAACTTATTGATTAAATCGGAAACAAACATATGGCTGAGCAACGACCATTAAACTCTTTTAAGTTGTAAACAAAAGGTACATAGCCTCATCAATTCATATTCAGTCTTCAACCGGGCCAGTTTTAATTGGTCCAAAACCAATACACCGGACCGTAGGTGTAAATGCTTGTCCTAAAAGGCTCTCTTTTTTATCCGGACCGGTCTAGGCTCTTGGTCCATTTGGTCTAGGCTCATGTATCCGTGATCTTGGTCTTTACGGAAACTAACTGCTAACATAAAAGACCAATACTTTTCCTTAAGATCGGAATAATTAACTTTGGATATAGTTTGATAGAAACATTTAACTCAAGTTGAATATTTAAAAGTACAAGGGAACTTGAAACTTAGGGGGTGTTTAGTTCGCATTATGTTTTTGGAATGAATGGAATGTGTCGAAAGAATTTGAAGGAATTGAATCATGTTTGACCTCACGTGTCTGTCAAATGAATTGGAATATGTTTGTTTGGTTCTAAGAATATTTCTTCGGAATCGTGATGAAATAATGATAAATGACCAAATTGGATTCAAAGTTATTTTTTGTATTTTTAAAATAAAATTATAAAATCCTTGACATTGGCCAAGGAATGGAATTCAAGTTCCTTGACTTGTGCAAAGAAACGATCAAATCCGTCAACCGCTGCATTCAGCGGAATTCAATCTGTCAACCAAACAGACCCAGGGAATTTGGTCAAAGGAATTTGTCATTTCAATTACATCGGATTCCACAAACATAACGTCTCCTTAGGAGAAATAGTAATGGGTGATATTACAGTATTATAAGGCAGTTCAATACCAAAATCGACCAGTAAAGCAATGTATGTTGGTTAATAGTTGGTAACAACACCTCAATGTGTGATAGTTGTCATGTACTAACGATTAAGGCCGTAAAACCGACAGACTACTGATGGAATATATCTGTTCAGTTTGATATAAATTACGATGGAATTACATTTATAGCGACGGATTTGCTCGTCGATATCGAAACTTTTCTTTTAAATGCAAGCTCTTGTATCCACCAATTACTCTAAGCATTTGTAAGAATGGGAAATGAGACCAAGAATATGACCCTTCCTCAACTCTCTTTCATATAGATGGCCAAAGCGGTTAATCAGTTCGTCCTCGAACCGGTCCCGGTTTGGACCGGTCCAAGAGAAAAATAGGGACCGATTGTAACCGGTCCCTCTAACTGGTTCATTTTTCTTTCAATATGTTAACTACTTTCGTTTTTTTATTATTATATATTAACTAATTTTTTAATAGCATTATTATTAATAGATGTGTTAAAATAACATATATGGTCCCCCATGCAAGTACAAGTAGACCACCCACCCTCCTCAACATCATACACTTAAAATATTAAAAACTCCTACCGGTTCTCTTAACCGGTCCTAGTAACCAGTCCTCCTGGAAACATAACTGATCCGGACCGACCACTCCTAACCGATCCCAAGCCGGTCCGACCTTAACCGGTCCCAAAAACCCATCTCTAAATCCCTACATTAGACTTGCAAGAAGCATTCGATCGCTTTCCAAAGAACATTAAAAGACATTATGAACAAAATATATGAACACAAAGAGTAACGACTGTAAATTGACACGGTCTTATAATTCACTGGACAATAATTCCCTAGTGTCGGATTTAACTCGAGATTTCAAATTTGTCATACGAAGGTACAACCACTTTGACTGATAGAGCTAAAACCCAAACAAAAGAAAACATACCCAGTAAATCTCACTGATTCCGTAAAAACCTCAATTACTTGTGGTAGAGACCATAAATGCTCTCAAACTTTTTCATATGTTCTTCATCCATCACAACCCATGCTTCAATTCCATCATCAAATCTTGAATCCATAAGAATTACACAGTTTTCATCATTAAAAGCAGCACTGCTAATCCAAACTGGCTTTCCCCAGCCAAAATCACCTTCATTGACTGCAAATCTAGACCAACTGCTGAACCTGAACACCCCTACACCCTCTTGGATCATAAACTTCCCTATCTGTTTGAAATTAGCTTTCGCTATCTCGACCCCGTTTTCGCCCGTTAAACTCTTCAGATACTCGCTATCGATCTTCCCAAACGAAGCTCTCAATTCCGCCATGAGGCCAGCGATATCCGCTGTTTTATCATTAGTTACTGCACTAGCCATCTGAAATAGATTGCCAAACTGATGATCTTCTAATGAAGGTTCCATCTTTCTCCTGAAGTTTACGGCGTGAAAAGCCACCGAGCGTTTACAATCGCCTAAGGCCTCGGTCCCGCACTTCCAGATCAACGCGGTCACGACCTCGACCCTCGTGGGGTTCACGTTCATCACGGTGCTAGAGTCCTTGACCACTTGGCTTTTCAGTCTGTTTATCGCCAAGGAACTGAACTCGAATCTCTTCGTTACAAGATTCTGTAACGGAGCACGAGCCGTCGGATCCTTCGGGTTTCGGCTGTATTCGTGTGACTCCATCGGAGGGAACAAGGCTGCCGAGTTGAGAACCGGGCCGATCGACGGTGTCTCTCCTTTGGCCGTCGCGAACCAGTGGCTTACAAACGATGAGAAGCTACAAGCGTCTGCGATTCTATGAGACACGCATACGCCGATCGCTACGCCACCGCAGTCGAACAAGTTGACTTGGACGGCTAGTTGTTCTTCAACATGCGACGATCCCATTCCCACCAACACAAGTTGGTTCAGTTCTTCGATCATCGGGCACTTGATGATGTCGAGAAGGCTGGACTCGACTCGAGCTACCGAAAACCAAACCCCTTGATCGGTGCAATCAACGGTGTTTTGGTTCTTGACCAGCCTTCCAGCCAAGGGGTAGAAATGAGTCAAGGTCTCAGAGAGTGCAGCTTTGAGTTTGATGGTCATTTTGGTTTGTGTTATGGTGCTAGATTCATCATAGGTGTAGTAAAGAATGAGTGGGATATAGTATGGAGGAAGTTGTTGATCTATGTAGGAGAGCCTGTAGGTTTTGAGATCAGAAGGGGTTGCAGAAGATGGTATAATTAGCTCTTTGGATACAACACTCACCTTCATTTTAGGGTTCTATAGAGAAAAAGATGTGCATACACACATGTATGTATATATAGAGAGAGGGAAGAGTTCAAATCAAAACACTATTTTTTTTATTGAAAACGGGAGAACGCCCTTTTACTATAGTTAATCACATGTGATACTAAAACAAAGGTATGGGCAACTTTTGGCGCGATCTAGGTCATCGCACTCGCACACCACCAGATCCCCTCGTGTGTATTATCACATGTGATAAAGGTGTTATTGTGTTTTCATAAAATCAGTTGAACACCACTTGTATATATCTATCTATACATATAATAAATAAGTAACTAGAAGGACACGTGTCGCCTTCTGGTGAGCCCATTTTTTCATTTTCCCGCCTAAACATGTATTTAGACGCATTTTACATTATAAGTTCATTTAACACATCCACATTCATTCCTCCTAAATCTTTCCTTAATTCAATTTTTTTTAATTTATACCTTACATTTACTACCCTTATAATTAGGTATGTAGTTTACTTTTAATCTTTTACTTTTTTATTTTTCATTTTAGACTCTTATCATATAAATATAAAACAATGTATATGAACTAAAATGCATTAAAAAACATTTTTATTTTTTACAAATTATACCATTGTAATCGCTTCGTCAATACCTTCGAAACGATTCTAATATTGAATATTTTTGGATTTAATTATATTATTAAATATCATAAATATATACGAATTTATGTGTCGTGATTAGTATGAGATTTGTTGAAATTAGTATGAGATTTGTTGAAATTAGTATGAGATTTGATACAAATAATCACTAAATTGTCTTAATTTTCTTTTGGCTATTTCATATCAATTTTTACTTCAAGAGTTTTTTTTATAAAAACCTCATCCTCTTTAAATTTTTTATACAATAATTTTGATTTTTATCATGAAATTTTATAAAATAACTTTTTTAATTTTATTTTATTGACATTATGATATTTAGTATATATTACTTATATATATTAGCAATAGAACAAAGAATATTGTATATAAAGAAGTATTTGCTAATTTATGATACGTGATTCTTATTTTATTAATATTTTAACTATGTATTTTTTTCATAATTTCATTTACGTTATATTATTGTTTTATAAATTTTTAATATTTATTCATATTTTTTATTAATTTTTTGCAAAACATCATTTGTGAAAACTGCCTAAAACAAGAACATTTTATAACAAGCTGCAAAAAAAAAACTCTGAATGAAAAAAAAACTTGAAAAAGTAGTATCGTACTTTCGATTCATTCATATCTGTAAGATAAGTTTTCTGGTATGATTTAACTTTTTTAAATCACCCTGTGTAATAAACGGGGTCGAACCTAGTATATATATATATATGTAGGAGGTTTTAAATAAAAACCATGTGATTCTTATAAACCATACAAACCAACCTTAGCCGTCCATGTAATTTAATAAATGTTTGATTCCATTTTGTTTCCTAATCTAAAGCCATGGAATTAGTGAACCTCATCATCTTCCATATATATCTCGATTGTTTCATTAGCATTGAATATGGTTTGTATAGTTTGTAAGAATTACATGATTTGTACTTTAAACCTCCTCTCTCTCTCTCTCTCTCTCTCTATATATATATATATATATATATATATATATATAGTGGAAGGATATTTTGCAACCCTTAAAAAGGTTGCAACCCTTGCAACCCACATCTTAACCGTTGGATTCATGATCGACGGTTATTTTATTTTTATTTTTTTGTTTTTTTTAATTAAAAATATTGGGTCTCATATCTATTATAACCGCCGATCATGAATCCGACGGTTAAGATGTGGGTTGCAAGGGTTGCAACATTTTACTAGGGTTGCAAAATATCCAACCCCTATATATATATATATATATATATATATATATATATATGCATGTATATGGTCGGGTTCAAACAAGAAAACATGTGATTTGCACAACCTAGGTCGTGGGCTAAGTCGTTCGCACACCCCTTGACCATGTTTTGTAATCACATTTGATTACAATGGAAAATTACATGTGGGTGTTATCGTATTTTTTTATTTTAACTCCGTTTTCGTTTGAACATTCTCTCTACATGTATAAAGTACTTGAAATAAGTGACTCAAAGATGCTTTAAGAACTATATCTTGATGTTTTTGACATGGGCTATTTGGTTGAACAACCTCAAAAACTGAACTTAAAGAATCTAATCAGCTAGTGAGCAGATTGTTTTGATCAGTTCAGAGATGTTGCTCATTGAGCTTAAAAAAAAAAAGGACCACATATGAGTCCTAAAACAATATTTATTTATTTATTTATTTATTTTTTCTGAAGAAAGGAGGACATGAGTTCTGAAAGTGGCATATATTTTGGGGTAAACTATCTTTTAATGGCAAGAAAGCATATTTAAAGAGAAGTGAATCCACCCACATCTGTGGGTCAAAAAGCATCAGGTGGTTCTTTAAAGGACATCACATTGCACATCCTTTATTGAGAATCTTTAAAAAGAATAACCATTAAAAAAAACAAGCAGATTTGATGCATGGATCCTGATCTTTTAATGGTATTATACAAAACCAGATTTGGCGAAGGGTCACTCGCTCAACGGCATCCGAGTTACCTGTTGTTGATATCAGTATCCTTGGAGGTAAAGAGTTCAAGCCTTGCTAAACATGAGGAGTGTGGTAAGTTTTACGGTATATAAATATTACTCCTTCCGTTCCAAAATTATTGTCCACAAAACCAGATTATTATATTTTTTTAATTAACAAAAAGACAATTTTACCCTTAATTAAAGAGATTTTTTAAATTCTCCTTGATTAAGGGTATAATGAGAAACTTAATTTTTGAAAGTGGACACTTATTTTGAGACGGATGAAGTATATTAGAAAAAATAGTATTTCCAAAAATGACCAGATTATATAAATAAAGTGAAGTTTTTTTTTTCGGATTTTGCGTGAAATGACCGACCAAATCCCCAAATGAATTTGTGATTGGTGATATCCCGAGATGGATCAACTCTCTTAAAAACGATTGAAAAATCCATGCAAATTGCCAAATTACGAGATTCTTTGCGATTTTTTAAAACCGCCAACTAATGACAAGTGACATGTGTCATTTTGTCAATGACGAATTCCTTTGACTATTTACAAATATTATTAAAAAAAATGGTCATTTTGTTATGTATCTATATTTTGGGGATTGCCCCTTAAAAAACAAATGCTTTGATAGCAACATCATTTGTAATCTAGTGAATAGAGGTATCTTCTTCTTCTTGTAGCATTATTTTATTTATAGTGAATTGCAAAAAGGTCCCTGGACTAGTTGGAAACGTACACTTTTGACCCAACGGATTTCCTTTTTTACGTTGTTAGTCCCTATAGGTATTATTGCTCTTCAATGAAGTTTCTATATCTACAACGACAGTTGGAAACTTTCATCAATTGCTGGTTATAGGAAGGCCATTTAAGTCAAAAACCTTAAAAAGAGGAAAAAAGAAATTAGGAGGAAGAAAAAAGAATGTGTGTTTTAATTTTTTTTTTTTTTTTGGTTTTGTTTCAGTTTAATAAGGGAAATAAAAAGATTTGAATCAAAATACAGAATTACCCTTTATTTAATGGCATATGAAGGTCGTATTACCTATTTACTGCAATTCATTGAAAGACTTTAAGATCCGGTAATTGATTAGAGGAAGATACTCGTAATAAAGATTAGTAGAGTAATCTTACTGAGTGACTACCCGGGTTCGATTCCCCGCGGGTAAGGTAAGGTAACATCTTTGGAGGGGGGGGGGGGGGGGGTCAGTGGATGGTAACATCTTACTGAGTGACTACTCGGGTTCGTATTACCTATCAAAACATGTCTAACCCAGTGGTAAGGTAATATCCTGGGGGGTCGGTGGATGGTATCCCTAACTACCCGGGTTTGATTCCCCGCAGCAGCATGTGGCGATACCCAGATCATGGGTCAGGTCGTGGTCGACGGGGATTAGTCGGGTGACACCCTTAAGTGGGAGTCCGGATACCCCAGGAACGTGTGTGTTATCTGCCGTTCAAAAAAAAAAGGTTACCAAAGCCTAGTTGGTTCTTTTACCTTTTCTCTCACACTCTTTTACAAGCAGAAGGTTTTTATGGAAGCAATCATTCTGTCATCTGAGATAGAGGATATGTCTGCATAGACCTAAAAAAGATATACTAGTAGTAATAGTTTGATTTTGTTTTTAGTGTAATTTTTCCAAGGACTATGAATGAACTTTGTGAATTACTTAAGGGGTATTTTTGTATTTTTCTTTTTTCATATTAATGGGAAACTCCCTAACATTTTATTATTATCTCAAAGTAGTTTCTACAAAATTAAAACACAAATAAAAAATAAAAAAATATGTAGTACTTGGCCGATTTATATATGCATTTCAAAAATGATTTGAGGTTTAAAAAAAAAGAAAAAACAAATAACATAACATATTCATATTCATATACAAACGAAATGAAAAAAAATAGTTTGAAACATTGACGTCTATTTTGTTCTTATTTTATCTTCATTGTCATTGTCATATACTTGATCATCCTACTAGTCGCCATGTCATCGCAGAGGCAGACGTATAAATTTTTTTAAGGTGGTGGCACCATTAGAATATAAAAACTGAAAATTGAATACTTTTAACAAAAATCATCATTGATCTGTTGGTCATGTGTTCGGGCCTTTTATCACAATTTTTTTAGAAACATAATAAATCTAAACTTAAAAGTTAAAAATTAAAAAAATGTCATAAATGGGATTTGAACCTGCACCTAGCATGGGAGAAAAATCATGCAAAACAACTCTATCAAAGGAAATCTATTTTATCATCGTAGTTTCAAAATATATATGGTTGCATACAATAAAATGATATGATGTCATCTTACACAACCCTAAAAAAATTTACAAAACGGAGGAACGAAGCGGTGGCACGGGCCGCCATATGCACTAGAGTGGATCCGCCCTATTGTTATCCGACAAGACCTTTTGTTAATTGTCATTCATGTGGTTTTGAAATTGCGGTTTCCGTCCTTGTAGTTTACGCTTCATTGCTCTTGTCTATGGGAATAACTGCTATCTTTAAGTATGAGGGACGAAAACAATGAAATGTAAACCACAAAGACAAAAACAACAGGGAACTGTAAACCCTCAAGACAAAAAAAAAACAATAAATTCAACACTTTCGATTGTGTTATTTTAAAAAAGTACCAACATTTTATTCAGAAATATTTATTTTCAAATTTATCAATATACCCATCAAGAAAGATTACAAGAAACTAGCAAAATATATCAGTTAAAAACTTAACACCTTAAAGTATATGTATAAGTGCATATAAATACTTCACCATTCTAGCTGTTAACTTCAGGGCCTCATAACATCAATCGAGACACAAACTGGTCCAAAAACCTATGGTCATCAATAATCATCAATACAAGATTCATGATGCATGTAATGTACTTTTTATCTTCATTCGTAGTTAGTTAAGTATGCAAATTAACCGCTTCGATTTAAACAAAGCAATTACGAAACATAACAAAAGGACGATACAAGAATCATCGATTTGAACAAGAAATACCGACCGCAAAGCATCGGATACGATGGTCATAGAACGTTGAAGCTAACACTTTGATGGCCTATAAAGTTAATTAAAGCCGATCGAACAAGCACTTATTCTAACTAACTAAGGCTCAAGTAAGCATCGGTACCCTCTTGATCTTCCCCTTGTAAGTTCAATATCGCATCTTTATGGTCTAAATTTATCGATACCACCACACAATCACTTGGAAAATTGCCGATTAGTGTGGCAAAACCAATCTATCTCGACCCCAAGTATGTACAAAAGGAAGAACACCGGCTGCATTTCTGAAAACTGGAATCTTGAAATACACAAGTGAAAATGGTCTAAATCGGTAGGGATGATACCTGCTGCTTATAGACCTAATTTCTTGACTTGAAAAAAGTTTGAACGTTCTTGGTTTGCAGCATCGACTGCATTTTGGGATGTCACTGCTACAACGACGCCATTATCTTTGATAGCATCAACAAAGCCTGCGAATTCCTTGAAGTCGCTTGACCTTTTGGATATAGTTTTAATCAAGAGTTAAATTGGGACTTTATGTACATTATATATATATATATATATATATATATATACAACATGAACAACTGCAATAATCTTGAAATTCTACGTACCGTGTTGATAATATTTCTTCACGTCTTGCTTGTCTTTCTTCTTCTGAAACTCCTGATAAGTATCGCAATAAACTGCAAACAAACAAACAACCCAACATCATATAATATTATTGCCACAAGAAAAAAGGATATTGTATATATATAGTAGATATATAGGGGCACGTTCAATTGCAAACTTAAGTTCCACAGTGAACCAGGGACAAAATAGAACATGCCATATGTCCCTGACATTCACAGGATTTTCATCATGAATGGTGTATCATTCATCTTGAATGTTGTAAAAAAATTCACATTCATTATTCATGATGAATGGGAACAAGGAACAGAGGGGACACGTGTCACACTCTCCTGTGTCCCCTTGTCCACAACGGGAACAGATTTGCAACTGAACTTTCCTTTCTCTCTCTCTCTCTCTCTCTCTCTCTATATATATATATATATATATATATATATTCATCATGAATACTCACAAAATAGGTGGTCCTTGGTTCCTAAAATGTTCCTAAATGAAATTCCCTCCGTTGTGTGTATGTGTATATATATATATATATATATATATATATATCCTTCTCAACTTTATAACACGAGCATACCTACTATAACCTTTAGCATCAGGTAGTTGGTATGAATCTAGGTCACCAATTGTCCCAACAATGGCCTTTCTAAGAGTATCATCATCCATTTCAAGTTGACGTAAAAACTCAGATGTTCCATCGTATACATCTAGTGTCTTCAGTAAATTAGGATCCCGATATGACAAGAATGATAGAACTCCTACATAAAAGATCAAAACAACGATAAATATTTATTGATAAAATGTAACAACTAACCATAGAATCGACAATGAAGAACACGAGCTTGATTTTACCTGAACGAGTGTCAAAATCACACAAAGCTCCAAACGCCCCACCACCAACTCGAATCTTATCCCACAACCATGTATTACTTATATATTTAGATATAACGTAACCACTCCCCTTAAGTTGATAACCACTTTCATAAATATTACCCGCATTTCCAACATAATTTACCTGCAAATTCGTACATTTCAAGTTTAACAAGCTAAGCTACGGAAAGTGACACAAACCAATGACGGTGAGACACATGAACCAACCTGAGTAGGTATCGTGATTGCTTCGGCTTCACTCTTCGATAAAAGTTGTGCATTTAAAGTGGATGCAGGAACTGGGGAAGTACTTGGAAGCAAATCAAGGAATTTTCTTACATATGTCTCGGCTCTTTTAAGGTTTTTGCCATCAGAGGTTAGATTCACAATGCAACTTTTCTTCAAGAGCAAAGTTTTGCGAATCTCCTCCAGAGACGTGGAAATTTCACTCCACTCATGTTCGATTTTCCCTTCAAGGTCTTTCAAGAATTCCAGATAACTGCAAATGTGCTAAATATTAATCAAAATGCATGTTTGCAGCTTCCAAGTTCATTGTATAATATAAAGTCTAGCCTAATATCGAAGCTCCCAGATAAAGAACGATGGGAAATTGTCCAAAATAGCCATTTTTGACCTCTCAATTCCCTTTATAGCCATTTTTGCATATAATCAACCGAAATAGCCAAGATTTTGCAAGTATAACTTTAGCGACTCGCGAAATCTAATATTCATAAAAGTAACACTTTAGCAACTTGCGAAATCTTGGCTATTTCGGTCAATTGAGAAGAAAAACGTCTATAAAGTGAATTGGAGGGTCCAGAATGGTTATTTTGGACAATTTCCCCATAACAATTCACGGAAACAGTCGCTCTACTCTTCGAGGTAGAGGTCAGGTCACCGTAGGGTGGGGTGGGGCTTCCTGGGTTCGTTTGATTTGGTTTGGTTTATCTGTATTACTTCTGTTATATATACACTTGTTTCATCTCCAAGTAGAATATTGGTTATTCATTGTTGAAATTCATAAGCCAGCCATATATAAGGGTACACATCACTACAACGATAATGTCAAACCTGATACCACCCATCTGTTCAGCAATCCATCCGGCATGGTTTAACTTTGCATTCATCCTTGCAGCTGCAAGGCCATGACCACCGTCCCTTAATTGATTCTACGAAAACGAATAATGAAATCAAACCACTTAATAAAAACATCTGTGATAAACTGAAATTATTTACACTTCCGATAAATACCTCTAATGTAGCTTTGCTTTGAGAGACGAACCGCTTGAAACGCTTTTGATTTGTAAATTGGACTTCATGGAGAACACAGGTTATCTACAGAAAATATATGGTTATAAGCTCTCTATAATCGACTCTTCATAATTATATCCACACCAAAGAAGTCGGGTAGTACTTTCAAGAACGAGTGGTGAACAAACTACCAAAGAAAGATTAAAATGTGTTCCAGCAGCACATATAATTATAGATGTGTAACATGGGTTGTATCTTAAAGAAGCCATAAGCACACTTTCACAGTTTGACTCACAACACACGAAAACGGACATACCAGGTTAAATAGATCTTCGGTGCTTGCTGACATGGCACTACTTCGAACAATTATATGGCTGACAGGATCCTTTGAACCTTGCTTTGATGAAGTGAAAGGGTACACTGACATTCCCCCCGTCTTCCTTCCTATCAACTGATTGAGTTCTACGAAGTTTAGGTCGTTTGTACCCATTCCAAGTAATGACTGACTGTTCAGCAATATAGTAAAACAATTTAAGCATCATGTGGCTTAGAATCTGGCCATAAAAAAGGAAGATAAAATGTGTATTAACTTTTTATTTTTTAAATGACAAAACATGTCTTGTGTGTAAATAAGCCTTGTTGTTTCCTTCCCTCTTCGGGTGATGTGTCTCCTATCTCTTTTATTTCTGTAACTAGCAATGACATTATTCGATCCCAACTTGACCAAACACACTAAAATGGACAAGAATAGCATGTTACATGATAGAGATGAGTGGATATCTGAGATGTGTATAGTTCAAATAGACTAGTATTACATTCATCATGCCTACAAACAAACTTCCACGTACTTGTGCTGTATATGTGTGTGTATAGACCAAAATCAATAAAAAAAAAAAAAACTAAAAGTTAGAGATCGTGAAAACCAATTTCGTAGATGAAACAACATATGTAAAACCCCAACCCGTGAAATCAATCAAAATCATCATTTGAGTTTGATTTTTAAGCTATGATTCATATTGTTTCACATGTTTTGTTCTTGTGTATGGGTATGAATGTGTGATTCATGTATAAACGGATTTTTGTGTTTTTTTCGCACACAAAATATTCTTTGACATTTCATCTATGCAACAACATTGTATTGAACACTACGTGTTCACATGTGATTTTTCATCTATGAAACAACACATACAAATTGGTTTTCATGGTTTTTAACTTTTAGATGGTTCAATATATGCAAACTTAAACGTAGAAATTATATATATACACATACATACATATACACCTTGTGTGCATATCTGTATGCATGTATGTGTGTGTATGTATATATATATATATATATTAGTGTGCAAGCAATCTGAATTGTTGAAAAGAGCATGACACATGAACGCGCAGTAAAAACTTAACTAGAACAATGAAGGGGTACAACACCATTAAACTTTAGTAAATCCAATGGATGGCTTGTATTTGCAACTTAAATATAAAGCTTTCAAGAATTCTGCCTTCATGACGAAGAGAATAAACTAACCATGTGATGAAACATGAGAGACAAGAAGGAATGAAGGTTCAATTGTGAGAAAAATATAATAATGAATCACATCAAGAGAAGGAACCAAAACCAAAGATATTACTTAATTAGTATACCGAGCAGGCTCGACACTTATTTTAGATGCAACGGTCCAAGATAGGACTTAAACATAAACTATTTGTATAAAACTACATGTATACGGTCATCAGAGGAGTCAAGTGATAAAAAATTTCATTACGCCGGTAACTATTTATAGTGATGTAGATTTGATTGAGTATCAAATGCTTTTGCTTATATGAAAACTTGAATTATGATGATACTTGGAACAACATATTACCAAAAAAGAGGAACCATGGGAAGAAGCTCCAGCTTCAGGGAACGCATATCAAATGCTATATCGGCGTACAGAACATCATTTGTGATGAGATCATGCTGCAATACTTTTACACCATTGATATCTCCAACCTATATTTGCCAATATTAAAGCTCCATAAAGTCAAAAAGTCAACAGACCACGGAACAATACATACAGCACTAGAAACAGTATATGATAAGATTATATCACCTCTATGGGAACTTGCATAGGTTTTCTGGGAATGCTCTGCAGGGAGGAGCTTGGAACAGCTTTTAGAGCTGCCGGAGTGTGTCGTGTATCTTGCTTCAGTCGTAGATCACGTGTCACACGTGTTAATTCAGCAAGATCTTCTTCAGTCATACTTCTTTTGAGTTTTTCTAATCTCTCTCTCTCCCCTAATTCATATCGAGAAGCCTTCTCTTGATCAGGCTGATTAAAGTAGAAATCAGTTATAATATGTATATTTGGAACAGAACCCATCTTCCATAGCCACATAAAAACTAAGGGGTCGTTTACCAAACGTTACCGGCTAAGCGCTTAACGGCAACACTCACCAGCCTCACTTACCTTATCAGTAACATTCTCAGCCATCAAAATGGATTGTTAGTATGCGTTTTTTACCACATAAGAGTCTTTAACCTCACTTACCAGGTAAGATTCCCAAATTTTGCTATGTCTGAGCTTCTTGCCATGCTCACCGGTTAAGGTAAGTGACACCGATAAGCGCTTACCTGGTGAGAGCTTTGTAAACGGCCCCTAAATATATGGGTTAAATAGTACCTGAACTTCAACAGTTGGACGATGAGGATTACTTAAAATGAACTTTTCTATCAAACGAGTAGATACTGCTTTTGATCCTTCCTTGTCTATTCTAGCTTTCAGAGCTTCCATGGGCTGTTAAAAAAACAAAACAAAATCCAGAGTTTAAGAAACAAGATTCTTGAGTTCTTCAAATCCAGAAAAGAAAGAATTCAATATAGCAAAAACTAAAGATCATCTTACAACAGAACGAAGCATCAGGGCAAGGCCATGAGGAAATGATCCATTGTTGTTTGCTGGAAGAGAAGATTCAATTGAGTTCAAGGAAACATCCACAGCATCCGTGTAGAAACCTTCCTGTGCCAGAGAATTAAGTGCCATCATTACAGACTGTTCTTCAACTTTGTTGTCTTCAAAAGCATCCTTCAATCCAGGCTGAATAATTTTCTGAAGCTTTTCTTTGTCCAATCGAGTCTTGAATGAAAACAATATTTCAAATTGAGCTCCAAAGATGCGCTGCCGTTTTAACCAGAAGAATTTCTTGCTCAGTTCATGCCTTTTTGCTTCCATAACCAGCATTTGTTTGTTCGATTGCACATGAAATTGTTCTCTTGCCTTTTTATGAACAAAAGGTGATTTCAACACAGTGAACAAGTGTCGTCTTGTAGGCAATCCGATCTTGCGTGTGTCAGGTGGAAGATCCCAGTAAAGGCCTTTGTCGATTGGTTCGTGAGATCGAATTATTATCTGCATTTTGGTGGTGGAATCGGATTTGTATCTCTTCATTTCACGCCTGATAACGACATCACCTGAAGAACTTTTGAGTAAAAATTTTCTCAGTGGAGAAGCCATGGTGGTTGACGGCGGCGCTCTACGGAGGCCGGCGGTGGCTCCACGGAGGAAATGCCTAACCTCTACGCGATTGATTTCGTATGGAGTGCGTATGTAGGTGGATTTCGGCCCTGCAAATTGGCAACAATGAAAGTTAGGGTTTTAGCCATTGATCTTTCTTGCGGGATAGAACTATAAGAAAAAGACAATAACATACCCTTGAACCTTATAGAATTATAAATACAGTCCTTCACTTTTTCTTATTTGATATTTTGGAACCGATGTTTATAGCATCTCCAACAGATTCAGCAAAACGAAGAAAAAACAGAGAAAATGAAGATTTTGACGAATTTACGCTAGTTTTTTTTTTACTCCAATAGATTCTTCAAAACGGAGAAGTAGAAGAAATAGTTAGAAATTATGTATTTGGCCATCTCTAGCCTGTAGTTAGGGCCAGGGTTGCTTGTTCCTATATTAGGACATTTTAACTCATTAGCAAATTGATCGAAAGTCGCTTAACAAAGGGACATGCTAGCTATCAAATAATCTCACTTGTCTCTTGTTATTTAATCAATTTTTACTCGAAAACCCAACTCTTAGGGTTATTTACCCAAACGCTTACTCGGTAAGCGCTTACCATTAAGAGTCAACATTTTAACTTACCTTACCAGGTAAAGATTGTGGTTCATCAAAACAATATCGTATCCAACAAGTTATCTAGTAAGGCGCTTACCAGGTAAGAATCGTCACTCTTACTTACCAGGTAAAAATCGTCATTTTTATCATCGTTCTTACCGGATAAAACTCTCAACCTTTGTCCTATTATCCGATAAGCAGGCCCGACCCAGGTAGTGGGCGACATGGGTGTAACTCCCGGAAATTCTCAAGGTAAGTATTTGTTCCCTTAATACATTAATGGTGTGTATCTGGAAATATGAACCTTTATATGCTTATGAACCTTGTTTTATTGATATGTTGTTATCTGGTTAGTATTAAAGATACATGTTTTATTAATCGCGCTCGTTTTCGAATTTGGTTAAGTTTTCGGGTCGTTTTGGGCTTGGAGCGAGAGTGCCATGCGATAGTGACATGGTCACTATCGCCGGGCACAATCGCCAGGATTGTACCGAGAAGGGGGGGAGCTGCGCGATAGTGACACGCGATAGTGACCATTGTCACTATCGCCGGGCATACTCGCGGGGGTTGTACCGAGGTGTGTTTGGGTTCGCGAATATGATTCGCGATAGTGCCCTTGGCACTATCGCCCGCGCGGTCTGGTCGATTTAAAACACCAGTTCAGCCCCATTCACTTCATAACTTCAAAAAAATCAAAACTAGGGTTTGGTTGAGAGCACTCTAGGGCAATTTTCTCCACTTCTCCACCCTCTTACTTCATTTATTACATAGAGGTAGTTGGGGGGTTTCAAGTATTTTATCAACTACTTCAAAGGTGCATTCAAGACCTAGCAATCAAGTGTTTGGAGTCTCAATACTTCATTCTTCTCCATTTCATCTATTTTCTAGGTTTTAGTTCAAAACCTAGATCGTGAGTTTACTAACCTTTGTTAAAACTAGATACACATCATTATTTTCTACTTGTTGATATTAATGCATCTCTCAAATGTTCATATTTAATGTATCAAGTATTTGGGGGTTTTTACCCATGGTTTTATGTATATGAAAGTACCATGTTCTATGTGTGTATATCTTGGTATGTTGATGATTCCTTCTTGGAATGCCTTTTTGGCGACCTTATATTCTCATGAAGTATTTGGATGGAGATTATGTTATATGTTGGATTTACATGAGTAGGATGGTAATAGTGTGTTCCTAGTGGATCTCCGAAATGTTACGGATGGAATTACATCTTGAGACCTCCTAAATGCATTATGTGGACGAACCAAGTCTGTGATTCACTATAGGAATGTAGGTGGGTGACATTTGGAGAATTTCCTAAGGCGGTAGTCTCCTATGTACCTAGACCTCCGCCGTCGGGGAATTTCCAAAGGCGGTAGTCCCCGGTGCGTGTCGGACCTTTGGGTTGCCAGAGAAAGTGGCTTCAAGGTGCATTGCCTCTTTGGGTGAACCGGATTGGAGATATGGGTCGCTCCCGTTGACTCCACATCTACGTGATTATTTGTTAACTGCTGATAAGAACTGTAACTGTTTCTGGCATGATCTTACTTGTTCAACTCACTAGGCTTTTTGGCCTAACACTTTTTTAGTGTTGATGTGTATCTCAGGTGTTAGCAGCGCGGCTCCTAGGCAGGTATAAATGCTTTGGGCGAGAGCTTGGGGATACGGCACTTGGACTATTTTGAGAAGCCTTGGGTTTATAGATGACACCCCTTTTTGTAATCTCTTTTCTAGTTGTAGAAATTAGATTAGTTGGTTGTTGTTTATTTATCTGTTAAATTACAATTGTGATTAAACAGGTTTAATTGTATTATTCCCCTTTTTGGGAGACTCTTGCTATGGCAATTTTAGTATACCTCATGTCCGTTTTTCGGATTTTTGTTATCCCTATTTTTAGGGTGTTACAAGTTGGTATCAGAGCTTTAGTTTAAGTGAACTAGGTATTGTTGTAGCATATCTAGACTTAAGCTTTAGACTGTTTGACTTCACTGTCCTATTGGGGTAGAAATCCTAGGTGGGGAGAGTGTTAGGTTGCGGAATTACACTAATTGAGAGTTGTGACGATGGTGACAAGAATTCTTATGTATAGTTCGTTCATAATTTCACTTAGCTATTGCTATTATGAATTCATTGTTACGTAAGCATACTTGACTCACTGTTATTGCAATGATTGATGAATGTATTAGTATGTACAATGAGTTAAACTCGCTTAGTCTTTTCTCAATCCCTTTCTCGTGCTTGTGTGGCAGCGTGCAATGGTAAACACGCGGAGCAGATTGCCGAACTCGCCGGAGGCTCAAGTGGAGGTGCAATCTATCACTGACCGACCTCCTTTGGTCGTAGCCTCCGATGAACCTCCCATACCCCCGATGTTGAGAAGGGAACCGGAGCATATTCCTTGCAAGAACATCGTGGCGGATAATGCTATCCTGGAAGAGGTGACCATGGAGACCAGGATTCGAGATAGCATGATGCTGGCTATGAATTCTGCCATGGCCCAACAACAACTCCAACAACAAGAGTTTTTCATGAAACTCCTAGAAGATCGTGATGCTAGTAACCGCCAACCCGAGACTATGGCGGAGAACATCATAGTTGGGTCGGGTGGTAGACCTGAAGTGGTGGTGACTGAGGAACAACCGAGCAACGTGAATCGAGAGAAGACTAAGGGATGCTCCTATAAGGCTTTTCTGGGATGCAACCCCAAGGAGTTTGCAGGTTCCAATAACCCGGTTGCGTGTATGTACTGGCTCAAGGAAGTGGAGATGGCCTTTGAGTCGAGCGAGTGCGACGTGTCGCAGCGAGTGAAGTTTGCTTCCCAACTACTCCGGGGAGAGGCATTGATCTGGTGGAATCTCACCTGATCCGCTCTCACCCCCGAGGTCTTAGCAAAGCTGACCTGGACAGTCTTCAAGAAGAAGATCATGGACAAGTATTGCAGCGAGCGTTCGTTGGACAAACTGGAAGCCGAGTTCCGGAATCTGAAGAAAGGGAATTTGTCCGTAGCCAACTACTCCAAGCAGTTTCTGGAGAAGTTGAACTTGGTGGGATATCTGGTCCCAGATGAGAGATCTAAAATTAAGGCCTTCTGTCTTGGCCTACCGACCGATATGCGGACTGACGTGCGCAATACCGGGGGGCCAACTCTTCAAGAAGTCATTGAAGAGGCCTTGCTTGTGGAAGATGACAGGTTGGCTGAGAAAGAGGAAAGAAGTGTTGCGGGTGAGAAGAGGAAGTGGGAAGGGTCGTCTGGGCCCGTTCGTCAGTCGAAGCCTTTTGTTAGCGGGAGGGCTGGCGACACTCGTAAGAGCGATCAGTGGTGCCAAAGGTGTAGAACCAAACACTCGGGCGCATGTGCTCCTAAAACCTACGCAGGTCCGGTAGGTTGTACCAAGTGTGGCAGGAAGGGCCATGTGGCTCGGGATTGCGCTACTCACCCGACGATATGTTTTGAGTGTCAAGAGCCGGGGCACGTGAGGAGAAATTGTCCAAAGTTGTCGGGGTTTAATCAAAACAGGACTGTTGGGTCGACGGCTAGAGTCGACCAATCGCCGAGGGTGCCGAGTCGAGCTTTTCGGATGACTACCGAGGAGGCGAAGGAGACCGCTGATGTTGTTTCGGGTACGTTCCTAGTAAACTCCTTGTCTGCTCGTGTGCTTTTTGATTCGGGTGCTACCTGCTCTTTTGTTTCGGATGTGTTTTGTAAACAATTTGTCACCCCTACTAGTGTCCTTTCCGACGCACTAGTAGTAGAGATAGCAAATGGAGACCAAGTAATTATCCGAGACCGTTATTGTGATTGCACCATAGAGATCAATGGGAGTTCTTTTGGGGTGGATTTACTACCTATGACCATCGGAGGATTCGACGTGGTCATAGGCATGGATTGGTTGTCAAGGCACAAGGCTGACATCTTTTGTTCTAAGAAGATGATCCAAGTGCCTTTGACGGAAGGCGGCGTAGTTGTCATCTATGGGGAGAAAGGAAAGGGGTGCAACCCCATTATTTCCTCCCTCAAAGCGCGGAAGTTTCTAGCGAAGGGTTACCCTTCGTATCTAGCGTATGTCGTGGACGCGAAGAAGGAAAAGAAGACGGTGGAAGACGTGAGGATCGTGTGGGATTATCCGGATGTCTTTCCGGAAGATCTTCTCGGATTACCACCGAAGCATCAAGTGGAGTTTCAAATTGACCTCACTCCGGGAGCGGCTCCGATAGCCCGAGATCCTTATCGTTTGGCCCCGACAGAGATGAAGGAGATGATGACGCAACTTCAAGAGTTGTTAGAGAAGGGTTTTATCCGACCGAGTTCTTCACCTTGGGGAGCGCCGGTGTTGTTCGTGAAGAAGAAGGACGGATCGATGAGGATGTGTATTGACTACCGTGAGTTGAATAAGGTCACGGTAAAGAACAAGTACCCTCTACCTCGCATCGATGATCTCTTCGATCAACTTCAAGGTGCGGGATGTTTCTCGAAGATTGACCTCCGATCCGGTTATCATCAAGTGAGAGTGAAGAATGATGATATTCCGAAGACGACCTTCCGAACGTGTTACAGTCACTATGAGTTCTTGGTGATGCCTTTTGGGTTGACCAATGCGCCGGCCGTGTTTATGGACTTGATGAACCGTGTGTGTCGCCCATTCTTGGATAAATCCGTGATCGTTTTTATCGACGACATTCTAATTTATTCTAAGGACGAATCCGAACATGGGAAACACTTACGTGGAGTCTTAGAAGTCCTAAGAAGAGAGAAGTTGTTCGCAAAGTTCTCTAAGTGCGAGTTTTGGCTTCGAGAGTGCAATTCTTGGGGTACGTTGTGTCAAAGGACGGTGTTCAGGTGGACCCGGCAAAGATTGAAGCGATGATGAGTTGGGAGCCGCCGACGAACCCGTCGAAGATACGAAGTTTCTTGGGTTTAGCGGGCTACTATAGACGTTTCATCCAAGACTTCTCTAAGGTAGCTACACCCCTCACATCTCTCACAAGAAAGAACGTCAAGTTTCTTTGGACCGATGTTCAAGACCAAGCCTTTCAAACACTCAAGAGGAAATTGTGCGAGGCTCCGATCTTATCCTTGCCTGAAGGATCGGAAGACTTCGTAGTGTATAGTGACGCTTCTAAGATGGGGCTTGGATGTGTACTTATGCAACGAGGGAAAGTCATTGCCTACGCGTCAAGGCAATTGAAGGAACATGAGAAGAACTACCCGACGCATGACTTGGAACTAGCGGCGGTAGTCTTTGCTTTGAAGTTGTGGCGGCATTACTTGTACGGGACTAAGTGTACTCTCTTCACGGATCACAAGAGTCTCAAGTACATCTTCGATCAAAAGGAACTCAACATACGTCAAAGAAGATGGCTTGAACTTCTAAAGGATTATGATTGTGATCTACTCTACCATCCCGGTAAGGCCAATGTGGTGGCGGATGCTTTGAGCCGGAGGAGCCATGATGGTGGCGTTAAATTGTCCCTTACAAGAATCGACGTGATATCAAGTTTGGTGGAAAGCATCAAGACGTGGCAAGTGGAAGCGCTCAAAGAGCAAAACCTCAAGTCCGAGGTCATGGTGAAGCAAAGGGAACTTTTGACGGAAGATAGCCGCGGGCTTAAACTATTTCAATGTTGTATTTGGGTGCCGAAGTTGGGTGGAAATCGAGAGCTACTTCTAGAAGACGCGCACAAGTCGAAGTATTCTATAAATCCTGGTAGTACCAAGATGTATAGAGACTTAAAACTAATCTATTGGTGGTCGGTGATGAAGTTGGATGTGGCTAACTACGTGGAGAAGTGTGTCACGTGCCTTCAAGTCAAGGCGGAACATCAAAGGCCGCATGGAAGTTTGCAACCGTTGTCCATTCCCGAGTGGAAGTGGGACAACATTACCATGGATTTTGTGACAAAGCTACCGAAGACCTTGCGATGCCATGATACAATCTGGGTAGTCGTTGATCGGCTAACCAAGAGCGCGCACTTCCTTGCAATGAGGGAGACTTTACCAATGGAGAAGTTGGCCAAGCTTTACATCGATGAAGTTGTGTCGAGACATGGTGTCCCACAATCTATCGTGTCGGATCGAGATAGCCGATTCACGTCCAACTTTTGGGCAAGCTTGCAAAAGGAGTTGGGTACCCGATTGAATTTAAGCACGACATATCATCCTCAAACGAATGGTCAAAGTGAAAGAACGATTCAAACACTCGAAGACATGTTAAGGTCATGTGTTATCGACTTTGGAGGTAGTTGGGACTCACACCTGCCGTTGGTGGAGTTCACATATAATAATAGCTATCACTCTAGCATTGGCATGGCACCATTCGAGGCCTTGTACGGGCAAAAGTATCGAACTCCAGTTTGTTGGTTAGAAGCGGGCGAAAAGCAATTTGCTGGGCCGGAAATTGTGCAAGAAACGGCCGACAAAGTGAAAGAGATCCGAGAAAGGCTGAAGGCGGCACAAGACCGTCTGAAAAGTTATGCGGACAAGAAAAGGAGACCGGTCGAGTTTCAAGTGGGCGACCGGGTCATGTTGAAAGTGTCACCGTGGAAGGGAATCATTCGGTTTGGGAAGCGTGGGAAGCTTAGCCCTCGTTTCCTTGGTCCATTCGTCATATTGGAGAAAATTGGATTACAAGCCTACCGATTGGACTTACCACCGAAGATGGATGGAATACATCCTACATTTCATGTATGTTACCTTCGGAAGTGTCTAGCCGAAGAGGAAAACATGATTCCTTTGTCGGAAATTCGGGTGGACAATGGGAATCGTTGTGTGGAAGAACCAGAATCTATTTTAGAGTCAAAAGTGAAGAAGTTACGACATAAGGACGTAATCATGGTTAAAGTTCAATGGAAACACCATCGGGGTGCTAACATTACTTGGGAGTCCGAAGATGATATGAAGAAGCGTTATCCTCACTTGTTTAATCTAGGATGAGATTTTGGGGACGAAATCCCAAATTAGGTGGGGAGGATTGTAACTCCCAGAAATTCTCAAGGTAAGTATTTGTTCCCTTAATACATTAATGGTGTGTATCTGGAAATATGAACCTTTATATGCTTATGAACCTTGTTTTATTGATATGTTGTTATCTGGTTAGTATTAAAGATACATGTGTTTAGACCTCGCGCTCGTTTTCGAATTTGGTTAAGTTTTCGGGTCGTTTTGGGCTTGGTGCGAGAGTGCCACGCGATAGTGACATGGTCAGGATTGTACCGAGAAGGGGGGGAACTGCGCGATAGTGACACGCTATAGTGACCATTGTCACTAGAAGGGGGGGAGCTGCGCGATAGTGACACGCTATAGTGACCATTGTCACTATCGTCGGGCATACTCGCGAGGGTTGTACCGAGGTGTGTTTGGGTTCGCGAATATGACTCGTGATAGTGCCCTTGGCACTATCGCCGGGCACTATCGCCCGCGCGGTCTGGTCGATTTAAAACACCAGTTCAGCCCCATTCACTTCATAACTTCAAAAAAATCAAAACTAGGGTTTGGTTGAGAGCACTCTAGGGCAATTTTCTCCACTTCTCCACCCTCTTACTTCATTTATTACATAGAGGTAGTTGGGGGGTTTCAAGTATTTTATCAACTACTTCAAAGGTGCATTCAAGACCTAGCAATCAAGTGTTTGGAGTCTCAAGACTTCATTCTTCTCCATTTCATCTATTTTCTAGGTTTTAGTTCAAAACCTAGATCGTGAGTTTACTAACCTTTGTTAAAACTAGATACACATCATTATCTTCTACTTGTTGATATTAATGCATCTCTCAAATGTTCATATTTAATGTATCAAGTATTTGGGGGGTTTTTACCCATGGTTTTATGTATATGAAAATACCATGTTCTATGTGTGTATATCTTGGTATGTTGATGATTCCTTCTTGGAATGCCTTTTTGGCGACCTTATATTCTCATGAAGTATTTGGATGGAGATTATGTTATATGTTGGATTTACATGAGTAGGATGGTAATAGTGTGTTCCTAGTGGATATCTGAAATGTTACGGATGGAATTACATCTTGAGACCTCCTAAATGCATTATGTGGGCGAACCAAGTCTGTGATTCACTATAGGAATGTAGGTAGGTGACATTTGGAGAATTTCCTAAGGCGGTAGTCTCCTATGTACCTAGACCTTCGCTGTCGGGGAATTTCCAAAGGCGGTAGTCCCCGGTGCGTGTCGGACCTTTGGGTTGCCAGAGAAAGTGGCTTTAAGGTGCATTGCCTCTTTGGGTGAACCGGATTGGAGATATGGGTCGCTCCCGTTGACTCCACATCTACGTGATTATTTGTTAACTGCTGATAAGAACTGTAACTGTTTCTGGCATGATCTTACTTGTTCAACTCACTAGGCTTTTTGGCCTAACACTTTTTTGGTGTCGATGTGTATCTCAGGTGTTAGCAGCGCGACTCCTAGGCAGGTATAAATGCTTTGGGCGAGAGCTTGGGGATACGACACTTGGACTATTTTGAGAAGCCTTGGGTTTATAGATGACACCCCTTTTTGTAATCTCTTTTCTAGTTGTAGAAATTAGATTAGTTGGTTGTTGTTTATTTATCCGTTAAATTACAATTGTGATTAAACAGGTTTAATTGTATTATTCCCCTTTTTGGGAGACTCTTGCTATGGCAATTTTAGTATACCTCATGTCCGTTTTTCGGATTTTTGTTATCCCTATTTTTAGGGTGTTACAATGGGCGACGACCCAGGGCAGCGCAGCCCAAGGGGCATCACAGGCTCAAGTGCATATTACCTTTAGTAGGCTCGTTTCCTAAAAAAATCAATTTTTTTTACCCAGACTCTCTCAATCTCTCTCAAACCCTCGCTCTCAAATTAGGCGACTCTCTCAATTCAGGCGTCGACTCAAAACCCTCGCTCTCTCAAACCCTCGCTCTCAAATCTGTCGACTCTCTCAGTCGTCGACTCAAAACCCTTGCTGCTCGCTTTCAAATCAGTCCACTGTCCACGAACCGCACGTAGTCATGAACAAGAACCTTCTGATTTTGGAACGAGAACCACTCATCCACGACGGTTTCTGTTCTGATTTTTGGACAGAGCACGACAGGGATTTTGTAGGAGCACCTCAGATTCTGATTGTGCATTTTTCTCCCAAGTCCCAGGTGTTTTCCTTCTGATTTTGCTCCTAAGTCTCAGAATCTTGGTTATTTAATTTCATATTTGCTTGGTAATTGGTTATTTGTTGTTTGCATTATTGCATATTTGGAATTTGGAATTGGTCTTGTTGGTCTTGAAACTTGAAACTTAAAAGCTGCTATTTGTTAAATGTTAATTGTTATTTTGCCATTTGATGATTGCTATTTTCTTGGAGCTTGGTTATTCACTTATTTGATATTGGTCTTTCAAAGCTGGTGGTTTAAAACAAAAGTTCAAAGTATCATCCAACGAAGGCTATGGAACTAAAATCCAGTGGACATAAACCTTTTATGTTCAACATGCTTGGTTTCAAGAACCAAAGTTCATGTTTATGTGCAACAATCGGTGGAAAGAGTGCAATGTAGATGAATGAACAACATTTAGTATTTCAAAGAAGTTGATAATTAACTTAAAGATTTTTACAAAATCAAAATGGTTGATGCAATAAATATAAGACCAACTCCAAGAACTGAAAATTTGGAGGTGATCTCAACCTTGTTACCTCAGCTAAGAGAAGACCTGGGGATTGCTTTAAAAAGATGGAGGATCTTAAGAGAGCACTAGAAATGAAATGGTGGATGTGTTCCAACTTCTAAGGAAAAGGTTAGAATCTGAGAAAAACTAGTTAGGCAAAAGCATTCCAACATAACAGAAGCATTTAATAGTTAACAATTTCAAACAAACATCCATAGTTTAACACTTTCGAACAAATCAACAAGTAAAAGTCTTAACAGAAAGCATTTAAACAAAACATAGGCTAAATATTTGAAATATCCAAACAGTGGAGATGAGTTGTCTAGCTCATAGGCTAAATATTTAAAAAATTTGTGTTGTTAGTCCATCGGATTAGGGACATATTTTTGGCTATTCGCCTAGGGCATCCAAAACCATTGGACTGGCCCTGCCGATAAGGTAAATGATCCGTAAGCACTTACTGGATAAATATTTAGTGAACGACTCACTAATAAATCTTTGTCAGTTTTCAACAAAACCCACGTCAAACCAATAACCACTTGGGAGTTCCATTATCTCTTATCTTGCTCATAATTAACTTTTTATTTTTGATTTCTTCCCGATTCACAACAAAATTTAGGTTTGTGAAAAAAAAAACCCTACAAAAGAACATCGAAGAATCATGAAACATATATCAAAATATATGTGAAAATAAAAATGATAAAATGATTGTCTTTTTATGTAATTTGTTTAGTTCCATTTTTAGTTATATTTCACTGTGAGAATTATTATTATAATTTTATATAACTTTTTTTTATCGGAGGGGCTGTTTGTTTTTTTTAAAAAGACCTCTTAATGGCTCTTCAGTTCTATTGACATTTAGACTGTTTTTTTTTTCTTTCCAGTTTTCAGAACCTCTTAATGGCTCTTAAATAAATCTGAAATATGAAGTGGTGACCTAACTTCTTAAAATCTCTTATCACCGTCTCATTTCATATGCTCTCCTTTATCTCAAGATACCTCCAGACGTTACAAAAACAAACAGTCTTATTGATTCAAATTTCAGACTTCAGCACCACCTCTTATTAATCAGAAGTGAAATAAGACTTTAGACTTCAGACCTCTTAAAAAACAAATGCCTCCTAAGACTATAACTTAATATATTGATATACATAAATTTGTTTCACAATGTATTTGTTTTATATGTATTCGGTTCACAATGTGAAACTTTTTAGTTGTATTTTTTATTTCGCACACACATAAAAAATATTCATATTGTGAAACAAATATATGTTAATCAATACATTAATTCCAAGTCATAGATGAAAAAAGATCAGAAAATAGCACATGATGTATCAGTTCTCAAAGTTATCACAATTTTATGAACCATATATATCTATATATACATATAAGGTGATTTTATCCGCTTTTTAACCACATTAGTTGGGTAATTTAATCTAACGGTTTGGATAAGTTATTCAGTTATTTTTTTTCCCCTAGAGTTCTATGCGAATTATCTCAATCTAAGGGTTTAAATAAGTTTTTTGAATTGTCTTTTTCATGGTTCTTTTCGAATTTTTTTATATGTATCTTCTCGTTGTTTTATTTTTCTTACTAATTCCGTTTTTATTTTTTATTTTTCTATTTGGTCCATTAATAAATAATATAACTCAAATTAACCAATTTTTAACTTGACAAAATTGCGATCCTCTAATCACCAATAATCTATTTATTTCCTCTTATCATCATCCCACCTTCTCTGAAACATGTTCATATTATACTAGCCATATACCTATTCGATACAGCAAAATGTAAGTAAAGAACGAACAATTAATGTTACTTTCTTATAGACATGTCATCAACAATCAACCATGACCTAAGAATCACAACTTATGAAACCCTAAACCCATAAAGATATTCAATAATTAGTTTATATTATAATTATTGACGAAAAAATTATAATGATATAATTTATAATAAGAATGAAACGTATTTTACGATTATGTATTTTTAATATGCTAACGGTAGAAAAAAAATAAAACGTATGGATAGAAAACAAATTAATTCGTAGATATTCATGATATTTAATAGTACGGTTAAATTAAAAAATATTCAATATTGGACTCGTTTTGAAGGTATTGATGAGACGATTATAATGATATACTTTGTTAAAAAAAACGTATTTTTTTATTGTATTTTTGTTCATATACGATTATTTGTGTTAATATGATAATGGTGTAAAATGAAAAAACAAAGGATATAAAATAAATTAAATAAGTAAGTGTAAGGGTGGTAAATGTAACATTGTAAAAGTAGTAAATGTTATTGTACTGTACAATAGCCGTTTTAGAATTTTTATATAGTAGTATAGATCATTTCTCCGTTCTAAAATAAATGTATACAATAAAAAGTACATATAGTTTAAGAATTGTGTAAGTATTACACTTTTTAATTAATCAAAGTACAATTTTACTCTTAATTATAGAGAAAAGCTTTCTCCATTACATAATTAAGGGTAGAATGGAAAAATAAACATTTATTTTGAGACAAACTAAAATAGTAACGTAGACATTTATTTTGGGACGAAAATAGTATTAATTTTTTAAATCTTTCTATTTTTAGATATCAAATTTTATTTATCTCACCATCATAATCAATTCTCTCACCATCGATCATGGATACTTCACCTCCATTGTTGTTCACAGATAACTTCTTTATTTCAAGTACACACAGTAGCTTTAATGGTCATCAATGTCGATTAACGAACAAACATCCATCACTTAACATTTCCAGCAAGATACAGCCACAATCGGCCTCGATTTCCAGCCGAGAACCACACAACCTTTCTCTTCCGCGACCGTGTATCCATCGCAAATCTCGAGTTTTTCGACCCAATCCTTCGCCCGACCCGCCGCTTTGATCGGTGCCGCCTGGAACCCCGCCCGGCTCATCCGCCTCCGCCACTGATCCACCCGCTCGTGCCTCTCGACTCGGTTCGGCCCCTCGCAGCTCACGATGTTCTTGATCTCTTCCGCAAAGTAAAACTGTTCGATTTTCGCCCGTTTCGTGTCGTATTTCGGCAGCATTGCGTCGAGCGCGTCGAAGATGGCCGAGTAGTAATGGAGCGATTCCATGAACCGGCCGAGAAAGAATGGCCCGTTGTGGTTCGAGTCCTGTTCGACGAGAACCACGACTTTCGGGGTGAGCCCGTGGATGATTTGTAGGACCGAGTTTAACGATCCCCGACTCTCTTTTACGACGCAATGGAGTTGGAGAATGCTGTTTACGACCAAAACTTCGTTTTTGTAGGTTTTAATGTCTTCTGGTTTTAGGGTTTCCAAACTGCTTTCGACAGTTGAAAACTCGAGGTTTATGTTGTGTTCTCGGGCGTAGGTTTCCAGTTCGTTACCGATGGTAACGAACTGGATGACGCACGGCCCGACTGCGGTGATTCTGAGGCGGTGCGGGGTCCGAGTCTGACGGCCAGCCAGACTCTGGATTAATGCTCGCCACTGATGTCCATGTCGTAGACCTAGTGTCATTCCTAGGTCCACGACATGAACATAACTCTCTCCCTCAAAGGCTTCCAATATCGTTAAGTTGGCAACGTAGTGACCGAATCGAATGTGCGGGCACGTCTCGTACACAAGCCGTAACGCCTCGTCCTTTCTTTCGAAAGCGACGGGGTTCACGTTCCGTGCAGGGGCTACCAGCCCGACCGCACCGAGCGGCTGCACGAGTGCCAGCCGGTCAGTGAGCCCCTGCATGAAACACGACGCGACCCGTTGGAAAGACGAGCCGAAGACCAGCGCGTCGGCCCGAAGCTCGGCCAGCAAATTGGACGCGTGCGTCTTGTCACGGCAAGCGACGGCCTCGGCGCACGAGACCAGTAGCTGGACGAGATGCATCTCGTCCTTGCTCCCGTCACCCTCGACGACGTTCCCGTACTCCGAAATCGCGTCCTCGATGGCCTCGGCTTCGAGGTACGGTTTGGTATACGTCCAAATATGGTCCCGAAACCGGAGCTTCGGGAAGCTATTCGTACTACTACTTCGATGGATTCCGGCGACATTATTTCCTCCGTCTAACAAACGGTTATCGCCGAACACGGATTCCGGCATGCTCTTACATCTTTTCATCGTACTAATCGACGATCCCGGAAGGTGCCAACAACCCGCGATCGGGTTGTCGGAAACCGGTGGGTAACGGCGGTGGTAGAAGGCGGAGATAGGAAGATTCCGACCACCGTTGGAATCTTCATCGTTCAGAGGCAATTCAGTGGTACCCAGATCTGAAAACACTTCTGCTTTTCTTTTGATGCCACTGCCATCCAATTGGAATCTTGGATCGACTCCATTGACGCCCAATTTAAGACGATTGAAGATCTGTTCATTATACAGTCGATTTGCCAAGAAACTTATTGGAGCCATTAAGATCTGATTATGGCTCTGAAAAAGCCATAAGCTATACGAGATTGAGTTAAATAGACCACCATTTTTCTTGAAAGTAACGTTTTTATTAATGCTAAATATTGTTTGAAAATGGATTAAAATATGGATATTATTGAATTATTTTAGTCTTTTTGAAAGGGAAATGAAAGATATTTTGTTCAGAAAATTATTTAATTTTTATCTTTTAAAGAATTTCTATGATACACAGATGTATATACATCGAGCAATCATATCGCCGTTTGGATGATCCCCAAGATATGTGGAGATAAGGGTGGGCAAAATTCGGTGTAGAACGACAAATTGTTAAGAATCGAATCGAGAGGGATTGAGCCAAACTGTATCGGAATCGGGTTATACTCAGTTGTCTTGATTTTTGTTTTTAAGTTTGTTTGGTTCGAGTCTACTTAGAAATTTTACTTCAGGGTTTGGTCCGGTTCGAAAATGAAACTTGAATTGAAATGATATATATTGTTTTAGATTTATACTTTTTAAATTAATAAATTTTAAGTTTGTTTTCGATTCACAGTTAAATTTGAGATCCAACTAGATATAAAATTATAAATCAGCCTATATTTGTTTTTTTTTTTTCCTTTTTGATTAATTGTTTTTTTTAATATTTCGGTTTTGTCTGATCCCAAGTTAATACCCCTAAGTATGGACGAAACATTTGTATGAAAATAAGTTAATTCATACTTATATTTAATCAATTGCAAGTTAAAATGATAAACCCAATTAGTTCAAAAACTTCAACTACATTGGAGTAAATTATATGCTTTGTTCGTTCCTGTGGTGTTGTTTTTAACAGTTATTGTACCTTTTTTTGAAAATTCAAAGGAACAAATCCTTATAGTTGTATTTTTAAACAAGTTACATCCATATAGTTGCATTTTTTTAATATATGATCGGTTAAATTTTCCAAAAGAAAAAAGGATAACGACCGTTAAACATCACTAAATTATTTAATTCAAACGTTTTAAACATCACTCAAAACATATTCAACCATTTTCACAGTACTATAAATTATTTTTTATTAAAAAAATGAATATTTATCTAAGTAATAATTGTTATAGCTAACAATAACATGTTAACCATTTACTATTTGTTTCCACCCAAAAGCTTCTTTTATTTGGATTTTACTTAATGATATTTATATATTTTACAAATATTAGACCGTTTCAATTAGGATTTATTTTACCCAATATTATAATATGTACATCTATTTATATTAAAATTAAATTAAATTATATATTAAAAATGTAAAAATTAAGTATCAATTATCGATATACTAGAAGCGTACTCGCGCAATGCAACGAGATACATCACGATTTTAATGTTTCATTTTATTTTTTGTTTTTTTGTTGATTTACAGTACGATTTTGGATGGTTTTGAGAAAGTGATAATGTTTTTTTTATAAATTTGTTTAATTTAGGCTTAATAATATAATGTTTTTTATATAAAAAAATTAAGTATTTTGTTAGAATTCAATGATTATGTTATATATTTTAATAAAATCTAGAAAAAATAATCAATTACTTATTTAATAATATAATTAAAACAAATTTATAGTAATATAATATATTAATTAATAGTGATACATGGAAAGGTCTGCATAAAAGGAAGGTCCGACACATACCAAATTGGTGGGTGTTAGAAGTCTGTAGTAGTAATATGTATCTTGTGCTTTGAAACTTGTAAATTAAGAAAATTTTAAAATCTTGCATAAAATGATGGTATATTGTACCTAATAATTTATATTTAAGAGTTTTTTATTCGTGTTTTATAATATAGTATAGATATGAGAAGGGAATTATTTTTGTATTGTATTTGCTACATAAAACATGATAGAATTAAAAAAAATCCTTATTCCTCGTGTAAATGTTATTGCTTGCTTTAAAAAAAACATTTCACATTTGATGCAACATTAGATCTTGGACATGACAGAGTGAGATAAAAATGCAGATTTTTTGTTCCACCAAATAAGTGGAACAAAAATCCTGGATATTAAACAAAATTTGTAAATTGTTGAATTACTCATGTCCGATTAAAATTATAAAATATTTCACGATTCTTTCATTTACTTACCTCACTATTGTTCATCCAACTCTATTGTAGTCTTGTTATGTCTAGTCTCCTCTATATATCAATCACACTTAGAAATGAAAAGAAAAACTTAAAGTAGCCTATAAAAACATCTTCAACAAATTCTCTAAAATGAAGATTTTAATGATTTTTGTTTCAACTGATTCTCCACTATAGAGAAAGTATGAGAAAAAAATAGGGTAAAATCTTCCAAATTATGAGAAGTCTCAAAAAAAAATTATTGAATAGAAAAGAGAATTATTTTTATTTTTTCTACCATGAGAATATTCGAAATTAAATGTTTAGAAGAGAAAATAGTAATATTTTATGAATTGTAATGAATATTTTAATATGTAATATAATTAAGAGTAAATTACAAATTTGGTCCTTGTGGTTTGTCAAAAATAACACTTTTCATCCCTACAATTTTGAAATTACAAGATGGCTATTGTGGTTTGCAAACGCATTCGAATTCGATCCCTAATCCCTCTTACGACAGTTATAAATTTTCGTTAAATAAAGAATATTTTCAAACGCATTCGAATTCGATCCCTAATCCCTCTTACGACCGTTATAAATTTTCGCTAAATAAAGAATATTTTGTCGTTTTTATCGATTTTTTTTGTCTTTTACCTAATAAAAAAACCAAATAAACCAAAATCATAAATTGATTTTGATTGGATAAAAGACAAGAAAAAAATCGATAAAATGATGAAAATGTTCCTCACGATGGAACTTTTTAATGACCATTATAGAGACGAACCAAATCCAGACGTTTTTGCAAACTATGATATTGTAATTTCAAAATTGTAGTGACGAAATGTGTTATTTTCAAAAACTACAAAGACTAAATTTATAATTTACTTTATAATTAATATTGTAATCTCTAAAATAATAGTAATTTTTTTGTTAAATATAATGTATATTTTCTATTTTTATGTTTAACTAATAGTAATTATCTATTAAAAAAATATGTTTATGTTGGAGACACTCTCACGACAAAGGAGTCACACCAAGGTCTCTTGAAAGTATCCCAAAAAGATTAAATTAACCATTTTCACATTATGAAAAAACTGTTTTTTTTTTTTTAATTTTAATTTGTCAATTTTAAGGTTACCAATAAAGGAAAGTAATGGGTTGGAGTATGGTGCTATTTTTAATTTTAAGGTAGGAAATTACCAAAATAAAACACATTCGGCCTTACATAATAAATAGTTAAATACCATCGCCTAATTACAAATAAATTAAATAATTAATTACTAAAATACATATACATCAAAATAATGATTATTTTTGTTAAAAATATGTACACAGTAAAATTTAAACCAATAATTTTCGATACACAAACTATGAAATCTTGATTTACAAATAAAATAAGTATTAGCGTCTTATATATGTATAATATACACGTACCTATAAATTCACAAGATTGGGTTCTGAAGGATAATTACTTTTTTTGTGGGAATTGTAAAAGCACTTTCGGAGACGTAGATCTCTTTTGGTACAATCGAGCTCATCGCATCTCTATTACAATTTTGTAATGGAAGGACACTTTCATCGTTTGATTTTCCGCATCTGCACATAATCTCATCGTCTTTTGTGAAGGTTAGATATAAATTCGTTATATTTCTTATGAAGTCGCGTTTGTGAAATTATGTGAAGTTTGATGAAGGTATATATATGCAGGCATGTGAAATGTAACACCCGTAAATTCAGGTAAGTTGAGGTTTTGTTAATCTTACGTTTAGGTGTTTATCAAAGTAGAACGTATGTGTTTAACAGCCATTTTAATCTGTAATTAATTGCTCGATATCGAAATAGGAGTTTTAGACTTGTGGTTGGTAAACAGGGAGTTTCGCGACTTAGTCGCGAGTGGAAGTCGCGGCACAAGCCGCGTAGTCCACTGGGGTGTTTCGGGTTTGAGGAACCTCGCGACTTAGGCGCGGGTTATAGTCGCGACACTAGCCGCGTGATTCACTGTGTTCGAATTGGTCGGGATAGCGGGCGACTTATGCCGCGGGTCCAAGTCGCGACACAAGTCGCGATCGACCTGCAGCCCCTTAAACCCCTCTTTGGCCGATTTTCTCTCATTTGGTCCTTACATTCCCTCTCCATTGGCGATTTTAGAGCTCACTAAATCAACCCCTTTGCTCACCAAACCCTACCTCTCATAAATACAACCTACATTGGTGGATTGGAATATTGGAACCTTGCATTTACTCTCCTCAAGTCTTCAAGCTTCACCTACAAGTCTCCATCTTCTCCATCCAACTTCTAGGGTTTTCCATTTTCTGGGTTTTGGTATAAAACCTAGATTATGAGTCTACTAAACCTTTGTTAAAACTAGCTACACATCATAATATCCTATTTACTACTTTATTTCTACATGTTCAAATATTTGAGGATTCCTTCATGAAAATAGTTGTAAGATGTATCTATATGGATGGTTTGCCATAATTATTGTTATATGTATCATTATTTGGGATTTGTCTCATAGATACATAATGTGGGTACTTTGATGTGTTGAATGTATGCATATATGGGCATGGTGATAATTCTAGTTGGAACACTATTATGGTGATATGTTTGAATGCATAATGAGCATGATTTACATCGGGTCTTTTGTTAGACATTATGAGGATAAGGTGGTAATATTATACCCGTAGTTGGTATGGAAATATGTGGATTGAAATATATCTAAAGGACCCCTTATAAATGTTATGTGGACGAACCAAGTCAGTACACTAGGAGGATATAGTCTTGGGCGCCACTGTGATGGTATGTGCCTAGACCTCCGCCACTCGGGGAATTTTCTGAGCGATAGTCTTCGGGTGGGCCAAGCCTTTGGGGTGTTCCTTGTTAAGGGCATCAAGGTATATCGACTCTTGGGTGGGACTTGATTGGTGCTATGGGTCTCCCCTATTGACTCCACATTAGTTGAACTCTGGTTAACTGCTGATAAGAATTGTAACTGATCATGCATGCTTATTATTGTTCAACTCACTAGGCTTTTTGGCCTAACACTTGTTTGGTGTCGATGTGTATCTCAGGTTCTAGCGGCGGCGGTCTTAAGCAGATTTAGTTGCTTTGGGGTGAGAGCTTGGGGAATTGCACATGGACGCGTTATACTTTTGGATATAGGCTATTTGGGTCTATAGATGACAACCCTTTTTGTAATCTCTTTTCTAGACGCAGAAATTAGATTAGTTGGTTGTTGTTATTTGTCCGTTAAATTACAATTGTGATTAAACAGGTTTTAATTATATACATATTCCCCATTTTGGGAGGCTCTTGCTATGGCAATTTTGGTATACCTAATGTCCGTTTTCCGGATTTTTGTTATCCTTATTTTTAGGGTGTTACAAGTTGGTATCAGAGCTTTAGTTTAAGTGAACTAGGTATTGTTTAGCATATCTAGACTTAAGCTTTAGACTTTATGACCTCACTGTCCACTTGGGGTAGGAATCCTAGGTGGGGAGAGCGTTAGGATTACGGAACTACTGTAATTGAAAGTTGTGATGATGGTGACAAGAATACTTGTGTATAGTTCGTTCATAATTTCACTTAGCTACTGCTATTATGAATGCATTTTTACGTGAGCATACTTGGTTTACTATTATTATGATAATTGATGAAAGTAGTAGTACGTACAATGAGTTCAACTCGATTAGTCTTTTCTCAATCTATTTCTCGTACGTGCATGATAGATTATCAATGGTAAACACTCGAAGTAGATTATCGGACATGCCTGAAGGACAACCTGAAGTGGAATCTGTAGTGGTACGACCCCCGGTGGGGGTAACCTCCGATGACATTCCTATACCAAGAATCTTGGCAGGAGGGCCTGAGCACATCCCGCGCTGGAACCTCAACACCGGTGACGCCATCTTGGAGGAAGTTACCATGGAGACCCGGCTTCGGGATAGCATGATGTTGGCCATGAATGCGGCCTTGGCTCAACAACAGTTGGCCATGACTTCGGCCATGACCCAACAACAAGAGTTTTTCATGAAACTCCTAGAGGATCGAGACGCAAGTAACCGTCAACCCGAGACTATGGCTGAAAACGTTATTGTGGGGTCGGGTGGACCGAATGTGGTGACGGTCGAGGAACCATCCACTGAGGGAATCAGGACGAAGACTAAAAGGTGCACTTACAAGACGTTTCTGGGGTGTCACCCTAAGGAGTTTGCGGGTTCCGATAGCCCGATTGCTTGTATGTATTGGCTCAAAGAAATGGAGATGGCCTTTGAGGCAAGTGAGTGTGATCCTTCTCAACGGGTCAAGTTCGCTTCCCAACTACTTCGGGGAGAGGCGTTGATTTGGTGGAATCTCACTCGATCCGCCCTCATCCCGAAAGTTCTGGCTAAGTTAACTTGGCCGGTGTTCAAAGAAAAGATTATGAACAAGTACTGTAGTGAACGTTCGATGGACAGGTTAGAGCGGGAGTTCCGAGATCTGAAGAAAGGGAATATGTCTATTATCGGCTACTCCAAGCTCTTTTTGGATAAACTAAACTTGGTGGGACATCTGGTCCCCGATGAAAGGTCAAAGATTAAGGCTTATCATCAAGGGTTACCGACCGAGATGCGAATGGCGGTAAGAAATGCTAAGTGTTCGACTTTGCAAGAAGTTATCGAAGAGTCCTTACTCATTGAGGACGACATCAATTCGGAAAGGGATGAGAAGAGGCATGTTGGTGAGAAACGGAAGTGGGAGGGGCCATCTGGGCCCGTTCGTCAATCAAGACCCTTTATAAGCGGGAGATCGGGGGATCAGCGCCGTGAAGAACGGCGGTGTCACAAGTGCAGGTCAAAGCACTCGGGGCTGTGCGCTACAAGGACTCACTCCGGTCCAACCGGGTGTACCAAGTGTGGTAGGAAAAACCACACAACTCGAGAGTGTTCCCTCCGTGGGTCGGTATGTTATGAATGCGGGGAACCGAGGCATATGAAGCGAGAGTGTCCGAGGCTAGTTAGAGGAGGTGGTGGAAACTCTGTGGGTTCGACGGCTAGGGTCGAGCAACCATCACGGGCACCGATTTGATATTTTCAGATGACTGCCGAGGAGGCAAAGGAGACCGCGGATGTTGTATCGGGTACGTTTCTAGTAAACTCCATGCCTGCTCGTGTCTTGTTTGATTCGGGTGCTACTTGTTCTTTTGTGTCGGATGCTTTCTGTAAACAATTCACCACTCCTATTAGTGTTCTTCCCGATGCGTTAGTAGTAGAAATAGCTAATGGGAATCAGGTGATCATTTGTGACCGTTTTTGTGACTGCACGCTAGAGATCGATGGGAATTCTTTTGGATTGGATTTATTGCCTATGGCTATAGGAGGATTTGACGTAGTCATAGGTATGGATTGGTTAGTAAGGCATAAGGCGGACATCTTATGTTCCAAAAAGATGATCCAAGTGCCATTACCGGAAAATGGTGTGGCTACCATTTATGGAGAGAAAGGAAATAGGAGTAATCCTATCATCTCATCTCTTAAGGCTCGCAAGTTTTTAGTGAAGGGCTACCATTCGTACTTGGCCTATGTTGTAGACGCAAAGAAAGAAAAGAAGTCGGTGGAAGATGTGGAGGTAGTGCAAGATTATCCGGACGTGTTTCCGGAAGACTTACCCGGATTACCGCCGGAACGACAAGTGGAGTTCCAGATTGACCTCACACCGGGAGCGGCTCCGATAGCTCGTGCTCCATATCGTTTGGCACCGACAGAAATGAAGGAGATGATGATGCAACTTCAAGAGTTGTTGGAGAAGGGCTTCATTTGACCGAGTTCGTCACCTTGGGGAGCCCCGGTATTGTTCGTGAAGAAGAAGGATGGATCCATGCGGATGTGCATAGATTATCGGGAGCTAAACAAAGTCATGGTGAAGAATAAGTATCCTCTACCCCGTATCGACGATCTTTTTGATCAACTCCAAGGGGCGGGATGTTTCTCGAAGATTGACCTTCGGTCCGGTTATCATCAAGTGAGAGTGAAGAACGAAGACATTCCTAAGACGGCTTTCCGGACGAGATACGGTCACTATGAGTTCTTGGTGATTCCGTTTGGCTTAACCAACGCTCCGGCCGTATTCATGGATTTGATGAACCGTGTGTGTCGCCCATTCTTGGATAAATCCGTGATCGTCTTCATTGACGATATTTTAATATATTCAAGGGATGAGTCCGAGCATGGAAGACACTTACGGGAGGTATTAGAAGTTCTAAGAAGGGAGAAACTGTTCGCGAAATTCTCGAAGTGCGAATTTTGGCTTCAAGAAGTGCAATTTTTGGGGCATGTGGTATCAAAGGATGGGGTAAAAGTGGACCCGACAAAGATTGAGGCAATGATGAGTTGGGAACCTTCAACAAGTTCGACGAAGATCCGAAGCTTCTTAGGTTTAGCGGGTTACTACCGACGTTTCATTCAAGACTTTTCCAAGATAGCTACACCGCTCACTTCTCTTACAAGGAAGAACGTCAAGTTTCATTGGACCAATGCACAAGAGCAAGCATTTCAGACGCTCAAGAGGAAGTTGTGTGAAGCCCCGATCTTGTCCTTACCCGATGGATCGGAAGACTTTGTGGTGTATAGTGACGCTTCCAAGATGGGACTTGGGTGCGTACTAATGCAAAGGGGGAAGGTAATAGCCTACGCGTCGTGACAATTAAAGGATCATGAGAAGAACTATCTGACTCATGATTTGGAGTTGGCGGCGGTAGTTTTCGCGTTGAAGTTATGGCGACACTACTTGTATGGGACCAAGTGTACTCTTTTCACTGATCACAAGAGTCTCAAGTACATCTTCGACCAAAAGGAACTCAACATGCGGCAAAGGAGATGGCTAGAGCTCTTGAAGGATTACGATTGTGACCTACTCTATCATCCCGGTAAAGCTAATGTGGTGGCAGATGCATTGAGCCGAAAGAATCATAGCGATGGTGCCAAAATGTCCCTTACAAGGATCGATGTGGTCACAAGTTTGTTGGAAAGCATTAAGGCAAGTCAAGTGGAAGCACTTAAAGAAGAGAACCTCAAGGCCGAGGTTATGTCCAAACAAAAGGAACTCTTAACAGAAGATGGTCGTGGACTCAAACTCTTTCAAGGGCGAATTTGGGTGCCGAAGATTGGGGGAAATCGTGGCTTTCTTCTAGAGGAAGCACATAAGTCGAAATACTCTATACATCCCGGTAGCACCAAGATGTATAGAGACTTAAAGTTAAATTATTGATGGCCGGTGATGAAGTTAGATGTAGCAAGTTATGTGGAAAAGTGTGTCACGTGCCTTCAAGTCAAGGCGGAGCATCAAAGACCGTATGGAAGTCTACAACCGTTTTCCATTCCAGAGTGGAAATGGGACAACATCACTATGGATTTCGTGACAAAGCTACCAAAGACCTTGCGCGGTCACGACACTATTTGGGTAATTGTGGATCGGCTAACCAAGAGTGCGCATTTCCTGGCAATGCGGGAGACCTTGCCAATGGAGAAATTGGCCAAACTTTATATCGACGAGGTGGTGTCAAGGCACGGAGTTCCACAATCTATCGTATCGGATCGAGATAGCCGTTTCACGTCGAACTTCTGGGCAAGATTGCAAAAGGAATTGGGTACCAGATTAAATTTGAGCACGGCGTATCATCCTCAAACGGATGGACAAAGTGAAAGGACGATTCAAACGCTCGAAGATATGCTGAGGTCGTGTGTGATAGACTTCGGGGGAAGTTGGGATTCACATTTACCCCTAGTAGAATTCACGTACAACAACAGTTACCATGCTAGTATCGGAATGGCACCGTTCGAGGCCTTGTATGGACGGAAGTGCAGGACCCCGGTTTGTTGGTTAGAAGCGGGCGAAAAGCAATTCGCCGGGCCAGAAATAGTACAAGAGACGGCGGACAAGGTGAAAGAGATTCGGGAGAGGCTAAAGGCGACACAAGACCGACAAAAGAGTTACGCGGACAAGAAGAGAAGGCCGGTTGAGTTTCAAGTGGGTGACCGAGTCATGTTGAAGGTGTCTCCATGGAAGGGGATCATACGTTTCGGGAAGCGTGGGAAGCTTAGTACTCATTTCCTTGGACCGTTCGTTATTTTGGAAAAGATTGGTTTGCAAGCCTACCGGTTGGATTTGCCACCGGAAATGGATGAGATACATCCTACATTCCACGTGTGTTACCTTCGGAAATGTCTAGCCGAAGAAGAAAGTGTGATACCTTTGTCGGAAATTCGGGTGGACGATAGGAATCGTTGTGTGGAAGAACCGGAGTCGATTTTGGAATCGAAGGTGAAGAAGTTAAGACATAAAGACGTAATCATGGTTAAAGTTCAATGGAAGCTTCATCGGGGTGCTAACATTACTTGGGAGTCCGAAGATGATATGAAGAAGCGTTACCCTCACTTGTTTGCTTAGAGTGAGATTTCGGGGACGAAATCTTAATTAGGTGGGGAGGATTGTAACACCCGTAAATTCAGGTAAGTTGAGGTTTTGTTAATCTTACGTTTAGGTGTTTATCAAAGTAGAACGTATATGTTTAATAGCCATTTTAATCTGTGATTAATTGCTCGATATCGAAATGGGAGTTTTAGACTTGTGGTTGGTAAACAGGGAGTTTCGCGACTTAGTCGCGAGTGGAAGTCGCAGCACAAGCCGCGTAGTCCACTGGGGTGTTTCGGGTTTGAGGAACCTCGCGACTTAGGCGCGGGTTATAATCGCGGCACTAGCCGCGTGATTCACTGTGTTCGAATTGGTCGGGATAGCGGGCGACTTATGCCGCGGGTCCAAGTCGCGACACAAGTCGCGATCGACCTGCAACCCCTTAAACCCCTCTTTGGCCGATTTTCTCTCATTTGGTCCTTACATTCCCTCTCCATTGGCGATTTTAGAGCTCACTAAATCAGCCCCTTTGCTCACCAAACCCTACCTCTCATAAATACAACCTACATTGGTGGATTGGAATATTGGAACCTTGCATTTACTCTCCTTAAGTCTTCAAGCTTCACCTACAAGTCTCCATCTTCTCCATCCAACTTCTAGGGTTTTCCATTTTCTGGGTTTTGGTATAAAACCTAGATTGTGAGTCTACTAAACCTTTTTTAAAACTAGATACACATCATAATATCCTATTTGCTACTTTATTTCTACATGTTCAAATATTTGAGGATTCCTTCATGAAAATAGTTGTAAGATGTATCTATATGGATGGTTTGCCATAATTATTGTTATATGTATCATTATTTGGGATTTGTCTCATAGATATATAATGTGGGTACTTTGATGTGTTGAATGTATGCATATATGGGCATGGTGATAATTCTAGTTGGAACACTATTATGGTGATATGTTTGAATGCATAATGAGCATGATTTACACCGGGTCTTTTGTTAGACATTATGAGGATAAGGTGGTAATATTATACCCGTAGTTGGTATGGAAATATGTGGATTGAAATATATCTAAAGGACCCCTTATAAATGTTATGTGGACGAACCAAGTCAGTACACTAGGAGGATATAGTCTTGGGCGCCACTGTGATGGTATGTGCTTAGACCTCCGCCACTCGGGGAATTTTCTGAGCGATAGTCTTCGGGTGGGCCAAGCCTTTGGGGTGTTCCTTGTTAAGGGCATCAAGGTATATCGACTCTTGGGTGGGACTTGATTGGTGCTATGGGTCTCCCCTATTGACTCCACATTAGTTGAACTCTGGTTAACTGCTGATAAGAATTGTAACTGATCATGCATGCTTATTATTGTTCAACTCACTAGGATTTTTGGCCTAACACTTGTTTGGTGTCGATGTGTATCTCAGGTTCTAGCGGCGGCGGTCTTAAGCAGATTTAGTTGTTTTGGGGTGAGAGCTTGGGGAATTGCACATGGACGCGTTATACTTTTGGATATAGGCTATTTGGGTCTATAGATGACAACCCTTTTTGTAATGTCTTTTCTAGACGCATAAATTAGATTAGTTGGTTGTTGTTATTTGTCCGTTAAATTACAATTGTGATTAAACAGGTTTTAATTATATACATATTCTCCATTTTGGGAGGCTCTTGCTATGACAATTTTGGTATACCTAATGTCCGTTTTCCGGATTTTTGTTATCCCTATTTTTAGGGTGTTACATGAAATTTAGTAAAGGGTACGTTTGGTTTGCGGGAATGGATTGGATTTAAAGTAAGGATTTAGACTTGGGGGGATTTGAAATCCCGGCCCATTGCAAAGGAATTCCAAATCCATCAGGTTAAAGATTTTAAAGAGGTCAAATGATTTCAAATTCGGTCAACAAATTCTATTCTTGCAAACCAAACATAAAAGTGGAATGGATTTGAAATCCAAATCCCTCAAAATCCATTTCAATCCCGCAAACCAAACGCACCCTAAAAAGTATGTGAAGATTTTAGTGTTTTTCATGTTAATGAGTGTGCAAGTTTAATGTTTTTAATGTCAAGGTTTGTACAAGTTCGATTTTTACATGTTAAGGTATGTGAAGGTTTAATGTACAAGTTTTTCATGTGAATGTATGTGCATGTTCAATCTCCTTTACATTCATACCATTGAAGTTCCACTTATTTATGAAAGATGTCATCGAGTCCATAACATCCATTAGATTAAAAAAAACATATAAATGCTCAAAAGGGGTTCTCACGCTTCCAACAAAAAAATAACCTCACATGATTCCAAAATATATGTATATGTATAGTTTTTAAGACATTAATATCTACTAATCGAGACTTTTATAATATTTTTAGACATAACCAACGTTTCCAATGATTAGAAATCATTGTAGGGTTACAACAGTTATGCTGAGTAAATACTAAATAACTATAAAAGTTATCAATAAGATCATAGGATAATATATACTATTTTATTAATTCATTCGCAACCAGTGAACTGCTAGCTGAATATAAATATATATATATATATATATATATATATATATTATTGTATGGTTGTATATCTACATTCACCATTGTCACAACGTATAGTTCCGTGTCGTACCGTTCTCTTTAAGTGTATCCAAAACGACCTTGTGTGCAAGTATCCTTCGTCAATGCATATAAAAGATAATCTCGTTACAAAACCGAGGTATATCTTATGTATTTGAAAATTTATAGTTTTTCTGTCTACATAAACCTATTCAACGTAAAATCGACCAATCGAGGCAGAAATAGTAATTTAAAAGATTAATTAATTAATTAATTAATTATCCTTAATTGAATTTGTTGGTGTTAATTGCTGCCGAAAACAAATGGGAAATCGAAATATAAAACAAATTGCATATAAACAAAGTGTTTGCATAGTTGTATACCAAGGTAACCCAACAAGGAGGAAGCCATTCATTGGTTGACTTCTATTTGCCATCCTTCCACCGTCTCTCCATTATCATTATTATTTTATTGTCAAATTGTAATATTTATATTTATTTATGGAATTTAAAATAATTATTTATCAGGGTTGTAAATGAGTCGAACTGATATTGAAGTCGAGTTCGACTTGAATTCGAAATTGGTTTGGTGATTGAACATTTGCACGCTCTAGTATTTCTGATGTTGGCTCGAGTTCGAATAGCAGGGGAATTCTCGTCGAATGTTAACATGGTAGGAGGTGTTTGGGATTGTTTATTTAAAACAACTTACGTTTATTTTGTAAAAGTACTTATCAACTTATGTGGTGTCAAATCGAAGTTTTATAAAAAGTGTTTGGATTAACGGCGGTAGCCATGGTACCAAACCGTAATAAGGTGATAAGTTGTTTTTTAATGTTTGACAAATAAACAAATACGTTAGAAGAGAATCACTAATAACGATACCACACCGGAATAAACTAATAAGTTAGAAGGGGATAACTTATCAAAAGCTCCTTATTACCGGTGCCCAACCGGCATAAACATTTTTTTTTCATCCAAACACTAAAAACATTTTTTTACCGGTACCACACCGGAATAAGTTAATAAGCACTTTACAAACGCATGTACACATAAGGGCTCAAAACTAGATAAATAATCGAGTTGGTTTCTTAGAAACTAGACTTTTGGTATATTTTGGAGCTGATATCTACATTAGGATGGGTTTAAATACATAAAATAGCATTATATTTTATGTTAATTCTTATTTTAGGCAATGTATTTTACGCAAGTCAGTGACATGCTTTAATTTTCATTCGTTTATAACGATTTGGTATCTTTTAATTTATGGCACTTTACTTTCCTTGCGTATTTATCTAGTTTTCATAGTTTGTACAAATGGTTGATTTAGGTTTACATTGTGTTTACAAACGGGGAAGCATTGTTTGTACAAATGGAGAAGTTTGCAAATGATCTCTCCCATGTATTAGAGGGTCAATCAAATACAAACCATGGAAAATTGGAAATATTACAAACCATAAAAACCAATCTTTACCGTCCATCTAGTCTAACAAGTACTTACTTTCGTATATATACCGATTGTTTCCTAATATAAAGTGTTGATCATAATTAATGAACTCTAACCATCTTCTATAAATATTAAAATCATAATAAATGAACCTTCATCGTTTCCATAAATACCTTGATTGATTGGTTTATATGATTTGTAACATTTTCATGGTTTGTATCTGATTTGTGTTGGAAAATTTTAGTAAAAATGTGATTTTTTACTAACTTTGGACACAATTAAATACATGTATATGTATTGAATATATCTAACTCTTCGTGGGTTTGTGTTCTCCTATATGAGAGTTTCGAAACGATATATTATGTGTCCAAAACGGAATATGTGTGAACGAGATATCGATGCTCAAAGTTGAGTGATTGGGATGAAATTAGCAAAAATCAAATGGGTGTGGAATGTGTCCCACATTGGAAAGAGTAGTAAACCTTTTGTGGTTTATAACCTTGAATGTGGAAGGAGCTTACAAGCTCTTTGTTTGGTTTTACTCCAACACCTACTCGCGCGCAGGGGGTGCCGATTGAGATTTTCGTAGGCTAAAATCGGCGAACTTGTGCGTGGGCGCGAATGCAGCTCCGAAATCTTGTGCTCGCGAAGGTTGATTTTTGTGAAAATTTTGTTTTGACCCAGTGCACCACGCGAGTTTACCCGCGTGGTAAGTCGCGACATTCGTTGTTTAAGATTCAACTTTGTAACTCCTTTGATACTCATCATTATAAGGATTAATATTGTTAATTGTCAAATAATTCAGTTTAATGACCGATTAATTTCATATTAATTCTTCGGTTTTCAATCGTGAGTATAAAAAGAGGAGTCCGAATTCATTCCAAACGACCCGAATATTGAACGATACATATTCTCTCTAATCTTCTCTGCATACGGTTTCTCTCCAATGAATTTTCAGGCAAGTAGTTATATCCGACAGTACACATTGCTTACGCTGTTGTACCCTGGGAATAGACGGCGAATCTGTTTAAGAGAATCGTATTATACACGAGCCTCAGCGCCGTTTCAGTTCATCTTCGGTTATTCATATACATTTATCTTCAGTCGATTTCATTGTATTCGATTTGTATTAATCATTCGTTGATTGTATTTACTTTTACATTGGTTGTAATTTTATATGTATTGTTAGAATACATATCGTTTTACTAACAATTTGTCCTATATATATGTATATATATATGTGTGTGTGTGTATATATATATAGGCGACCTTTATTTGAGATCCTTTAAAACGGTGATTTGTGAGATCCATTCTAACAAATTACATTTAATTAAGGGTTACTGTAGGCGCGTTGTAATTTTAGTAATTTAGAGTAAATAAGTTAAATAATGAAAATTGTCATTCAAGAACCGACCAATCAAAATTGGATGTTGAAATTTTGGATCCGATACGATCCAATTACAATTGGATATCTAAGTATGGTCGGTTGGTTGTAATTGAATTGGTCATTTAAATTGCGTCGGATGACTTTCTACACACCCTACTAATATTTGTCCTCGTAAGTTTTTTTTTCTTTTTTTTAAATTATAAATTCCTTTAATTCATATCTGGCCAGAAAAGTGATATTGACTTCTACATATGTATAATATATGTATTCAAAGGTCGTTTAAAGATAAAACATTACAAAAAAGGAATGCATCTGAACCATCCATGTATCTTAATTTAACTGTTGTGAATAATAAGGGTGGTTATATTTTGCGAAAACTAAATCCACGATTACAAAGTGGTTACACTCAAATATGAACAATCCGTTTTTAAGATTTCAGGTTAACTGTACTAGATATTGTTCATGTAATATCCCGTTATTTTTTTTAAGAAAATTAATAAGAAATATATTTATTAAGTGGTAGATTTTATAAAATTAGAGGGACTAAATATGTCAATAAACAAAACTTTAAAATTTTGGGATAACTACACATGAATGCCGGCCGTAGTATGGTTGCTAACCAAATTAAGATTCTAGATTAGGTTTATCCTATGCATTTGAATCAATGATTAGTTGAGGAAATCTTTAAGTTTGAGGTTGGGTTCGTATTTGAAGTATTGATCGTGAAGGATCGTCGTTCGTTAAAAGACATCTAAGAGATCTATCATTGGTTAATGTACGGATTTTTTATGTTCCTCACTTTTGTGTTTATTCGATCCGTTGTTTATGTGTTAGTTCCGTTTACGTTTATTTGATTCGTTACGTATATGTACGATTTCCTTGCTTTTCCTTTCGACTCTTTCTCTTCGATTTGGTTAATGTGTTCTTTCTTCCACCAAGTCGGTTTGCTTTCACGTCCAGTTAATTGATCATCTAGTTCTCTTTCGGTTTTGCATGCGGTAAATCGATGTTTGAATATGTAAGTTGTTATATGCCCAAGACACGTGTCACACAGAGATACTGCTGAGGAATATGTAAACCTATAGGGTCGCACTCGCACACAAAGAATGCGTTTGTTTCCATCTTTAGAAACCCGGATTAAATCAAATTGATTAAGAAAATAATTATTCTTAAATGATAATTATGAAAATATGTGTTAAACTGTAATTATGATAATTACGGAGTATTATACGTAATTATATATATATAATTATATTTAAAGTTTAAAGGATAGAGGTGGTTTCAATTGGAAACCATATTAGATTGGAAACTTTGAAAACCGTCAATTTTATTAGTTAAATTAATGAAATTGGTTCATAGAGTTGTTTAATATGATCAAATTGTTTCATATAATTCTTTGTTAATGAAATTGTTTCATATATTTGTGTTTTTTTATGTAGTTTCATCTATTTTTCTCATTCTGATGAAATTGTTTCATATATTTTCGCATCTGATGAAACTTTTTCATTTTTACATAAAAAACACAAATATATGCAACAATTTCATCAATAAAAGAATTATATGAAACAATTTCATCAAATTAAACAATTTCATGAAACAATTTCATTAACTTAATCAATGAAATTGAGGGTTTCCACGGTTTTCAAAATTAAAGTGGTTTTCATTTGATTTATATATATATATATATATATATATATATATATATATTTGAATTTGAATTTGAATATGAATATTACAGATAATTACTAAACCTTATTTAATCCTTAGTTGAATTATAGTCTAACTATAATTCTTCTGGTATAAATAGGGCGTTAGAGTAAATCGTTTTTCATACGATTGAAATAATTAGAATTAACCTATCGGATAAATACAGAAAAGAAACCTTTTCTTTTCTGTAAAACACATATAGATCTAGGGTTCTAGGGCTAGCACCCGGTGGAGACGGGAAATGTGTTCGTGTGTGGACTGCCAATAGAGGAAACATACTTTGGTTTCTTGATGCTTCAATTGTAACCTTGATAGATCTTAAAAAGATACATATTCTAAACACCCTATGGTGTGGTTTATTTTAATTAAATGCATCATTGGATCCGATTGAGTTTTGAGCTTTATTTAGAAAAGTTTTCTATAATTGTTGTAACCAAAATATTTTATTTATTTTTCCGTTGCATTTTAAAAGTTACAAGTTTGTATTAAAAACCCTACAGTGGTATCAGAGCCACTTTGATGACATTTAATTAAAAGGGGAACAAAATATTATATGGCAGATTTAATTGAATCCTAAAATTTCTAAATTGGATTTAGAATTTTGGTTGGGCCTCATGTTGAAAGCCTTTTGAAACCAAAGCCTTAAAAGAGTTTTAAACTCTATTTTATTAAAGGTTAAAAGAAGTTGACCATTAGAGTTGACTAATATAAAAGGGTTTTTTCAAACCCTAAATTGTTCCTCTCTTTATCCGTATTCCAGCCACAAGCGACCCCTCACTCTTGTTTCACCATTGTCGGCCGCCGCTGGTTGGTCCTGACGTTTTCTTTTTCCCACGCCACCACGATGGTGATGTTTTCCGTTTTGTTGTCACCGACCACCACTTTATGTGGATTGGTCTCGATATCAGGCAAGTCCACGCCTCCACCTGGCTTGGCCATGGTGGCGTTTCTTCCAGACGGCGGCAACAACACTTTGGCTTCGGCCAAGGGTTTAAATCTAATCGATCTTGCTCTCTTTCTTCAGCATAGCCGCCACCGGCTTATTTGTCGTTGGTTCATCGGCCGACTGCGGCTAGTATCACCTGTTGTTGTTCCTCATTGTTCGGTTGTTGCCCTAAATGGCCGATCGAACCCCATTGCGGGACTGGTTTTTGTCTCGTTTATTTTTCCCATTACAGGCCATCGACAACTAGCTAAGGTTATGTTGCCACCGGAGATCACCGGCTACCACTGGTTTCTGCGTCTGTTGTCGTCGAGTTTAACCGTCTGTTTTATATCCAACGACCGTGTTACTGTTGGTAATGCCGTCGTCACCATGAACCACGACCAAGGTCATGGGTTTCTTGATGAACACCGATTGTTAAGTAACTGGTGGGCTGCTTCATAAACATCGTGGTTGATTTTCCTGTAAACCGGAAGTTTTTCGGTTGGGTCCAACGGCTGCTGCCGTTTTCTTGTTCACCACATCACCACTCCAACCGGGTGGAGTTTGGTTTTCTTTTGTTTTCAAGATTCCAATGCTAGCCATCGATCCTAACAATGATTTATGGTCAAATCGTTGCTGTTGAGCGGCTTGGATTCATGCTAAGAGCGGGACAGTGATGCGACTGGCGTTATGGCCTAAAGTTGCTATCACCGGCTGCTGCCATTGTTCATAGGACCACAACTAAAGGGTTGTTGGTCGTCTGTTTCTTTCTTTTCCTCTTACCATATATAGTTGATTGCTTTGGTCCATTGTCAAGCTATCAGTCGTACTACGACTTCGTTGTTGTTGTCACATGATAGGATCATGGCCTAGGACTATTTGGTTCATTGGCCTAATCCTCGACTTGAATCGTCGATTTTTTTTGAATTAGTTTGTCCCCAAAGTTCAACCTCCAAATCTTTGTTTTAGGCCGTTAGGCCAGTTTTTGGGTCCGGTAACTTTGCTGTTTTAAAACTCTCATCTCAAATGGTGTTCGCTTTTGACTAAGATAGTTCCGAGGATAATTGGCATTCATTTTGATCTAATTTGCCAATCATTTTAATTTTATGTTTAAAATTATAAATTTTGGGTTAGCAACCTAAGTTTCGAGGATGGGATCGATTTTAAATTTAACTTTGCCATATAATAATTCATTCCAATTTATCTTGGCCGTTTAATTATGTTAATTATAATTCGGCCAAATTATATTTGTTTTATGTAAATAAATGTATAATATATGGTTTGCCCCAAAGGCCCGTGGTTGATTTACTTTTATGTTGAAAAATTAAAATGTATTAATTGCATGGGATGTAATTTTTAATTTTAGAATTTTTTAGATAGGTGCAATTGTAAAATATATTAAGATATGTTATCTTTCTATTTCTAAATTGTAAATCAAACGAAGACGAAGTTCCAAGAGGTCGAGACAGAGTCCCTGAAGTTCACCAAGATGGCGAGGCCAGTGGGAGCTTGAAGACGTTATTAGAATTGACCGTGGTTGTTATGTTGGCTCACAACACCACATTAGTGGCAAATCCATATATGATATAAAATTAAATCCAAATTTTAAATCGGTAAATAAAATATGATATTTTAAAATTGATATGTTTATCGAAATCAAACCGATTTAATAAAGATAAGATTTTAAAACAAGATTTTTAAATATAAAATTAAAACGTTTAAAAAAGAATTAGAATGTTTTCTAAAATTAAACCTTTTACAAAACGTAAACTTAACGCCACCCATTTAAGGTACTTGTCAAGCATATTATAGGATCCCGGTATGGTCAGTGCTCAGCCAATCATGTCGGTTGAATGTAGTGTAAGATAAGGATCCAAATTAACGAGAATTAAGTGGACAGTTGCTTGGCCATTCACTTAAATAGTCGTATTTTGGACGATTGATCCCAGTAAACCCTAAGTCTAGTATTTAGGTGGGATCACGATACCTTAGTATGGTTTGTTTACTTGAGAATATCATGGAAAGTTGCTTGGCCATTTATGAGTATTTTCAAGGCGTTGAAGTAGGATTAAACGTGCCAATTTCTATATATGATATATTGAATAGGATACCACGACATCTAAGAGTTATGTTGAACATAAATGGATGATGCCTACCTAAATAGCCTAATTCCATAGACAAGTTATTTCTTGTGAAAACCATATAATTTACATTATAGATGGACCATGTACAGTTTGGTGGAAATCCAACGATGTCGTTTCGGACGAGAAAACACAAAAGGTACCCCATTTGCTGAATCGACCACAAATAGGTGTCGCGCTTAAACGTCCATAACTTTTGCTACGGGGATCCGTTTTAAGCCCATGACCCGTCAAAAACAACCTTAAAATGAGGAGCACTCCATGGCATGTCTCTTTCTGGAAATACACCATGATTTGAATGGGTTTCGATAAACTGTATGATGTACGTTCGTTCGGTTTGGCCAATGCGTGGCTTCGGCAATATCTTGCACGAGAGCGAGTTTATTTCAAGTTATTTCTTGTGAAAACCTTATAATTTACATTGTAGATAGACCATGTACAGTTTAGTGGAAATCCGATGAGGTCGATTCGGACGAGAAAACACAAAGGCTACCCCCTTTGTTGAATTGGCCAAAAATAGGTGTCGCACTTAAACGTCCATAATTTTTGCTACGGGGATTCATTTTAAGACCATGAACCGTCAAAACGAACCTTATAACGAGGATCACGCCATGGCATGGTCTCTTTATGGAAATACACCAAAATTTGAATGGGTTTTGATAAACTTCATGATGTACGTTCGTTTGGTTTGGCCAATGCGTGGCTTGGAAATATTCTGCACGAGAGCGGGTTTATTTCAAGTTATTTATTGTGAAAACCACATAATTTACATTGTATACGGACCATGTACAGTTTGGTGGAAATCCGACGAGGTCGGTCCGGACGAAAAAACACAAGGGTACCCCCTTTGCTGAATCGACCAAAAATGGGTGTCGTGCTTAAACATCCATAACTTTTTCTACGGGGATCCATTTTAAACCCATGACCCTTCAAAAATAACCTTAAAATGAGGAGAACGCCATGGCATAGTCTCTTTCTGGAAAAACACCATGATTTGAATGAGTTTCGATAAACTGCATGATGTACGTTCATTCGGTTTGGCCAATGCACGGCTTCGACAATATCTTGCACGAGAGCGGGTTTATTTCAAGTTATTTCTTGTGAAAACCTTAAAAATTACATTGTAGATGGACCATGTACAGTTTGGTGGAAATCCGACGAGGTCGGTCTGGAGGAGAAAACAAAAGGGTACCCTCTTTGCCGAATCGGCCAAAAATAGGGGTCGAGTTTAAACGTCCATAACTTTTGCTATGGGGATCCGTTTTAAGCCCATGACTCATCAAAACGAACCTTAGAACGAGGAGCAAGCCATGAAATATCTAATTCTGGCAATACACCATGATTTAAGTGGGTTTCGATAAACTGCATGATGTACGTTCGTTCGGTTTGGCCAATGCGTGGACTCGACAATATCCTGCACGAGAACGGGTTTATTTCAAGTTATTTCTTATGAAAACCTTATAATTTACACTGTAGATGGACCATGTATAGTTTGATGGAAATCTGACGAGGTTGTTCCGGACGAGAAAACACAAAGGGTACCCCCATTTGCTGAATTGGTCAAAAATGGGTATCGCGCTTAAACGTCCATAACTTTTGCTACGGAGATCCATTTTAAGCCCACGACCATTCAAAACTAACCTTAGAACGAGGATCATGCCATGGTATGGTCTCTTTCTGGCAATACACCATCATTTGAATGGGTTTCGGTAAACTACATCATGTACGTTCGTTCGGTTTGGCTAATGCGTCGCTTCGACAATATCCTGCACGAGAGCAGGTTTATTTGTAGTTATTTCTTGTGAAAACATTAACACTTACATTTTATATAGACCATGTACAGTTTGGTGGAAATCCGACGAGGTCGGTCCGGACGAGAAAACACAAAGGGTACCCCCTTTGCTGAATCGACCAAAAATGGGTGTCGTGCTTAAACCTCCATAACTTTTGCTACGAGGATCCGTTTTAAGCCCATGACCCTTCAAAACTAACCTTAGAATGAGGAGCACCCCATGGCATGGTCTCTTTCTGGCAATACACCATGATTTGAATGGGTTTCGATAAACTGCAGGATGTACGTTCGTTCGGTTTGGCCAATGCGTGGCTTCGGCAATATCCTGCACGAGATCGGGTTTATTTCAAATTATTTCTTGTGAAAACCTTAAAATTTACATTGTAGATGAACCATGTACAGTTTGGTGGAAATCCGACAAGGTCGGTCCGGACGAAAAAAGACAAAGGGTACCCCCTTTGCTGAATCGGCCAAAAATGGGTGTCACGCTTAAACGTCCATAACTTTTGCTACAGGGAACCGTTTTAAGCCCATGACTCGTCAAAACAAACCTTATAACGAGGAGCACACAATGGCATGGTCTCTTTCTGGCAATACACCAAGATTTTAATGGGTTTCGAAAAACTGCATGATGTACGTTCGTTCGGTTTGGCCAATGCGTGGCTTCGGCAATATCCTGCATGAGAGCGGGTTTATTTCAAGTAATTTCTTTGTGAAAACAATATAATTTACATTGTAGATGGACAATGTACAGTCTGGTTGAAATCCGACGAGGTCAATCCGGATGAGAAAACACAAAGGGTACCCCTTTTGCCAAATCATCCAAAAATGGGTGTCGTGCTTAAACGTCCATAACGTTTGCTACGGGGATCCATTTTAAGCCCATGACTAGTCAAATCGAACCTTTGAGTGGGTTTCGATAAACTTCATAATGCACGTTCGTTCGGTTTGGCCAATGCGTGGCTTCTGCAATATCCTGCACGAGAGCGGGTTTTATTCAAGTTATTTCCTGTGAAAACCTTATCATTTACATTGTAGATGAACCATGTACAGTTTGGAAGAAATCCGACGAGGTCGGTCCGGACGAGAAAACACAAAGGGTACCCCCTTTGCTGAATCGGCCAAAAATGGGTGTCGAGCTTAAACGTCCATAACTTTTGCTATGGAGATTCGTTTTAAGACCATGACCCGTCAAAATGAACCTTATAACTAGGAGCACGCCATGGAATGGTCTCTTTATGGTAATACACGAAGATTTGAATGGGTTTCGATAAATTGCATGATGTACGTTCGTTCGGTTTGACCAATGCGTGGCTTCGACAATATCCTGCACGGGAGCGGGTTTATTTCAATTTATTTCTTGTGAAAACCATATAATTTACATTGTAGATGGACCATGTACGGTTTGGTGGAAATCCAACGAGGTCGGTCCGGACGAGAAAACACAAAGGGTACCCCCTTTGCTGAATCGGCCAAATATAGGTGTCGCGCATAAACGTCCATAAAATTTGCTATGGGGATCTATTTTAAGCCCATGACCCGTCAAAACGAACTTTAGAACGAGGATTACACCATGACATGGTCTCTTTTTGGAAATACACCATGATTTGAATGAGTTTCGATAAACTGCATGATGTACGTTCGTACGGTTTGGCTAATGCGTGGCTTCGGCAATATCCTGCACGAGAGCGGGTTTATTTCAAGTTATTTCTATTGAAAACCTTATAATTTATATTGTAGATGGACCATGTATAGTTTGGTGGAAATCCGACGAGGTAGGTCCGGACGAGAAAAAACAAAGGGTATCCCCTTTGCTGAATTGGCCAAAAATGGGTGTCGTGCTTAAACGTCCATAACTTTTGCTACGGGGATCCGTTTTAAGCCCATGACCCGTCAAAAAAAACCTTATAACGAGGATCACTCCATGGCATGGTCTCTTTCTGGAAATACACCAATATTTGAATGTGTTTCGATAAACTTCATGATGAACGTTAGTTCGGTTTGGTCAATGCATGGTTCGGAAATATCCTACACGAGAGCGGGTTCATTTCAAGTTATTTCTTGTGAAAACCTTTTTAGTTACATTTTATATGGACCATGTACAGTTTGGTGGAAATCCGACGAGGTCGGTCCGGACGAGAAAAAACAAAGGGTACCCCTTTGCTGAATTGACCAAAAATGGGTATCGCGCTTTAACGTCCATAACTTTTGTTATGGGGATCCGTTTAAAGCCCATGACCCGTCAAAATTGTTAAGTATGATTTTATAGTAATCACTGTATTTATAGGCTTGGTCTAATACTGTGTCTTGAGGTCTTAATCAGTATTGTATTAGCCAAGGGTATTTAAGTCCCTTGTGGCTTTGGTCTTTGGAAGTGATGAAAGCACATTCAATACAATTCTCATACTTTACGCTTACTCTCTCTCTCTCTACTTTCTCTCTCTAAGATTTAGAGATCTTGGATTATCAATTGGTATCAGAGCCAATCTAAATCTGAGAGGATGGAGAGAATCGTTTTTCGTTTACTGAATTTTTGATTTAATCAGAAAATTTGATCGATTTTCTTGATTTTTTCAAGAAAATCTCATTTTTTGATTTTTAATCAAATTTGGTCTGTTTTGTGAACGAACTTTTCTGAAATTTGGTTTGTTGGATTCGATTTTAATTGTAAAACATATTTGATTCACATCATTTTTCAAGAAAATCAAGTTTGGTTGTTCGATTTTGTGTTTTTCGAGTTTCTGGAAAACGGTTTTTCACGTACTGTTCATATAACGAATTTGTGGTTTTTTAATCGAAATTGTTTGTTACAAAATGTTAAAATCGTGTTTTCGATCATATGTGTGTTTGGAAATCTCATTAATTTTGTGTCTGTAATCGATTTTAGAAGGAATCTGAGTTTTGTTATCGTCTTTGCGCCAGATCTGTGATTTGCGCGAGTTCATCTGATTTGTGCGAGTTCATCGTGAAAGGAAGGTTCTCTTTCTCTGAAGTTTACGCAAAGTAAAGTTTGCGTTAGCATCGATTTGCGCAAGTTACATCTTGTAACACCCTTCAAACCTGAAGATAGCAACTGAATTAAAATTTTCTAAATACATCAATAAATACTTCAACCACAAACATAAATTGAGAATTAATCCCCAAGATGACATTCATCCTATACATGTGTCCCGGAGTCCAACCCAAGGGACGGGTGTTACTAAACCCAATAACAATCACTATCTCCAATATGCGGAAGACTTCACCAGCTACTTACCCTTGTATAAAGCTAAGGCTCAATCCTCATAGCACTTGCTAGAACCGAACCCCCAACTGGAACCTGATGCACATGCCGACAAATAAAAAGGTTAGGCTTAACGCCTAGTGAGCTCAAGAGTTTTAACATGAATGAATATATCTTTGAAAGACAGGAAATCAGTTTTAAAGCGAGATCTTTCGAAATAATATACTTTAAAATGGAAACGACACATTTTTCCCACAACATGCACTTTTAAAGATAATGCTCCCAAACACACCCTTCATGTAAAATGATGCAATCCGGAACTCACCCATAATGGGGTCATAGTTCGATATTCCAATTATGAAATTGTAAATAAAACCTCATATCCCATAACACCCAAAACACGGGCGAGACATAATACTCGGCCCATAAATAAAGGAAAACGATTCTTAAATAATATGGTACGTCATTGAAAACATGTAACCCAATTTAATACTCACGCGTCCATAAAGTAGAATGAAATCCCAATATTAAAACATGGACAATTAAATATCCAAAATACGACGGGGGCTTCCTGTATCCGTTGAGAGTGGAGGAACACAAAAGTATGCCACTCATACAACGTTAATCGTATGACACTTCACGACACACAATCCTAAGTGTCCCTACGACTCCCTTCAAGCTACACCAAAGAGTCAACTGACCTTAGCGATATAACAACGAGAATACCGCTCCAAGGCCCGGCCCAAGGGGGATACAACCAAGGCATTGCCCCACCTGGCGGAGGTCCAAAACGCCCATCCAATGGCTACTTCACGCCATGATAGCACCACCCGAACTCAATCCTCCTAGTGTACTCCTTGAACGAACAAGGTCATAAAACATGTGTCCCGGAGTCCAACCCCGTACCACCCAAATGACCATCAAATAAGACTGACTCATGTGCCTATGGATCCAATGCAACACAGTCTAATATTACACGACTATACCTGAATGACAACAGCACTCGAGCCTGTAATTATAAATATGCGATAAAAATACATTTAGATGTGAGCCATGAAATGGGACTCTACAACGAGCTATTAAATCAGGACAAATGTCCACAAGACTCTTTTAAGCCAACACCGAGCTAAAATGCTCAAGATCCATTTGACCAACTAATTATCGGTTCCCCGAGTAATAAAATGTCTTTAAACAATGTTTACGAAGACACATACCTCAAAGACGAGATTAACCCAAAACTCAACACATAATGGGACCAAAGGTTTTCCAAAGGGTTTATGAATGCAAATACACCAAAATGCATATATTATGAAATAGACTTCTCTTGTACCAAAATCACCAAGTGAGATACATTTTTACTTCAAAATACTAAAAACTTATCAGCAGTTAACCGTTTCAAGTAGAACACTTTAAAATAACCATTTTGGCATGTACACCGTTTTCACAAATCAACTTGAACTCACCTTGCTAGATTTAGGCTAAATCTAGATTTCACCCAATGAGCTCTTTTGAAGACCGCTCGAATCCTCAAGCCGGAAACTTCCAAAACCTAGATCCAAACATTTCAAACCATAAATACCCATAATCAACCATATAGAAGCATTTCCCCCAAACAATATACCAAAACCCCAAACGAGATCAAAACCCTAGTTTTCTCCAAAACTTACCAAATCCGAGATTTGAGAAACCAAACACTAAGAAACCATCAATGGAGCATTTTATAACTTATTACAAGAAAACTTACCCTTGAAGACAAAGAGACTTCCAAGAACACCCAATCCAACACTTCAAACCGAGCTCCCAACCGTTGAACTTGATGAGGAAGATGAAGATGAAGGTTTTGTGGTTTAAGCTCCCAACTAGCTAGATGATTAAGAATCATATGGTTTGGGGAGGGAAAAACCCCCAAAATGGGTTAGGGTTCGGTTTTGGTGTTTGGGAGAGAAAAGGGAAGAAGATAGAAGTGAGAGTGAGGGAAATGGTTGAGAATCGCGACTCTTAAAAGACCTTGAGGCCGACCGCGATTGTGCCCGGCGATTGTGCCAGGGCACTATCGCCCAAAACGTACCGCGGGCACACCCCCGCTGGCGATTGTGCCCGACGATTGTGCCCAGGGCACTATCGCCAGGGCACTATCGCCCAGAGTGTACCGAGGCTCGTTTCTTCCCGTTTTCCGCAAAGACCACTCATGACATGATAAGGCTTAATAGGTAAGATATAAGGATGAAATTCTACGATAAGAAACAAGAATTTCTCAAAAGGGTTGGCTTTCACCGACAGGAATTTACGGGTGTTACAATCCTCCCAACCTTAGAATGATTTCGTCCTCAAAATCTAGGTTCCCATGAAATCTCTCCCGCAAGAAGATTGACCTTAACCCGTTGCTAGCACTACCAACACGTCCCTTACACCGATACTAACATTGCTGCCCCTCTTGGGCACAATATACTCATAACCGAGCGTACACTTAACTCTCCAAAATAACCTTTTACTCACAAGGTTATGGTCGTCTCCCAACCTTGGGTGACAATTACTACCTCCAGGTAGTTAGTGACCTCAAATTCTCGCTGACCAAACTTTCCTTCGGATCTACGGTTCTGAACACAACATCAAAGATCGCTACCAAACTTCAAAGTTCCTCAGATTTCAACTGATCCATTCTTAATATCGATAAAGATATTCTTCTAAGGCGCACCAAGCATCCTTCAGATACTACTTAGCCCCGATTCGGTCAACACTCAACTCCGTTCCAACACCAATCCTCACAACAATCCTTTAACACACGCTTTACTACCACAGAAATGCTTAAACACATCGATACTTAATCCTCAACACCCAAACTCCTTCCAAATTCCATCACTGAAAGGTCAATATTTCTCATTGTTCGACCGGGATACATCCAAACATTCCCAGCTCCACTGACTCCAAGAAAACGAGTCGACACCTAGGGCTAAACGGTGACCTCGAAAACATGGACATCCCGTCCAAAATCCCATTCTAGACAGATAGCCGTACTCAGGTTGACACCTACCAGAGAGCTAAAATTTCAAATATTACATCTCTAACCGACATATCACCAAAATTTCCTTTAATCGCGGAACCCGCTAAGACGGTACACCAACCACATAAGCCATGGTGTCACACTGACGAGCAACCCACCAAATCGAACCCAATCTAATCGCCCACAATACCTAAAACTTCATCCTGCATGATTACCGAGGTATGAAATTACTTCCTTAGTTAACTGGGAAGACTTAAATCTACTATTTCCCTTAGTACAAACGCGCGCAGATTCACAAACCGAAACCTCGCACATTCAAGACTGACCGCAAGTCGGATCATCCAACGTTTCAATTCTCAAGGACTCCTCTAGTCCCCTAATTGCAACTCCTTTCCACGACAGGGGGTTAAACCTATAGGCTTAATGAGTTCAAGGTTTTTCGAATCATGTGCCAATTTAAACTTTTATAAACTTTCAAATGCACAAGCTTCTTAACGATTAAACGTGCGGCAAAATACACTACCGTTCATTCGATAGGTTTCAAAATTGATCATTAACACAACGCATATGAACTCGTTTCCAAAATTCATATGTTCGATACTTACTTTAATACAGACAGTCATAAAATATGCGCAATAATTTACACTATATGTGAAAATAGGTTCCTGGATTACAACATGTGCAATAAAGGTTTGTACAACTCCAAAAGAGAAATCCACAATTTTAAATTTTAAAATCCTTCCTCTTTAACCAAAAGACGTTGCGGCCTAAAATTATCAACGATCCCAAACGCATTAGTTTAATCCTCAAAGCTTGGTAAAATAATGGGAATACAAATAAAGTTTCAAGTCGAGTTTAAAGCTTCAGATCGTACAGATAAACACCTTTGACCAAAAAGTAACTGCAACGATATAAACATTGCTAACTCAATAAATGTATTGCGGAAATTTTTAACGGTAAGAGTAATTGATTGAAATATGAACAGAACAAAAGTCCTGTTTGAAATGATGTAAATCTTTTATATATTTACTCATACCAACGTTATAATTAAACTCAAATGCAAATAGTATGCAACGATTGACATTTGTATAAAGCCCAAAGATAAATTGCATGATAAGAGAATTCCCCCAAAACAACATGTGGGACGACACCGATTAATAAGTCTACATTTAGACGCATGCAGAAATGTATGAACACATGCTCCAACCTTATTTATGTAACGCAAAAGGACGTGCAATGAGACACCATGGACCCAACTGAATTTTCCGCAAAACTCAGTAATGCTAAAAAGCATGCAGTGTCAAATTTTCATCTCTCAACAAAGTGTGCAAGGCGACTATATGTTTAAAATATTAATCTTCTAAGAGTTTCCTCTTTTAATGCAATGAAAAGTAAAATGACACCTTTAACAAAATTCACATGGGACACGACGCCAAATAACTCGCAAGCTTAACAGAAGCAAAATTAAAACTCACGCATGAAAAGACATCGCATAAAACAATACTCCATGAAATTTCAACAAAACTCACACAAACTAAAAATCCTCAAGAAATTCCGACTCGAAACGTGGGATTAACCTTTCCTTTAAAACCATCAACATATTTGGAGGTGATCCAATGTCTAGGTTAAAATCTCATAGTTACTTGCCCAACCCCCAAAAGACATTAAAACATGGATAAGACAATATTCGAAAATAACATTACACACAAGACTTGGATAAGGAGACTTTTGATCACAATTTGCAATTACGTGCAACAAAACAATTTCAAGTATGCTTAAGCTCACAGTTAAAAAAAATTGGTGAGTGTTAAATGTTTTACCAAGACTTCAAGGTATAATACACTTTATGCTTCGAATACATGATAAACAGTTGATGCAAACTTATTTTAGAAATAAACTTCATGCATGAATTTGGTCGGCACTCAGCATCTTAGGACTACACTCCTCTATCATCCCGGCATACTTTTGCCATTCTGACACATCAAACATCTTAGAGCCACGAACCCACTAATTGGGTTGAATTACAATTTTCTCCTCGAAATAAAATTGGTCTAACGAACTTATAGTTCTAATCCAACCAATGATTCTTACTCAAGATGATCAGCTTAAGGCCTTTATCACACTTAACTATCACTTCAACGTGGCATTGCTATAGATATCAACCTTTCTTTAGATTACTCGCTTAGAAACTTTCTCACTACCCCAACGGTAATCCTACCAAGGTAGTTTAAGTATACACATGTAGCATGTAGCTTCACCATGACACTGGCCAGGTGCCATTATGAACGTACCGTACACGATCATCCTTGCGACCCTCGATAAGTTTTCCGTTTCTAGCGACTCGATCAATCCTCAAAACATCTTATCTTAAGGCAACTAATATGCAACTTCACTTTCAATCACTTATAAGAACTCTAGCTTGAGTCTAGGCATCCTAAAATCAATATCTAATTCTCTCAAATTTAAGCTCTGATACCAACTTGTAACACCCTTCAAACCTGAAGATAGCAACTATTTGATTCCGTTTCACAATTGAAATTCTGTTTCACAATTGGTATCAGAGCTCAGTACAGATTGAATTGAAATTTTTGTTTTTCGGTTCTGTTATCTGTCAAAGATTCAAAATTTTATTATTGTGTGATTGCTATTCAAGTAATTTTTGATTGATTTGTGATCGGTTTGTTTTTTATGTTGATTGGGTACTATTTGATTTGAGTATTGCATCGTTTTAATTTGATTATTTGATGATTTTTGCTGGTCTGGATGCGTTCACGAGTCGATACTGGTTAATCAACCAAGTCTCACGTAGAGTAATTTTTGTTGAAATTAATTGGTAACAATCAGTTCTAATCGTTTAATCGATCGTTTTTGCAAAGTTTGGTTGTTCAATTTTGAGTATTGATTAGTTTATGGGTTGATTTCTGTGTTTCTGGGTCGATAAGTATCAAGAACATATCGGTCTAAGCCTATATCGGTTGAACTTTATCGGTAGAATATCTCTCCTTTTATCGGTCTTTCACTATCGGTCGACCACACCTTATCGGTCGACCGGTACACACACAGTCCACCCCGGTCTAAGCATTCTATCAGTCTAAGCATTCTATCGGTCTAAGCACTATCGGTCTAAGCACACTATCGGTCTAACATTCTACCGGCCTTTGCACTTCCCCGGTCGAACAAGTATACCGGTCAAGCACTCCACTGTTTGCGCCAATCACTGTTCCTATCTTAGAATTTTTTTTCTGAGAAATTTTCAAAACTGTAATATGGCTTTTAATAGTGGAAATTTTTTCTCTAGGGGCGCTCGTGCTAAGTCTGCGAAGGGGGACAAAGTTCTGTTCGTGATCAGATTTTTCTGAATTTCATTCTAAGATTTTCAGTATTGTGTGATTTTATCTTGATTTCTAACGATCTCATATTAGTTGATTGTATCGTATCAGATAAGTTAGTCTACTAATCGTATAAGTAAAGATGTCTCGGGAAGCTCTTGCTATTGGAACAGATGTGAAGCCTCCAGTACTCTTCAAGGGGGAGTACGAGCAGTGGAAGGACAGATTCTTGGACTTCATCGATCGACATGATTTGGGAGATTATATCAGAAAATCTCTGAAAGAAGGAATCATGACACCTCCAACCAAGGTTCTCACTGTAGCCGGAGAAAATGGTGAAGAAGAAGAAACTGAGTATAAGTTATCGATTGGTGAATATACGGAAGATCAGCTGAAGAGACACAAGGGTGACAAGTTGGCAAGATCATTTATTCTCCAAGGCATACCGAACGAAATATATGTCAAAATTGATAGCTACAATGCTACCGGCAAGCAAATGTGGGATCAATTGGAGAAGATGATGATTGGATCAAAAGTCGGCAATCAACTTAAAGTTTCCAACTACTTGAATAACTATGAAGAATTCAAAGCCAAAGCTGGAGAATCACTTGAAGCCACTTATGACAGATTTGTCACATTGCTGAATGAGCTCAACAAGAACAAGATCAACAAATCTCAAGTTGAGCTGAATGTGAAATTTCTCAGCAACCTTCAGCCAGAATGGAAAAGATTCACAAGACAGATGAGGCAGTTGAAAGATCTGAACGACATTCCACTTCATGAAGTTTATGAAATCCTCAAACATAATGAGGAAGAGGTGAATGAAATCAAGGCTGAGATGAAGAAGGCTGACAAAGAAGTTGTTGATACAGTTGCTCTTGTTGTCAAGAAAAAGTCCAAGAAGAAGAAGGTGATAGCATCCGAGTCTGAAGAAGCGGATAGTGAGGCAAAGTCTGACTCTGACGATTGTGAACAACTGAAGGAAGCCATGCTAATGTTAACCAAGGCTTTCCAAAAGAAGTTCTATAAAAAGCCAAACTCCAACAGTGAGAGGTACTCGTCTGGTCTGAATAACTACAAACATAAGGAGAAAGTTGAAGAAAAGAGACCAGAAGACAAGAAGAAGGATGGAACTGATGAGTTCAAGAAGGAAGAACCAATGAAGTGCTACAACTGTGGCAGATTCGGTCATTTTGCCAAGGACTGCCGAAAACCTAAAGTCCGAAACTCCGAATATTATAAGAATAAGATGCTTCTAGCCAAGCAACAAGAGACTGGAAAATCATTAATGGCGGAGGATGAATACTGGCTTGACCATTCGGATCAAGAGTCTGAAGAAGGAGAGAAGGATGAGACAGCACATCTGTGTTTGATGGGAAAGAACCAGTCAGAAGCTGAAGTTGATTCTGATGATGGAGACAATGATGAGGTATGTAACTTAACTGAATCTGATTTTCTGAACCAAATGCATGCCATGATGTCTAATCTCCAAGAATTAGAGTCTAAACTGAAGCGAGAGAAAGGTGTCATAAATGAGAAAAATCAATCTATACACAAACTTAGTAATGATATTGCTGAGAAAAATGTATTAATTGAAACTTTGCATAAAAATATAGACACCTGCACTAAAGAAAATACTATAATTCATAAAGAGTTATCTGAAACTGTTTCTAAATATAAAGAATGTGAGTTTAAGTCTATAGAGATTTCTAAAAGGTATTTTTCTACTTCAAAAGAAAAGAATTCTTTAATAGACAAGGTAAATGCTTTGGAAGAGAAATTACATTCTTTAGGTCAAACTGAACACACTATTCATTTGAACAAACCTAAAGAGAAACCTGATACTTGGGGACTTGGTTACAAGAACCCACATCATCTCAAAAAGGTTATATCTGAAGTGCCTGCACTTTATGACTTTGGGTTTATGTTGTTGGCTCCTCAACATCCTGAACTCAAACCCTTTTGGACTAGTCTGTCTGAAAAAGATAAAGCCATGGAATATGATAAAAGAAAGAACACATCTAAAGTTCAACTTCCATTTCGCTATGATAAGTTGAATAACAGTTATAGTTCTAATAAATCAAAATTTCTCTCAAATGATTACTTTGAGAGTTATTCTGTACAAGAGTTGGAGGTTAAACCCATCGAAGGTAAGCTTTACGTACCTCCTCTAGTTTTGGAAAGTAAAATTTCTGAACTCGAGAATACTCTTACAGAAGAAAGAATTTTGATGGATTTAGAACAAACTGTATTTTCGACAGTGTTCAAAACTACTAATTTTCTTAAATTCTTCAAGGTTTTAAATTCTGATGACAGATCTGGTTCACTTGAGACTGAGCTTAATTTCTTAAACTCTGAAGGTGTTTTGAATGATAGTGTTGCTCAATTTGATTTTACTTCTAAACTTCCTGATCATTCATCTTGTGTTGTTAATTCTTTTGGTCAACCTAGTGTGTTTGACAAAGGTGAAACATTAACGAAAGTTGATAAATCAGTTTCTGTGAAATCGAAGAAAGCAAAAGGTAAGAAACAAAAATCTCAGCTTTCACAGAAACCGATCCCCACTGGTAAGCCAAGGAAGAAGCATTTTCTTAATTCTCATCATTCTAACTCTAAAGTTTCAAATGTTTCAGATTTGAGAAAGCAAAGGGTTGGAGTTAAGACTGCATGGATACCGAAACAAAAGATAGACGAGATAGCTAAATCTAGTTCTAGTTTTATTTTGAATAAAAAGACTTCTAGTAAAGATGATGTGATTGTGAATGTTGCTACTTTTAAATCTAATCTTGTTGATTCTCGCAAGAAGTACTCTATAAAGCAATTATTCCAGTTAGCACCATCAAATAAAAAGTTTTTAAATTATGGTGAATGTGATTATGCTTCTCGTAAATATTCTGATGTTTGGTATGGTTCATATAATGTTTCATCCTATCATTATCATTCGTCTTATCATACTTCTGGTTTTCAAAGAAAAAGCGGACCCAAATTTAAATGGGTGCCAAAAGCAAGTACTAACAGTGGAGGTCCCATTTTTAAATGGGTTCCTAAACCTCTTCTTTCTTGATTTGTGTTGTGCAGACCCGTCATATGTGGTACTTGGATAGCGGGTGTTCCAAGCATATGACCAGGCAGAAGAGTATGTTGTCTAATTTTACGGACAAATACTGCGGCACAGTTCGTTTTGGGAATGATCAGTTTTCACCTATTCTGGGATATGGTGATGTTGTACATGAAAACCTTACGATCAAGAAGGTGAGTTATGTTGAAGGCTTAGGGCATAACCTATTCAGCATTGGCCAATTCTGCGACAAAGACTTAGAGGTTAATTTCAAGGCCAAGACATGTTCAGTACGCACTGAAGAAGGAAAAGAACCCTTGGTCGACACTCGCAATTCAAACCTCTACACCATCAACTTGTCAAAGGTCCAGGCTGACAATCAGGTCTGTCTACTATCAAAGGCCTCGATGCAACAAAGTTGGTTATGACATCGATGACTTTCTCACCTCAACTTTCGGTACATCAACAAGCTGGTCAGTGGCAAGCTAGTGAAAGGTCTTCCAGAACTGAAGTATGAAAGAGAACATCTATGTGCAACATGTGAAAAGGGCAAGATGAAGAGAGCCCCACACAAACCAAAGTCTGAACCGAGTACCAACTCTCCTTTAGAGTTGTTGCATATGGACTTGTGCGGTCCTATGCGAACGCAAAGCTTAGGAGGAAAGAAGTATGTGCTAGTTATCGTGGACGACTATACGCGATAGACTTGGGTTAAGTTTCTACGGTCTAAAGATGAGACTCCCGATGTTCTTATTACGTTTCTGAAGATGACCCAAGTCAATCTGCAAAAACAAGTCAAGATTGTCAGGACTGACAACGGCATAGAGTTCAAGAACAAGATAGTTGAAGAATATCTCGAATCGGTCGGGATATCACATCAATACTCTGCTGCTCGCACGCCTCAATAGAACGGAGTCGTTGAAAGGCAAAATCGTACACTTGTCGAGGCCGCTCAGCCAATCTTACTTACCTTTATTTTTGTGGGCTAAAGCTGTATCGACTGCATGTCACACTCAGAATTGCTCCATGATACACCGCAGATTTCAGAAGACTCCGTATGCGTTGATAAACAACCGAACACCAACCATTAAATATTTTCATGTTTTTGGTTGTACATGTTATGTTCTAAACGACCGAGAGAATCTGAACAAGTTCAGTGCTAAGGCGGATGAAGGCATCTTCGTTGGTTATTCATCTACATCGTCTGCATATCGTGTTTATTTGAAGAAGTCAAAGACTGTGATCGAGAGCGTTAATGTTACATTCGATGAGGAAATGGCTTCTGAGCATATCAGTTCAGAACCCGTAATTACCGGAGTATTAGCTTCTGGACCAACCAGTCCAGGACCTGCACCTCATGAGAACAAATCAGATGACTCTTCTTCGTCTACTTCTAAATTATCTGATTTGGATTTATTATTTGAACTGTTTTATGATGAATTTCTTGGCTCTAAAGTGCCTAAGTCTGTTGTGGTTGACAGGATAGAAGACTCGATGACTACTCATCCGACCACTTCCGATATCTCTACTGAATCAAATTCCCCAATTCGGCAAGAAGTTCCAATTCATAAGCCTACTCCGACAGTTGAAGTTGTAACCAACACTAATGAGACAGAAGTAGCTGACTCTGTAGGATGTACTGTAAGGACTGATCAACAGACTGCCTAAGTTGTACCTACTGCAACTTCTGCAACGACTACTTCAACTGCAACCCCCGTTAATTATGAACCATCTAAAGGCGATAACAGGAGATTCCTAGATGCTGACAATGATCAACATGCATCTAATCCTCTCCCTCATGAACATAAGTGGACCAAAAAGCACCCGGTACATCAAATTATTGGAGATCCTTCTGCACCGGTGCAAACTAGGTCGGCATCTTCAAATCTATGTATGTATGAATCCTTTCTGAGCAAGATCGAGCCTACTCGCGTATCTGAGGCTCTTGCCGATTCAGATTGGGTAACTGCAATGCAAGATGAGCTGAATCAGTTTGAAGCACTGAAAGCCTGGAGACTCGTACCCAAACCGCAAGGTAAAACTATCATTGGTACGAAATGGGTGTTCAAAAACAAGAAAGATGAAGATGGTACCGTTATCCGAAACAAAGCACGACTTGTCGCCAAGGGATATAGGCAAGAGGAAGGAATAGACTACGATGAGACTTATGCTCCAGTGGCACGTATAGAGGCGATTCGGATGTTCTTAGCCTACGCAGCCCACAAGAACTTCACCGTCTATCAAATGGACGTGAAGACAACTTTTCTGAATGGAGTACTCAAGGAAGAAGTCTATGTTTCTCAGCCAGAAGGGTTTTTAAATCCAGATAAGCCGAATCACGTCTACATCCTGGATAAAGCTCTTTATGGACTGAAACAAGCTCCTCGCGCCTGGTATGATATCCTATCTCAATTCTTGGTCAAGTCGGGTTTTACAAAAGGTACGGTTGATACCACTCTTTTATTAAAAAGGATAAAGGCGATATCATTCTTATTCAAATATATGTGGATGATATTATTTTTGGTTCTACAAATCCTAAGTACTGTAAGCACTTTGCAAACCTCATGGTGTCACGTTTTCAAATGAGCATGATGGGAGAGATGAATTTCTTTCTCGGATTGCAAGTCAAACAATTTTCAACGGGGATTTTTATCAATCAATCTAAATACATTCTGGATATTCTTCGGAAGTTCAAAATGGAAAATTGTAAACCGATTGGTACCCCAATGGCACCTGGTACTAAGATTGGCACCGATCTTTCGGGAAAGGATGTTGATGTTAGGATTTATAGAGGGATGATAGGTTCCTTAATGTATCTTACTTCTAGTAGGCCGGATATAATGTTTTCTACATGCTTATGTGCTAGATATCAGGCCTAAAGAATCCCATTTGTCTGTTGTTAAGCGCATTTTTAGGTATCTGAAGGGGACTGCAGATCTTGGTCTGTGGTATCCTAAGGATACAATCTTTGAACTAACATCTTATTCAGACGCAGATCATGTTGGTTGCATGTTAGACAGGAAAAGCACCTCGGGTCATATCCAATTCCTCGGAGATAAACTCGTCAGTTGGGCTTCGAATAAGCAATTATGTGTCTCCACATCAACGGCCGAAGCGGAATATGTAGCTGCTGCTAGCTGTTGTTCTCAGGTCTTGTGGATGAGAACACAACTGCGAGACTATGGATTTCACTTCAATAGAATTTCGATCTATTGTGATTCGAAGAGCGCTATTGCGATTACCGCTAATCCTGTGCAGCATACTAAGACCAAACACATAGATGTCAGGTATCATTTTATAAAAGATAATGTAGAATAGGGAACAATTGAACTTTACTTTGTAAAAACCGATTATCAGCTTGCAGATTTGTTTACCAAACCTTTAGACGAAAAGAGATTTAATTTTCTTGTCTCAAGACTTGGTATGCTAAATCTTAAGACCTAATCGGTGGTTACCTATTAAAGTTTCTTATTGTGGTTCTTTATCATTTCTTTATTATTATTTCCGCATGATACCTGCTATTTAATAGTTTGTTCATGATCTCAGGGGGAGTGTGAGATGTATCTTATAGATGGTCAATGTTATTTTGAGGGGGAACATTTCTAAATGAATGCATTAGTGATGCATGATTTTAGGGGGAACGTACATGTAAAGAGTATGGCGATGACTTCTGATTATTTCTGATCAGAACTCGTACATTAAGTGTTTTACTGCTTTATGTCATTTCAATTTCAGTGAACAAAGTTACTTTGACTAGACTTTTAGACTTTTGTAGGTTGAGATATGCTTCAAAGATCATATCTTTATGACTTTAAGCTTGACTTCGCGAGATGTGAGACTGTACTCGAAAGGTATAATTTCTTTTCTTCATCTCATTCATGGTTGAAAGAAGGTCAACTTTCAATCATAAAAAAACATGTTCTTAAATGTTCAAACCACATCCCGATTCTCAAACAGATTTCTTGAATTGGAAGTATGCTTTTAAATGTTTTCTGCTCCATCTATGCACTTTATCTGACAAAGTTAAACCATCTGAGCATCATATGCTTCATAAGAAAACATGGGATCAGTGTGCTAGGACTTCATTAAACTTCTATGGATTCACGTTAACCAGTGTTTCCTACCCAAGAAGTTAATCCTTTAGTGATTGAATGTGAGGAGTCAAAAGAAATGAGTGTGGGATGTGTGATGAGAGAAATGTTAAAAGAGAGTTTTGGTTAGCTGTGAGCTTAAAGATTAAAATAAAGAGGATGAGAGATCAGAGTAAAAGAATATTAAACTCTGCACCAACTACTTTCTGAGTCGGGCAACCACATTTCTAATGCTTCACAATTCTTGGTGAACATTATTGAAACATGCAACTAGCCCATGCCAACTCTTGACATTACCCCACCAGCCACTCATTTTCTTCTCAACAAGAAAATGTTTCATTTTCAAAGGGGACGCAACACATATGCTATCTGATTTTCATTTGGAAAATCTGGATATTGAAAAGAAGGAAGTTTGCCCCACCTTCATACTTCGTTTATGCACATTGAGTCTGTGTTTCACTACTTGTCTCAGTGGTTTACACTTTTTGAGCCTTATAAGCAAACATCATATGCTTAATTTATTTTATCACTTGCACGAACACACAAAGAATTTTGTTTCTTTGTCATAACGTTCATAGAAATTGCCTTTGTGGTGTTTCGATGATTGAATGGAAGCCCTGGGGGAGTGAACATCATAAAAGCTCCTTTATATTGTGTATTCGTTACACACAGTGACTTTGTGTTACTGACAGGCAATTTTAACTGGTTTATTTGTTTATTCAAGTGTTACCTTTCATATCTATCTATTTTGTCTGGATTTGTAAAGATCTGGATACACATCTTTATGAATTGACGGATCATCAGTGGTTCTGTTTGCAAGATTAGTGGTATAAGACATTTCTTGACATGAAGTTTTGATGAACTTCTCGCTCCTTTCATCAAAAAGGGGGAGAAGCGTCAATCAAGAAATGGGGAGAAGATTGGAAGTTTTGAAATAATTTCTGAAGAAGACGTGCTGAATTGAAGAATTTTTCTGCAGATGATTTGCTAAAGCATTCCGAGCTGAAACTGGAGATAATTTATTTCCAAAAGATATTATCATCGATTGGGGAGATTGCTACATTCTGAAGACAAAGAGGAAGATTACATTTTCTGAGCTTAAAGAATGATCTTGATCCAAAGGGGGAGATTGTTAAAGCACATATTTATTGGATTCAAGATCATAATTATCTGAAGATGGAAATCTGAAGTCAAAGCTGATAAAGTCGTCTCAACAAATAGTCTAGGGTCCTTTTGTAATAAATAGTCAAAAGTGTGTTTTTCGTATTTTATTTATTTGTTTTATATTTTAGTTATTAGTTTGTTTTTGTAATTTGGGCCCAAGCCTTGCAAAGCCCATTAGGCTATATGGCCTAAGTATAAATTATCTTATTTTTAGTGTTAATTAGGTTAGAGGTTAAAGAGAGCTTAATTGGAAAATTAATTATTGGGAGGCTGGCTTGTGGTTTGTGTGCCGTACACAGAGAGAAGTAAAGAAAAAGTTTGGTTTCTTCATCAAGAACGCTTGTAACCTGTTGAATCTTTCGATTAATCAATATCAGGTTTGCATTATTATGTTGTTTATTGATATACTTGATTGAATGAATACATATTGGGACACACAGCAACTGAATTAAAATTTTCTAAATACATCAATAAATACTTCAACCACAAACATAAATTGAGAATTAATCCCCAAGCTCACATTCATCCTATACATACATTCTAGGAAAAGGGACGGGTGTTACTAAACCCAATAACAATCACTATCTCCAATCTGTAGAAGACTTCACCAGCTACTTACCCTTGTATAAAGCTAAGGCTCAATCTGTCAGTATCTTAATTCTTAACAAGAACACACACTCAGAAAACAATATCAAAGAAGTTTGCGGAATAACACTTTGATATTCAATAACACGGTAACCAACACAGTAAATCTGATGAACAACTTGTAAACTTTATTGAATGATTGAAGTTACAAGATTAAACACATAACCTCAATATTGATGAACAGGATCACCAATACGAATTCTACTTCTCTAGAATTAGGATTACAAATCTTGAGGTTGATTCTCTCTATCAAAATCTAAAACTCAGAATTCTCACAAAAGTTTTCTAAACTATTCTAAAACAAATCTATACTTATATTGAAGATAAAAGATAATTACAAAATAATAAAAGATCTTCAATATAAACTTCCATCTTTATCTCCAAGCTTTCCAAAATCTTCAGTCCATCCAGCTGTCATCCTTGCTATACTAATCTTCATCACATAAGCAGTATTATCCTTCAGCATCATTAATACTCTGAGCAATATTAACTCCAACAGTACTAACTATGCTCAGCAGTATTAATCTCTTCAAGCAGTACTAACCTTGAACTAGCAGTACTAACTTTGATGAGCAACATTAACTTCAACTGGCAGTAGTAATTCTGTTGTAGCAGCATTAACCATACTTGATCATTTCTGAATTTCCCAACAATCTCCCCTTAACTTGACTTTTAGGAAGAGAAGTCAAGTTCTTCATCCGATCTTCTTAGATGCTCCCAAAACTTCATCATGGCTTATATTCCAGTATTTGCATCCAACCCCAAACTCTGATTGATTGTTCTTTGGATCAAATACTTAGCCATCTCTGAATCTGGAACACATCCTAGCTTCTTCTTCAGCATTGCATGAAGCTTCAGTCTGCTATGGTTGTACACTCTATCCACTAGGAAGTACTATGTGTGATTTAAATCCAAAGTCACTGCATATACTCCACTAGTTTCATATAGAGTCCAATTGTTGACTGTTTGAAAAACATTCCTTATGATCTCCTCGACTTCATCAGGTTTGAACATCATACACAGATACTCCATTACCAGTTTTGTAATTGAAATCCCTGGAGCTTTTAACTGATCTGCATACAACTTCATCCCTATATCAAACATTTCTTCAATATCTGACCTTGAGCATGTTCTAACAATCTTTTCCCAAGTACTGTAAACTTCATACTTTTCATCTTTCCTCTTCAGCCTTATGTACTCCTTTCCATCTACCTCCAGTACATCCCAGTGAATGACTTCAGGAGGTTTAACTCCTACAGGTTCAGCTGAAATTGGTTCAGGCACTTTGTCCATCACTACCATGTACATCTTTACATCCTCAGAGCTTGGAGGCTCTTTCTTTTCTGATGACTCAGGTGCCTCTTCTTCTTCAGCAACCTTCTCAGCCTCTGTTTCAGCGACTCTAGGCTTCTTTGTTATCTTTCTCCTTGCCATCATCTTTGTCCTTTTTAAAGTCCTTAGACTTTCACCAATAGTGGCTTCCTTCTTTGGAGTTTCTTGCTCATCTGGAAAAGGTTTTTCTATGAAATCATTGCTCTCTTTCATTCTCTTCTCCATCTCCACCCTGGCAGTTTCATTTCCTTGAAGCTTTGTCATCTCTGCATCATACAACCCTTTGATTTTCTCAAAATACATCTTTGAGAACATTTCCACTTTGACACCTACAACACCCTTGAGGAAAGTAATCATTTTCTTTCTATCTTGAGCACCAAGATATTTCTTTGAAGGTTGTCTTCTATTTGCATCCATTTTGATCTTTCCAGGCTTCCTTAGAGATATGGCTTTCTGCTTGTCTTGTTCTGTTGCTATGCTTTATTCAGTTCTGCAGCCATTGCTTTTGCTATCTCTCTATCTTTTGCCACTTGCACAGTTTCTGCTTCTTCAAGTTCAGCTTGTAACTTTCTAGCTAGATCTTCATCTGACTCAATCAACTTCTGCTTTTTCATTGGTTGATCAGGTTCAACTAATACTTCTTTCACCATTTCTGCTGCTTCATTTAGTTCAGCAGCATTAACAGTTTCTGCTGCTTTATTTGCTTGAGCAACATTAACTGTTTCTGCTGCTATTGATTCTGTTACTGCTGCTTGTGATTCTATTTCTGCTTCTTGTACAACATTTGTTGCAGATACTTGCTCCCCCTCAAACTCAACTTTCTCTTGCTCCCCCTTAGCTTTGGCATCTTCCATATTGACATCAGCTTCTGACTCCCCCTTTTTGGGAGCATCAGTCACTGGTTTCCTCCTTCGTAGTACAAATTTGTTTCTTCTTCTTTTGCAGAATCAATTTCCTTACCATTTGCTTCAAGTTGACAATATGTTCTTGTTGTGACAGAACTATCATTTTAAGCTCTTCAATATCTTTGCCTTGTTTGATCACATCCATGTTGATGTTTCCCATGGTTTCCATCAATTCAAAATAGTTATATCTGTCCTCACCTTCTCCAGAAGTGTTACCCTCTTTTGAAGGATCATTGGATCTTTTTGTAGTGGAAGTCTTCTGCCTAGCAGAAGCATTATCCACCCCCGTGGTTTCTTGGCACCTGGGACCTTTGGATGATTGCTCACCCAAAGTTGCCATGGGGAAGGTCTTATTTATGTTACCACTGACCTCCTCTGTGCTAGCAGGAGTAGTGGCAGCCTTAGCACCCATATGCTCAACCTCCACCTCAGTGAGCACCTCCTTGGGGTTGGGAGACACCCCTGTGGTTTCCCTGTAGATATTCTCTAAAGGAGAATTCTCCCTTAGAGGGCTTGAAGGCTCAGTGGGTGATGGTACAAGAAGGGAAGGAGCCTTCTTTACCTGTTTCCTTGTATAAGTTTGGGTGATTGGAGAAGTGGGCTTATTAAGTAGAGACTGGGGAATAAATATAGAGTGGGAAGGTTGGGATTGGCTAGCAGTGGGATGGTCTAATGAGGGCCTTGACCCTACTGCCATACCTTCTTCAGCGTGGGACACGACCATCATTTTAGAGAACAATGGGGTGTCAACTCCTTCCGAGTCCAGAGGGGATCTTTTCATGTTTGAAAAGACCTTACCTTTGGGGATTTTTGGTACATATACCTCATCAAAATGAGGTATATCCGTCAATTCATGGGTTATTACTTCTTGTACAAACCTGGGGTACATATAAAAACTCTTTTTACTTCCCAGGTTTGACACAAGATCATTAAAAAGCATTTGAGAAAACAATGGTGGCATTAGCCCAAAATTGCCTTTGATGCTCTATGTAAATAGTTGGCGATACAGTGAGAGCATGGGCAATGTGGCTTGTCTTGAGAAAATCCACAATCTGGTGGAATCCAGCGGCCTGTTTGGGCTTCTGTAGCATTGAAATCTCGTTATGCTCATCTACGAATGACATTGTTATCCCAGATTTATTCTAGTTGGTAAACAATCAATCAAGTAATCAAGCAACACAATAATAATCAAGAGATATAAAGATTAATAATAACGTACCAATCCCTTGAATAAACAATGAAACCCTTGAGTGTTCTTGATACCCTTTGAATACAGAGAAAACGTATAGCGACTATTTAGAAAATTATCAGAGTTCTTACTAAAACTAAACTAAACATAACTTTAAATACCTAAGCCTTATGGGCTTTAAGCTTAATGGGCTTTCTAATGGGCTTGGGCCCAATAGCTTAATAACTATTGACTTATTACACTTTAAACCCTTTAACTATAACTATCAAACAATTACAGTTTAGACCCTTTAATCTTGAATACAATTATTTGATCCAACAATGGATGCCATTGATTCTTGAGAGTTCTTGCCTGAAACTTACTAAGGAACTTGAAAGAGAAAGAATTAGAGAGACAATGAACAGTATTCAAAGAGTCGTTATGATCTTTTAGGCGGGCAAAGGGTAATTATAGTATACGGGACATAAGCAGTATTAACAACTAGCAGTATTAACTGAGAGCAGTATTAACCACTAGCAGTATTAACCACTAGCAGTATTAACTAACTAACAGTATTAACTGAGAGCAGTATTAACCAACTAGCAGTATTAACTAACTAGCAGTATTAACTGAGAGCAGTATTAACTGAGAGCAGTATTAACTGAGAGCTCCAAGGCCCGACCCAAGGGGGATACAACCAAGGCATTGCCCCACCTGGCGGAGGTCCAAAACGCCCATTCAATGGCTACTCCACGCCATGATAGCACCACCCGGACTCAGTCCTCCTAGTGTACTCCTTGAACGGACAAGGTCATAAAACATGTGTCCCGGAGTCCAACCCCGTACCACCCAAATAACCATCAAATAAGACTGACTCATGTGCCTATGGATCCAATGCAACACAGTCTAATATTACACGACTATACCTGAATGACAACAGCACTCGAGCCTGTAATTATAAATATGCGATAAAAATGCATTTAGATGTGAGCCATGAAATGGGACTCTACAACGAGCTATTAAATCAGGACAAATGTCCACAAGACTCTTTTAAGCCAACACCGAGCTAAAATGCTCAAGATCCATTTGACCAACTAATTATCGGTTCCCTGAGTAATAAAATGTCTTTAAACAATGTTTACGAAGACACATACCTCAAAGACGAGATTAACCCAAAACTCAACACATAATGGGACCAAAGGTTTTCCAAAGGGTTTATGAATGCAAATACACCAAAATGCATATATCATGAAATAGACTTCTCTTGTACCAAAATCACCAAGTGAGATACATTTTTACTTCAAAATACTAAAAACTTATCAGCAGTTAACCGTTTCAAGTAGAACACATTAAAATAACCATTTTGGCATGTACACAGTTTTCACAAATCAACTTGAACTCACCTTGCTAGATTTAGGCTAAATCTAGATTTCACCCAACGAGCTCTTTTGAAGACCGCTCGAATCCTCAAGCCGGAAACTTCCAAAACCTATATCCAAACATTTCAAACCATAAATACCCATACTCAACCATATAGAAGAATTTCCCCCAAACAATATACCAAAACCCCAAACGAATTCAAAACCCTAGTTTTCTCCAAAACTTACCAAATCTGAGATTTGAGAAACCAAACACTAAGAAACCATCAATGGAGCATTTTATAACTTATTGCAAGAAAACTTACCCTTGAAGACAAAGAGACTTCCGAGAACACCCAATCCAACACTTCAACCCGAGCTCCCAACCGTTGAACTTGATGAGGAAGATGAAGATGAAGGTTTTGTGGTTTAAGCTCCCAACTAGATAGATGATTAAGAATCATGTGGTTTGGGGAGGGAAAAACCCCCCAAAATAGGTTGGGGTTCGGTTTTGGTGTTTGGGAGAGAAAAGGGAAGAAGATAGAAGTGAGAGTGAGGGAAGTGGTTGAGAATCACGACTCTTAAAAGACCCTGGGGCCGACGGTGATTGTGCCCGGCGATTGTGCCAGGGCACTATCGCCCAAAACGTACCGCGGGCACACCCCCGCTGGCGATTGCGCCCAGGGCACTATCGCCAGGGCACTATCACCCAGAGTGTACCGAGGCTCGTTTCTTCCTATTTTCCGCATAAACCACTTATGACGCGATAAGGCTTAATAGGTAAGATATAAGGGATGAAATTCTACGATAAGAAACAAGAATTTCTCAAAAGGGTTGGCTTTCACCGACAGGAATTTATGGGTGTTACACATCTTGTGTCATCTCTTACTCACGCAAAACTAGTTTTGTGTTATCTTCTGCTCAAGTAAAAGTGAAAGTTCTCGTCTTCAGTTCATCACGCAAACTCAAGTTTGCGCCATTGTCTTCTCACACAAATCATAGTTTGTGTTTCCAACTGCTCGCGAAAATCTCCTGCGTCATCTGTTCATCAAGAAAACTCAAGTTTGCGCCATCAGTGCTTAGCACAAATCATAGTTTGCGCCATATACAGCTCACACAAAGTTTGGTTTGCGTCTTCAACGCCTCACGCAAAGTTTGTTTGTGCCATCAATTGTTCACGCAAATCTCATTTGCGCTACATACTCTCTCGAAACCCTCTAGTTTGCGCCAGTTCTGTCAAGACTTAGAATTTTTTCTGTTTTTCTGAAAATATGGATTCTGCAAAGTTTGCTTATCAAGCTCAGTTCTACAAAAACGATCTCATGATGTAATTGGGTACAGAAAATCGTCCTCCGGTTCTGATTGATGAAAACGAGTTTACTCAGTGGCAAGATAGGTTTCTGAATTTTATCGAGCGTCAAAAGAACGGAAATGACATGATGAATATTCTATCTGAAGGACCTTTTGAAAAACCCATTCTGGATTCTGGATTATATAAGCCTACCAAAGAATATACACCCGATGAGTTATCACAATATCAAGCCGATCGTGATATAAAGGCAAATCTGATGCTAGCCTTGCCAAACTCTATCTACAACAGGATTGATTGTTTAAAAAATCGTCCTAATCTTATATGGCAACAGCTAGAAAAATATTATTCTTGGATCTTCAGTTGCAACTCAACTTCGGCATACGCGCTACATGAACAACTTTGAAGAATTCAAAGCCAAGGATGGGGAGTCACTGAAAATTGTTTATGACAGATTATGTGCCGTGATAAATGATTTGAGAAAGATAAAAGTGGAAAAGACTGAGCTTGAAACAAATCTGAAATTCCTCAATGAACTTCTACCAGAATGGAATAAATCTTGCCATCGCTTGAGGAATGATGTCAGAATTTCTACCATGCAAATCCAAGAGATGTTTGAGATCTTGCTGTCAGATGAGTGCATAGTCATAGATAAAAAGACCAAACTTGACAAGAAGAACAAGAAAACAGTGGACTCAGTTGCACTTCTAACGAGTCATCTAGCTGAACAAGAATTGTCTGATAATGCTTATGATGGGGCCACTGATGATGATGGCGAGGCTCTTCAGAAAGCAATAATCCTTCTTTCTCAGCATTATCAGAAGAAGTTCCAACCTCGTTCGAGTTCTAACAATATTCGCTTCACTTCTGGGTCAAAGAATTTTCAAGTGTCCGAGGCTAAGAAAGCGGCTGCTTGCTACAACTGTGGAAAGCCCGGTCACATCGCTAAGGAGTGTAGAGTGAAGAAGGTTCGGGATTCGGCTTACTATCGGAAGAAAATGGAACTTGCCGAGAAAAGAGAGAACGGAATGACTTTGCTCGTAGAAGAGGAGTACTGGCTTGATCACTCCGATGATGAAGCTGACAACGTGGAAATTGCTCAAATGTGCATAATCGGAGATGATCAATCAGATGGTGATGATGATACTGATGAAGATGTGGTAATTTCTGAGTTTGATTACAACTTTATTTCTTCTCAGATGACCATTATTATAACTTCTTTATCTGATCTTCGCTCGAAGTTAATATTTGAAAAGAATTTAAATTCAGAAAAGTCAGATTTGATTGACAAATTGAAAATTTCTTCGAAAGATGAAAAATCTATTTTGGTTCATACTAAAGAAATATTTCAAAAGAAATTGGATGATTTGGAAAATTCAAATAAGACTTATCTTGAGTCTTTGACTGAAATGACCAAATTAAAAGATGATTTTTCGGATAAAATAAATAAGTTAGAAGAAAAGTTATATCGAAGAAATCAATCTGAGCAAACAATTTTCATGAATAAACCAAGGAGTGATGAGGCTTTAAAAGAAAATTGGGGACTTGGTTTTGAAAATCCTCCTTGTTTAAACAATGCGATTGAAAAATTCCCTACTTTATATAAATACGATTATCTAACTCTTGCTAAATATGCTCCTCAATTTAAAATTGATTGGATGAATGAAAAGCAAGTGTTAGAAATCGAAAATGAGAAAAGAATGAAAAACACGCACAAAGAATTTCCTTTTGTTTATACGCGCGAAAATGCTAAATATTTTCCTGACAAAACAAAGAGAGGCAGAAAAGGTTTAAATGATATATCTCCCGTCAAGTCTTCAGTGTCTGATGATTTTGTTGATATTTTTGCCGATAAATCTGATAAGGAAAATATCTCTCCAATCTTTTATGATTCTAAGAGATATACTCCTCCATTAATATTAGAAGGCAAAATCATTGACCTTGAAGATAAGATGGAAGATCAAAATATTCAAAAAGAAATTGAATCTGATGTTATTCTTTCTTTCATGACGTCAAGTCTTGAAGAAAAATTAATTTCTCAAAAACAAGATTCATTTTCTATTTCTGGCCTTTCTTCTTCTTTTAAAGAAAATAAAAAGGAAGTTTCTCATTCTAAAATCTTTTCTCAAAATTTTTCAGACTCCGAGGTAAGTTCAGATTTATTGTCTGATCAGTTTGGTTGCTTAGATAAAATTGTTTCTTCTTATTTAAATCTTAAATCGAACATTCTTGATAAATTTTTACGCTAAATGATGATTATTATAAACCAAAGCGTAAAAGAAGAAGGTCAAAGAAGTCAAAGAAACAAGATCAAGTCATTTATGACTGTTCTAATTCTTCTGCTTCCATTATTTCAGATAGGACTCTGAGCACTCCAACAACGCAGATATGGCGAGCCAAGCGGACATCAGATGATTCTACAACTGATGAAGATCGATATGTAAACAAACTTTATAAAAGTGATTCATTTGCTTCTTGTAATAAAATTTCAAAATATTCAATAAAGCAAATGATTCAAATTTCCAAAAATGTCTCATATTCTTCTTCTTCTTCTTCTGATTTTAGTTCAGATGATTATGCTTTCTCTTCCGATAATTCTTATGTTCAGTTGTCTGACAATTTTTCTCGTGCTTCTCGTGTCAAATCTTATAAATATTTCCCCATAAGAACTTCAACTAACAAACATCGGCCCAAATACAAGTGGGTACCAAAATCTCAAATTGATTCTAAATTGCAGGTATCTAATGTTAAGGGGGAGTAAGAGAAAGTTGGTTTCTGAGTACTTCAGCTCAGAACCCGTACTTCCATGATGACTTCTAAACATAATCAGTTTAGGACTCGTTCTTCAAAGCTTTTAGCTTCTGACTAAATGAGAAACTGTGAGTGCATCTACTTTATTCCGCTGCATTTTATCTTTGATTATGATGTTGTTCCAGTTTTCTCAAAAAATTTCAAAGAATCTGAGCAAATTCAACTAACTCTTGAATTGTACAATCCAACTCTTTCTTTTGAGTCACAAATTCTTTATACATTATGTGGAAGATAATATTATTGAATTTTATTTTGTTCTGACTAAATATCAATTTGCCGAATTCTTTACATTTTGTCTTAAAAGATTTTTTTTTTCAAACTCGACATGTTGAATTTAAAAGTTTAAATCTTTACAAATTTTATTCTATAAAGTAAAAGATTTACAGGTTTTCTTTTTTTTGAATAAAATGTATGTCAAGGATAAATTTTCAAGTTACTTTGTTTATATTGAAGTTTTATATATTCAACTTTCAAGTCTTTTAAAAGTCGAAAAGTCAGCAACATGTTTGTAGCTTTTGAGTTCTGCTTTAACGATATGTGATTCGGAATATTTATAGTTTACAATGCTTGAAAATCCTAAAAAGTCTGAATTATGGATCGTAATGAAAATATGGGCTAAGCACTTAGATGTAAAACTGAGTGATTGAGATGAAATTTTATATTTCTAAAATACATAAATCTCTAAGTTTAAAAGTTTGTACCTGTGACCTTTCTAGTTTGGGAAAGTAAGTTCCGTGGGATGCTTGTCATCTGGTCCCCTAAGGTCAATAGATCTGGGGGTGATCGAACCCAAATCCTTCAATAGAATCAGATCGAAAGTCATGTTCTACTGGTATGAATGAGTTTAGGATGTGTCGATGTAGCCTTTCTGATCTGGGAAAGTAAGTTCCAAGGGGTGCTTGACACCTAGTCCCCTAAGGCCAACTGGTCTGGGAGCGGCTGACCCAAATCCTTCAATAGGGTCAAATAGAAAGTTATGTTTACGGCATGTTCTTTACTTAATAAACTTGTTGATTAAAAAGATGCCAAAGTGCACGAGCTTAAAAGATGCCAAAGAGCACAATCATGTAAAGATGTCATTGTGCACAATGCTAAAAGATGCCAATGAGCACACATTTCATGATACTTGGTGATATGTTTGAGTTGCGATAAACCTATAAATTTGTGAAAATCTTAATTCTTGATGGATTAGTGTGAGTAATGCAAAGTTCTCTATTATATTTTTAGAGTTACATTATATTGAAGCTAATCAAAGTTCACATGCGAGCACATTGAATAGATTGTTGAAAGTTTTTGAAACTGAACATGTTCTAACTTGATATGCAATGAAACTTGTTTATGTATCCAACAACATATATTTGATTTCATTTGATGGATAAATCTGTGATATTTTACTGAGTAGAATTTTATTTGTTTAGTGTTTAAAATTTTATATGCTTAGTTGTATCAAAATACATATTCAGTATATTTTTCTTTTTACTGTAACACCCTAGAAGTTTTGCGGAAATAAAATTTTCGAAAAAGAATTCAGCAAAACTAACTTGCGGAATAAGGTGCAACAATTTCAATATACAAAACATCCCAACGGGGTATAGAGTAGACATTAATGTGGTAGATAAATGAAGCATACAACGACAACCTATTTATCTACAATAATAGCTAGATTAGGGACGGGTATCGCTATACTTCCAAAATGTATCTTCAAAAGAATCCCTCACAACCCCAAGGTCGCTCCCTCAATCCCGACGAGCCCCACCGCTAAGATAACCTGCCAACATGACAACCAAGAGCAAGCGTTAGGGTAAAGCCTAGTGAGGACAAGCCAAATAAAAGGAAGTACTAAACCCAAATGATGTCACGCGGTGAGTATATCCATGAGCTAAGTCAAGAAATCAAACAAACCATTAGTGATTAAACATGGTATAAGTAACACCAAATCACATAACGAGCTCAACCCCTCTAGATCTGTTGCTCAAAACATTCAAGTCAACCCCTCTGGATCTATCCTTGAGAGTTCCCAAAACAGGGGGAACTCAAGCACATAATGGGATTACACCTTACTGCACCATGAGACGCTGCCCGACCGTATATGCCCACACCTTACTTATCATGGCAACCCGATGCCTATCCCGTGCTAAAACGTGAACCAAATGCCCAAAACAGGGGACATAGGGACACCGTGCCTATGGATCCATTGCACTAAGACTCAAAGCCAAAGCATGTCATTTCAAAGCATACTCATATTAGATCAAATATACAGGCAATTCATATGAACAGTGATTCAATTCCATAAATCTTGATTCTTTAAAAAGATGGGATTTTTAGAAAGTATCATCCAACAACAATAAGCCATACTTTAAAACAAGGTTTTCCACATTTACATAAATACATTTATCATATAGCTTTCGAAATACAGACTGATTTATCTTAAAGGACTCACCTCAGATTTCTTCCTGCTTAAAGACTGCTTCTTACGAATGCTACCTACGACAACACCGTTAAATCGGTAAGCCAATAATAAAGACAACTTATTTACCTACAACTCTAGAATACGAACATAACCCACTACCAAAACACAGTACTGGTCGAGTACCAAATCCGGTCAAACCCAAACACCGATCGAATGCTCTCCCGGTCGAACACAACCTACCGGTCGAATGCTCTTCCGGTCGAACACAACCTACCGGTCGAATACAACCTACCGGTCGAATGCTCTCCCGGTCGAACACAACTTACCAGTCGAATGCTCTTCCGGTCGAACACAACCCACCGGTCGAATGCTCTTCCGGTCGAACACCTACCGGTCCTAACAAGTCCGGTAGTCTTGTTCATCAAGAACAGTCGACGCAGAACCCAGATCCAAAACGAGAAATACTCAGATCTCAAAATGGAACGGTTTAAAACCTTCACAACGAGATTCTACACGACTAAAAGCATTCAGATCAAAGCATTAAGCTAGATTCGTACCTTGATTTGGAGAAAAATCGAACGACCCTTCTTCCTGCTTCCCTCTCTCTCTCTCTCTCTGATTTCTTAGAAGACAGTTTATGATATTTTAGAAAATATCTGAAATCTGATTTATATTTATATTACCCAAGTTACATTTTACCCCCTTGAACTTCGGGTAAAAGTCAACTTTTCACCTAACCCCAAAATAGCGGGTGTTACATTTACACTGATATTTTGGTACTTGTGTTCTCATATATCTGTTTTAATGGGTTTGTGCATTATTCAGGGGGGAGTGAAAAAGGAGATTTTTCTAAATGATCATATCTGTTCTCGAGGGGGAGTATCTGATTCTCTATGTGAATGCTAACTTGAATTATCATATTTAGTGAATTTGTGTAGGGGGAGCCAAAAAGCTTAACAGGTGAATTTTTTTTGAGTTTAAGTCAGCTTTGCACCAACAGTTGGTAGCGCAAACCTCATTTTGCGCCACCTTCGTCTAACGCAAAACTAAGTTTGCGCCACCAACTATTAGCGCAAACCCCTCCTTTTTTTCTCCTTTATTCTGATTTTGCAGATTTTAAGCTGTCTCGTCTCCAACATTTGCATGACCAAGTTGATCCAGACCATCAAGGTCATGAGGGGGAGAAGTTAAGAAGATTTTAAAGAGACAAAGAATTCAAATGTTTATCTGCTGATCAAGATTCGCTCAATATTCTATATTTTCTCAGCAATTAATTCTTTTGTTGTTCTTGCTCCGATCACTACTGTTCATTCAAGAATATTTAAAAGAGGTGTGTCGTCTAGAGCACAAGCTGATGAATCGATTGTTCGTTCAAGTTCATTTCAAACTGGTCCGGTCTTGTCAAAGCAGCAAAGGCAACACAAACTGAAGAATGCTGAGAAGAATTTTTTTTTAGTCAAGAAAGAAGCTTCACAAAGTCGCTTAGATGGTCTATGCTGATTTAGAAGATGGATATTGAAGACCACAGCGCCAATGATTACTAAGGGGGAGATTGTTAAGTATGATTTTATAGTAATCATTGTATTTATAGGCTTGGTCTAATACTGTGTCTTGAGGTCTTAATCAGTATTGTATTAGCCAAGGGTATTTAAGTCCCTTGTGGCTTTGGTCTTTGGAAGTGATGAACGCACATTCAATACAACTCTCATACTTTGCGCTTACTCTCTCTCTCTCTACTTTCTCTCTATAAGATTTAGAGATCTTGGATTATCAAAACAAACCTTATAACGAGGATCACGCCATGGCATGGTCTCTTTCTGGAAATACACCAATATTTGAATGGGTTTCGATAAACTTCATGATGTACGTTCGTTCGGTTTGGCCAATGCGTGGTTCGATAATATCCTGCACGAGGGCGGGTTTATTTAAAGTTATTAATTGTGAAAACCTTAAAACTTACGTTTTAGATGGACCATGTACAGTTTGGTGGAAATCCGATGAGGTAGGTCCGGACGAGAAAATACAAAGGGTACCCCCTTTGCTGAATCGGCCAAAAATGGGTGTCGCGCTTAAACGTCCATAACTTTTGCTATAGGATCCGTTTTAAACCCATGACCCTTCAAAACTAACCTTAGAAAGAGGAGCATGCCATGGCATGGTCTCTTTCTGGAAATACATCATGATTTGAATGGGTTTCGATAAACTGCAGGATGTACGTTCGTTCGGTTTGGCCAATGCGTGGCTTCGGCAATATCCTGCACGAGAGCAGGTTTATTTCAAGTTATTTCTGGTGAAAACCTTATAATTTACATTGTATATGGACCATGTATAGTTTGGTGGAAATCTGACGAGGTCGGTTCGGACGAGAAAACACAAAGGGTACCCCTTTTCTGAATCAACCAAAAATGGGTGTCGCGCTTAAATGTCCATAACTTTTGCTACGGAGATCCGTTTTAAGCCCATGACCCATCAAAACAAACCTTAAAACGAGGAACACGCCATTGTATGGTCTTTTTCTAGCAATACACCATGATTTCAGTGGCATTCGATAAACTGCATGATGTACGTTCGTTTGGTTTAGCAAATGCGTGGCTTCGGCAATATCCTGCATGAGAGCGGGTTTATTTCAGGTTATTTCTTGTGAAAACCAAATAATTTACAGTGTAGATGGACCATGTACATTTTGGTGGAAATCCAACGAGGTCGGTTCGGACGAGAAAACAAAAAGATACCCCTTTGCTGAATCGGCCAAAAATAGGTGTCGCGCTTAAACGTTCATAACTTTTGCCACGGAGATCCATTTTAAGATCATGACCTGTCAAAACCAACCTTAGAATGAGGAGCACGCAATGGTATGGTATCTTTCTGGAAATACAACATGATTTGAATGGGTTTCGATAAACTGCATGATGTACGTTCGTTCGGTTTGGCCAATGCGTGGCTTCGGCAATATTCTGCACGTGAGAGGGTTTATTTCAACTTATTTCTTGTGAAAACCTTATAATTTACATTGTATATGGACCATGTACTGTTTGGTGGAAATCCGACGAGGTAGGTCCGGATGAGAAAACACAAAGGGTACCCCATTTTCTGAATAGGCCAAAAATTGGTGTCGCGCTTAAACGTCCAAAACTTTAGCCCATGACCCTTCAAAACTACCCTTAGAAAGAGAAGCATGCCATGGCATGGTCTCTTTCTGGCAATACAACATGATTTGAATGGGTTTCGATAAACTGCATGATGTACATTCTTTCGGTTTGGCCAATACGTGGTTCGACAATATCCTGCACGAGAGCGGGTTTATTTAAATTTATTAATTGTGAAAACCTTAAAGCTTATGTTGTAGATGGACCATGTACAGTTTGGTGGAAATCCGACGAGGTTGGTCCGGACCAGAAAATACAAAGGGTAAACCCTTTGTTGAATTGGCAAAAAATGGGTGTCGCGCTTAGACGTCCATAACTTTTGCTATAGGATCCGTTATAAACCCATGACCCTTCAAAACTAACCTTAGAAAGAGGAGCATGCCATGGCATGGTCTCTTTCTGGAAATACATCATGATTTGAATGGGTTTCGATAAACTGCAGGATGTACGTTCGTTCGGTTTGGCCAATGCGTGGCTTCGGCAATATCCTGCACGAGAGCCGGTTTATTTCAAGTTATTTCTGGGGAAAATCTTATAATTTACATTGTATATGGACCATGTACAGTTTGGTAGAAATCCGAGGAGGTCGATCCGGACGAGAAAACACAAAGTGTACCCTTTTTGCTGAATCAACCAAAAATGGGTGTCGCACTTAATCGTCCATAACTTTTGCTACGGGGATCCGTTTTAAGCCCATGACCCGTCAAAACGAACCTTATAACGAGCAGCATGTCGTGGCATGGTCTTTTTTCTGGAAATACCCCATGATTTGAATTGGTTTTGATAAACTACATTATGTACATTCGTTCGGTTTGGCCAAAGCGTGGCTTCGGCAATATCCTGCACGAGAGCGGGTTTATTTCAAGTTATTTCTTGTGAAAACCTTATAATTTAAATTGTAGATGGACCATGTAGAGTTTGGTGGAAATCCGACAAGGTTGGTCCAGACGAGAAAACACAAAGGGTACCCCCTTTGCTGAATCGACTAAAAATGGGTGTCTCGCTTAAACGTCCTTAACTTTTGTTACGGGGATCCGTTTTAAGTCCATGATATGTCAAAACGAACCTTATAATGAGGAGCACGCCATGGCATGGTCTATTTTTGGAAATACACCAAGATTTGAATGGGTTTTGATAAACTGCATGATGTACATTCCTACGGTTTGGCCAATGCATGGCTTCGATAATATCCTGCACGAGAGCGGGTTTATTTCAAGTTATTTCTTGTGAAAACCATATAAATTACAGTGTAGATGGAGATGTACAGTTTGGTGGAAATCCTACGAGGCCGGTCCGGACGAGAAAACACAATGGGTACCCCTTTGCTGAATCGACCAAAAATAGGTGTCACGCTTAAACGTCCACAACTTTTGCTACGGGGATTCGTTTTAAGCCCATGACCCGTCAAAACCAATCTTATAAGGAGGAGCACGACATGGCGTGGTCTCTTTATGGCAATACACCATGATTTGAATGGGTTTTGATAAAATGCATGATGTACGTTCGTTCGGTTTGGCCAATGCGTGGCTTCGGCAATATTTTGCATGAGATCGTGTTTATTTAAAGTTATTAATTGTGAAAACCTTAAAATTTACATTGTAGATGGACCATGTACAGTTTGGTGGAAATCCGACGAGGTCGGTCCAGACGAGAAAACACAAAAGGTAGCCCATTTGTTGAATAAGCCAAAAATGGGTGTCGAGCTTAAACGTCCATTTTTTTTGCTACGAGGATCCATTTTAATCCCATGACTCGTCAAAACGAACCTTAGAACGAGGATCATGCCATGGAATGGTCTCTTACTGGCAATACACCATGACTTGAATGGATTTCGATAAACTGCATGATGTACGTTCGTTCGGTTTGGCCAATACGTGGCTTCGGCAATATCCTACACGAGAGAGGGTTTATTTCAAGTTATTTCTTGTGAAAACCTTATAATTTATAGTGTAGATGAACCATGTACAGTTTGGTGGAAATCCGACGAGGTCGGTTCGGACGAGAAAACACAAACGGTACCCCCTGTACTGGATTGGCCAAAAATGGATGTCGCGCTTAAACGTCCATAACTTTTGCTACGGGGATCTGTTTTAAGTCCATGACCAGTCAAAACAAACCATAGAACGTGGTGCATACCATGGCATGGTCTCTTTCTCAAAATACACCATGATTTGAGTTGGTTTCCATAAACTGCAAGATGTACGTTCGTTCGGTTTGGCAAAGGCGTGGCTTCAGTAATATCCTGCATGAGAGCGGGTTTATTTCAAGTTATTTCTTTTGAAAACCTTATAATTTACATTTCAGATGAACCATGTACAGTTTGGTGGAAATACGACGAGGTCGGTCCGAACGAGAAAACACAAAGGGTATCCCTTTTGCTGAATCGGCCAAAAATGGGTTTCGCGCTTAAACGTCCATATATTTTGCGACGGGGATACGTTTTAAACCCATGACCCATCAAAACGAACCTTAGAATGAGGAGCATTCCATGGCATGGTCCCTTTCTGGCAATACACCATGATTTGAGTGGCTTTCGATAAATTGCATGATGTACATTCGTTCGGTTTGGCCAATGCGTGGCTTCGTCAATATCTGGCACGAGAATTGGTTTAATATTTAAAGTTATTTCTTGTGAAAACCTTATAATTTACATTGTATATGGACCATGTACATTTTGTTGGAAATCCGACGAGGTCAGTCCGGATGAGAAAACACAAAGGGTACCCCCTTTACTAAATCGGCCAAAAATGGGTGTCAAGCTTAAACGTCCATATATTTTGCTATGGGGGTCCATTTTAAGCCCATGACCCGTCAAAACGAACCTTAGAACGAGGAGCACACCAGAATGGTATCTTTCTGGCAAAACACCGTTGTTGGAATGGGTTTCGATAAACTGCATGATGTATGTTCGTTCGGTTTGGCCAATACGTGGCTTCAGCAATATCCTGCACGAGAGCGGGTTTATTTCAAGTTATTTCTTGTGAAAACCTTATAATTTACATTGTATATGGACCATGAATATTTTGGTGGTAATCCGAAGAGGTCGGTCCGGACGAGAAAACACTAAGGGTACCCCCATTGCTGAATCGGCCAAAAATGGGTGTCGCGCTTAAACGTCCATAACTTTTGCTACGGGGATCCGTTTTAATCCCATGACCCCTAAAAACGAACCTTAGAACGAGGTTCACGCCATGGAATGGTCTCATTCTGTCAATACACCATGATTTGAGTGGGTTTCTATAAACTGCATGATGTACATTCGTTCGGTTAGGCAAATGCGTGGCTTCGGCAATATCATGCACAAAAGCGGGTTTATTTCAAGTTATTTCTTGTGGAAACCTTATAAATTACATTATATATGGACCATGTACAGTTTGGTGGAAATCCGACGAGGTCGGTCCGGATAAGAAAACACAAAGGGTAACCCCTTTGCTGAATCGGCCAAAAATGGGTGTCGAGCTTAAACGTCCATATCTTTTGTTATGGAGATCCATTTTAAGCCCATGACCCATAAAAACAAACCTTAGAATGAGGAGCATGCCATGGAATGGTCTATTTCTTGCAATACACCATGATTTGAATGGGTTTCCATAAACTGCATGATGTACATTCGTTCGGTTTGGCCAATGTGTGGCTTCGGCAATATCCTGCACGAGAGCGGGTTTATTTCAAGTTATTTCTTTTGAAAACCATATAATTTACATTGTAGATGGACCATGTATAGTTTGGTGGAAATCCGACGAGGTCCGTCCGGAAGAGAAAACACAAAAGGTACCCCCTTTGCTGAATCGACCAAAAATGGGTGTCAGGCATAAACGTCCATAACTTTTGCTATGTGGATCTGTTTTAATCCCATGACCTGTCAAAACGAACCTTAGAACGAGGTCTATGCCATGGCATGGTCTCATTCTGGAAATACACCATGATTTGAGTGGGTTTCCATAAACTGCAAGATGTACGTTCGTTCGGTTTGGTAAATGTGTGGTTTCAGCAATATCTTGCATGAGAGCGGGTTTATTTCAAGTTATTTATTGTGAAAACCTTATAATTTACATTATTGATGGACCATGTACAGTTTGGTGGAAAACCGACGATGGCGGTTCGGACGAGAAAACACAAAGGGTAACCCATTCGTTGAATAAGCCAAAAATGGGTGTCGAGCTTAAACGTCCATTTCTTTTGCTACGGGGATCCATTTTAAGCCCATGACTCATCAAAACGAACCTTAGAACGAGGAGAACGCCATGGAATGGTCTCCTTCTAGCAATACACCATGATTTGAGTGGGTTTCGATAAACTGCATGATATACGTTCGTTCGGTTTGGCCAATACGTGGCTTCGGCAATATCCTACACGAGAGCGGGTTTATTTCAAGTTATTTCTTGTGAAAGCCTTATAATTTATATTGTAGATGAACCATGTACAGTTTGGTGGAAATCTGACGAGGTCGGTCCGGACGAGAAACACAAAGGGTACCCCCTCTGCTGGATCGCCAAAAATGGGTGTCACGCTTGAACGTCCATAAACTTTGCTACGGAGATCTGTTTTAAGTCCATGACCTGTCAAAACGAACCTTAGAACGTGGTGCATGCCATGGCATGGTCTCGTTCTGAAAATACACCATGATTTGAGTGGGTTTCCATAAACTGCAATATGTACGTTCGTTAGGTTTGGCAAAGGCGTGGCTTCAGCAATATCCTGCACGAGAGCAAGTTTATTTCAAGTTATTTCTTGTGAAAACCTTATAATTTACATTGTAGATGAACCATGTACATTTTGGTGGAAATACGACGAGGTCGGTCCGGACGAGAAAACACAAATGGTATCCCCTTTGCTGAATCGGCCAAAAATGGGTTTCGCGCTTAAACGTCCATATATTTTGCTACGGGGATACGTTTTAAACCTGTGACCCGTCTAAACGAACCTTAGAACGAGTATCATGCCAAGGTATGGTCGCTTTTTGGCAATACACCATGATTTGAATGGGTTTCGATAAACTGCATGGTGTATGTTCGTTCGGTATGGCCAATGTGTGGCTTCTACAATATCCTGCATGAGAGCGGGTTTATTTCAAGTTATTTTTGTGAAAACCTTATAATTTACATTGTAGATGAACCATGTACAGTTTGTTGAAAATCCGACGAGGTCAGTCCGGACGAGAAAACACAAAGGGTACCCCCTTTACTAAATCGGCCAAAAATGGGTGTCAAGCTTAAACGTCCATATATTTTGCTATGGGGATCCATTTTAAGCCCATGACCCGTCAAAACGAACCTTAGAACGAGGAGCACACCATCGCATGGTCTCTTTTTGGCAAAACACCGTGATTTGAACGGGTTTCGATAAACTGCATGATGTATGTTCGTTCGGTTTGGCCAATGTGTGGCTTCGGCAATATCCTGCACGAGAGCGGGTTTATTTCAAGTTATTTTATGTGAAAACCTTATATTTTACATTGTATATGGACCATGAATATTTTGGTGGTAATCCTAAGAGGTCGGTCCGGACGAGAAAACACTAAGGGTACCCCCATTGCTGAATCGACCAAAAATGGGTGTCGTGCTTAAACGTCCATAACTTTTGCTACGGGGATCCGTTTTAATCCCATGACCCCTAAAAATGAACCTTAGAACGAGGTGCACGCCATGGCATGGTCTCATTCAGGCAATACACCATGATTTGAGTGGGTTTCTATAAACTGCATGATGTACATTCGTTCGGTTAGGCAAATGCGTGGCTTCGGAAATATCATGCACGAAAGCAGGTTTATTTCAAGTTATTTCTTGTGAAAACCTTATAAATTACATTATAGATGGACCATGTACAGTTTGGTGGAAATCCGACGAGGTCGGTCCGGATAAGAAAACACAAAGGGTAACCCCTTTGCTGAATCGGCCAAAAATGGGTGTCGAGCTTAAACGTACATATTTTTTGTTATGGGGATTCATTTTAAGCCCATGACCCATAAAAACGAACCTTAGAACGAGGAGCATGCCATGGAATGGTCTATTTCTTGCAATACACCATGATTTGAATGGGTTTCCATAAACGGCATGATGTACATTCGTTCAGTTTGGCCAATGTGTGGCTTCGGCAATATCCTGCACGAGAGCGGGTTTATTTCAAGTTATTTCTTTTGAAAACCGTATAATTTACATTGTAGATGGACCATGTATAGTTTGGTGGAAATCCGACGAGGTCGGTCCGGAAGAGAAAACACAAAAGGTACCCTCTTTGCTGAATCGGCCAAAAATGGGTGTCAGGCATAAACGTCCATAACTTTTGCTATGTAGATCTGTTTTAATCCCTTGACCTGTCATAATGAACCTTAGAACGAGGTCTATGCCATGGCATGGTCTCATTCTGGAAATACACCATGATTTGAGTGGGTTTCCATAAACTGCAAGATGTACGTTCGTTCGGTTTGGTAAATGTGTGGTTTCAGTAATATCTTGCATGAGAGCGGGTTTATTTCAAGTTATTTTTTGTGAAAACCTTATAATTTACATTGTTGATGGACCATGTACAGTTTGGTGGAAATCTGACGAGGGCGGTTCGGACGAGAAAACACAAAGGGTAACCCATTTGTTGAATAAGCCAAAAATGGGTGTCGAGCTTAAACGTCCATTTCTTTTGCTACGAATATCCATTTTAAGCCCATGACTCATCAAAATGAACCTTAGAACGAGGAGCACGCCATGGAATGGTGTCCTTCTAGCAATATACCATGATTTGAGTGGGTTTCGATAAACTGCATGATGTACGTTCGTTCGGTTTGGCCAATACGTGGCTTCGGCAATATCCTACACGAGAGCGGGTTTATTTCAAGTTATTTCTTGTGAAAACCTTATAATTTATATTGTAGATGAACCATGTACAGTTTGGTGGAAATCTGACGAGGTCGGTCCGGACGAGAAAATACAAAGGGTACCCACTCTGCTGGATCAGCCAAAAATGGGTGTCGCGTTTGAACGTCCATAAATTTTGCTACGGAGATCTGTTTTAAGTCCATGACCTGTCAAAACGAACCTTAGAATGTGGTGCATGCCATGGCATGGTCTTGTTCTGAAAATACACAATGATTTGAGTGGGTTTCCATAACCTGCAAGATATACATTCGTTTGGTTTGGTAAATGTGTGGTTTCAGCAATATCCTAAACGAGAGCGGGTTTATTTCAAGTTATTTACTGTGAAAACCTTATAATTTACATTGTTGATGGACCATGTAAAGTTTGGTGGAAATCCGACGAGGGCGGTTCGGACGAGAAAACACAAAGGGTAACCCATTTGTTGAATCAACCAAAAATGGGTGTCGAGCTTAAACGTCCATTTCTTTTGCTACGGGGATCCATTTTAAGCCCATGACTCGTAAAAACGAACCTTAGAACGAGGATCATGCCATGGAATGGTCTCTTTCTGGTAATACACCATGATTTGAATGGATTTCGATAAACTGCATGATGTACGTTCGTTCTTGTAACTTCTTCTCCTTGGATAAGTATTTGAACCATCTAAATATTCATCAAAGAAAATGTTAGTGTGACGAATCTGATTAAAGGATTTAACTGACCTTTGTGAAGAGACAAATTTCTGATTTGAACTTGAAGCAGACTTTTCAAGTTCTTTGATCTTTGAAGCAAAGTTGTCTCTTTCTTTCACAAGTTGGTCAGTCTTCTTTGAGAACTCAGATTGCGTCTTCTGCTCTTTCAGTGCAGAAGCAGACAATTCAGATAACTTGGAAGTCAGCTTTTTAATTTCAGATTCAAAGATTGTACGTTCTTCTTCAAACCCTTTCTCTGAATCATTTCGCTGGCCAGATAATTCTTTAAAGAATCCTACATTTTTCTGTTCTATGGCCTTCTTCTCTTTATCAAACTTCTCTCTTTCTAAAATCAGTACTCTCTCAAAATCAGAAATTTGTTGAGAAAGTTTTAAGCATGTAAGCTCCACTGACTTCTTCTCTTCATAACACTTCTTTGAGAAATCTGAGAACTTCTTTGAAAAAATTTTCTTTTCAGTTTCAAAATCAGCTTTATTTTCAACAAGCTGTTTTTCCAAATCAGATAAATTATTTCTAAGCTCAGAGTTCTCAAATTCCAATCCCTTTACTTTCTGCTCATTGCTCTCAACAGAGACTGTCTGCTAAATTATAGCTTTCAATTCAGAAATCTTTCCTTTTAGCTCAGACACAATCGTTGGCCCTAACATCGTCCATTCAAGATAGTCCCATATCTCCTTTCCTGTTGACTTGTATAAATTATTTCCTGTCAACTGATAGGTTTATATGTGACCATTAATCTCATGACGAATACTATTCAACAGAAAAATTCGAGCCATATTATCAGCATTCTTTCTTTTCTCCCAATCCTCAGTACAATCTTCTGTTGGAATATGAGATTTCATCTCTCCTTCAGTTAATGATAGTCTGATATAGCAACTCAGCTCATGTGAATCTACAAATTTGAAAAAAATCAATTTTCCACTGCTCGTATCTTCCTCTGAGTAAAATTGGAGAACTAATCCTGTTTTAAAAAGAATTTAACAAAGTAATCGTCAGTTGAAATGAATTCAAAAACAAAATTCAGACAATCTAAAATGTTCTCTCTCAGAAAGCTTTGAATGAGAAACAGCTTGATAAAAAAAATGATCGTTCCCAAACTATATATCAGAAAATCAAAAATCAGATTGAATATAAGTATATCGTAAAAAATTGAAAATTTGAAAAACACTTGATATGACGCAAAGTTAAAAAAAATCCATATATGACAAACTAAAAAAAAAATTCCAGACTTTTTTTTTTAAACCTTGAAAGATAAAGCGCAAAGTATAGTTCTCGGAATCAGTGGAATACGCAAAGTAAGTTTGCGTATGAGTCTTGATGCGGAAAGTGAAGGTTTGCGTATTGAACAGGATGCGAAAGATGAGTTTCTAGGACCCTGTGTGATACGCAAAGTAAGGTTCTCGTGTCACGTGTGATGCGCAAAGAATGGTTTTCGGAACCTGAGTGATACGCAAAATAGGTTTGCGTATGTCTAGAAGCGCAAAGTGAGACTTTGCGTATTTGCTTTGATGCGCAAGAGAGACTTTGCGTGACTAGCTCAATACGCAAATGAAGCTTTGCGATAGAAGCACGATGCGCAAACTATGCTTTGCGTAAGATGAAGTATACGCAAACTTTGAATTCTCAGCCTGAAAATGCTTGCGCAAAAGATGATGAACTTGCGCAAACGACTATGAATCTTGCGCAAACCATGTTCTTGACAGTTTCTTACTCAAATCGATTGAAACCTGCACAATTGATCTCAAGAACTTGTCAGTATTATCGATAAACAGTACTAAACTCAAATATACTAACAAATTCAGATTGAAAACAACAAATTGCACAATTTTGATCAAGAACAGAGACCGAACTCGAGTTCAAGAAAATCTCAAAAATCGAAAATTGGAATTGATTTTGAACGAATTATTATATGAAATCAAAACAAGAATCAATCAACAACATAAATCGCATCCAATGAATCCATTTTCTTGCAACAAAAATGATTTTACACAAATAAATTCGTATGAAACAGTAACAAACTCGATTTCTTGAAAAACTTTCAAAACACTCAAATTTTCAATTCAAAACATCAGATTTCAATTCAAATCATGATCAAATCTTTTCTGAAAAGTTTGGTTCAGCTCTGATACCAATTGTTAATCAATAAATCCCAATCACAACAAGCAATTACTCAAGATATAAGCAATACGATCAAGAACTAGAGAGAGAGAGTCTAGAGAGAGAAAGTAGATCTTCAATTACAAATCACATGTCTCTGAATGTTACAATACAATGCTCTAGACATTGTTAAGCGAAACTACAAGATTACAAGACACCCAATATATACCAGTCTATTACAAAGCCTTAAAGGCTAAGGAAACTAAACATGCTTTGACAAAGACAAAGTTGACTTTTACAATGTTGACTTTCCTATTAAATCTTGAATACAATATTTAGACTTAACAGTAACCCTTACTAAATCGGCCAAAAATGGGTGTCAAGCTTAAACATCCATATATTTTGCTATTGGGATCCATTTTAAACCCATGACCCGTCAAAACGAACCTTAGAACGAGGAGCAAACCATGGCATGGTCTCTTTCTGGCAATACACCATGATTTCAATGGGTTTCGATAAACTGCATGATGTACGTTCGTTCGGTTTGGCCAATGCGTGGCTTCGGCAATATCCTGCACGAGAGCGGGTTTATTTCAAGTTATTTCTTGTGAAAACCTTATAATTTACATTGTAGATGGACCATGAATAGTTTGGTGGTAATTCGAAGAGGTTGGTCCGGACGAGAAAACACAAAGGGTACCCCCATTGCTGAATCGGCCAAAAATGGGTGTCGTGCTCAAACGTCCATAACTTTTGCTATGGGGATCCGTTTTAAGCCCATGACTCCTAAAAACGAACCTTAGAACGAGGTGCACGCCATGGCATGGTCTCATTCTGGCAGTACACCAATATTTGAGTGGGTTTCTATAAACTGCATGATGTACATTCGTTCGGTTAGGCAAATGCGTGGCTTCGGCAATGTCATGCACGAAAGCGGGTTTATTTCAAGTTATTTATTTTGAAAACCTTATAAATTACATTATATATGGACCATGTATAGTTTGGTGGAAATCCGACGAGGTCGGTCCGGACAAGAAAACACAAAGGGTAACCCCTTTGCTGAATCGGCCAAAAATGGGTGTTGGGCTTAAACGTCCATATCTTTTGTTATGGGGATCCATTTTAAGCCCATGACCCGTAAAAACGAACCTTAGAATGAGGATCATGCCATGTAATGGTCTATTTCTTGCAATACACCATGATTTAAATGGGTTTCCATAAACTGCATGATGTACATTCGTTCGGTTTGGCCAATGTGTGGCTTCGGCAATATCCTGCACGAGAGCGGGTTTATTTCAAGTTATTTCTTTTGAAAACCATATAATTTACATTGTAGATGGACCATGTACAATTTGGTGGAAATCCGACGAGGTCGGTCCGGACGAGAAAACACAAAGGGTACCCCCTTTGCTGAATCGGCCAAAAATGGGTGTCAGGCTTAAACGTCCATAACTTTTGCTACGTGGATTTGTTTTAATCCCATGACCTGAAAAAACGAACCTTAGAACGAGGTCCATGCCATGGCATGGTCTCATTCTGGAAATACACCATGATTTGAGTGGGTTTCCATAAACTGCAAGATATACATTCGTTCGGTTTGGTAAATGTGTGGTTTCAGCAATATCCTACACGAGAGCGGGTTTATTTCAAGTTATTTATTGTGAAAACCTTATAATTTACATTATTGATGGACCATGTACAGTTTGGTGGAAATCCGACGAGGGCGGTTTGGACGAGAAAACACAAAGGGTAACCCATTTGTTGAAACAGCCAAAAATGGGTGTCGAGCTTAAACGTCCATTTCTTTTGCCACGGGATCCATTTTAAGCCCATGACTCGTCAAAACGAACCTTAGAACGAGGAGCACACCATGGAATGATCTCTTTCTGGCAATACACCATGATTTGAATGGATTTCGATAAACTGCATGATGTACGTTCGTTCGGTTTGGCCAATACGTGGATTCGGCAATATCCTACACGAGAGCGAGTTTATTTCAAGTTATTTCTTGTGAAAACCTTATAATTTATATTGTAGATGAACCATGTACAGTTTGGTGGAAATCTGACGAGGTCGGTCCGGATGAGAAAACACAAAGGGTACCCCCTTTGCTGGATTGGCCAAAAATGGGTGTCGCTCTTAAACGTCCATAACTTTTGCTACGGAGATCTGTTTAAGTTCATGACCCGTCAAAACGAATCTTAGAACGTGGTGCATGCCATGGAATGGTCTCGTTCTTTAAATACACCTTGATTTGAGTGGGTTTCCATAAACTGCAATATGTACGTTCGTTCGGTTTGGCAAAGGCGTGGCTTCAGCAATATCCTACACGAGAGCGGGTTTATTTCAAGTTATTTCTTGTGAAAACCTTATAATTTACATTGTATATGAACCATGTACAGTTTGGTGGAAATACGACGAGGTCGGTCCGGACGAGAAAGCACAAAGGGTATCCCTTTGCTGAATCGGCCAAAAATGGGTTTCGCGCTTAAACGTCCATATATTTTGCTACGGGGATACGTTTTAAACCCATGACCCGTCAAAACGAACCTTAGAACGAGGAGCATGCCATGGCATGGTCGCTTTCTAGCTATACACCATGATTTGAGTGTGTTAAGGCATTATATTGTATCCAAGATTTAATAGGAAAAGTCAAGCATGTAAAGTCAACATTGTCTTAGTCAAAGTTAGTTTTGTCAAAGTCATCTTAGAGTTTGTCTAGTTAGTCTTTGTAATAGCTTGTGGTATAAATAGGGTTGTGCCTTGTAAGAACCTTATTGTACGTTTTATCTGTGAGATCAATGACTAAGACTTTTTCTCTCTCTACTCTCTCTCTAGTTTTACATTGTTAGATCTTGATTGTTAGAGATTATGTTTGATAATTAGGGATTAACAATTGGTATCAGAGTTATACCAAACAAATTCAGAAAGATCACTGAATTAGTTTTTGGATCGAATTTTTGGAATCTCAAGAACATGCAGATCTTTTTCTGAAAATCTGATTTGTTATCAAATTCATCTTAATCTGTTGTTTTTAGATTGATATTTTGGATTAGGATTGATCGATTAGACCCAAAGATTATTTGTTGTTCACACTTGCTTTCGAATTAACCACTGATTTGTTGTTAATTTGAATTTTATTGATTTTCTGAAAACAAGAACTCATACGCACTGTATTGAATGGATCACACTATGATTTGTTGTTTTTAGATACTTTGAATTGAAGTTAAGAATTGAATTTTGGTTGTATTGGTGTAGTATCGAAAATCAATTTGCAGGTTTGAAGAGATTTTAATCGAATCTGTGAATTTGCAGGTTCATGAAGAACACGCAAATGCATTTTAATCAAAATTTTTATTTGCGCCAACATCATTAATTTTTGCGCCATCATCATCAAACATCATGATATATGCAAGTTTCGAAATCATTGTTTCCATCATGCTATTTGTTTCCATCATGCAGGTTTCGAGTTCATGAATTAAATTTGTGATTGAAAAGTTACAAGATAGTGGAATCAAAATTTGTGATTGGAAGTTACAAGATAGTGGGGCGGTGATGGAATCAAAATTGTGTAGCTGCAAATAAATTTGTGTGGCCGAAAGTTGCATTAAAATTGTTCAATTGATTTGCGCCATATATGTAAATTGATTTCCACTTTCATCATCTTTTGCGCCATCGTGTTCAAATATCATCATCATCATCATTTTCAAAGTAGTTTTGCGCCATCCAAGTCATTCTAATTTGCACCAATATCATCTATGTTGCACCAACATTATTAACTTTGCACCACTTTCATCAGTTTTTGTGCCAACTTCATAATATGTGTGGTTTGTGTTACATGATTGAAACTTCTAAGTGATTGGTTTGCAAGTTCCTATTCTAAGTGATCTGCAAGTTTCAGATAACTTGATCTGCACATATTAATTCGTTTGATTTGAGAATTCTAATTCATTTGTTTTGTAAGTTTCAGTTCATGTGATCTGGAAGTTTCAGAAACACTCAAGTCTTTATTTGAGATCTGAGAATTATTTTCAAAGTGGTGATTTTAATTTGACTTTCAGTTAAATTTTTCTGAATTGTTTGGGAACGATCATTATTTGTAACACCCTAGAAACTGCGGAAATAAAATTTTGAAGAAACAATTCGGCAATAGACTAAGCTGCGGAATAAGGTGTGACAATTTCATTACATAAACAACCCAACGGGTATAGAGTAGCACATATTGAGGTAGATAACTGAAGTATAAGACGACATCCTATTAATCTACAAATAACTAGATTAGGGACGGGTGTTGCTACACTTCCAAAATAAATCTTCAAAAGAATCCCTCACGACCCAAGGTCGCTCCCTCAGTCCCGACGAGCCCCATTGCTAAGATAACCTGTCAACATGACAACCAAGAGCAAGCGTTAGGCTAACGCCTAGTGAGAACAAGCTAAATAAAAGAGAGTACTAAACCCAATTGGTGCCACGCGGTAGTATAGCCATGAGCTAAGTCAAGAAATCCAATAAACCATTAGTGATTAAACATGGTATAAGTAATACCCAAAATCACATAACGAGCTCAACCCCTCTAGATTTGTTGCTCAAAACATTCAAGTCAACCCCTCTGGATCTATCCTTGAGAGTTCCCAAAACAGGGGGAACCCAAGCACCAAATGGGATTACACCTTACTGCACCATGAGACACTGCCCGACCGTATAGGCCCACAGCCTACTTATCATGGCAACCCAATGCCTATCCCGTGCTAAAACGTGAACCAAATGCCCAAAACAGGGGGACATAGGGACACCGTGCCTATGGATCCATTGCACTAAGACTCAAAGCCAAAGCATGTCATTTCAGAGCATACTCATATTAAATCAGATATGCAGGCAATTCATATGAACAACGGTTCAATTCTATAAATTGTGATTCTTGAAAATGTGAGATCTTTAGAAGGTATTTCCCAACGACAATATGTCACTTTGAAACCAGGTTTTCCACATTTCAAATAATACATTTATCACATAGCATTCGTAATACAACCCGATTTAGCTTAAAGGACTCACCTCAGATTTCTTCCTGATTATATCCTGCTTCTGACGTTTGCTACCTATGACAACACCGATAATCGGTAAGCCAAAATAAAGACAACTTAATGACTTAAGACTCAGGAATTAGAACACAACACACTGCCAAAACTAGTACCGGTCGAAGGACACAACCGGTCGAACCTAACCCCGGTCGAACCCCAACCCCGGTCGAACTCGACCCCGGTCGAACCCGATGTCCGGTCGAATACCCCATACGGTCGAACACAGTATCGGTCGAAGGGACTACCGATCGAACAACCACCCGGTCGAACGACCCCACCGGTCGAACGATCGAACAATGGTCCGATCGAACGCCGATCGTCTTGCTCATCAAGAACATCAAGAACAGATCGATGCAGAACCCAGATCCAAAATGAGAAATACTCGGATCTCACAATGGAACGGTTTAAAACCTTCACAACGAGATTCTACACGGCTAAAAGCATTTAGATCAAAGCATTAAGCTAGATTCGTACCTTGATTTGGAGAAAACCCGAAGAACCACTTCACTGCTTCTTTTCTCTTTCTCTCTCTAATTTCAGAAAACAGATATTTGTGATATTTCCAAAATATCTAAAATCTGATTTATATTTATATAACCCAAGTTACATTTTACCCCCTTGAACTTTGGGTAATAGTCAACTTTTCACCCAACCCCAAAATAGCGGGTGTTACATTATTATCAAGCAGATTTTTCATTCAAGATGTCAACTACAGGCGAGAGTAGAAAATATGTTGTTATGTACATGCCTGAGATACCTGTTATAGAAGCTGAAAGAGATACACCGAAAATTCAGAATTCAGAGCTTCTTAACCAGATTCAGGAGTTGAAATATCATTTGTCAAACTCTGATAAATCTAACTGTATACAATGTATTAAATCTTTATCTAATTTTTCAGGTATCATCAATGCACAAGAGAAGGAGATAAAAGAGAAAGAGAAAATTATTGTTCTAAAAGATAATACTATTCAGACTTGTGAAAAGGAAGTCAAGATGAAAGAGAGAAAGATTATAAATCTTCAAAGCCAACTGAAGACAACTGAACAAAAATCATCTGAATTGCAAGCTGAATCAGTTGAGCTTCAAAACAAGACTAAGGCTTTCGAAGGGAAAATATATGCTCTGGAGAAGAAGAATGTTGATCTGAAAACAAGCCTCCAAGCAGATAAAGTTAAATCAGACCTGGAAAAATATTTTACTCAAAAGATATCTGAACTTTCCAAGAAAGCTGACCAAGAGAAAAAGAATCTTGAGCTTAGATGTATTAAACTTTCAAAGCAAGTGTCTAATTTTAAAAAAGTTTTGATTACTGAAAGAGACACATTTGCTAAGGAAAGAAAAGTTCTTGAAGACAAATCAACTTAACTTCCCAAACAGATCTCTATTCTACAAGACTTACTTGATAAAGAAAGAAAAGCTTTTCAAGAAAAGAAAAAGTCTTTGGAAATTGAAAAGAAGAAATCTGAAAAGAGAAATGTTGGGATCTTCAATGAAATTTCTGATAAAACCAAGAACTTACAAAAAGATTTTGAGATTGAATGTTTACATTTTGAATCTGAGATATCTAAGCTCAAATCCAAAATAACTGTTCTATCTTCAGATGTCCAAAAAGAACAGAAGGCCAAATCTGATTTGAAAATAAAGTTTGACACATTGACTTCTAAAGGAAACATTTTGTTCAAAAAGATAAATGACTTGGAAGTTGCAAACAGTGAATTGTCAGAAAAGATTACAGCTGATGTGATTAATCAATCACCTGTTGATAATTCAATAGAATCAGTTTGTTCTTTCAAAACAGCTTCAAGTTCTATTCATGAGGAAAATGTTTTGAAAAAGAAAAGTGTCATACCACAAACTGTTAAATCAAATCAGATCAGACCATCTAATCTATTTTATGACAAGTCTGTTGATGGTCCAACGAGCTTCTACGTTAAATCTCTTGGAAAGAATTCTAAGAAAAATCAGATGGTATGGAGAGTGATGAGTTCTTCAAATGAAGAGAAGATAAGAAGAATGACAAAGCATATGCATCCACAACCAATGCCAACAAGAACAGTATGCATAAAGGTAAATCTTTTGGTAATTCTGATATGTTTTATTCCACTAATCAATTGATCAGGATTGCTCAGAAGAAAATCTGTTGTTCTTATTGTGGAGCACATGACTTTGTAAGTAACAACTTTGTAAATTACTGGTATGGTTCTTATTATATAACCCCTACAAGAACTGCAACTAACATTTCAGGACCCAAATACCAATGGGTACCAAAAGCTAAATCTATGTTGCAGGCACCCAAGGTTTAAGGGGGAGCATAGAACATAGGCTTTTGAACAAAACAGTTCAAAACCCGGACTTAAATGTCAAGACAAAGGCTTCTAAGTAAATCAGCTTAGAACCCGTACTTCAACGAAGTTTGACTTCTAAACATAACAGTTTAGGACTCGTACTTCAGTGATCAAAAGACTTTACTCCTGTGCTGATAAGAGATTGTACTCAAATACTCGAATGAGGAAATCAACCGTCAAGGGGGAGTACATTCTTGTCTGAAATATTTTGCATCCGATAAGATATGACGATCTACAATTCACAAGGGAGTTGTATCTGATCTCTATCATGTGCTTTTTCATTGACAATATATTTGGAAGATATGATGGTCTACAATTCAAAAGGGAGTTGTATTTGATCTCTATCTTGTGCTTTTTCTGACATATTTTAGATACATAATTTATAGGGGGTAAAGGTGATGGCTTCTGATCACATGACAGATCAGGACCCGTTATTCAATGTTCAGATAAGGATATTTTGCAAATATCCAAGGGGAGCTTATCTGATCTATATCATTCTATCATGATTTGAGGGGGAGCTTAAAAGGTAAGTATCTTCTTTCCTAGATCTCTGATTGTTTGAAAGAAGAACAACTTTCAAGCATGAAAAACGTTTTCTGAAATGTTCAAACCACTTCTGGTTCTCAAAATATTTTATGAATTTATAAGTGTGATTTTAAATGTTTTTCAATTTTGAGCTTTAATGTTTAAGTGACCGTGTGTTTCCAAAGATCAATACTTGCATATTATCTTATCTTTATACTATAAAGTACTCTCACACATCGGTTCAGTACTTCATTTTAATTGTTATTACCATGTCTCATAACGAACAAATTTTTCGATGGTAATACACCCGTTTGCTTTCAAATATTGTTGAGCATCATTCATCATTTCAAAATTTATGCTTTCATTGCTAATTTGTTTATATTTGTTCATATAAACAAACCATCCAGTTCTTTGATACCCTAACCATTTTATTTGATCTGATTGATACATTGTCAAATTCTCAAAACAATTATCTTGATTTCATTTCATTCATTCAATATCTTTGTTTTGAGAAATCTTCAAAGTTCAATTGCTCAAATCTCATGAGCATACATTTTGACAATGTTATCACATTTTGTGTTTAACTGTTCAAGTTAAACTGTAAAACAATCATTCTTTTTAGAACTTACATGGGATTCATGTGTGAGCTTAAACAGAACTTCCATGGATTCACGTAAACCAGTGTTTCCTACCCCGTAAGTTATCCTAGAGTGATTGAGGGGTGAGGGGTCATAAATCAAAGAGTGGGGGAGATAACTCATTCGGTTGATTTTTTTCTCATTGTGCTGAGCGGAAAAATGGAAAAGAGAGTTTGGTAAGAAGTGAGCATAATGTTAAAAAGAAAGAGGGTGTGAGAACAGAGTTAAAAGAATATCAAAACTCTGCACCAACCACTTTCTGAGCCGGGCAGCCACATCTACTGATTGGTTCACATTCGTTGGTGACCATCATTAAAACAGGCAGTGAGCTCATGCCAACTCTTCCATTTACCTCACCAACCACTCGTTTCTTTCTAGAAAAATAAATGTTTCATTTTCATTAGGGATGCAACACATATGCTATCTGATCTTCACTCGGAAGATTTAGATATTGAAAAAGAAGGAAAATTGTCCCACATTCGCACCTCTTTCATGCACATTGAGTCCGTGTAATATTTGTTGCTGTCTCAACAGTTTACACAATTTGAGCCTGATAAAGCTTAACTAGCTTCAATCATTTCTACACTTGCACGTACACACAAGGAATATGTTTTCTTGTCATAACATTCATAGAAAATTCCTTTGTGGTTTTTCAATGATTGAATGGAAGCCCTGGGGGAGTGATCATCACAAAAGCGCCTTTCTAATGTACATCCGTTGTACAAAGTGGCTCCGTGCTACTTACAGGCATATTAACTGTTTCATTTGTTGATTCAGGGTTATCACATTCATTATGTCTGAATTTGAAAAGATTCGGATATATACATTTCATGAATTGACGGATAATCAGATCAAAAGGCGGAGAATGTCAAATTATTATGAAGGGAGATTGTTGTTCATCACAAAGGGGGAAATCAAATAAAGTGTTGAAATTGAAGAAGTTTTGATGATCATGATGCTCACAATCATCAAAAAGGGGGAGAATTTTACAAAGATTCAATTTCAAAATCATAAAGAAAGAAAGTTCAAAGTGAAAAAGACTTGTGGAGATTTCAGAAAGTTCAATTTATTCAAGATTGGTGAAAAGAAATCATTCCGAGATGATTCAAGTTCTGAATAAAGATGATTTGAGAAAGTTCTGAAGATGATTCATAGATAAATCAAGATTCGTGAAAGTTTGTTTTTCTGAAGACGGTCCAGAGATCACAAGAGATGAAGATACAAGATCAGAAATTCCTCAAAATTGTATCAAAGTTCAAAGATGAAGCTTTCAAAGATGTTTCAAAGTTGAAGTTTTAAGAGGTTCAATAATTCTGATTCGTGTTCAAGACATGTTCACTTTCAAAGATGCAAAGTGAAAAACACTTTTCAAGATTCTTCAAAGGCTGAAAGACTAAAGATTGTTAAAGTTTCAAAGTTCAAAGTTGTTAGAGACAAAAGCTGAAGAATCAAGTGCTGAAGTCTAGTGTCAATTTTTTTATTAAATCTTGAATACAAAGGGGGAGATTGTTAGGGCATTATATTGTATCCAAGATTTAATAGGAAAAGTCAAGCATGTAAAGTCAACATTGTCTTAGTCAAAGTTAGTTTTTTCAAAGTCATCTTAGAGTTAGTCTAGTTAGTCTTTGTAATAGCTTGTGGTATAAATAGGGTTGTGCCTTGTAAGAACCTTATTGTACGTTTTATCTGTGAGATCAATGACTAAGACTTTTTCTCTCTCTACTCTCTCTCTATTTTTACATTTTTAGATCTTGATTGTAAGAGATTCTGCTTGATAATTATGGATTAACAGAGAGGCTTTCGATAAATTGCATGATGTACGTTCGTTCGATTTGGCCAATGCGTGGCTTCGGCAATATCCTGCACGAGAATTGGTTTATTTCAAGTTATTTCTTGTGAAAACCTTATAATTTACATTGTAGATAGACCATGTACAGTTTGGTAGAAATCCAACGATGTCGGTCTGGACAAGAAAACACAAAGGGTGCCCCCTTTGCTGAATCGTCCAAAAATGGGTAACGCGCTTAAAAGTCAATAACTTTTGCACGAGGATCCGTTTTATACCCATGACCCGTCAAAACGAACCTTAGAACAAGGATCACACCATGTGATGCTCTCATTCTGGCAATACACCATGATTTGAGTGGGTTTCGATAAACTACATGATGTACGTTCGTTCGGTATGGCCAATGCATGGCTTCTACAATATCCTGCACGAGAGCGGGTTTATTTCAAGTTATTTTTGTGAAAACCTTATAATTTACATTGTAGATAGACCATGTACAGTTTGTTGGAAATCCGACGAGGTCAGTCCGGACGAGAAAAACACAAAGGGTACCCCTTTTACTAAATCGGCCAAAAATGGGTGTCAAGCTTAAACGTCCATATATTTTGCTATGGGGATCCATTTTAAGCCCATGACCCGTCAAAACGAACCTTAGAACGAGGAGCACGCCATGGCATGGTCTCTTTCTGGCAATACACCATGATTTGAATGGGTTTCGATAAACTGCATGATGTACGTTCATTCGGTTTGGCCAATGCGTGGCTTCGGCAATATTCTGCACGAAAGCGGGTTTATTTCAAGTTATTTCTTGCTTATAATTTACATTGTAGATGGACCATGAATAGTTTGGTGGTAATCCGAAGAGTTCGGTGCGGACGAGAAAACACAAAGGGTACCCCCATTGCTGAATCGGCCAAAAATGAGTGTCGCGCTTAAACGTCCATAATTTTTGCTACGGGGATCCGTTTTAAATCCATGACCCCTCAAAACGAACCTTAGAACGAGGTGCACGCCATGGCAGTGTCTCATTCTGGAAATACACCATGATTTGATTGGGTTTCTATAAATTGCATGATGTACATTCGTTCGGTTAGGCAAATGTGTGGCTTCGACAATATCATGCACGAAAGCGGGTTTATTTCAAGTTATTTCTTGTGAAAACCATATAAATTACATTATAGATGGACCATTTACAGTTTGGTGGAAATCCGACGAGGTCGGTCCGGACAAGAAAACTCAAAGGGTAACCCCTTTGCTGAATCGGCCAAAAATGGGTGTCGAGCTTAAACGTCCATATCTTTTGTTATAGGGATCCATTTTAAGCACATGACCCGTAAAAATGAAACTTAGAACGAGGAGCATGCCATTGAATGGTCTATTTCTTGCAATACTCCATCATTTGAATGGTTTTCGATAAACTGCATGATGTACATTCGTTCGGTTTGGCCAATGTGTGGCTTCGGCAATATCCTGCATGAGAGCGGGTTTATTTCAAGTTATTTCTTGTGAAAACTGTATAATTTACATTGTAGATAGACCATGTACAGTTTGGCGGAAAGCCGACGAGGTCGGTCCGGACGAGAAAACACAAAGGGTACCCCCTTTGCTGAATCGGCCAAAAATGGGTGTCAGACTTAAACGTTCATAACTTTTGCTACGTGGATCTGTTTTAAGCACATGACCTGTCAAAACGAACCTTAGAACGAGGTCCATGCCATGTCATGGTATCATTATGGAAATATACCATGGTTTGAGTGGGTTTCCATAAACTGCAAGATGTACGTTCGTTCGGTTTGGTAAATACGTGGTTTCAGCATTGTCCTGCACGAGAGCAGGTTTATTTCAAGTTATTTATTGTGAAAACCTTATAATTTACATTGTTGATGGACCATATACAGTTTGGTGGAAATCCGACGAGGGCGGTTCGGACGAGAAAACACAAACGGTGCCCCCTTTACTGAATCGGCCAAAAATGGGTTTCGCGTGCTTAAACGGCCATAAATTTTGCTACGGGGATCCGTTTTAAACCAATGACCAGTCAAAACGAACCTTAGAACGAGTATCATGACATGTCGTGTTCTCTTTTTGGAAATACACCATAATTTGAGTGGGTTTCGATAAAGTGCATGATGTACGTTCGTTCGGTATGGCCAATGTGTGGCTTCTACAATATCCTGCACGAGAGCGGGTTTATTTCAAGTTATTTTTGTGAAAACCTTATAATTTACATTTTAGATAGACCATGTACAGTTTGGTGGAAATCCGACGAGGTCAGTCCGGACGAGAAAACATAAAGGGTACCCCCTATACTGAATCGGCCAAAAATGGGTGTCAAGCTTAAATGTCCATATATTTTTCTATGGGGATCCATTTTAAGCACATGACCCGTCAAAACGAACCTTAGAATGAGGAGCACGCCATGGAATGGTCTCTTTCTGGTAATACACCAAGATTTGAATGGGTTTCGATAAACTGCATGATGTACGTTCGTTCGGTTTGGCCAATGCGTGGCTCCGGCAATATCCCGCACGAGAGTGGGTTTATTTCAAGTTATTTCTTATGAAGACCATACAATTTATATTGTAGATGAACCATGTACAGTTTGGTCAAAATCCGACGAGTTCGGTCCGGACGAAAAAACACAAAGGGTGCCCCATTTTGCTGAATCGACCAAAAATGGGTACCGCGTTTAAACGTCCATAACTTTTGCTATGAGGGTCTGTTTTAAGCCCATGACCCATCAAAAAGAACCTTAGAACAAGTATCACGCCATGTCATGCTCTCATTCTTGCAATACACCATGATTTGAGTAGGTTTCCATAAACTGTATGATATACGTTCGTTCGGTGTGGCTAATGCGTGGCTTCGGCAATATCCTGCATGAGAGAGGGTTTATTTCAAGTTATTTCCTTTTAAAACCTTATAAGTTACATTGTAGATGGACCATGTACAATTTGGTGGAAATCCGACGAGGTCGGTTCGGACGAGAAAACACAAAGGGTACCCCATTGCTGAATCGGCCAAAAATTGATGTTGCGCTTAAACGTCTATAACTTTACTACGGGGATCCGTTTTAAGCCTATGACCTGTCAAAACGAACATTAGAACGAGGAGCATGCCATGGCATGGTCTATTTCTTGCAATAAACCAAAGATTTGAATGGGTTTCGATAAATTGCATGATATACGTTCGTTCGGTTTGTCCAATGTGTGGCTTCGGAAATATCCTTCACGAGAGCGGGTTTATTTTAAGTTATTTCTTGTGAAAACCTTATAATTTACATTGTAGATGGACCATGTGCAGTTTGGTGGAAATCCGACGAGGTCGGTCCGGACGAGAAAACACAATGGGTAACCCATTTGTTGAATCAGCCAAAAATGGGTGTCGAGCTTAAACGTCCATATCTTTTGCTACAGGGATCCATTTTAAGCCCATGACTCGTCAAAACGAACCTTAGAACGAGGAGCACACTATGGCATGGTCTCTTTCTGGTAATACACCATGATTTGAATGGGTTTCGATAAACTGCATGATGTACGTTCGTTCGGTTTGGCCAATGCGTGGCTTCGGAAATATCCTGCACGAGAGAAGGTTTATTTCAAGTTATTTCTTGTGAAAACCTTATAATTTACATTGTAGATGGACCATGTACAGTTTGGTGGAAATCCAACGAGGTCGGTCCGGACGAGAAAACACAATGGGTACCCCCTTTGCTGAATTGGCCAAAAATGGGTGTCGCGCTTAAACGTCCGTAACTTTTGCTACGAAGATGTGTTTTAAGCCTATGACCCATCAAAATGAACCTTAAAACGAGGTGCACGCCATCGCATGGTCTCAATCTGGAAATACACCATGATTTGAGTGGGTTTCCATAAACTGCAAGACGTACGTTCGTTCGGTTTGGCAAATGTGTGGCTTCAGCAATATCCTGCACGAGAACGGGTTTAATTCTAGTTATTTCTTGTAAAAACCTTATAATTTACATTGTAGATGGAACATGTACAGTTTGGTGGAAATCCGACGAGGTCAGTCCGGACGAGAAAACACAAAGGGTGCCCCCTTTGCTGAATCGACCAAAAATGGGTATCGCGCTTAAACGTCATTAACTTTTGCTACGAGGATTCGTTTTAAGCTCATGACCCGTCAAAACGAACCTTAGAACAAGGAGAACGCCATGTGATGCTCTCATTCTAGCAATACACCATGATCTGAGTGGGTTTCGATAAACTGCACGATGTACGTTCGTTCGGTATGGCCAATGTGTGGCTTCTACAACATCCTGCACGAGAGTGGATTTATTTCAAGTTATTTTTGTGAAAACCTTATAATTTACATTGTAGATGGACCATGTACAGTTTGGTGGAAATCCGACGAGGTCAGTCCGAACGAGAAAACACAAAGGGTACCTGTTAAGTCAGATTTTATAGTAATCATTATACTTATAGGCTTGGTCTTATACTGTGTTTGGTGTGCTTTTATATCTGGTATTGGCCAAGGGTATTTAAGTCCCATGTGGCTTTATGTTGTGTAAGAAATTCACGCATATCTCAATACATTCAAGTTCTGCGCTTTCAATCTTTCTCTCTCTAGATTTAGAGTGATATTGGATTATCAATTGGTATCAGAGCCTAATCTGAATCTGATAGAATCGAAATTTGATTCTGAATTTGTGTTTGAATCAGGAAATTTGATCGATTTTCTTGATTTTTTCAAGAAATTCTCATTTTTTGATTTTTCATCAAATTCGGACTGGTTTTTGAACGATTTTTCTTGTAGATTGGGTCGTTGGATTCGTTTTCAATAGAAGATCTTCTTTGTTTCACATCATTTTGCAAGAAAATCATTTTTAGGGAATCAATTTCAAGATTTTTCGAGTTTCTAAAAAAGTCGTTTAGCGTACTGTTGGTTTCACGAATTCTCGATTTTGTGGTTTTTGATCGATTTGGTTGTTTGGAAGTAGTTAGAAAACTGTTTTTGAACGATTCTATGTGTAAAAATTTTATCATTTTCGTATCTGTAATCGAATTTAGAAGTTGTTTCTTGATTTTTTGCGTTTTGTGCCAGATTCAAAGTTTACGCCAGTTCTTCAAGATTTGGGCCAGTTTATCTCGAAGTTTGCGCGAGTTATTCAAAGTTTTGCGCGAATTCTGTTCATCAAGTTTCCACCAAGTAAAGTTCAGATTTTTGCCATCAGTACATCGCGCGAAGTTACTTTTGCGCTACATTCATCTCGCGCATAGTCAACTTTGTGTTACCTTCGTCTCACGCAAAACTCATTTGCGTCATCAATGCTTCATGCAAAGCAAGTTTTTACCAGTAATTGTTCATGCAAAGTTAAGTTTGCGTCACACTCTTCTCGCGCAAAGTGAATTTTGCGTTATCAACTCCTCACGCAAAACAGTGTTTGCGCCACCATCGTCTAGCGCAAATCTCTTTTGCGCCATTAACATCTCACGCGAAATATTCTTTGCGCCACCATCTCGCGAAGTTCAAGTTTTGCGCCATCTTTTGTTCACGCAAAATCTGGTTTGCGCCAGTCACAGTTAGCGCAAATCTTCAGTTTGCGCCAGTCTTTCACTGTTTCAAGACTTGGGAATTTTTCTCTGATTTTCTGAAGATGTGGATATGTCAAAGTTCTCGTTTCAAGCTCAGTTTTACAAGAACGATCTTATGATGTCGTTGGGAACAGACACTCGTCCTCCTGTTTTGATCAATGAAAATGAGTTCACCCAATGGCAAGATCGGTTCATTAATTTCATCGAGCGTCAAGCTAATGGAGAGAACATGATGAAGTCATTTACTGAAGGACCATTCGTCAAACCTACGAATGATATTCCCTTGACTGCCGAAGAGGTTAAACGAGAAAAAGTCGATCGAGAAGCAAAGTCCAATTTGATGCTAGCATTGCCTAACTCCATTTACAATCGAATTGATTGTTTCAAGCATGATCCGAAGATGATGTGGACTCAGTTAGAAAAGATTATGCTTGGGTCAGCAGTTGCTACACAAATCCGCCAGACACGCTTCATGAATAATTTTGAGGAATTCAAGGCAAAGGACGATGAGACTCTGAAGATTATCTTTGACAGGTTTTGCACTGTGCTGAATGATCTGCAAAAGATAAAAGTGGAAAAGACTGAATTAGAAACTAATATGAAGTTCCTCAATGCTCTTCAACCGGAATGGAACAAATCATGTCATCACTTGAGGAATGATGTCCGGATATCTTCTATGCAAATCCAAGAACTTTATGAGATTCTGATGACAGATGAGAGCATAGTCAAGGACAAGAAGGCTAAACTTGACAAAAAGAACAAAAGACAGTGGACCCGATTGCCCTTCTCACGAGTGAATTGGCTGAACAAGCATTATCTGAAAATGCTTATGACGGGGCCACTGATGACGATGGTGAAGCTCTTCAGAAAGCGATGATTCTTCTCTCTCAGCACTACAATAAGAAGTTCCAACCTCGTTCGGGTTCCAACAACCTTCGCTTCACTTCAGGGTCTAAGAAGAACGAGAATGTCCAAGTGCCCGAGGCTAAGAAACCTACAGCATGCTTTAATTGTGGAAAGTCAGATCATATTTCAAAGGAGTGTCGAGCAAAGGTGGTTCGGGATTCGGCATATTACAGAAAGAAATTAGAACTAGCCGAAAAGAGAGAGAGTGGAACTGCTCTGTTAGTCGAAGAAGAATTCTGGCTAGATCACTCCGACAATGAAACTGACAATGTGGAAACTACTCATATGTGTTTCATAGGAGATGATCAGACTGATGATGATAATGAAGATTCAACTGATGAATCTGAGGTACCTTCTGAATTCGATTTCAAATTTATATCCTCACAAATGAATATCATTATAACTGCTTTACATGATATTCGTTCAAAGTTATTATCTGAAAAACAATTAAATTCAGAAAAGTCAAATTTGATTGACAAATTGCAAATTTCTTTGAAAGATGAAAAATCTATTTTGATTCATACAAAAGAATTTTTTTCAAAAGAAATTGGATGATTTGGTAATTTCAGATAAATCTTATCTTGATTCTTTGACGGAAATGACCAAATTAAAAGATAATTTTTCAGATAAAATAAATGAGTTGGAAGAAAATTTATATCAAATGAATCAAACTGAACAAACCATTTATTTGAACAAACCACGGAGTTATGAGTTTATCAAAGAAAAATGGGGACTTGGTTTTGAAAATCCTCATTGTTTAAACAATGATATAGAAAAATCCCCCACTTTATATAAATTCGATTATCTAAGTCTTGCTAGATATGCTCCTCAATTTAAAATTGATTGGACGAATGAAAAGAAAGTTTTAGATATCGAAAATGAGAAAAGAATGAACAACAAGAAAAAGTAAATTTCTTTTGTTTACATGCGCGAAAATGCCAAATATTTTCCCGAAAAATCAAAGAAGAGCAGAAACAGTTTACATGCTATATCTCCTATTAAATCTTCATTATCTGATGATTATTTTGATATATGTGCCACTAACACTGATATAGTAAATATATCTCCAGTTTCTTATTATTCTAAGAGATATATTCCTCCATTAGTGTTAGAAAGCAAAATCATTGATCTTGAAGATAAAATGGAAGAACAAAATATTCAAAGAGAAATTAAATCAGATGTAATTCTTTCTTTCATGATGTCAAGTCTTGAAGAAAAATTAATTTCTCAAAAACAAGATTATGTTTCTGGTCTTTCTTCTGATTTTACAGAAAACAAAAAGGAAGTTCTAAAATCTGAAAACTTTTCTGAAAATTTTTCTGACTCCGAGACAAGTTCAGGTTTATTGACTGATCAGTTGGGCTTCTTAGGTAAAATTGTTTCTTCAGACTCAATTCTTAAATCGAAAATTCTTGATGAATCTTTTACGCTAAATGATGATTATTATAAACCAAAAAGCGTAAAAGAAGAAGGTCAAAGAAACAAGCTTCTGTTATTTCTAAAAATTCTAATTCTTGTGATTCAACTATTTCATATAGGACTTTGAGGGCTCCTACAAGGCAGATATGGAGGATCAAGCTGAAATCTGATGAATATGCGACTGATGAGGACCGAAATGTAGACAAACTTTGTAGAAATGATTCATTTGCTACTTGTAATAAAATTTTCAAATATTCAATAAAGCAAATGATTCAAATTGCAAAAGATGTCTCCTATTCTTCTTCTGGTTCAAGTTCAGATGATTATGCTTCGTCCTCTACTGATGATTCTGTTCATTCATCTGATTATTTTTCTCGTGCTTTCTATGTTAAATCTAACAAGTTTTCTCCCATAAAAACTTCAACTAACAAACATGGACCCAAATATAAGTGGGTTCCAAAACAAAAGATTAATTCTGAGTTGCAGGCACCTAATGTCAAGGGGGAGTAAGAGAACGATGGCTTCTGAGTAAATCAGCTCAGAACCCGTACTTCAATAGACTTCGACTTCTAAACATATCAGTTTAGGACTCGTTCTTCAATGCATTTTAGCTTCTGGACAAATGAGAAACTGTGAGTGCATCTACTTTATTCCGCTGCATTTATCTCTGACTGTGATGTTGTTCCAGTTATCTCAAAAATTTTCAAGAATCTGAGCAAGTTCGACCAAATCCAAAACTTTGATATGAGACACTAATTCATTATTCATTATGTGGAAGAAGGTATTATTGAATTTTATTTTGTTTCGACTAAATATCAATTTGCCGAATTCTTTACAATAGTCTTAAATGAAAATTGTTTTTTCAAACTCGGCATGTTGAATTTAAAAGTTTAAATCTTTACAAATTTTATTCTATAAAGTAAAAGTTTTACAGTTTTTCTTTCTTTTGAATAAAATATGTGTTTAGGATAAATTTTCAAGTTGCTTTGTTTATATCGAAGTTTTATATGTTCAACTTTCAAGTCTTACAAAAGTCGAAAGGTCAGCAACATGTTTGAAACTTTTGAAACTACTTTAAAGATGTGTGATTCGGAATATTTATAGTTTACAATGCTTAGAAATCCTAAAAAGTCAGAATTATGGATTGTAATGAAAATATGGGCTAAGCACTTAGATGTAAAACTGAGTGATTGAGATGAAAATTTATATATATAAAATACAGAAATCTCTAAGTTTAAAAGTTTGTACCTATGACCTTTCTGGTTTGGGAAAGTAAGTTCCGTGGGATGCTTGTCATCTGGTCCCCTAAGGTCAATTGGTCTGGGAGTGATCGAACCAAAATCCTTCTATAGAATCAGATCGAAAGTCATGTTCTACTGGTATGAATGGGTTTAGGATGTGTCGATGTAGCCTTTCTGATCTGGGAGAGTAAGTTCCAAGGGGTGCTTGACACCTAGTCCCCTAAGGCCAACTGGTCTGGGGGCGGCTGACCCAAATCCTGCAATAGGATCAGATAGAAAGTTACATTTACGACATGTTCTTTACTTACCAAACTTCTTGATTAAAAGATGTCAATGTGCACAAGCTTAAAAGATGCCAAAGAGCACACTCATGTGAAGATGCCAATGTGCACAATGCTAAAAGATGCCAATGAGCACACATCTCATGATACTTGGTGATATGTTTGAGTTGCGATAAACCTATAAATTTGTGAAAGTCTTAATTCTTGACAACTTAGTGTGAGTAAATGAAAAGTTCCCTATTATATTTTTTTAGAATTTCATTTTCTTGAAGCTAATCGAAGTTCACATGCTAAAACACTGAATAGATTGATGAAAGTTTTTGAAACTGAACATGCCTTAACTTGATATGCAATTAAACTTGTATCTGTATCCAACAACATACACTTGACTTCAACTGATGGATTAATCTGACATATTTTACTAAGTATAATTTAATTTGTATAGTGTTTAAAATTTTATATGTTTAGTTGTTTCAAAATTTATATTCAGTATATTTTCCTTTTACACTGATGTTGTTATGTTTGTGTATCTATATCTTTGTAAATTGGTCTGTGCATTTTTCGAGGGGGAGTGAATAAGGAGAATATTCTGACAGATCATATCTCATTTCGAGGGGTAGTATCTGATTTTCTATACGAATGCTAACTTGAATTGTCATATTTAGTGCATTTGTGTAGAGGGAGTAAAAGAGCTTAATAGGTGATTATTTTTTGAGTTTAAGTCAGATTTGCGCCAACAGTTGGTAGCGCAAAACTCAACTTTGCGCCTCCTTCAGCTAGCGCAAAACTAAGTTTGTGCCACCAACATGTAGCGCAAACCTTCCCTTTCTCCTTTATTTTGAATTTGCAGATAGGAAGTTGTCTTGTCTCCAACGAATGCATGACCAAGGTGATCCAGATCATCAAGGTCATGAGGGGGAGAAGTTAAGGAGAAGTTAAAGAGACAAAGAGTTCAAAGTTTATCTGCTCAAGATTCGAGAAGTTAAAGCGACAAAGAGTTGTTTGCTCAAGATTATATTCTCTCAGCTACTAGTTCTTTTGTTGTTCCAGCTCCGACCACCACAGTTTATTCAAGTATATTTGAAAGAGGTGCGTAGTCTAGAGCATAAGTTGATGAACCGATTGTTTTTTCAAGCTTATTACAAACAGGTCCAGTCTTGTCAAGGCAGCAAAGACAATATAAATTTAAAGATGGTGAGAAGAATTTTTTTTTTAGTCAAGAAGTTTCGCTAAGACGCTTAGCAGGTCTGATTAGAGTTCGAAGATGGATATATCAGTTTACATTGAAGATCGGAGCGCCAATGATTCCTAAGGGGGAGATTGTTAATTCAAATTTTATAGTAATCATTGTATATATAGGTTTGGTCTTATATTGTGTTTGGTGTGCTTTTATATCTGGTATTGGCCAAGGGTATTTAAGTCCCTTGTGGCTTTGTGTTGTGTAAGAAACTCACGCATATCTCAATACATTCAAGTTCTGCGCTTTCAATCTTTCTCTCTCTACTTTCTCTCTCTAGATTTAGAGTGATCTTGGATTATCAGTACCCCCTTTACTAAATTGGCCAAAAATGGGTGTCTGTTAGGTCTGAGATCTAGATTGAATTGATTAAACAAGATTGACAAGGATTATTGAGGATTGAATCTGTAGTTTTATTCACAAACTAAACTACAGAGAGCTTTTACAATTCATTTGTCTACATGGTTGAATGACTAGTTACAAAACAAACTAACTACAGACTCTATTTATATGCCCAATACCCTTGTACACATTTAAGCCCAAACTCATATACAAGGCCCAATACAAATAATGTAGATTACTTTATAAAACTTCTAATAAGAACATAAAATATGTTCTAACATTCTCTCCCTAAGTTTTGTAAAGTAATCATTCTCTGATCTGCTCCAGCTTCAGCTCCTCTCCCCCTTGATTTCTTTATAAAACTTAGCATTGCATAAACTTCAAAGTTCCTCTAGCTCCCCCTTGAAAGTAGCTTTTATCCTTGGAGTATCAACTGAAATATCAGATCTGATGTAGACCATAACCTCGACTGAGTGCACATAAAGACAACTTTTATCTCTAGTAAACCCAACACATTCCTTAACGCCCACAAGAATGATATGTGTAGATTATGGAGTGACAACCAAATGCATCTTCGGTATATAACATCTGATCTGTCTTTGAAACATGAGTTGAAATAGGAATTCAACTTAAGAACTTCATCCGATCATCTTAAGGGTGGTAGCATCAGGTAGCTACACTACAAGGCAAGGGTTAGAAGGCAAGCAATGTTCAACAACTGATAAAAGATGCTCATTTTCTGACTGCTTTCCAGAATACTGAACTATCAAACCCATAACTCCTTTCTTCACGAAACAGCTGGATGATTATAAGCACTCAGGATTCTGAATTACCACTCAAGCATCAGAACAATGATTGCATTCGCTCACACTACTGAGTGATCAGGTCAAAAGAATGATAAAGTGCTCTCAACGGTCTAACCACAAAAGAAGCTCTCTAGACTGATGATTACAGATGCTCAGGCAGCTAACTCATCCCCAGCAGAGACCAAATCATCAAATCCAGAATCTGAAAATCTTGAAAAGTATGAGCACTCGTGAAATGTAGATCAGTTGCTAAAGATATGTCACCAACATATGATAAGAGAGATGTCAAATATGCATTCCGCGGAAAATCTCATGAACAGATTATCCCCCTCCACAGACTTAGCACGGGGGTCCCATAAGGGAACTTGTATAAATGGGTTCAGAACAGTCAGAATTCTCAAAAATACACAAACTTTTCGTAATCACCATCAATTCGCTATGAGGATCCGTTTTAAGCCCATGACCCATCAAAAAGAACCTTAGAACAAGTATCACACCATGTCATGCTCTCATTCTGGCAATACACCTGATTTGAGTGGGTTTCCATAAACTGCATGATGTACATTCATTCGGTTTGGCCAATGCGTGGCTTCGGTAATATCCTACATGAGAGTGGGTTTATTTCAAGTTATTTCTTATGAAAACCTTATAATTTACATTGTAGATGTACCACGTACAGTTTCGTGGAAATCCGATGAGGTCTGTCCGGGTGAGAAAACGCAAAGGGTACCCTTTGCTGAATCGACCAAAAATGGGTGTTGCGCTTAAACGTCCATAACTTTTGCCACGGGGTTCCGTTTTAAGCCCATGACCCATCAAAACGAACCTTAGAACAAGGTGCATGACATGGCATGGTCTCATTCTGGAAATACACCATGATTTGAGTGGGTTTCGATAAACTGCATGATGTACGTTCGTTCGGTTTAGCCAATGTGTGGCTTCAGCAATATCCTGCACGAGAGAGGGTGTAATTCAAGTAATTTCTTGTGAAAACCTTATAATTTACATTGTAGATGGACCATGTACAGTTTGTTGAAAATCCGACGAGGTCGGTCCGGACGAGAAAACACAATGGGTACCCCCTTTGCTGAATAGACCAAAAAAGGGTATCGCGCTTAAACGTCCATAACTTTTGCTACGGGGATCCGTTTTAAGCCCATGACCCGTTCAAACGAACCTTAGAAAAAGGAGCACGCCATGTCATGTTCTCATTCTTGCAATAAACCATGATTTGAGTGGGTTTCGATAAACACCATGATGTACGTTCGTTCAATTTGGCCAATGCATGGCTTAGGCAATATGCTGCACGAGAGCGGGTTTATTTCAAGTTATTTCTTGTGAAAACCTTATAATTTACATTGTAGATGGACCATGTACAGTTTGGCGGAAATCCGAAGACGTCGGTCCGGACGAGAAAACACAAAGGGTACCCCCTTTGCTGAATCGACCAAAAATGGGTTTCGCGCTTTAACGTCCATAACTTTTGCTACGGGGATCCGTTTTAAACCCATGACCCGTCAAAACGAACCTTAGAACAAGGATCATGCCATGACATGGTCTCTTTCTGGCAATACACCATGATTTGAGTGGGTTTCAATAAATTGCATGATGTACGTTCCTTCGGTTTGGCCAATGTGTGGCTTTGGCAATATCCTGCACAAGAGCGGGTTTATTTCAATTTATATCTTTTTAAAACCTTATAATTAACATTGTAGATGGACCACATACAGTTTGTTATAAATCTGACGAGGTCGATACGGACGATAAAACACAAAGGGTAACCCCTTTACTGAATCGGCCAAAAATGGGTGTCGAGCTTAAACGTCCATATATTTTGCTATGGGGATCCATTTTAAACCCATGGCCTGTCAAAATGAACCGTAGAACGAGGAGCACTCAATGTCTAGGTCTTTTTCTAGCAATACACCATGATTTGAATGTGTTTCGAAAAACTGCATGATGTACGTTCGTTCGGTTTGGCCAATGCATGGCTTCGGCAATATCCTGCACGAGAACGGGTTTATTTCAAGTTATTTCTTGTGAAAACCTTATAATTTACATTGTAGATGGATGATGTACAATCTGGTGGAAATCCGACGAGGTCGGTCCAGACGAGAAAACACAAAGGGTACCCTTTTGTTGAATTGACCAAAAATGGGTATCGCTCTTAAACGTCCATAACTTTTGCTACGAGGATCTGTTTTAAGCCTATGACCCATCAAAACGAACCTTAGAACGAGAAGCACGCCTTGTCAGGACCTCATTCTTGCAATACACCAAGATTTGAGTGGGTTTCGATAAACTGCATGATGTACGTTCGTTGATATGGCCAATTCGTGGCTTTGGCAATATCCTGCACGAGAGCGGGTTTATTTCAAGTTATTTCTTGTGAAAACCTTATAATTTACATTCTAGGTGGACCATGTGCAGTTTGGTGGATATCCGACGAGGTCGGTCCGGACGAGAAAACACAAAGGGTAACCCATTTGCTGAATCGGCCAAAAATGGGTGTCGAGCTTAAACGTCCATATCTTTTGCTACGGGGATCCATTTTAAGCCCTTGACACGTCAAAACGAACCTTGGAACGAGGAGCATACCATGGCATGGTCTCTTTCTGGAAATACACCATGATTTGAATGGATTTCGATAAATTGCATGATGTACGTTCGTTCAGTTTAGCCAATGAGTGGCTTCCGCAATATCCCGCACGAGAGCGGGTTTATTTCAAGTTATTTGTTGTGAAAACCTTATAATTTACACTGTAGATGGACCAGGTACAGTTTGGTGGAAATCCGATGAGGTTGGTCCGGACGAGAAAACACAAAGGGTACCCCCTTTGCTGAATCGCCAAAAATGGGCATCGTGCTTAAATGTCCATAACTTTTGCTACGGGGATCCGTTTTAAGCCCATGACCCCTCAAAACGAACCTTAGAATGAGGTGCACGCTATGGAATGGTCTCATTCTGAAAATACACCATGATTTGAGTCAGTTTCCATAAAGTGCATGATGTACATTCATTCGGTTTGGCAAATGCGTGGCTTCAGCAATATCATGCACGAGAGCGGGTTTATTTCAAGTTATTTCTTGTAAAACATTATAATTTACATTGTAGATGTATCATGTATAGTTTGGTGGAAATCCAACGAGGTCGGTCCAGACGAGAAAACACAAAGGGTACCCCATTTGCTGAATCGGCGAAAAATGGGTTTCGCGCTTAAATCTCCATATCTTTTGCTACGGAGATCCATTTTAAACCCATGACCCGTCAAAACGAATCTTAGAATTAGGAGCACACGATGTCATGGTCTTTTTCTGGAAATACACCATGATTTAAATGGGTTTCGATAAACTACATGATGTACGTTCGTTCGGTTTGGCCAATGCGTGTTTTCGGCAATATCCTGTACGAGAGCGGGTTTATTTCAAGTTATTTCTTGTGAAAACCATATAATTTACATTGTAGATGGACCATGTATAGTTTGGTGGAAATCTGACGATGTCGGTCCAGACGAGAAAACACAATGGGTACCCTTTTGTTGAATCGGCCAAAAATGGGTGTCACGCTTAAACGTCCATAACTTTTGCTACGGGATTCCGTTTTAAGCCCATGACCCGTCAAAACGAACTTTCGAACGAGGTGCACACCATGGCATGATCTTAATCTGGAAATACACCATGATTTGAGTGGGTTTTGATAAACTACATGATGTACGTTTGTTTAGTTTGGCAAATGTGTGGCTTCGACAATATCATGCACGAGAGCGAGTTTATTTCAAGTTATTTCTTGTGAAAACCTTATAATTTACATTTTAGATGGACCATGTACAGTTTGGTGGAAATTCGACGAGCTCGGTCCAGATGAGAAAACACAAAGGGTACCCCCTTTGGTGAATCGGCCAAAAAATGGGTATCGCGCTTAAACGTCCATAACTTTTGATACGGGGATCCGTTTTAAGCCCATGACCCGTCAAAAATAACATTAGAACGAGGAGCACGCCATATCATGGTCTTATTCTGGTAATATACCATGATTTGACTGGGTTTCGATAAACTGTATGACGTACGTTCGTTCGGTTTGGCCAATGCATGGCTTCTGCAATATCCTGCACGAGAGCGGGTTTATTTCAAGTTATTTATTGTGAAAATCTTATAATTTACATTGTAGATGGACTATGTACAGTTTGGTGGAAATCCGACGAGGTCTGTCCGGACGAGAAAATACAAAGGGTACCCCATTTGCTGAATAAGCTTAAAATGGGTGTCGAGCTTAAGCGTCCATAACTTTTGCTACAAAGATTCATTTTAAGCCCATGACCCATCAAAACGAACCTTAGAACGAGGAGCATGCCATGGCATGATTTCTTTTTGGCAATACACTAAGATTTGAATGGGTTTCGATAAACTGCATAATGTATGCTCGTTCGGTTTGGCCAATGCGTGGCTTCGACAATATCCTGCATGAGAGCGGGTTTATTTCAAGTTATTTCTTGTGAAGACCTTATCATTTATATTGTAGATGGACCATGTACAGTTTGGTGGAAATCTGATGAGGTCGGTCCGGACGAGAAAACAAATGGTGGCCCTTTGGTGAATCGACCAAAAATGGGTATCGCGCTTAAATGTCCATAACTTTTGATACGGAGATTCGTTTTAAGCTCATGACCCGTCAAAAAGAGCCTTAGAACGAGGAGCACTCCATGTCATGGTCTCATTCTAGCAATGCACCATGATTTGAGTTAGTGGTGTTCGCAGTCCGGTTTGGGCGGTTTAACCCCTCAAACCACAAACCAAACCGATAGTGGCGGTTTGGTAATTTTTCAAACCGAGCGGTTTGACATCAAGTGCCCAGACCGGTCAAGTCGTACCGCGGTTTAGGCGGTTTGGTCGACCGGTTTAGGCGGTTTGGGCCTTTTAGTGAGCTTTAAAGTTTAAATGTGAAAAATATATAAAATTTAGAATTTTAAAAATTCATTACTTGAGTCCATTTAAAATAAATAAAGTCCACAAGCATGTTAAGTGTTAACAAAGTCCACAAAATGTTAACAAAATCCACAAAAATAATAAAGTCCACAAAAATAACAAAGTCCACAAAATTATTCATTTTCCGTTCTTTGTATTCCACAATCCTGTCAATCTATATTCCATAAAGATGTCAACCTTGTATCAAGCAACAATCTGCAAAAACAAAAGACATTACATTACGTCTATGAGTTATCCAACAACTTTCTAATCAATTCTCCCAACTTCAGATGGTGCTTCGGTAGATTTATCTACAAAATTCAAAAATAAATTAGATTATTAGATAAAGAACATAAATGGAAATAAAGTAATCTAAAATTGAAGTAATGTAAAATACTAAAATTAATTTAAATTGATTACCTGGTTCTCCAACCGCCTAAGAATCCATCTCTTCCAAAATTGAAGTCAAATTTAAGGGCAAATTCGTCGATCTCAACCAATTTTGACAACAAATCAAAGCTTAAACCATGGAAGGATTTAGTGAACTCCGAAAGCTATCAAGAACTCTCCCTCCGGTGCTAAAAGCAGACTCTGAAGCCACTGTTGAAACTTGGACAACAAGAACATCTCGAGCCAAAGCTGACAAAATAGGATACTTTGATGACGCCACTTTCCACCATTCTAAAACTTCAAAGTTCTTGTTTTTCCTATCTTCATTGCGTTCACCTAAATACCTTTCAAGTTCATTTTGCATGTCCAGAGAATCATCTTCATTAGATTCTTTGTCAAACTCAGATTCAAACATCTTGACCGAATCTTCATCATCAGAATCTACCATCGACACATGATCTTGTGCTTGAGTACCACTATCTGCTTGATGCTCCACCTTAAGTTCACTAGTATAATGGACTACTAGCTTTGAAAGACAACTTTTGATGGAATCCGTGATAACGGTAACTTCATCCTCACTATAAAGTTGTCTCAAACAAAATGTGACGTATTTTAACTTGTATCTCGGATCAAGAACAATACCCACATAAAGAATCAAACTTTGTTTGTGTGTGGTTCCCCAATAAGTATCAAATTTCTTCTTCATCCTTGAAGCCATTTCTTTCAAGTTCTTTTTGTCGCTTGAACACCATTTATTAATCAACCCATGAACTAGCGACAACTCGTGAAAATAAACATTCGAAGTAACGTACAAAGAAGCACTGAACTTTAAAGTGGCATCATAGAAAACCTTCAAAAACTTACAAAAGGTAGCATACATCTCCCAATCCCTAGACATTGGTGGCCCAATCGGTTTTTTTTCCATTTCTATCGTCTTCGATAAAATATTGAGTGAAGTAAACATCCTCTTCTTCTAATAACTTAAAATTCTCTACATATTTCAAAGCATGATCTAACATCAAGTAGGTGGAGTTCCACCTAGTAGGCACATCCAAACAAACAAGAGCTCTCTCCTCTTTACATGTATTTTTCACACAACTTTTAAATATTGCTAGCCTAGCGGGGGAAGATCTAACATATCTAACTGCATTACGAACAGCAGATATAGAATTGTCCATTTTTTTCAATCCATCACCCACAATTAAGTTTAGTATATGAGCTGAACATCTAACATGCAAGAATTCACCATCACAAACGGCAGTCTTCCAAATTTGCAATCTTTTTTTGATATGTTGAACGGCCCCATTGTTAGAAGATGTATTATCAACAGTAATGGTGAACACCCTCTCAATACCCCAATGTTTTAAACATGACTCAATAGCTTTTCCTATTGTCTCCCCTTTATGGTTAGACACTTGACCTTTATGGTTAGACACTTGACAAAAGTTTAAGACCCTCTTTTGAATTTTCCAATCAGAGTCTACAAAGTGGGCTATCAACACCATATATACAACATTCTGAAGAGAAGTCCAAGTATTTGTGGTTAGTGAAACTCTTTGTGAATTCTGAACAAAAAAGGACCTTAACCTTTTCTTTTCATCATTATAGAGATTCATAATACCCCTACTTATTGTAATGCGCGATGGAAGTTCAAATTTCAGACATGCAACACTACAAAATGATTTGAACCCCTCTCCTTCAACAAATCTAAAAGGCAGCTCATCAATCACGATCATTTTTGCACAAGCTTCTCGACATGCTTTTTGACTAAACCCCACAGATTGAAGATTACCACTTTCGTTCATGTTATTCTTTTGAAAAGACAAAACTTTTTGCTTCTTATCCTCTAATCTAAATGGATACTTTTTACATTGATGGTTGAGGTGGTTCCAAAGGGTACTAGTTCCATTTTTTTTCTTATCGCTTGCATAATCTTTACCACAATAATTACACACAACCCTTGGGTCAATTGGGTTAGTCTCATTTCTCGTAAAATGGTCCCATACTCCGGAACATTGTCTACTCTTTTTTTTTCTCATTGGCTTTAGGTGGCAAAGGAGATTTAGAAGCACCGGTTGAGTTTGAGTCGATACTTTGAGAGGGTATTTCCATCTAAAACAAATAAACACACGTACAAAAAAAAATAAACTAATAAAGATACAAATCTGGAAATAAAGTTATAAACAACTAAACACAATATCTACTTATCTAGCAACAAAGGGTTTCTTAATTACATAATTATAGTCTATAAAGGAAATTTCTTAATCACATATGACATAACTATAAACTATAGATACAAAAGATTTCTTAATCACAAATGAAAACACATACTTAAGAGTTAAAATACAAATCTGGAAATAAACAGATAAACACAATATCTAGCAAAAAAGGGTTTCTTAATTACATAACTATAAAGGAAATTTTTTAATCACATATGACATAACTATAAAGATACAAAAGATTTCTAAGTCACTAACCTTGAACTCTTGAAGAACAGAAGCTGTTAACAGTTAACTTGATGAAGCCTAGAAGTCATGAAGTATTGGAAAAGTGTTAACAGAACAAAAGAATGAGTAGAACACTAGAACTATAGGATCGATGTGAACAAAAGAAGAATCGATGTGTATTGTAATCGATTTGAAGTTTTGAACAGAACAAGAAGAATCGATGTGTATAAATGTATTGGAATCGATTTGAACAATGAACATACCAGAAGAAGAATCGATGTCGATTTGGGCGTGGACTGGTCTGCGTGGTTTGGGCGTGGTTCCCCAATGTCGATTTGAAGTTTTGAAAAGAAGAAGATGAGAAGAAGAATCGTCGATGTGTATTGTGTAGATTAGAGAAAGATGTCAATTTTGATTTTGGAACTTGGAAGCATCAGACATTCAGATTGACAGATTCAATCGTGGTAAAAAGTAAAATTGAATTAGGATTTCAATTATCAAAGTATTGGCCTATTGGGCTAGATTTAAAACTATTGGGCCTTTTAAATTAATGATAAATTGGGCTAGATTTATGAGTTATATAAAATATATATATATATATATATAAAATAAAATCATCCAAACTGCAAACCGGACCGGACCGCTCGGTTTGGCGATTTTTCAGACCAGACCGGACCGCCAGACAGCCTAAACCGCCAAAGGCGGTCCGGTCCGACTTGGTTCGACCGGTTTGAGCGGTCCAACGGTTTTTTAGAACAACCCTAATTTGAGTGGTCTTTGATAAACTGCATGACGTACGTTCGTTCGGTTTGGCCAATGTGTGGCTTCGGCAATATCCTGCACGAGAGCGGGTTTATTTCAATTATTTCTTGTGAAAACCTTATAATTTACATTGTAGATAGACCATGTACAGTTTGGTGGAAATCTGGCGAGGTCGGTCCAGACGAGAAAACAAAAAGGGTACCCCTTTTGCTGATTAGGCCAAAAATTGGTGTCGCACTTAAACGTCCATAACTTTTTCTAACGGGATCCGTTTTAAGCCCATGACCTGTCAATACGAACCTTAGAATGAGGAGCAGGCCATGGCATGGTCTCATTCTGGCAATACACCATGATTTTAGTGGGTTTCGATAACCTACAGTTTTGTGGAAATCTAACGAGGTCGGTCCGGACGAGAAAACACAAAGGGTACCCCTTTGCTGAATTGGCCAAAAATGGGTGTAGTGCTTAAACGTCCATAACTTTTGCTATGGGGATCCGTTTTAAGCTCATGACCCGGAAAAACGAACCTTAGAACGAGAAGCACGCCATGGAAAGGTCTCTTTCTGGAAATACACCAAGATTTGAATGGGTTTCGATAAACTGCATGATGTACGTTCGTTCGGTTTGGACAATGCGTGGCTTCGGCAATATCCTGCACGAGAGCAGGTTTATTTGAAGTTATTTCTAGTGAAAATCTTATAATTTACAATGTAGATGGACCATGTACAGTTTGGTGTAAATCCGATGAGGTCGGTTCGGACGAGAAAACAAAAAGGGTGCCCCCTTTGCTGAATCGACCAAAAATGGGTGTCGCGCTTAAACGTCCATAACTTTTACTACGGGAATCCTTTTTAACCCCATGACCCATCAATACGAACCTTAGAATGTGGAGCATGCCATGGCATGGTCTCATTATGGCTATACACCATGATTTGAGTGGGTTTCGATAAACTGCATGATGTACGTTCGTTCGGTTTGGCCAATGTATGGCTTCGACAATATCCTGCACGAGAGCGGGTTTATTTCAAGTTATTTCTTGTGAAAACCTTATAGTTTACATTGTAGATGGACCATGTACAGTTTGGTGGAAATCGGACGAGGTCGGTCCAGACGAGAAAACACAAAGGGTACCCCTTTGCTGAATCGACTAAAAATGGGTGTCGCGCTTAAACGTCCATAACTTTTACTATGTGGATATTGCTGAAGCCACGCATTGCCCAAACCGAACGAACGTACATAATGGAGTTTATCAAAACCCACTCAAATCATGGTGTATTGCCAGAATGATACCATGACATGGCATGCACCTCGTTCTAAGGTTCATTTTTACGGGTCATGGGCTTAAAACAGATTCCCGTAGCAAAAGTTAAGGACGTTTAAGCGTGACACCCATTTTTGCCCAATTCAGCAAAGAGGGTAACCTTTGTGTTTTCTCGTCCGAACCGACCTCATCGGATTTCCAGCAAAATGTACATGGTCCATCTACAATGAAAATGTAAAGGTTTTCACATGAAATAACTTTAAAAAAACCCGATCTCGTGTAGGATATTTCCGAAGCCACGCATTGGCCAAACCAGACGAACGTACATCATGTTGTTTATCGAAACCCACTCAAAATGGATCCCCATAGCAAAAGTTATGGACGTTTAAGCGCGAAACCCATTTTGGCCGATTCAGCAAAGGGGGAACCCTTTGTGTTTTTTCGTTCGGACCGACCTCGTCGGATTTCCACCAAACTGTACATGGTCTATATATGATGTAAATGAGAAGGTTTTCACATAAAATAACTTAAAAAACCCGCTCTCGTGTATGATATTGCCGAAGCCACGCATTCCCAAACCGAACGAACGTACATCATGCAGTTTATCAAAACCCACTCAAATCACGGTGTATTTCCAGAAAGATACCATGACATGGCATGCTCCTCGTTCTAAGGTTCGTTTTGATGGGTCATGGGCTTAAAACGGATCCTCGTAGCAAGAGTTGTGGACGTTTAAGCGCGACACCCATTTTTGGTCGATTCAGCAAAAGGGGTACCCTTTGTGTTTTCTTGTCCAGACCGACCTCGTCGGATTTCCACCAAATTGTACATGGTCTATCTATAATGTAAATTATAATATTTTCACAAGAAATAACTTGAAATAAACCCGCTCTTGTGCAGGATTTTGCCGAAGCCACGCATTGGCCAAACCGAACGAATGTACATCATCCAGTTTTCGAAACCCACTCAAATCATAGTGTGGCGGTGTGATCAGTCCACGCCGTCTCCTTTCGATTTATTTTTGTGCTCTGATGAGAGTTGGCCATTGTGTGATGGGTGATTTAGTTCAGGAGGCGTATGTGTAACACTCTCAAATCTAGAAATAACAACTAATTTAAAATTTTCTAAATACATCGATAACTGAATCATCTACAATGACAAATTAAGGTTTAACTTTAATAAACACATTTCAAGCCTTATACACAATATATAATAGGTACGGATGTTACTAAAACCCAATAACAATTACTATCTCCACCTACGGAAGACTTCACCAAACTACCCACCCTCGTGTAAATCTAGTGTTCATCTCTTCATAGCACCGCTAGAACCAAACCCCAATTGGAACCTGATGCACATGTCGACAAATAAAAATGTTAGGCTTAACGCCTAGTGAGCTCAAGAGTTTTCATTAGATAAATATAAAGCAATAACATTAAAAACGTTAATTAAATCGTGATTCCAAAATGAAGTACGTTAAATCTGGAAACAATCTCTTTTTCAACATTCACCCTCTTTGTGATTAAAATCACAAAACAAAACATTTCTTCGAATATAAATCCAACCTAAACTCACATAATACATAACTGACACTTTAATAATCAAATACTGAAGACGTGTATAAACTCTCTCATCCAAAATATTCCAAAAACACGGATAAAGTTCATTATGCAAAATCCAAATACGTGGATAACAAACCAAACCCAAAACATCATTGAAAACATGAATTATAAAACTCCATAACCAAAACAACACCTTTCGGTGACGGGGGAGACCCGATTACATAGTATGTGATGGAACACAAAAGTAGATCACATAACTATGCAGGGAACCAAAACATATCGGCTATACCCATAAAACATACCGAGCTCAACTCCTCTAAGTCTATTGCTCGAAAACATCAAGTCAACCCCTCTATGTCTATTTTTAAGAGTTCCAAAACAGGGGAACCCAGTTCCAAAACGGGAACTTATGCACAAAGGGAATTACATCTTACTGCCCATGGGACGCTGCCCGACCGTATAGGTCCACACCTTACTTACCATGGTGACCCGATGCCTATTATGTGCCAAAGTGGTGAACTTGTCCAAAGCGGGACATAAGAACACCGTGCCTATGGATCCATTGCACTAACTAAAAATTACATGACTCAAAATGAATGAACTAACGCATTCAAAACATGTAATTCTCAAATAAGATGCAGTAAATGCAAATCAAGACCAAACGCTCTACACTGAGCCATTAAAATTGGACAAGTGTCCCCAAGACCCAACAAAATCCAAATCGAGCCATGAGCTCTACAAATCCAAAGGCCCAACATTGAAAACCATAAAATGAAACCAAACGTAAATAACCCGCATTATATAAACCCGTACTCCAAAATATATAAATAAATCTCCAACGTAGTTTAGATTGGGACAACTCATTTTCCAAGTATATTATATCATTTATCCTTTCAAAACGTCTCATAACATAAAATCAAACACTTATTTAAAGCACACAATAAAATGCGTTTATCCTCCAACTTACTTCGTGACATAAATCATCAAAATACCAATGTGTATAATTTTAGTTGTCAAAATGCTCAAAATCCCAAACGTGGGTGTTTTACAAAGTTTATAAAACCAAACACTTCAAAATAATCAAGATTTGTCAAATAACTCAACATTTGATAATTTCATGTAAAGCATATAGACATTTTAAAATAGGCATTTTGGCATGTACACCGTTTTCACAATTCAACTTGAACTCACCTTGCTAGATTTAGGCTAAATCTAGATTTTACCCGCTTAGAGCTTCCTTGAAGAAATTTGAATCCACAAGCAAAACCTTCCAAAACCTATATTCACAAGTTCCAACCATGAATATACTCATTCAACCATTTAGAATCAATCCCTAAACATTTTACATCTAAAATCCCCAACTTGACCAAAACCCTAATTTTTTATCTAATTTCTCCAAACCATCAAACCCGAAATTTGAGAAGTCCAACACTAGGAAATCGTTAAGAGATCATTTATATCTTATATTAAGGTTTAGAAATGGAGAGGATAAACTTTCCACTTAGGTTTCGGTGAAAACCCTAAGATGAAGCTTAAGGTTGAAGATGACAATGGTGAACTCTTTTGCCAAAGCTCCCAATCTACCACTTGATGATGGAACACCTTAAGAACTCGAGAAATAGACCCAAAATGAGTTAGGGTTTGAGTCTTGGGGTTTGAGGGTTGATTTGGGAGAGAAAATGAGGAGAAGTTTTGAGATTTGGGTGAAAATGGGGTTTGGGGGCCGGATTTTCCCGTTTTAATGCACACAACGGCTCCGCGCGGATGGTGGCGCAAATCCATCGGCGCAGAGCACTGCCGCCCGATTTTCTTGCCCGATCACTCTCTTGGTCATAACTTCTTCGTTTTAGCTCCGATTTTGCTCCGGAAAGAACCATTGGACTCGTAATTGAATTCTTCATCCAACAAGACTATAAAATCTAAGATTCAAGCCTAACATATTAATTCTTATATTTCTCTTAAAATACTGATTTCTATACTAACTTGAAATTATATCTTTCTAAAATCGGGGTGTTACAGTATGGGTCGACCCTAGCATATTTGATTTATTTGTAGGGTGGATGGCGGCGTAGTGCCCAACACCGCATCTCACATTATTTAGTACAGTTAGATGTGCATGTCCAACGTACGTGCCTGTATGGCTTATGTCTGACACTTGTTGTATCTGTCTATGTGTGACATGAAACGCAAGCATAAATTATGTGTTCGAGCTCGATATACAATCTTATGATATGGTTTTGATTTAAGCTTCTCGGATTCGTTGGTATTTAGTTGAAAATATTTGTTTTGATTTGATAATCCTGAACTTTGACAAAATTTACTGTCTCGATATAATGAATTTGGATTTATTCATTTTGTTATGACTTTTGATTAAACAATAAAATTTGAGTCATTTGGTCCAACTTCTTTTGGGCTCATTTTCTTTGTTTTGGAGTATTTCAATCTATTGTTCAAGTTAGATGTGGAATGAATTACACTCAATCTAGCTTTCATGAACACTCAAAAATTTGATTCTTGTGTCCAAAATTCAGATTTTTATTATATTCGGTATTGGGTTCGATTATTTGTTTGCTATCTATTGTATCTGTGCATTAAGCGTTTGGCTCAGCCGCATTTCTTTCTTCGCGGTAGGTATTCGAAGGGAATCTAAGGAGTAAAGGATCCGAAGTATCCTCATATCTAAGAGGTTTGTTGGTAAGAATTTATAGGTTTTGGTAATGTTTTGAAGCAAGTATTGAGGGAAAAAATTGTATCTTTTTGAGAAAGTTGTTATTTTGATGGTGCTTATTTTAATTAAGGTTTAATAATGCTCTATGCGCTTTTATTTGGTGGTTTGTTTTAGGTTCAGATGTAACATTCTTTTCCATCTCGGGAAGGGGGGTGTTACAATTCACTTTGTCCACACATCTAGGCTCACGGTTTTAAAACGCGTATGATAAAGGAGATATTCAGTCCATTATAAGGCAACTTTTGTCCCTTCCCCAACTAATGTGGGATCTTACAATCTAGGTCTCCACGGCCACAACGTGGAATTCTCTGGACCGGTGTGCCAACGAGGACGCTGGGCTCCCAGGCGGTGGATTATAAGATCCCACATTAGTTGGGGAGGGAAACGAAAGTTGTCTTATAAGAGACTGTATATCTCCTCCATCAGACACGTTTTAAAAACCGTGAGTCCAGATGTGTGTGGACAAAACGGACAATATCTGGTACGGTTAGCCTAAGATGTTATAGTTTACCCGCATTTGGTAAACTACCCCTTAATATATTATTTAACAAGGGGTTGTTTGGTTGGTTTTTCATCAAGTTATGAATAAACTTGTATGTGTAGATTACTCTGTCTCTATAGATTAAAAAAAAATTGGTTTTTTGCATAAATTTTTTCCTCTAAAAGCTTATTTAATAAACCACTTTTTATATTACTAAATTACTACCAAACAGTCATTTATAATCTACCAAATAAGTTGTGAGTTTCATTAAACTCATTAAACTACTAACAAACAACACCTAACTCAGGAGATTTGCAAATGTAGTCCGTAACCGAGACTTATTTTAGCAATTTATCATATTTTGGTGGCCCATTTGTAATTTAACACAAAGATCGATGGCTCATTAGCAATTCAAAATATAAAATTTACAAAAACAGTCCCTATTTCTGTTTTTTCTTTTCAATTTTGGTCAGTACATCATAGTTCACACACACTACATAACTAAAATAAAACCAACTTTATCCACTCTCTTACTCTGAAGCAACTGAAATATGCAAACCCTCTTAAACCCTCACCCCATCTCCTTCCTTCCTCCCAAAATCCTAAACCCTAACAAGCTCTACAAACCACGTACTCACCTAAACCCCTCAATTCACTTCGTCTCCACTACCTTCACCGGAAAATTCGCCGTTAAAGGTTTATCCGCCGACGAATTCCCGGTCGACGAGGAATTCATCGAGAAATTCGGTCCAAAAGACGTCGAAACCGAAGACGAAGCTCGTCGGCGCAACTGGATCGAAGGCGGTTGGGCTCCATGGGAGGAAATCCTCACTCCAGAAGGCGATTTCGCGAGGAAATCACTCAACGAAGGCGAGGAAGTGGCATTGGAGAATCCTGAATCGATCGAAGCGTTCAAAATGCTGAGACCTAGCTACCGGAAGAAGAAAATGGAGGAATTAGGGTTGACGGAGGATGAATTTTACGCGAAACAGTTTGAGATTAAGGGCGAGATTCCAGATCCGTTGACGACGGTGTGGGCAGGGCCGCTGGTGGTCCGTCATATTCCGCCGCGCGATTGGCCGCCGAGGGGGTGGGAAGTGGATAAGGAGGAGCTGGAGTTTATTAGAGAAGCTCATAAGTTACCTGTTAGGGTTGATTTTGATCAAGTGCAGAATGAAGCTAGGAGTAATACAGATGATTTGTGTTTGGATAGATATAAGGTGTTTTTGAAGCAGTATAATGAATGGGTGGATGCAAATAGGGATAAATTGGAGGAGGAATCTTATAAGGTTTATTTCCAACACTATATCTTTAATATATTTTTCTCTAAGAAATCATCATTACAATTCCCAGATAATGTGGTTTGCATTTTTATAGAGGATCATATTGTTTGCTAATTGGATATAAGTCCTAAAGATGAAGTTATTCCTGCATCCAAGATGGTAGTTTCAAGTGATTCATGTTAGATACTAATGGTATTCAAATGAATATACAGTACGGACCCAATGTAGAGCATACGGTGGGACGTGGCACCGTTTCGTTCCTCCGTCGCAGTGTAAAAATTACAGGGTCTTGAAAAGTGGCACCATATCAATTTGTTGTGTGCTTTTTTTTTTTGAAACTACTATAAGGACACAAGTTTCCCTTGTTAGAGTTGGTTTGCAATGCTTTTCTTCCACCTCAGACCCGAGTTCGAGTCCTGATAGTGTCATTTTCTTAGTTTATAGTTTTTAATTTCAGATTTATTATGTTTCTAAAAAGAACTTTCAATAAAAGACTTGAACACGGGACCTCACATTTGAAAAGCAAAGAACTAACCACCAGAACAATATTGATTTTGTGAAAAATATCCATATATTTGTTTCTTATAATCAAATGGGGACACCAAATACCAAATTTGACATCAAATCACTCCAATGGGGACAACAAATCTTACACCAAATTTGGTGTAATGAATAGTAGTGTTGCACCATGAACAGTAACACATAAAATTTGGTGCAACGTTATTCATTTACACTAAATATTACCGCCAGTTGGAGAAATAAAAAGGAATATACCTAGAATCTTACATTTTGGTGTAAGATTTGGTGTTACCCATTGGAGAAGATTTATTGTTTGCACCAATTTTTATGGATTTGGTGTTACCCATTGGAGATGCCGTTAAACTCATCACAAATAATGTGTTTTGCATTATAGAGGATCATATTGTCTGCTGATTGGATATAAGTCCCAAAGATGAATTTATTTGTGCACCCAAGATGCTAGTTTCAAGTGATTCATATTATATACTAATGGTATTCATAATGTTTATACAGTATGATCAAGATTTTTATCCTGGTAGGAGGAAAAGAGGGAAAGATTATAAAGAAGGAATGGTAAGATGGATTATGCTGAGCTAAATCTTTTCAGCAATTTCAATTGGAATGATGCAACTGATATGAAGTTGAGCTTATAGTTTCTTACCTATCTTACCCTTTTTCTTTTATGCAGTATGAGCTACCATTTTACTATCCAGGACAAGTAAGTTTAGTTCCTCTATAGTTCTCTTTGCCATTTCACTTATTTAGCAGATAACACCATCTTAAGTTCCCTTTATGTGAAGATTATTATGGCTCACTTTTGAACTACATGCTAATTATAAAGTTGTATTTTACTAATTTATGTATTAGAGCATCTCCAATGAGAGGTTTTTGTAAGCAAAAAATGTGGTGACTTATAACTACCATTCGAGAGAGTTCTTATAAGTCACCCATATTTTTGGAGTTCTTTGGTTCTTACGTTTAATTTTGTGTGAAATGACATTTTTTTAATACATGGGACCCACAAAAGGAGGTTCCTATAATCACTACCATTGTGGAGTTGTATGGTAGTTCTTAATTTGATGAGTTGGCAATGATGTGACCAAAAAAAGTGCAAAAATTAAGTTCTTATAGGTCACTCCATTGGAGATGCTCTTATGTTAATTGAATTAAGATATAAAAAAATAAATTCATTGTACATGATATTAGTAGAAATTAATACAATACAATGTGTAATGTATGATGTATGATGTATGATTCATTGTAATGTTCATTGTTCCACTATTCTCCATTGCATGTGATTAATAATTCATTATAATATTCACTGTTTTTTAATAATCAAATAGTATTCATGGTATTTTTGTTAAAAAGATTTAACGTATGATGGTGAGAGAATATACCATATAAAAAACATACAACATATCTTGAAACCCTACCCAACAATGGCTTGTCATTAAAAAGTGTCACAAAGTCAACAATGTTTATACACTAGAATCATTTTTCACTAAATTGTCTTAGTTGTGGTTGTAATTTTAAAGAAAATGTTAATTTATGATATTAAAGGGACCATATATATATGTATGTATGTATAGCGGGCATCATAAAGTATTGATTTTTTCCACTAGCCCGAATCAATGAACTTGTAAATTATATTAGCCTAAAACGTAACTCATCTTGTACACACACAGATACACATGTATGCACGCACATCTCTCTCTCTCTCTCTCTATATATATATATATATATATACACACACACACACACACACACATACAGACACACACATATATATGTATATGTGGCTATGTGTGTGTGTGTGTCAAAGTTCAGTAGAGGTGGAAAATATTACATGTTGTAGTTGTAGGTATAGTTGTCGGCAAGGAAAGAAGTTAATTTGGAATATGTTATGCAGATTTGTGTCGGTAAAGTGACTACTTTGCACCTTTATCAAGGAGCTTTCGTTGACATTGGAGGTGTGCATGATGGGTAAGTATCACTCTTCTTTTTCTTATGTGAGACAATTGGAAATTTTAAAAAATCAATCTAATGTTTTAATGATCACAGACAAAAGATACAACTGCTTGTTTACGTGGTTTAGTTGTGCAATTGTGTTTTACATCATGATGCAGCTTTTTAAATTCTTAACTCTAAGCTCTGTGGCCATTTCAGGTGGGTTCCAATTAAACGTAATGATTGGTACTGGATACGACATCACATAAAAGTCGGTATGCAAGTAATTGTTGAAATTTTGGTGAGTTACGGCTTTTCAAATGCTTAACATTTTATTCCTTCCATTGCATGTGAACATGCCGTATTATGTGTCCCGCTTTTCAGACATCCGTCTATTTTGCAGGCAAAGCGAGATCCATACCGTTTTCGGTTTCCTATTGAGATGAGATTTGTTGATCCTAATATTGACCACCTCATGTATGTAATTTTTTTTATAAATATTGTTTATAGTTGGTTAATTAGCTAAAAAGTACTCCCTCCATCCCAAAATAAATTCCCACAATGAAAAAAGCCCCGAGTTTTAGAAATGTGTATTTATTACACTTTTTAATTAACTAAATGACAATTTTACCCTTATTAAAATAGAGGGAGTAATGAATCTTTTCATCTCAGAATTAAGAGTATAATTGTAAAGTAGACATTTACTTTTGAAAGTTGACACTTACTTTTGAAAGTTGACACTTATTTTGGGACAGAGGGAGTATATCAAAATGTTGTATAGCCTTTTTAGGACCTTTAGTTATCTACAATATCACACCATTGTCTTTCTACATGCAGTTTTAAGAGATTCGACTTCCCACCGATTTTCCATCGCGAGGAGGATTCTAATATGGACGAGTTGCGTGTAAGTATTAATCTTTTGTAGAAAAGATTCATTTTCTTTCCCATTCTTCATACTTGGAAGTCCATATATATTTTAATTGTTCCTTGTATATTTATGTATATATGGTAGATTTGCTGGAATGTTAAAAACTTATAAATTGTAAATAAGTCCCGTTACGTAGTTTCAATACTTACCACACTCCTTTTATCAGCGGGATGCACGAAGGCCCCCTATTTCTAAGGATGATCCAGGAATCAAGATCGAGGAGGAACCACTGATATCTAATCACCCTTATGTTGATAAGGTATCATCTCGTTTCATAGTTTGACTATTATGTTCTACTTTGCTGACCTCTTCACGTTGGGCAAAGAGGTAATTTTGAATAGAAAATGTACCAAATAGAGAAATAATGTATTTAATTTGCGATATTCCATAAAGGGTATATTAGGTTTGTTTAGTTTGGCTTGGTTTACTTCTGATTCAGGCCTTTTTTACACAACCTTTTTGTGTTAAAGTGCCAGTCTTGTGTGTATTGAGCAGCCAATGCATTCTAAATTGCTATGCAGTTATGGCAAATACATGTTGCTGAACAAATGATTATGGACGATATGGAGATTAATCCCGATAAATACAAGGATAAAAAATTGTCGGAGTTAGCCGATGAGGAGGAAATCAATGACGAAAACAGTGTAGAATATACCCAAGCTTATTACAAGGAAACATTGCTACCCAAAAGGATTGTGGTGAGTACCCTTCGCTCACTGAGCACTTTGCTTGTTAAAATCGTCGTAACTTACATTTCTGTTTATATGCATCAGAACGTGAGTGTAAAAGATCTCGACTTGGAGGCTGCATTTGCAGAGCGCCAGGTTCGTAGCAATCTCTCAATTTGAACTTTTCTTCTATTAGTTGTTGTCAGTATTGCGCTTTGTGTATCCTTGTTTGTTTTACCTATTTTTCTCACATGTGTCCTTGTTGCCTTGCCTGTTTTTGTACTCGGTGCTTGTGTGCACATACTCTCACGGTCTTGCCTAGAGATGGTCACAAACCGGTCCGGGACCATCTCTATAAAATCTGGTTTGGTCAAACCGGTCAAAAAAAGCCCGGCCCTCCCTGGTCCGGTCTGATTTGATTCGGTCCAGCCTTGGTCTGTCTCAAAAAAAAGTTTGGATTGATCAAGGACCGATGGTCTGGTCTGGTCTGGCCTAATGACGTCATGGTCTAGTCCAGTCTGGATTGAACAGTCTCTATTATCACCTGTAGCTTTCTCTATTGTTTCTTGTAATTTTTGGTTTTACACCCCCCCCCCCGGCGACAACTTTTCTATCCCGAAGAAAGGTCATCCTATCCCTTTCAATATGTTTGCTTGATGGTTGTTTTTAACATTGAAAAAACATATTCTTATCTTTATTGTTCGTTTGAAGAGTTTGCATATGAATCTAACGTATATTGGGCACAGCATCATAATGAATTGAAAAGGCAAGCGATGGAAGGTGGTGCAACGTCTTACAAAATAGACAAGTTGAGGCGTAACCATGAAATGGATGAATACGATTTGGTTCATTGGCGTCGATCATTAGAGGAAAGGGAGGCTTTACTTAGAGACATAAGCTGGTATCCTTCTCTCATTTCAGTTGCTAGATATTCACCCTTATTTACATGGAATTTTCACTTGAAAAATTACAAAAGTTTACATGTACGCTTGAATTCGGCAAGTAAAATTACTTATCTAATACCTCCCCCCCCCCCCCCCCCCCCCAAAAAAAAAAATCCCAAAATAAGTGTACTTTTAAAATTAAGTGTTTACCTTCCAATTCTACCCTTAAAGAGATAGAGAAATTCATTAATCCCTATATTATTGAGGGTAAAATAGTCATTTTTAACTTTTTTTTTTATTTTGGACATTTAAATTGGGACGGAGGGAGGATAACAATATAACAGAAAGGGGGGGGGTGGAGTCATTGAAACAAGCGCTCTATCCTTTGGGGGTGAAAAACAGGTCCGCATACATCTTACCCCCGACCTCCACTTTTAAGTGGAATATACTGGGTTTGTTTGGTTTGACTAAGCAACAAAGTCAAACAAGATGGTTTGAAGCATCAATCGCTTTAGCCTTTAGGATTATAGCATTATTCCATTTAGTTTCGTGTAGATATTTAAACTTGGGATTATCTTATTGCTTTCAATAACAAAAGTTCATATGTTGCTTAAATTCGGAAAATATAATTACTTATCCAATATAACAATTTAGGCCTGGTCATAAACTAGCTTAATTTTGAGTTTATTGAGTTATAAGCTAGCTTCTTGAAAAGCTACTTCAAGTGCATTTCAATTAGCTTCAGGATTTTTTTTTCCAACTATTCCTCTTATATTTCTTCTATTTAATCTTTCAACCTATTCTTGTAGGTCGTTTTATATTGTTATCTAGCTTATTAACTAATTTTTAGTAGCTAGCTTACGAGTCAACATATAGCTACCTTATTAGCTAGTCACTAAACAACTGCTCTACCTTTTGGGAGTGGAGGGCAGGTCTGCGTACATCTTATCCGAGGCACTACTTTCAATAGGGATATAATGGGTTTATTTGGTTTGATTAGGCCAATCGCTCTAGAATTATAGCATTATTCGGTTTAGCTAGCCAAATAATCCCATAGAATAGGGTTTTGCTCACCCATTTTGCGAAGTGAGCAAAAAAACCGAACAATGTCATCTTCGCAAAGGAAGTGTTTTTTTCATGATTTTTAGAAAACAGGTGGTTAGTTTGTGCAAATTTCAAAAAAGTTGGTCATTTTATGATGGGTCAACTCTGATTTTGTCTATTTTTGTGATCATCTCCTTTTTACGAGTCATAGTTGATCAAGAACATGTAGCAATTGTCTTAATGATGTTGGTTTATCTTTGATATATTTGTGGCAGCCGTAGAGCTCTTGGTCTGCCATTAGAAGAGCCGGGAAGTTATCATGATCCGAACAGTGTAGCAAAAGACAAATACGACCCTGAAAACCCTCTGTATCGATACGATTACTGGGGCGAGCCGAAGAGTTCCGAGAAGAGCAAGCAAGAACGAATGAGAGACTTTCACAACAAGGGCATTATTGGGAGAGGAATGGTATGGTACGAAACGTCCTACGAAGATGCAATGAAGAGAACGGCGGAAACAGAAGCTGCGGAAATGCTGCAATCGAAGCACCAAGACGAAGATGATGAGGACGAGGTCGATAACGTCATTTACAGCATCATCACGGAGCCGCAGCCTGAAGTGAATGGCGTTCAATCGAATGCGTTTACAGATGAATTTGACTAGAAATCGGCATTGTTGTATGTACAGCTAAAAATATTTTTCAGTTAGATTGTCACTATGTACTATTAAAAAGGCGTTAGAACTCTGAAGTCTTATTTTACGATAAGAGGTTACACATAAGTCTGAAAACAATATTATTTCGAGGAAATGAACAAAACCATGAGGAATTCAAAACAGGTAAGTGATTCCATAATGTTTTATTCATAGAACAGTGACTTTGTGTAGTGTTATATGCTTGGATGCACATTTTTGTTATTATTTGTTTTTAGTAATAAGGAGGTAAGGTCTATGTAAATCTTATCCTTAAAACTTACAAATGTTGGGGTTGTTTGGTTTAATTTGGTTGCAGCAACAACTTAAAAAAGATTACTCTCTTTTTTGTCATTGTTGAGTAAACTAACAGGTTCTATTGACTCGGGTGTTAATCATACGGGTGAAACCGTCAAAATCTCATATAACGTTATAATTGGAGCTTCAAATAAGAAGACTAAATACCCTGAGAAAGTAGGAAGGAAAATTCACATGTGAATCATTGAAAAAATGAGAAAAAAATCAATCTGAAAATGCATATATGAGCCAATGTTATAGCTTTATTCACATGGGTTTACATATGCATTTTCAAAAAAGATTTTTTCAATGATTCACATATAAACCTTTTTTTCTTACATTTTCACAAAAATTACTCTGTGTAGTGCCATTTTCTATTTTATATTGCATGAACTAATGAAATTTTGTATTTTATGGAGCATTAAGGAACTAATTTATTGTCATTTTACATACATTATGTTTGGGTACAAATCATCCCGCACTGCACCGCATTTTGGGGTACGTTATTTTATGGGTTGTGTTTGCACAAAAAATAGTTAAAGAACAATATGTGTACACTTGCACCAACATAAATGATTAATCTTAACATATCTATGTTGAGATTAATTTGATATACTCGACTAACCGAGCTTTTAAACCATAATTGTGACAATGTGTCAATATTGTAAGCTTTTGGGTTATTATACGTATGCCGTTTTTCTTAGTTATGTGATTACCTCTTATTTACGATGGCTTATATGTGATATTTGGCTTTCAGGTTAAATGAATTGATCAAATTAATAATGTAAGCCAAACTTCAGGTACATAATACCGTGAGATTATGAGAAATGTGTTATTGAATTATTTGTAGAATGGAATGATTCAAATCTACCATTTAAATGAAAATTTAAATAGGATTAAGTTTAAAAGCTTGCCTCGATAAGGAATTGATTGAAAATAGAATGGCTTAAATTGGTCTTTACCGGTAGATTAACAGCAAGTGCCACAAAACCATAGCAAAATTTCACAAGTGATAACTAAAGGCATGTTAGAGCAGAAAAACGCATATTTTTTTAGAGATTGATTTGATTACAAATTGACGATGTTAACTGCATTTCAAGTTTAATTCTATATTTGTATTGTTTTCAAAAATATATAACGTGACATTTAACATTTTGTGCATTTGAGTCATAGAAGTACGTTGTGGTTTGTAGTTATGATATTTCACTGTATTCTAAAATACGAGAATGTAAGTATACATGTTTGTACAAAAATGTTGGTTCACACCCACGCACATATATAAATATTCTATATATATTGTGCAAGTATATATGTTTCATGTTTGTACGAAAACATTGGTTCTCACATATATAGTATATAAATAGACAATTTTATAATAGAAGTAAATTAAAACGTTTATCTAAAATCGTTATTGGATTGATTGAACATGTGGGATACGAAGATACAGGTGTCTGATCAATCCGACGAGTATAAATCTCAGATGGACATTAACCAAAGGTGCAAGAATGTACCCCACGTGTCGCACAACGTATTTCAATCCAAACAACATATTCAAGAATCTCAAACAAAACATCATTAATTATCGTAACAATAGAAAATCCAGATATAACAAACTTCTTCCTTTACATTTTATTGTGAACTTTTTTCAAAATGAGCACGATCATACCACTTGTCCATATAAGTTCAAATCAAAACGTATATCAATCTTGACGACCAAACCCGTTTTGGCGTAACACATAATTAAAAATACGTAACAACGTTCTCGATGCTATAGCCTAATGCATATGAAGGTGATCAGTATCCTTGCAAAATAAATAAGAGGTCCTCGTTTCGAGTACAGGCATGACCGATCACCAGTTACTAAAGGGGCGCTTACTAAACGCTTACCGGGTAAGCACTTGTATCAATATCCTTTTACCTTATTAATTAAGCATGGAAAAGATCGAGAATCTTATCCGTTAAGGGATAAGACAAAGACCAAGAGTCTTATCCGGTAAGCGCTAGCTTATCGGATTTAAAATGCTTACCAACAATCTATTTTCATGGCTAAGAATGTTAGACAATAAGGTAAATGAAGGTGAATTTCTTGCCAGTAAGCGTTTACCGGATAAGAATTTGGTAAACGGCCCCTAAATCAATATCCGAGTCAACAACACTTATTAGTTATTAATCAAAAACTGTTGTCAAATAACATTATTTTTTATAAAACAAATATTATTTATTCGATAGACAAAATATCATATGAAAATAGGAGTTAAGGTGAAAAGTATTGGACCTTAATCACTTTTACTTAAGTTAATATAATGGCTTAGATTAATTCTCAAAATTACCAATGAATTTAGGAGTGCTCACGGGTTGGGTTGGTCGGGTTGAAGGCAATTGAACAACCCAACCTAATTATGTTTGCGGTTTGAAAAATCTCAATCCAACCCAATCAAAAGTGCAACCCAACCCAAACCGTGCGGATTGGGTTGGGTTGGTCGGGTTGAAACTTTAATACACCATTTTACAATCTAACTAAGTCATTCCGTTTGAAAAAACTAAAATCAAAATGGAAATATAAAAATAAGGCTAATAAGAGAAGAAAAGTAGAAGAAGAACATCTCTCGCCTCTTGATTCTATCGATGTTGAAGATTTTTGAAGACTTGAAGGTTAGATTCGTACGATTTTAATCGACGGGTCTTGTAATCTATAGCTAAGATAGGAAGACTTGAGAATTTACAGAAAGAAAAGTCGCTAAAAGTCTAAAACCATAAATTAAAAAAAAAAACTTACAAGTTTTGGTCGGGATGACGGGTTGGTCGGGATTACTTTGGGCCAACCCATTTCCAACCCAATATATACGGTTTGGGCAAAATTTGTATCGATTATGTATCGGGTTACCTCGGTTTGAGTTTTTTTTGCCTTTTTTAGGGTTAGGTTATCGGGTTGGTCGAAAATTTGAGCACCCGTAAATGAATTAGTTTAGAAGAGTTTTCCAATTCACGATGACACCTATTCTTACCGAAAACCAACTCTTATATGATCTAACACTTAAATTTTACTTCAATCTACACCCTTTGTTTTATATACTATTATGCACTAATCTCTTCTCAAACTATTTTTTAAAAAACTAGGGTTAACAGAAGCTAATTAACATCACTTGATCAGCTTTACCGACCTAATGACAAAGCAGCTTTAACGTCCAACCGCCACGCACAACCACCGCTCTGCAACCTCCACACGTCGCACGGCGCCGTTAGAGTTGAGGGCGACGAGTTACTTTCCGTCCCCCACGTCACCTTCACCTTGCACGTGAACGCCGTTAGATTCACCGGCGTCGTCACTCGATTGTTTTTCTTCACCACCACCACCGCCGCCGTCTCGTCTGAACCACCACCGGCCGTCGTCATCTCCCTGTACGCCGTATTCGTCCACACCACCACGTCACGGCCGTTCGTTACGAACAACGGACACGTGTCCATCTCCATGTTCGTTGCCGCTGGTCCGCCACTGTTCATCCACGTCTCCGTCACGCATTCCACCGTAACAAACGAAACCGCTTGTGGTGGTGGTGGTGGTGACGTCATCACAACCGCATGATCCGCAACAGAAACCACGTGACCAGACGCTACTTGCACGTGACCATCAGGAACCGTAATTCGTTGTTTGTTGAAGCTTAACGCGATCGGTGATTCCAGATCTGGAATTTCACTCTGCGAACTCCTCCTTTCCGGTGACTTCTCTCTCCGATCCGGCGTCTCCGACATCAACGACAACGTAACAACCTCGTCTCCGCCACCGGAAACCGAAGACGACGACGGAACTGAAACCTTCATTTTTTTCGAATCAGTAGTACTTGCATCCTTCTTCGTTTGTTTGTTTTTAACTCTAACGTACTTTCGCTTACGTCTGCGAGATCCGCCATAGCCGTCGCTTTTCTCGACGGTAGAGCAACTAGAACCAGATCCGGCGGCGATCGGCTTCGGCGCGATCGGCCTGACTTTGAGCATTATTCTCTCTACCTTCGATACACCATAACTAATTGTACCACCACCACCACCGGAGTATCTAGCTATGCAGCAACCACTTCTACCGATCATCTTCTCTGTGTCTACTGATTTAGGTATTCTTTTCATGGTGTACATGAAGATTAGAGGATGGTAATGGTATCCATATAAAGGAAGGAATGAGGTGTCTTTTCAAACTCGTTCATGAGTGTCCTAAAATAATCGGTTTGTATTAAAAAAAAATAGGTTTAAGAGAGAATAAAAATATTTAACTATTTGCACACCTCTCATGAATTGCGACTCAAAAGATAATTGATTTTGTGCATCTTATCTCGGTGCATTTAATCCTAATGTGCGTCAATTTCTCATTCAACGGTCGATAATCACTTCTCATGTTTCTCACCATTAACTCAACTTCTCATCAGAACCCAACCCTGTTTTATATGACGCTTTAGTTTTGCTAAAATAGAAAAAAAGAGGGATTTTAGCAATTTTCTTGTTCCACCAACTATATTATATTTTATGCTAAAATAGAAAGAAAAAAAAAAGAGATAAAATAAAAATCTTCAGATTTGAAGAAATATGTAGAACCCAATTTTTAGAAAACAGAAATCATATTTTAATTTTTCCATCAATAAGAGACATTGAAGTATAATGTTTAGTAAAAATAATAATATTTTATTAATATATTAATTATTTTAATAATATAATCAATGCTATTAGATGTTAGAAGGGAGTGAAATTATTACATCACTTTTTTTTCTTGTGAATTACAATTCTAAAAAATCCTTATTTAATAAAATGCAACTTACGGTTATAAACCCTTTTATAGCTTTTTTAATAGGTTTAATTTAATTTTTATTCTTTTGATTGAAATTTTAATAATTTAAGAGATGCACTATAACATAAAAAAAATCATGATGCTATATTAAATGGGTTCTTGTTTAATTAAAAATAAAAAATAATTATATCGGCCAACTCCAATAAATATATATAAAAGTTATAATTAATTTGATCAGATAAACTTAAGTTTTAACATTAGAATATTTAGACATAATTTCTTATAAAGCTACTTTTATTGTAGTAACATTTCTAATTTTATCATAATAATTTTTGTTCTTCAAACAAGATTTCTGTAATCAACTCAAAAAATAAGTTAGGTTATATTTGTTAAACATAACTTAAATGGGAACTATATATATATGTCTACCTTAAGAGCATCTCCAACACATATATTATCATTTTTCTAAAATAAGTATCTAAAATCAAAATCTCTAAAAGGAAATATAATTAAACAACTATTTTATTTTAAATTTCATCATTAATTATATTAATAAATTATTCTACAAATCTATAATCCCAATGACACTTAAAAAAAACCTTTATACAAAAATAGAATACATTCAATCTCATAAGTGAAAACAATTACAGTAAAATAATATATATCTTTCTCATAAATATTAGTAACTTTTAGGTATTTCTTTAAATTTGAAGATTTCTACCTCCATGTTCCTTTTGTTTTCTACATTTTGACATACACTATGCATAGCTGTTATAGAGCTCATAAATCATTAAAATCTTTAGTTTAACATAAAATGTTTTAGATGCCTTATATAATATAATATTTATATTACATTAATTCACCAAAAAAAAAATTATTTTATAGGTTGATACGATTTTAAAAAGAAAAGTTAAAAGAATATATATATTTTAAAAAACAAAGTTAAATATTCTAACTACTTGCATGCGTATGATTTCATAAAGATTTCCTTTTACTCTTTTAGAATATTTTGAAGAAATTTGAGAAAACAAAATTAAATAAAGAAAAAAGAAACAATCTTGCTAAAAATGGTAACATTCTTATATCATATCTTTAGAAAAGAAAAGTCAAAAAGTATATTTTTATTTTCCGGAAACATATAATAAGATGATCATTTCATTGAAACCAAGTGTAGTTAATTAAGGGGTTATTTGGTTGGGTTTTTTTTATTTTTTTTTATTAACTTAAGGATGGATAAAGTTGATTGTATGAATTAATTTATCTGTATATATTGAAAAGTATTTGTTTGGGACTTGGGAGGGTTATTTCATAGATGAAATTAGAACATGATTTTTAATTAGGATGACTAATTGAAAAAAAACATGGTTTTATGTATAAAGATTTTCTCTAAAAGCTTACTGATCAATAAGTCATTTTCTATATCATTAAGCTACTACCAAAAAACCACGTATAATCGATCAAATAAGCTATGAATCCCATTAAATTCATTAAGTTGCTAACAAACAGATACTAAGGTGGCGTTTGTTTTTTTAAGTGGTGTTGAAGTCTGAAGTCTGATTTCACTTCTGATTTTTAAGTGGTGGTGTTGAAGTCTGAAATATGAATACAAAAGACTGTTTGTTTTTTAAGTGGTGGTGTTGAAGTCTGAAATCTGAATAAAAAAGATTCACAATTTTTTGTATAATTCATGTCTTGGATTTATCAATATCAATTGTGTGTCATCAAGTAGCTTTATTTATGTGAGGTTTTTCAAAACAAGAGAAAAAAAAAAATAGGCCACGTTTCCAAAGATTCTATTTCCATCAATGGCTTTTAAAGCTCCTATTTCCATCTCCTGCTCCTTCGAATTCCATCAAGAACAAAAACTACAACAATGACTTCTAAAGCTCCCATTTCCATCAATGGCTTCTAAAGCTTCCACCAAGAACAAAAACTACAACAAACCCATTTCCAAACCTTCAAATTCCACAAAACCCATTTCAAAAATCTAAAAATCCAGCAAAAAATCTACAAAACCAGATGAAATCGACAGGGAAGGAAATTGACAGGGAAGTTGTTGTCGTCTTCTCTATGTTTAACAGCAGTAGCAAGCATCGATGGAAAAGACGAGAAATAGGGACGATGCCGGAGAGGAGTCGATTTTGAGAGAGATCGATGGAGTCTGGAATGACTTTTTGAGAGGAGATCGATGGAGTCTGGAGTTATTTTTGAGAGGAGATTGATGGAGTCTCAGTGGATTTTGGGTAACAGTGGGGGAGGATGCATTAGATGAAAATAAGTGGAAACCTTGTCACTTATTTATGAAAATAAGTGATAAGTGGCTATTAAGTGCTGAAATTAAAAAAAAAACAAGGCCTAATAGTGACTTATCATTTTAAATTCAAGTTCACACTAAAAATATTAAATAAATGCAAAATATCACTAAAAATCAATTCCATATAAAAATTATTATACATTTATATTACAACTTACCTTTTATATTTTTAATATATGATATATTATTTGATTATAACATAAAAAAAATGTCCAAATAAGACACTCTACTTATAGGGTAGTGCTACAAGCATTATAGAGTTGGGTTTAAGTGTGAAGTTAAGTTAACATTATAAGAATGAGAAGTGGTTATCACAATTTGATTCACCGAGATGCACCTGTCAATCCCCTATCAAGCGTGATTCATGGGTAAGCGTGAGATTAAACTTAATAAAGGATTCATATCCACTTCTCACGCTTATCACGTTAACTCAACTTCCCATATGACCCTTCGCTTGTACTTCTATAGATGTTAGAAAAATCAGGTTCATTCATGTATTAAAAATATAAAAAAATAAGTCATTATATATATATATATATAGAGAGAGAGAGAGAGAGAGAGAGGGTCATTCATTTGTTAACCAAACTATTGGTGCTAACCATGCTAACCCATCTATACCGTTGATTATTTAGATCAATGGTTAACAATTAATGACAATTTTAATTTTATTAAAAAAATGTTATGAAATTAATGTGCATAACCGCATAGGGTCAAAATTGTAAATCTGCATATCCATTCATTAAATAAACACAAAAGAAATAAGCTAAAAATTAAGGTAATTTTAAATTACCCCAAATTTCTCAACAGTTTCATCTTCTCCACCCTTCCCACCACCACCTCACCCAAAACCTCCCAATTCGCCCCCCGGAAACGGAAGAACACCACCGCCGCCTCCGCCGAGAAGAAGCCAACCGAGGAAAGGAAGTCTGCCATAGCCGAAAAGCCCCCGTCGAGAAGAAGCCAAAAGACGGTAAGAAGCTGCCAAAAGAAGTCGGCGCCGGTGCAGCTGACAAGAAGAAGAAGAGAAACAAGAAGAGCGTTGAGACTTACAAGATCTACATCTTCAAGGTTTTGAAGCAGGTTCATCCCGACATCGGGATCTCCAACAAGGCCATGGGGGTCATGAACTCCTTCATTAACGACATCTTCGAGAAGCTTGCACAGGAATCTTTGCAGCTTGCGAGGTACAACAAGAAACCGACGATTATGTCATGGGAGATTCAAACGGCTGTCCGGTTGGTGCTTCCCGGTGAGTTGGCGAAGCATGTTGTGTCTGAAGGAACGAAGGCGGTGACTAAGTTTACCAATTCTTAGATTTGGGGGTTTAGGGTTTACTTTTTGTAAAAAATTCATCATTCTCGATGAAGTTTATGTGGTAAGGAGATGAATTGAATTGATTATCGAAATCGACCTCTGTGCATATGAGCATGTTTAATTGAATTTTGTAAGTGCATATATGCATTGTTATGCATTTGTGCATATAGGCGTTGCGATGGATTTGTGGATGAAATCTGTGCATATGAGCATGTTTAATTGAATTTTGTAAATGCATGTATGCATTGTTATACATTTGTGCATATGGAAGAAAATTTAATTATTTGTATTTGTGCATATGAGCATATCTTACGTAGTGTGCATATGTACGTACTGAAAAAATTGGTGATTAGGATTTGGGCATATGAGCACTAAAAAAATGATCAATTGAACATATGGGAATGATAGATCATAAAGGTAAAAAAAATATGTAAATGATAATTTAAGATTTAAGATAATCTTGAACAAATTTGAATTTCAAAATATTGTATTTAATGAGGTATATCATTACCATAACAAATTGTGCTATAAATATGGTATGCATAAAAATAGGTGATTTTTATATAATTCCATTATTACCCTTGTAAATTTAATATAATCAAAGACATTATCTAATCTCTAGGAGCATTCTGATTGGCCGAAAATCGGTTAGCACGGTTAGCACCAATAGATTGGTTAGCAAATGAATGGGACCCTATATATATGTGTGTATATATATATTAAAAAATTTAGGGGATGTTTGTTTATCTCTTAATAGTTATATTAAAAGTCAACATCTGAATCGTTAATTAGGTGAATCTTGTTTGGTAAAAAATAAGTATGTCTCTTCATGGCTCCAAAACCCTCTAAACGACTTTGTATTTTGAGGGTCCTTTGGCTATTCAACACCCTAATTTCATTTTGAACTATTACTAAACAATCATATTTCATTTTGTACTATATCATAAGAGCCTCTTAATTATTCTAACCACTTAACTATTTTACACCAAATCATTCAACAACTGTCAAACATTTCCATGGACGTTCCAATTTTTGATTACAGTGCAAAATGAGATAATAAATATACATGTACACAAATTACAAAATGTGATGATAATGCATACTATTATTTTTGTTTTCTGATAGAAATTAGAGAGACGATGAGGTGAACTATAGTTTTACATTCATTTATGAAAGGCTATAAACAATGTAAAATTGGTCCTAAAAATTTGGGGACCCTGTTCAAAATCACACATTTAACATTCTAAAGAACGACCTTGAACATTCCATTACTTAGGGGTTGTTTGTTTACCTCTTAATGGTTCCATTAAGAGACAACATCTGAATCGCTAAGAGGTGAATCCTGTTTGACAAAAAAAATTGTCTCTCAATGGTTCCAAAAACCCTCTGAATGATTTTGTATCATGGGTCTCCCTTAACTATTAAGTGCCCTGATTTCATTCTAAACAATTACCAAATAATCATATTTCATTTTACATTATATCATAAAAATCTCTTAATCATTCTGACCACTTAATCATTCAGCAATTACCAAACAGTCCCTTAATACATAGGTGTTTAAAGGGAAAAGTTCAAAAAAAACCAACGGATTTTAGGGTTTGGAGTGATTAAGTCTCTGGACAATTTTTTCGAACAAATAAGTCATTGGACATTTCAAAACCTGTTAAATAAATCCTTGGACTTTTGATAACCTGTTGAATACATTCTTATTACTTAAAAAATGTAAACCGTAACCTATATAACATGTAAAACTACAAATTAAAAAAGAAATGTCACCTACTTTACCCACCTACAAACTAAAAATGAGGAAATTAACTGAAATAAGTCAATCTCATCAACCAAGTTCATTTTTAACCACTTTTCAAAACTTTTTTTTTTCTAAAATAATTAAAGTTTGCACATCATGTTTTTTTTCTACGTAAGGATTGTTTTTTCCAAAAAATAAAATAAAAAACATCCTAATATAGAAATTTAATGTATAAATTATAAATATTCACTTTGCTTATTGTTTTAGAAAAAAAAAATACAATTTCCATCCTTATAAAGCTATAGTTAGTTATTTGATTTATTTTATATGCATTACTTTTTCATTTTACATTTTTATTATGTTAACACATATAATTGTATATTAACTAAAATATATAAAAAAATTGGTATCTTTTTTACAAATTATATCGTTATAATCGTTTGGTCAATATGTTCAGAATAAACTCAATATTATTTTTGAATTTAATCTTATATTATTCAATATCATAAATACGTACCAACTATTTTTAATACTTATAGTTACAGTTTAATCTTATATTATTAAATAAATAACCCTAAAAAGATAGAAAATGTAAATATTAAATATAATTCGTACATATTTATGATATTTAATAATATGAGATTAAATCCAAAAAATTCAATATTAGACTCATTTTAAACGCATTGACGAGACAATTATAGTGGTGTAATATGGAAAAAAAAACATATTTTTTATGTATTTTAGTTAATATACGATTATGTGTGTTAATATAATAAAAGGTTAACTAAAATTAAAAAAACAGAAGATATAAAGTAAATTAAATAACAAATTATAAATATGTTTTCTATTTTTTTTATTATTTTTTTACCAAAAACAATTCTTAAGACAAAAAAAATTATGCATAAACTTAGACTATTTTAAAAAGAGATTTTGAAAATTGTTTAAAAAATGAATGTTGTTGAGGAGATTGACTATTTTAGTTAATTTTTTCATTTTTTAATTAGTAGGGGGATAAAGTAGATGACATTTTTTTTGTTTTTTTTTAATTTGTAGTTTTATCTATTATGTAGGTTGCAAGTTACATTTTTAAGTGATAAGGATGTAATTAACAGGTTTTAAAAAGTCCAATGATTTATTTAGTGTATTTTAAAATGTCTAAAAACTTATTTGTTTCAAAAAATTATCTAAGGACTTAATCACTCCAAACACTAAAGTCCATTATGTTTTTTTAAATTTTCCTTAAACGGTACAACCAGGAACACATATCACATGTTTTGGAAAAAAAAAGTATTCTGATCTTATCATTCATTGGTGATATAAAGCGATACCTTAGATAAAGGCCGCGTGTGCAAGACAGATGTGACACGTGTCCACGACACCCCCTTTCTGATCCGGCGGGAATTTTTATTAAAAGTTGATTGGCTGTAAATGAAACGTGTCGGTGGGCCCCAGTTCCGTAACCAATCAGATAACGAGGAGTGTCCTTGATGAGGACACGCAAGTCACTTCATCCCGAGATTCGTTTTTTCCTGATAAGGCAAGTTCGGGTCGGGTAGTTAGGGTTGAAGGTAAAATGCATTCCGATAATTGACACGTGGACCACTCATATTTTTGTTTGAGTTCCTTCAGACGGTAAGGGTTGCGCCACGTGTTCTGGAGGGATTTTAGAGCATCTCCCATTCAAAGTTTTTAGAGTAAACTATTATTTTCGTCCCTATGGTTTGTTGTTTATAATCATTTTTGTCCATAATTTTTAAAAATTGTTTTTTTAGTCATTGTGGTTTGCAACTCTTTTTGCTTTTAGTCCCTGAGAATATTAGTTTCAGGGACGAAAAAGGGAAAGAAATTCCAAACCAAAATGACCAAAAAAAAACTTTTAAAGTCATGGACGAAAATGGTTATAAACAACAAACCACAAGGACGAAAACCGTAGTTTACTCAAGTTTTTTTATTAGGGGTGTTCGCGATGCGGTTTGATGGTTTGGGGCAAAACCGTAAATCGCACTGCATATGCGGTTTGAGCATTTTTTTCAAACCTCAAACCGCACCGCAAAATGCGGTGTGGTTTATGCGGTTTATACCTTACGCATTTTACACTTACAATTCAATAATTATAAGATCAAATTTTCATTTTAAAATCAATGATAACGTGATCGTAGTGCGATTTGAACCGCGTTTTGATAACTTAAAACCGCAAACCGCATAGTGTGGTTTGGTAAAAATGTAAACCGCACCGCAAACGTTCTAAACTGTGCTTTGCGGTTTGGGCGGTTTGACAATTTAGATGAACACCCTAGTTTTTATAAGCAAAAGTGCAATGGTTTGTAAGAACTACGTTGTAGAGAGTTCTTATAAGAATCCAAACCCCTTTAGGTTCTTAAATAAGAACTTTGGTTTTTACCTTGATGTTTAGTGTGAAGTAACATATTACTAGTTTTTCTTTTTCTTTTCTTGACTTTATAATCATTAATATTATATATTTAACTTATATAAGTATTATATGGAACCCACAAAAATATGTTCTTGTAAGAACTACTATTATAGCATTTTATGTGAGTTATTCTTTTAATAAGTTGGAAATGAGATGACAACAAAAATTATAAAAAAAAATATTCTTATCAACCTCCATTGGAGATGCTCTTATGATGCGTAAACTTTTGACATGATGTGTGTTGTTTGGTTTTGACCAAACTTTCAACTTTGGTCCCTTTGTTTTCTTATTATTTTCATTTTAGTCCCTAAAAAATTAGTTATTTTAGGTGGTGTTTGTTTTTTATGAGGTCTGAAGTCTTATTTCACATCTGATTAATAAGAGTTGGCGTTTGTTTTCAATGGTCACCGTTCTAATTTCAGATGTATTTAAGTGTTAAGAAGGTCTGAAATCTGGAGAGAGAAAAAAATGGTTTGAACGAAAAAATATCTAACCGATTCAGACTTAAAAGGTATTAAGAGATTTTTTGAAAAAAACAAACAACCCCTTAGTCTATATTTCTTTTTCCAATTTTGGTCCTTTTCGTTAATTAACAACTATTTAAAAAAATTGTTAACTCAGAGAGCAATTTAAACATGTTTTAATTTTTCTCTCATTCCATCCTTCTAATTTGTAAATACATGAGATCCAATAAAAGTCACAAAGTATATTAAATCAAGGTTAAATTAATAATTTTGAATAAAAAATTTAATTAAAGAGTATTGTAGTTATTTTGCAAATTCTCTTTTCTCTAACATCTTATTCACGACCAGTGTTCAAAAAGGCGCGTCATGGCGTGTGCCATGGCGCGATATGGCGCAAGACGTGTCTCCACCGTTACGAAATAGCCCATAACGTTTCTGTAAGGCGTGGCTCACGCTATGGCGCCTTAAAGCGCGCCATGGCGCGCCGCGACGCACGTTTTTCCTAAGACGTGATTTTTTTTCAATTTTTTTTTAATTTTCAATTTTTTTTATCTTTTGTGTTTTTACATTTTTAACTTTAGATTTAACAATTTTATAGATTTATCTAATCACATCACTCATAGTTTCACGAAGTCATAAACGTTATGGACTCACGATTAAAACGAAGTTGTAAAATTATTTTTCTAAGTTTTATTTTAAATATTCAATCAAAAACAATTTTTAAACTAGTAATTTATATGATTTTTCTTCTTCTAATATGAATGTACATTCTTTAATATAATTATTTGAGTGGAATAATATATATAAAACATATACGTATATATAATTTTGAATATGACATACAAATTTGCTGCCTTATGTCACGCCTTGAAAAACGCCGCGTCCTCGCCGTGGCTTATAAGGCTTAAGGTTTAACCTCGACGCCACGCCACGTCTCACGCCATTTTGAACCTTGTTCACGACATAACATAGACAATTATATTTAGTGAACACATTATAAACATTATGTAACTTTATAAAACTAAAATTAAAATTAAAATTAATTTGTAAATATATGAAACATTTAAAGACTCGTCATCACATTATGCACATTGAATATTCAAATTTTGTTTTATGTGCATTTATATATATGGTTTTATGTGGACCAAAACAAAAAAATCTAAATAGCTGAAGGCCTGAAGTGCTAAAAACTAAAGTTTACTCCTTTTTTTAATAAATATAATATTTAATTATATAAAATATCATAGGTAGTGACTTAATTTTCACGAATTTGACCATTTAATTTCAATTTTGTTATATTAAAAGGAAAGAAGCATAACTTTTTTCAAATAAAAAGATTTTTGTTAGCCCAGAATTTTACTTTAGTGGAAAGTACAACAGGTGATAAGAATAACGGAAATATCTATATCTTTATTGAGTCGTCAATGTCAACTTTGGACATGTAATATGTAAAATAAGGCAAAATTAATAACGATTTATATATGGCAAAATTAATAACGACATTTTTTTTAAAAATGTTAAATTGAGGGTTTCTAAATAAATTTAGGCTACGATTCTTTTTTCCCCATATATGGGTCTGTGTTTTTAATTTGGTTTCGAGAAGTTTGCAAAAGGGACCCATACAATAGGAGTCGTGGGTTGCTAAACGAAGCATATCGTCTCTCCGTTTAAACCATTCGGGAACTTTTTTTGTTTCGAGATTTCCCCTTGGCCTTTCAATTTTGTGGGTTATCAGCCTCATTTGTATATGTTCGTTTTTTGGGTGTTATTTTTGCCTTTTTCAATCCCTTTCTTAATTATATATCATAGTTGTTGTTTTTTTTTTGTTGAAAGGCTTTATTTTCTACTCTATACTGCTTTATTTTATAATATACCAACTTTTGGATCAAAAACCTTAGAGTAAATTACGTTTTTCATCCCTGTGGTTTGTTAAAAATTTCAGATTTCGTCCATGTGGTTTCAAATTTTGGTTTTCGTCCTTATGGTTTGTAATTCATTTCTGTTTTCGTTCCTGAGGTCAAAATACTAGTTTTAAGATGAAGGACTAAAATGGAAATGAAATATAAACCATAGGGATGAAAAAAGCAATAAAATTTAAATCATGAGGACGAAAGAGGTAAAAATTATAAACGATAGGGATGAAAATTGTAATTTCAAAACCATTAGGACGAAACTAGAAATTTTTAACAGGACTAAAAACGTAATTTACTCAAAACCTTAAATATTATTGCCATAAGATCAATTATGGTTTGTATTCAAATTAATTAGGAATTTAGGGGTGGCAAAAAATGACTTAACCCGTCAATCTAATCCGAATCCAACCTAAAATTAGCAGTTTGGGTTGAGAATTTCAACTCATTTAAGTTAAAAAATGGGTCAACTCGTCTAACCCATTTATGTAAATGGGTTAGGTTGGGTTGAAATTTTTAACTTGATTTTTGACCTATTTACAACCTGATTTCAACTCATACAACATGTTTTAACTCATTTATAACTTGTTTTTAATCCATTTATAATTAATACTACCTAATATTATATTTTTAATTATTAATCATTATTTATTACAATTAATAATTTAATATAATGTTTAAAGATTAAAAAATAATTTAATACGACCTAAATGATAATTCTAAATCATATTGACCACACATTGAAATTTGAAACCCTAATCGGCTCCTCTCCTCCCTCATATGTCGCCTCCATGGCTCCATATTGAAAAACCTTAACCGCTCGGCCGCTCCATACAAAATATCTTATTCTCTTCCCGTTCCAACTTTCACTGCGCTATGTGGAGCGATCATGACAGATAAGATAGAAGATCGAGAGGAAAGTAATATCGAAAGTGAAATTGATGTCGATGAAAGTGGAAGTCGAATTACTTAGATACTTTTTTAAAACTATGACTTTATGATTGTGGGAAACTCTAAACATTATATTTAAAAAATTGTATGATGAAAGTTTAAACTAAAACATTGTATTTAAAAAAAATTAGGAATGATGAAAGTTTAAACTAAAACATTGTATTTAAAAAATAAAAAAAAATTGTAATTCCATTTACTAAATTTATATATACTGTCGCAAACGATGACGTTTTCGGTGGTGACTCATTGGATAAAGACATAGATTTGCTTGGTCATAAATAGCCAAGTCTTACATTCACATTATCCGGTCCACTTTTGGTTAATGTTCTAAATTACGATATTACCCTTCTCTCTCTCTCTCTCTCATATATAAATATATATAGAAAAATCATGTTTATTACACATATTTTTAAATTTAATTAAAATAATGTCAAAATCTTACGGGATAAAAAACGTCAAACAACAATCTATTTAATAATTGCAAAATATCACCTGATAAAGTAATTAATTATTATTATTATCAATTAGATTTTATGTAATATTTGGTAAACGACTCAAATAATTTTCTACTAAAAAATTATATATTAATTAAATTGTTAGAACAAATATTGCACTTCGTATGGTTTTATAAATGGAAATATTAAGAGTGGGGTAAACATCATAATATCTCAGAATATTGCCTCAACTAGAAAGTAGATCCCCAATACCACGACAGGTGTTGACGTATTACCTACCAATATGCCATTAGGAGATTCTAGACCTCTCTTTTTTTTTTCTTCTTTCCTAATTGAATTTAGAGTAACGATTTTTTGTCCTTGTGGTTTGTTGTTTATAATCATTTTCGTCTCTGACTTTAAAAGTTTTTTTTTTATTATTGTGATTTGCAATTCATTTTCCTTTTTGTCCCTGAAACTAATATTCTCAGGGACTAAAAGCGAAAGGGGTTGCAAACCACAATGATAAAAAAAACAATTTTTAAGGATCAAAGACAAAAATAGTTATAAACAACAAACCACAGGGACGAAAATAGTAGTTTACTCATGACTTTATCTATATTTATTTGTGAAATAATTATATTTTTCATCAATTTGGTTTGACAAACATTATATAGTAGAAAATTTTAAAACTTGAAGAAAGTTTGTTTCAATAAGACAATAATTATATTAAACTCTTAGCTAAAATAGTAAATAAAATACGAGAAAATAGAAAAATCTTCAAATTTAAAAAATGAGAGAGAAAATACAAATTAGTTTTTGTGATGATTTAATCATAGTTAGGACAAAGCATTATTTATCTTTCAAATCCAAATAATAGTTTTTTTATAATAACTTTATGGTATATTCATTTAGAGGAGTAATCGTGCTTGAAATTAAACATTTTGCGGGAAATCAAGAATTCTCAATATCATGTATGATTATGCTTTTTTAGATGTTTTTAATTATATATGACCAAACGTCTATTTGTTGTAAATGCAACATGTGTTTAAAAATATATGACTAAGCTTGTGTATCATGTGTGTAATTACATATGATATTGAAACTTTTCGTTTTCTTACAAAATGTTTAACTTCTCATTTAAACCCGACCTTGTCCCTTTATTAGCCTAATGATATTCATTGAATTAATCTCAAAAAATTCAAATCTATTGGATTTTTTATGACAGTTCTCGTGATTTTACCATAATAACAGGTTTTACAAGTCAAAAGAATCATTTTGTTCAGTTTATTTTATCATCCAAAAAAAATATTTAAATATTTAATCACTCAAAATAAGAGAAATCATTAATTTTTTGGGATTTTTCTTTCTATTTATCAGTATAAGGAGACGTAATTTATGAGTTGTTTTATGATTTATCCTAAACATCAAAATCAACCACATAAATACTACTACTCCCTTAATTTTAAAACAAGTATACACAATAGAAGTGGTTCAAAGTTTTAAAAATATATAATTATTACAATGTTTTAGGTAACAAAATAATAACTTTTTCTTTATTAAGAACATCTTCAAACCAATCGTTAAAATAACATCCAAAATACTAAAATGATGGGCCTATTGAACTTTGAAAAAAAATCAAATCCGACCACACACACTAAACAGACACTAAAACCATATTTTAAGAATACATACAAATATTTATATATTATTATGCTATTTTAATTAAAACTCAATAATTATAACATGTAATATTTTCTATAATTAATAAATATAATTATTTGATCCTTAACATAATTTATCTAACGAAGTATCTTTAAATTTAAAGAATTTTCTTAATTTATACTATATTAAATAGCCAATATTAGGTATTTTTAAATTTTTGGTAATAAAAAAATTACTTTGTTAATATTTCATTGTTATACAAATGTTTTATATATGCATCTTAAAACTTCACTAATCAAAATTGTAACAAATTTTTTTACTTTTTTTGACTATATTGTTTTTTTTTATTTTAATAAGAATTTAAATTATTTAAATGTAATTTATTATTTAAAAACACATAATATATAAATTACTAAACTTAATACAAAATATCAATTAGTATATTTAATATCATATGTATAATAATTATAAAAATTAATATAATAATAATAGTTGAAATATAGAGTCCAACTTTAACGACATCTATTTTTTTCAATTTTAAGTGACCTCCATTTTTGTGTATTTGATGTTTATAGTGGTGGGTTGGAAATGCCTTGAGTTTATCTATTTTCACAACTCTAAAATATTCGTACATTAATTAAGAATAGATTTAAGTATCTAGTTATCTATTTTTTAAACTTATAATTTATTTTTGAACAAATATAAAATTTTGGCATTTGGGGATTCTTCTTAGAAATCATTGGTTCGAGTCTGCAAATCTACTTAGGATCTTCCTGGCAATTCTTCAGAGTCCTGTGATTAGTCGAGGTATTATCCATAAACTCAAAGTAACCATAACATAACCATATATCCAACTCGGGAAGCATAAATCCGGAGTAAGGTTTAACAATTCAAATCCATCACATAGGTTTCAGCGGAAATAAAACAATATTGCTGAGATTTATTACAGAAAGTAACTCGAGTCTAAGGAAATTATCTATCTAGAAGAAAAGGCCATGCATCCTGCCTCAAACTCACACCTTCTCTTTGCCTTGCTAGAACTCTCAACATGGTACTTCCCTGAAAATGGTTTTCAGTTTATAAAAACAAGAATTAGACCAAAGGTCTAGTGAATTATCTCAACACCAAAGTTCACACTATAAAACAATCATTTATAACATAATTGAAATCAACAATTAATTATCTGCTAAAGGCACACTGACACTCGTTGCAATGATTGATCATACTTAAGGTCATGCACACCTGTGACCATTCACTCGACTTACACATGTCCTTAGCATGAGCCACATAAAACAAATTAATGTGTTGCAATGATTGATCATACTTAAGGTCACGCACACATGTGACCATTCACTCGGCTCACACATGTCCTTAGCATGAGCCATATAAAACAAATTCATGTGCTACTATTCAGGTACACACCTCCTGTTGATCAAGACTTTACAATATACACACTTGGTGTTATATATATAGTCTTCATAGTGAGATTTGTTCCACATAGAAAGAATAGTGGAATCTTACAAGTTTTGGTGAGCTATATATATATGTATGTATTTTAAGCTTATCATTTGTCCTACATTGGAAGAGTGATAAACTCTTTCTTAGGTTATAATCCTAACAACTTGTAGAGTTGTTGGGTGAATTTTGCACATACATTTAACGGTCAAAAGATAGCACTAGCACTAACACGTTGTTAGTTAAACTTATCTAAATTAGTTATATGTCAAAACCTATATATGTGTGCCATAATTCCATCATTTTATATCTTAAATCCTCTCTTGATTCTCCTCTTCTTCTTCAAAATTCTGCATAATATGTTCTTTGAGAATAAGTTATGTTGTTAAATTTATTCTATTGATTAGATAATTCCTAGGGGTGTATTAGCCTAAACCCAAACAACCTTTATAGTGGGTGCTAATAATATCCTAAGGGAAGTGATTCCTTCACGTTCTAATCGATTGCTTTCTACATCTTTTCTTTCAATTTGTATACCTTTTCTAACACTTGCACTAGTTTTCACACTTGAAATAATCAAATCGTTAATACATGGAATGCAATAAGTGATTTTGTGACAAATAACGATTCCACATGAATATCAAGCAATAATTTGCCAAAAATAGTAGGAGGAAACTCACGTGAAGTCCATACCTAGTGCACACCCTTAGGCTAAGATTTCTCCAACCGAACACCGACATTGAGGTATATATTCACCTACATTGAGGTATATATTCAAACCATGAGTTTTATACCTCAATTACATCCTCAATTGACTTTCTATATCCCCTAAGGTATTGACTCAAGATACGGAAAGTTGAAAATCTGAGAAACAGTAGCTTAGAGCATCTCCAACAGCTTTCCTATAATTTTTTTAAAATAGAGAACTAAAAGTGAAAATCTCTAAAAAATATTATATTCAACTCCAACAGATTTGCTATTTTAAATTTAAAAAACAACTTATATTATTATAATATTCTCTAATTTATTATCCTAATACGCTTTAAAAAAAACTTAATATAAAATGAATAAAATTGAATCTTATTGGTGATATAAAATGATATAAAATAAAATAATAAAATATAAATTTATTAAAATAAAATAATAAAATATAAAACGAGAATACTCAACAGGTAAGCTTTACGTTTCTTCTCTACAGTGTTTAAAATGATAAAAATTGAATCTTATTGGTGGGATTGAATAAAATATTAATTTCTCTCTCATATCATCAAGTTTTAGAGAATTGTCTAAACTTAGAAAATTTTCAAGTTTTTTTTTTCTATTTTAGCAAACAAGATAGCAAAGCTGTTGGAGAGGTTTAGAGAACAAAAACCCAATTTTTTTTATTTTAGCAAAGTTGTTGAAGATACTCTTACGCGACCTGACACGCAGCCTAGCACGCGAGGCTACCCACGTAAGCTTCTGTTTCCATGCACAACCCCGTTCGATTTCTGCAGCTCCCAATCCAATTCCTCAAGGGTTATGGTCACAATTCGGCTTCACCCCCTTCAATTTCATTTAAAACATTTAACATTGTGAAACCAATCCAATTCCTCAAGGGTTATGGTCACAATTCGGCTTTCACCCCCTTCAATTTCATTTAAAACATTTAACATTGTGAACTTGGGTTATTACACGTTAAGCTGTTTCGAAACCCACCGTTAAAAATAAAAAGTTAGAAATATAAGGTGCCGTTTGTTTTTTAAAAGGTCTGAAGTCTGAAGTCTTATTTTAGTTATGATTAATAAGAGGTGGTGTGTAAAAAGGTCGAAATGATTCATACTTAAGAGTCATTAAGAGGTTTTTTTTAAAACAACCCTAGTTTGAAACGAAAGATAAAAGTAAAAATAATATTTTGCAAGAAATGGAATAGAACTCAACAAGCAATTTAACAAAGCAGGATATGATGGCATTACATTCATAAAAACCATTAATTATTACAAACATCACAACATCAATTATTTAGCCAAAATAAGCAGCAGCCATGGCAGCATAACTCAAACAACAACAAAACACAAATCTTCCACAGATATACAACAAAAAAACCCGGAAAACCGATCACGGACGCCATTAAAACAGGCTTCAGAGCTTCGACGATCCTCTCGGATGATGGATCACGATATAATTGTACGCGTTTAGCGTCAGAAAATCGTCGAGCACCGGTGCCGTACATTGCCGGCTGAAGATCTTGCAGGCCTCCTTATACATTCCCTTCTTGAACCGTTCCCGCCCGACTTCCCGCTCGATTCTCGCCACTTCCTCTTCGACAACCTTCCCGAAAAGCTCCGGGGTCACCCGCACGCCGACGCCGTCGCCGTCCAACTCCACTCGGTATTTCAGCCACTGCCAGTTCTGGACTCGGCTGATCTCGGCGGTGGCGGCGTCCTCCATGAGGTTATACAGCGGCACGGATCCGGTTCCGGTGAGCCAGGCGGCTAGGTACTGGATCCCGACTCGTGTGTTTAGCCGAAGACCTTCTATGGTTCGGACCCCTCGGGGAATCTGCAACAGGTCGTCTTCGGTTATGGTGGAAGCGTCTTCGCGTTTCATGGTTTCGATTAGGTTCGGAGAGTTGTTCATGTTGGCGGTGAAGACGTCCATGATTGCAGGAATCAGGCCGGGATGAGCCGCCCAAGTCCCGTCGTGCCCGGCTCGTACCTCTCTCAGCTTGTCTTTCTTCACGAGCTCGAGTGCCGCCTCGTTTGCCACCGGATCGTCTCTGATCGGAATCTGAGCCGCCTGTTCATCACCCCATAATACCGTAAGCATAAATCACTACAACAAAATTGAGTTTATAAGACAGCTAAAGTGTTTAAATAAAGCGCCTTATAGAACCTAAGTTTATAGTATTAAAAAATAAAACATAATACCTAAAAATGTTACAAGTTATATGGCTCTTTTGGACGTCGTAACAACTTTTTAGTACATTTCTAAAATAAATTGTCGTATTATCCATTTTATAAGACATTATTTAAAAAAATATCCTATAAACATAAATATCGTATAACAAGATGGGTTTATAGGTGTGTCTATAAAATAGCTAATACGACAATTTATTCTAGAAAAAACCTGTTACGACTTTTAGATATGAAATTTTATTTTTTTTCCTGTAAACTTAAGTCCTACAAAGCGCTCTATCAGGACACTTAAACCTTTTAGGCGTCCTATAAACCCAATTTTGTCGTAGTTAATTCAGCTAAAAAGATCGACAATTCTTTGCCTAACCATATTTTGTTGTAGTGCATTCTCAATTCAACTAAAAAATCGATAATTCTTTGCATATTTGGCGATTTCAAGACGACCCAAATTTACCGAAGCTTAAAAACTACATACCATTCCTCCCATGGCGTGCACGCCTCGTCGGTGGCAGGTTCGGATGAGCAAATCGGAGTAGCTTCTCATGAAGTGTTGACCCATTCCGACTAGGACTCGGTCCGGTAGCAACCGGTTAGGGTGCGCTTGAAAAGTCTTGACGTAGCTAAAGATGTAGTCCCATCTTCCACAGTTCAAACCAACCGAATGATCTCTTAATTCGTAGAGAATTTCATCCATTTGAAACACTGCCGGTAGTGTCTCGATTAGAACCGTTGCCCGAATGCTACCTTTTTCGATCCCCGCCATTTTCTCCGCCCTCTCAAACACATTGTTCCATATCCTCGCTTCCCTGCCCACAAACGCCTGTCCGTTAGAAATCCCGAAAAGCATCCACGGTTCATTATACAAATAGATCGGTTTTATAGGTCACCATATTTATATGATTTTTTTAATAGGCTGCTTTAAAAGACTCAATTTTATAAAATCAAACAAATGTCACAACTTGACCGGTACTTTTTGGACATTTGAACAAGGCTTTTGGACAGTTTTAAAATAAAACGATCAATTAAACTTTTATATGTTATCTAAAAAAGTGTTCTATATAAACAAAATAAATTATCTGTATTGACACGTCATCATTTTATTGATTATATATTTATTTTATTAATTATTTAGTTCTGGTTATTTTTAATAAAATTCTAATTTTATTAGCATAGGGAAATGTGATTTTTATATGTATAAAAGAAATCCTATAACACGACATAATCATATGATATTTCTCAAAAGTGTCGGATAAAAAATTAAAACAAATTATTCCAAAAATGCCCTAAATGACTTGTTACGATACCCAAATACTTATTATAGTAACACCTTTTTTTCTTAAATATGACATACAATTGTTAAACCATGTAACCTTAAGTCACATAAAACAGTCTATTTGAGACACATTTAGACATATCCTATAACTTACGGGTAACGTAATTACCTGGAATTTTCCATTTTTGGAAGATAGAAGAACGGCCCGTATCCTTGGCCTTGTGTCTTACGGAATGCCGCGTGGTTATGATGGAAGTAAAGGCCGAAATCCACGAGGCAACCGATAGCTGGTTCGCCATCGATGAAGATGTGAGACTCGGGTAGATGCCAGCCTCTGGGACGAACAAAAAGCTTCGCGATCTCATCGTTGAGCTTGTAAACTCGGTTTCTAGCTTTATCTTCGAAGCTAATTGTTCCGTTAACGGCATCTTTTAAGTTAACTTGGCCCTTCATTAGATTTTCCCATGTTGGTGATAGTGCATCTTCAAAATCGGCCTGATTAAATTAAATCACCAATTAATATTTCATTCTTTTCAGGATATCGTGATTCTTAAAATGTTCGGTAACGTTAAAACTGTCGATTCGAAAATTAAGATTACTGATTTTATCGATATTTTAGGGTTTAAATGAACTAAACTGAATTGTTATTTCGAAGTAAGTTCCAAAAATATGATTGTTTTGAAAACCACTTCCTACAATTTTTTTTTTTTTTGAAAGCAATATATTTGTTTTAGAAAGTACATAATTTGCTTGTTTTCAAAGTTATTTCCCAAAATATTATATTTTTAATTAAAATATAAAATAAAACTGATTTTTTCATTCTTTTTTTTCCTTGATATACTTTAGTATATAAAAAGACAAATATTTAGGGGGTGTTTGGTTCATTTTAAGAAAAATATGAATGAAAATGAAAATGGGAATGAAGTAGAATGGGAATAGGAATGAGTATTGCATTGATTTTGTTTGGTTAAACCAATATAATCAATAAAAAATTATTTTATATAATATTTTTTAATACAAATATGTGTCGTCCAACACGAAAATAAAAAATATGTTTCATTAAACATCGAGAGATGAAGGGCTTATGAGAAAAGGTGACTGAGCGGAAATAAGATTTTCATTCCCCCCAATTTGGTCAGGAATAAAAATTAATAGGTTTAGGGTAATGGACTCATTATATTATATCAAACCAAACAACATTTTTCATTCTCATTCTCATTCCAAACCCCTCAATACCTCCAACCAAATATTAAAGAAACTAAAAGATGAACTGTTTTCAAAGAAAATTTACCATTTTATTTTAATAAACGAAGGACAAACCTTTTTGGAACAAAATATAAATATAAAAATGAAAAAGAAAAAGAAAAAGAAAAAACTTTATTTTGTACAAATCTTGAAATATCAATAAAAACGAAAAAAACATGTTTAAATATACAATGGAGCATAATGATGACTCTCTTAAAAAATGGAGGAAAAAATAATTGCTTTAAAAGTACAATACAAACTCTACCACCAAACATATAAAAAATATTTAAAAGTACAATACAAACTCTACCACCAAACATATAAAAAATATTTAAAAGTGATAGGCTAAGGCTATGTTTGGCAAACTAGCTTATAAGCTAGCTTTTCAAAACGCTACTCGTTTCAATAAGTTAGCTTATGGTCATCCGAACGTGTACCAGGAAAAAAAACTAGCTTATAGTTAGCTGATAAACTAGCTTTTTTAGCCTATGTTCGGCAAACTAGCTTATAAGCTAGCTTTTCAAAACGCTACTTTGAGTAGCGTTTCAATAAGCTAGCTTATGGTCATCCGAACGTGTTCCAGGAAAGGAAAAAAAGCTAGCTGATAAACTAGCTTTTTTTGCCGAACATAGCCTAAATGTATCTATGCCTACTAATTTTATTTCCATATATCAAAATCAAGACTTAGGGGTCGTTTGCTAAACATTTATCAGGTAAACGTTTACCGACATAATTTACCTTGTTAATTGAGCATGACAATTACCAAGAAACTTACCTAGTAGAGACAAGGTAAGGACCGAGAGTCTTACCTGGTAATCAAGTGTAGGAAACGACTCTTACCCGGTATACACTTACAAGGTTTAAGATGCTTACCAACAATAAATTTTCATGATCAACGATGTTACACAATAAGAAAAATGAAGGTGAATCTCTTGCCGGTAAACACCTATCCATAAAAATTTGGGAAATAATCCCCTACTTTTTACCTTTTTAATACATAAAAAAAACACTTGATATCGACATAAATATGGAGGGTTGGGTTCACGTAAGACCATCCTGTTTTCGTGAGACCAGAAAATAACACTAAAACTTCACAGTAATTCATTGTGAAGGAACGAAAAACATTAAACCTTCACAACAAAAACACTGTGAATACAATACATTCACAGTCTTTTGCTGTGAAGGTTTAGTGTTATTTTTGTGGTCTCACGAAAATAGTCTGGTCTCATATGATCTCAAATCTAAATAAGGATATATAACAATATCCTATTCAGAAATGGTGATAAAGATGTTATCAAATATGGAGTTTTGACTATATAAAATGAAATACAAAGATTATCACAAGCAAAGAAAAAATAGATGATAACAAATGTTATTTTGTAAACTATTCTATATAATTTCTTTAAAATAAAGTATCAAAGTCTAAAAGTAACATATTTCTAGTTTAGAGATTTCAAATTTATCATATTATTAAAATATTTTATAAATGTATTATTCCAATACGTTTTCTTTTAAAAAAAGTTATATAAAACAATAATAATTCAATCCGGTAATGAATGAAAAGTTAATTTTTCTTTTTAACCATCAAGTTTAAGAAAAATTTCAGAATCTAGAGCTTTTTTTATAGTTTTCCCTATTTAAAAAAATAATATTAGTTGATCTGTTAGAGCAAAATAGAGAAGAAAAGAAAAAATTAAGTGGAGATGCTTTTTAATCATATGTTTTATCTCTATTGAATTCTATCATAAAAATAGATCAAATTTTTATATATTGTAAATTTATTTAATTTATATTCACAATAAAATTATCACACATCAATATTTTCTTTCATATTTTACATTTATTTCATTCTTCTTCATATTTTGATTACTTTCTCATGTAACCAGGAAATTCTTATGAGAATTTCGGAGAGAAGATTTTATTTTGGGAAGTTTTAGGTTACATAATCTTAAATAAAATATCAATTAAATCCATGATCTTTAAAGCCATTTTTATAATAAATTATAGATCATAAATTTAATTAAAACCTACTTGTTTAGAGAATCAAATTGTTCCCTGTCTTTTTCTTTTTTGATTGATTTTATGACCGATAGAAATTGAAACTTTTTTATTAGATGCCCTATACCCATGCCCTCTTTGTTAGATCCTAACACGAATTATATACACTACACAATAAGGATCACAATCATTGATAAAGTTTGGATACCAAGCTAATCTTATCAATATATTTACAAAAAAGCCTTCGATGTAGTGATGAAATTGTGATACATAATCAATCCTATTTGTTTTGTTCATTACTAAAGAATCCTATAAAATCTTTCTATTTATCCTTTGAATTACTCATATATATCCTATGAATTTCATTTCGCACCGGAAACTATTCTAGGAGAAGTTCGAATCCGTTCCATTTCGGATATTGGTCGGTCTTGGTTTGACATGGTTTACGCGTTACTGGTTCCCGGAAGAGTTAATATCTCCATTAGCTAAACCCTTTCTTATTCTTACCTTGCCCTAGGCCTAAATAACAATTAGGGTTGGGTTCTCATATAGAAGTGATTATCAATCGTTAGATACATATTAAGATGAGATGCACCAGATAACCAGATGAATTCATTTATGAATATGATTTATGGTTAAGTTAGAGAGATTATAAGAGATTAATGATTCAAATCCACTTTTTACGCTTCTCATACTAAAGGTTTGTTTGGTAGTTGTTGAATAATTAAGTGGTCTGAATGATTAAGAGGTTTTTATGATATAGTGTAAAATGAAATATGGTTGTTTATAATGAAATCAGGGCACTTAATGGTTAAGGGAAGGTCAGGATACAAAATCATTCAGAGAATTTTGAAACCATTAAGAGGCAGTCCCTTTTTTTTTTGCCAAAAAACATTTACCTCTTAATAATTCAGAGATTGTCTCTTAATTGAACCATTAAAAAGTAAACAAACAACCTAACTTAACTTCTCACACCATCTTTCGTCATAAAAATTAATTGCTCTATAATCACATGCAGGGCACATGCAAACAACAAAAACTGCTAAAAACATAAAATACACGAATTAAACCAAAGTGAACTCACCATGAACACCTTAGCTCCAGAATTCAAAGCATTAATAATCATCTTCCTCTCCACCGGTCCCGTTATCTCCACCCTCCGATCAGCCACCGCCGCCGGCACCGCCGCACACACCCAATCCCCATCTCTCACATTTTTCGTCGCCGGATCAAACCCCGGCAACCCGCCGGAATTATACCTCATCTTGGCCTCTTTCCGGCACTCCATTGCATACTTAACATGATTCCTGAACTCCCTTTGCAAATCAGCCACAAACATCAAAGCATCTTTGGTTAGAATCTTGGCGAATTGCTCGTCGAATCGCCCTCTAATGTCGACTCCTTCGGGAACGTCGTACCCGCCGGCGACGGAGTTTCCGGCGCCGGCGAGCTTCTTCATGGCGGTGTCGCCGTAATAGCCCATGCTCATTGACATTTTTTTTGGTGGTGGGAAAAAATAAAGATGGTGGTTGTGAAATTGTGATGTGGGTTTTTGAGGGTTTATAAAAACGAGGTGGAAGGGATAAAGATGGATGGATATGGGTCCGGTCGGGTTGGTGGGTGGGTTGGATTTATGTGGGTATAATATAATAGGATATTAGCAGGTGACGACTGTTGTTGATAAGATAGGGCTCATCAATCTTTTTGGGCTTTGGGCCTGCTATGAGCTTACAATTCAATTATTGAAATAAGGGGGTGTTCGAGATTGCTTATTTAAAACTAACTTATGTTTTTATTGTAAAAGTGTTTATTTTATTTGGTTTTTAAATTAATTTTTTGTATAAAGTGTTTGAATTAGCTTATAGTGGTATAAAAACGTAATAATCTAATAAGTTGTTATTTATGATGTGTTTGGTATTACCTATACATGTAAAATAACCAAAAAAAACTTGTTTCAAATAAATTGATAAGTTAGAAATAAATGACTTAATAAAAACTGTTTATCAACGGTGATAAAACGGTATAAGCAGTTTCTTTTCCTCCCATCCAAACACTAAAAACTGCTTATCAACAGTGATAAAACGAAATAAGTTAATAAACTATTTAAATAAGCAATCTCGAACACCCCCTAAAATCCACTATAAAAATGGTATTGAGTGTAATTATTTTTATCATTTTTTTTCACTGACGATTTTGGGTCAGTTTATACGTATCGACCAATCTTCAGGCGATGTAAAAGGTTTGAAGTCATTGTAGGTGAATTTTTACGGTCACAAGGGTTTTGGTAGTGTCTAGATTTAAACCCATTATAGATGATATTTTCCACGATATTGCCTACAACCTAAGTGGTTAATACTGTGAAATTGTTATAAATAGTTGTTTGGTTAAAAAAAAATGGAAATTGGAATGGGATGAAAGGTATACATATTAAACTTTGAGGGGTCCAAGATATTAGAAAAAAAAAAATTATCAGATAATTATGTGGGTTTGTTTCACTTCAAATGGATAGTCGTTCAACAAAAATTATGAATCCGTGGCCATATTTTTTTGTAAAACTTGCTCCAACAAATTTTAACATATACTAATTAAAAGATTTACTTTTTCAGTTGTATAGAATTTTTGAAAGAAAAAATCATATAGATACGAATTAATACAATTTAAAATAGACAAATAATAAAATGAATTACAATAAATCACATACTAATTAACGTTTCTTTTAAAGTCTAAAGATCAATTATATATTTATACATAATTGTTGTTTGTATTTTTTTTTTAAAAACAATTATTTGATGAAATGATTTAATTTTTTTTCCTTGGGAAATGTGGAAGAATGGATAAGTTGCTGAAATATGGGTCATCCCATTCTTTTATATTTTTCTATTCTTGGTGGTGTTTATCATCCTTATCTATATCGCAATAGAGAGTTTCAGATAAGGGTAAATTAGGGATTTTAAATTTTATTTTTTTCTAATATTATATTATATTGAGATATATATATGGAAGTTGAGATGTTTATGGGATTGATTAGAAAGTTTTGAATTTTAAATTATATATGGGATTGATATTTATGGGATTGATTAGAAAGTTTTGAATTTTGAATTTTATGGGATTGTTAATAGATTATGGACGTCAACCCCAGATTGCATATATGCACGTAATAAAAAGTGCATATATGCACATAATAGACATCCAATTTTCACATATGTACACCAAGATGTAATTGTATCAATTCAACTTCATATATTTCATATATGCACTACACAACCAATGTATTAAGTGTTCATATATGAACCGTAAAGTAAAGAACATATATGCATAACAAAAATTCATTTTCATATATGCACATCATAAAGCTCATCTATGCACACCCAAACTCTTAAGTGTTCATATATGCACACCTGAACCGTCACCGTAATATAGATCTCGCCATCGTCGGTTTCCATAGATCTCACCTCGGTGTTCATAGATCTCGCCATCGGCGTTCAACTACTCCTCAGTGTTCATAGATCTCGCCATCATCGCCTCCGACGAACCCGCCGATGATATGTGAAGTGAGAAAAAAAAAACACAGAGAAACCAAGTGTTGCTGCTGCCGATCATCGCCTCCGTTGAACCGCCGATCATCGCCACCGTTGTCGTAGCTGCTGCTGCTGCCCAGAAACAACCTGAAAAAACCCTACAGATTTCTTCTTCTATCAGTCCGTAAATGGTTCTGCAGATTTCTTGATAGAGTTGTGATTTCTTGATCGAGTTGGAGTTGGAGTATTGAGGAAGAAGACGTGATCCCGATAATTTTGGTATTTGATACCTTTCCTTCATTATCAACAAATACAATTTTACCTTTTTACCCTTGTTCATATAGGAACATCAAATTTGAACCAATTTTTTTCCCTTTTTTTAATTTAAAAAATTGTTTTAATCACAACTATTAATTTTCAAGATTAAGAGTCCAGATTAGTTAACAAAGTTAACACTAAATTTTGGGTTAACAAAAAAAGGGCCCTCTCTCTCTCTCTCTCTATATATATATATATATAGGGTCCCATTCATTTGCTAACCGACCTATTGGTGCTAACCGTGCTAACCAATCTAGACCGTTGATTATTTAGATCAGTGGTTAACAATTAATGTCAAATTCAATTTTATTATAATAAATAAAAACGAAATTGAAATAATGTGCATAACCGCATAGGGGTAAACTTGTAAAATTGCATATGCATTTATTAAACATATCTAACTCTCGCTCACCAAAAACTCAGGCGTAAAATTAGGGCTTTATTGAAGATTGAGATTTCATTAATTGAGAAAGAGATTTCAAACACGAGAATAGGCATTGCTTATCGTAATCGATCTTCGGCGAAGAACATGGAAACGTAGTCGGGAAGAGGAAGGAAACTTAGGATACAACAATCGATTGATTCAAAACACCGTAAAAAAAGGAAACAAATTTTCAATCGTCTTTGAAATAGGCGCCTAATGGATGAAATCGAAGGCGGGAATCGCCGATTAAGAGGTAAAAATATATTTGTTCTGGAATAGAATTGACATGTTCATTCATCAACACCTTCAACGCATGTCGACATAGAAACCCATTACGAACAAAGAATTTGCATTCGCAGTCAACGGTGTTATTAGAAGAACTACGAACAACCTACAACAGAACATAAAACAAAAGGATTATTCACATAAGAACAAACCGTATAGAAAATTATAAAAATGATTTAAGATTACCTTATAAAAAATCTTCCCCGTCTCCATCTTACTATTATGGCTAATAATAAAGGACTTGGTGTCACCAACACTTTCAACAGCTTCGACCCCGCAAGCCAACATAGCCTTCTTTAGCTCTTTCTGAAATTCAAAAAAAATGTTCCTCGTGTACAACTTGGCGGCATACCTTTCTTTAGGAAATGCACTAACAAGTTGTGGGTAGGTATTCCTGGTTAAATGCTCATTCTCAGACTGCTTCTCACGTTGCGCCTCGATTGCACAGTCATATTTACTAAGAAACCGGACAAGATCAGAGTGAAATGCTACATAAATATTAAAAAAAGCATTTGCACTCTCGGATCTTGAAGTGGTCTTCATAAGACCTGACATTGGAGTATCGATGTAAAAGGCAGGAATCCATGAATTACGAATTTCAAACATCTCGGTGAACCATGGGTCATCCACAAGGTTGAATTTCACAATCATCATATGCCACAACCTCTCGAAATCATCAGGAATGATATTCACTTTCCATACGATTTTGTTTATAAATCGATTGAACTCTGGATCATGATTTAGTGCAGCACTAACCTAAAAAAAAACATTAACATATAATCAACATACTTATATGCATCTGTGCATATAAAAAAATTAAAGAAACGTTAACATATTCCAAACAGGCTCATATGCATTTGTGCATATACAATATCTCGCTAATGTAATTGTTACAAAAAAGAACATATAAGAAAATTAATAAAAATACCTTCGAAGGTACTTTCTTCATTATATGCCACATACAAAGGCGATGTCTAGACTCGGTGAACACGAACGGAACAGCTTGTTTCATCGCCGAACATTGGTCAGTAATTACAACCAATGGTTGCTTCTCATAGCATCTTAAAAATGCCCTTAACACCCATTTGAAATTCTCAACAGTTTCTCCCGCTATCAATGCGGATCCGACAACAACTGAACATTGGTGGTTATCAACAGCCAAAAACGGAACAAATGCCAGTGCATGCCTAAAAAAACAAAAAATTAAATGAAATAAATGATATTAGAAAACAATGATTTTTAGACAAAAACACTTACTCATTCGTCCTATACGTAGCATCAAACGATATTACATCTCCGAAATGTCGATAATTAATCTGGGCCACTTCGTTCGCCCAAAATATCGCATGCAACTCACGTTCATTACACTTGTACTCGAAAAAAAAATCTTTTTTACTCTCCTTCCTATTGATCAATTTATTTATAAACATCTTGGCATCCTTGTTTCCCACAAACACATCAACGTCTCGCTTAAAGTTCTGGTAATCGACAACAGTGCAACGAACGTTCTCGGCTCCACCCTTCAAAGCCGTTTGAATACGATGCGCTCTTGTTGCTCCAACCTTATAATTAGCGCTATACAACACATTCCTACAATCAGTGTACTGCATCATTCTGTTTTTACGAGAAAAGCGTCGGTCGTTATCATTAAACAACACATGATTATGAGTTTCGGAAAAATCGTAAACCTCGTATAGAGATTTGTCCTTTGTCAAATGTAACTTCACATACGCGTTGCAACCAGAACGTTTGACATTCACGAACCCGACGGTCACCGGAACGGAGCTCAAGAGAATCAAAATTCTTCTTCTTCGGAAACCCTTCCTTACTACAAACTATCCAACGGGTCTGTATCGACCCGTACTTGTTTTCCTTCTTCGCCTTCAAACGAACATCAAAGCCCGCCTTATCGGCATACTTTCTGTACATAGCCTCGGCGTCAATAACAGACGCAAATTGGTCACCCACCTTCGGTTTACATTCATCAGGTACCGTGGGTATCCATAACTTATTGCCATCCTCATCCTCACCGACCTCGACATCATTCCCATATACTACACATATGAAACACACAAAACAATTACCAATTTTATGTACATATAAAAATACATAGTCGTTTATCTATGTATATATGCATTAAAATGTCCTTTACTTATAGATAATCCATGTTTGCCTACATGCAAGAGTGAATTTAGCATAATTTGAAATATTGTATGCATGCATATATTCACTTGCTAATGTATTTAAACATGCTCATATGCTCATATCCCATCATCAAATCATTAACATTGCATATACGCCCATACGTCCATATTCATTCATCAAATAATTATATATGCATGTATGCAAAACTAAATAAATATGCATACAGACACATACAAAATGAATTTAAACATGCTAATATGCTCAAAATTTCATCATCAAATCATTAACAATGCATATGTGAACCTCAATAATTACCTTTTGCATCCAAAATTCATGAAACCATGTAATTCATAAAAATATCGCAAAAAAATTGGAAACTTATCATTTTGCATGTCTGCATATGTACATACGGTTATACTATGCATATAATCAATTAGTGAAAATTTTAAATAAGATGATACCTACATGGTCGCCTTATTGTAGTACATATAAAAAAACATGTTCATATGCATATGTGCATATATGCAAATTATCTATTATGATTGTCCTCGATAAATTGCAATCTGGATATATTTGAACATATATAATTTATCAATTTTCGACAATAAACGTTTGTGTTAAAAAATCTGTGAATCATCGCAATTTGGGAAAAAATATAGGTACAATATATCAACATGCTCATCTTCAAAATAAATTACAGTTCCTTTTACCGATATTATTTTCCAAATGCATTGAACCAGTAGATGGAATGTTATCGAAATTGGTCTCGACAGATATTTCATCAAGTCCTGTCGAATTACAGAACCCTTGTGATATTCCGGAATTCAACGGCGGCACAGGAACATCATAACGTGTGCACGCATCAACGTCTTGACTTTCGAAAATATATTCCAACAAACTCTCGTTATCAACAACATTCGTGACTCGATTATCATCGCTCATTGTGCTATTATCAAGAAAAATATGAAGTTTGATCAACGAAAAAAAACTTGTTCAATTAATCGAACAATTTGCCAAAAAAATTATGGTATAAAACGATAATAAAATAAATGGGTTTATCACATAAAGAATCCCTTAAAATAAGTAACTGAATATCTTCAGATTTAAAAAAAAAATAAAGCAAAAGTTGAATTTGAAAATATAATATTTAATTTGATTATCCTTACCATAACAAACCTGGGCAAATTATGGTAAATAAGTGGATAATGGCGTTTGATTTGAATATGATTGGATTGGTCAACTCTTAGTAAATTCCATTATTGCCCTTATAATCAAACAACATTATCAATATTGACGGAGCATTCTGATTGGTCTAAAATGGGTTAGCACGATTAGCACCAATAGGTTGGTTAGCAAATGAATGGCCCTCTCTCTCTCTCTCTCTCTCTCTATATATATATATATATATATATATATATATATATATATATAGTGTTTGGTTCATTTGAGAAATGCCAAATCCATGAGAAATAGAGAAGTGATCTGGGCCCTTGGATTAAGTACTATGATTTTTTTAGCGGAAGGGTAAAATTGTAATTAGGGTCAATCATATCGATTACAATCAAAATCAAATTAAACGTATCTTTTCCTAAATTAGCGTCAATCGTATCATTAAGAGGTTTCCAATTCAGTTATCGTTTGCAGATTGATGATTCTCGTTTTCTTCTTCTATCGAAAAATATAGGTTTTTAGATCATATTCTTCTTAATAAGATGTCGAATCCAGAAACTGTTGTTGATAATGAACTTTGATTTATTGAACATTCATATATGAACTATGCAATATTCAACAGATTCATATATGAATATGTTGAATGTATATGAATCCAGAAACTGTTGTTGATAATGAACTTTGATTTATTGAACATTCATATATGAACTATGCAATATTCAACAGATTCATATATTAATATGTTGAATGTATATGATTATTAATATACATTCAACTGATTCATATATGAACTATACAATATTCAATAGATTCATAATGAACTTTTGCATTATTTAACATTCATATATGAACTATGCAATATTCAACAGATTCTTATTTGAACTATACAATATTCAACAGATTCATATATGAACATTTATATATATTCAACATATTCATTTATGAACATTCATGTACATTCAACATAGTCATATATGAACTATACAATATTTAACAGATTCATATATGAACATTCATATATGAATATATATTCAACAGATTCATATATGAACTTTGCATTATTGAACATTCATATATGAACAATACATTATTCAACTGATTCATTTATGAACAATACAATATGAATCTGCATATATGAACTTTGCATTATTGAACATTCATATATGAACAATACATTATTCAACTGATTCATTTATGAACAATACAATATGAATCTGTTGAATATATATGAACTATACAATATTCAACATATTCATTTATGAACAATACTAAATTCAGCAGATTCATATATGAACATTCAACATATTCATATATGAACATTCATATACATTTAACATATTCATATATGAACTATACAATATTCAACAGATTCATATATGAACTATACAATATTCAACAGATTCATTTATGAACATTCATATATGAATAAATAATTGAAGAAACATTCAAAAGATTCATATATGAACTATTCTATATTCAAAAATTAAAAACCCTAAATTCAAAAAATTCATATATGAACTATTCAACATTCATATATGAACCATCGAATATGAACCATCGACTTTTTGATTGTTCTTGTTGAAGAATCGGAGTATCCTTACTTAGTTTTGCCATTACTTCAGATTCAAGATGAATAAGCGATGAATTTTTTGATGTTTTTGTTGATGAATCAGGGTTTCTAGAAAAGAATCTGGAGAGTCTCGATGGTTTGTGATGAAAAAGATCGTGCATAGTACTGTTATGATTAAGTTGCCGCCTATTTTGATTTAGGTGTGCATTTTACCAAATTGCCCTTATGTTGTCCTATTTTTGTTATTGTGCGACCGAATTTATCCCGTGTTACACATTTGACCCCTCAATTAATGACCCTTGATCATTTAAACCAAGGGTCATGATCACTTCTCTATTTCTCATATATTTAGTGTTTCTCAAATGAACCTTTCCCTATATATATATATATATATATATATATATATATATTAATTCGTATAAATAATATAAGCAATCTTAACTCTTCATTAAATCTAATTAATATATAGTTTTACAAAAATATCGATTATTTTTCAATTTAAAATGTTGAGCATAATGAATAAACTTTTTCATATGTATTTTGATCATGATAAATAAACTCTTATTTTTTATAAAATAATAATAATTTAATCGGGAATAAACAAAAATCAATCTCTTTCTCCACACGTCAAGTTTTTACAAAATTCTCAAATTTTAACTTTTTTTTCTTATAGTTTTCTCTATCTTAAATAACAACTAGAAACGTACTCGTGCAATGCAGCAAGTTACATCACGATTTTAATATTTTATTTTATTGATTTACAGTACGATTTTGGATGATTTTGAGAAAGTGATAATGTTTTTTTATAAATTTGTTTAATTTAGACTTAATAATATAATGTTTTTTATATAAAAAAATTAGTATTTTGTTAGAATTCAATGATTATCTTATATATTTTAATAACATATAGAAAAAATAATCAATTACATATTTAATAATATAATTAAAACAAAATTATAATAATATCTATATCTATATCTATACTATCTATATCTATACTATATTATAAAAACGGTATAAAAAACTCTTAATTACAACATTTTAAGCACAAGTTACAACTAATTAAAGCCAATTATTTAATTTACAATTTCTTAATGCTTTGGTACAATCTTTCCAAGCACAATATCTCACATAATCATCTATTTGTGGAATGGATACTCATTTATTAATATAATATTTGTTTTTTTGGTGGGGGATTTTATAAACTATATTTTAAATTAACATAATCTATTTTAAATGTAGATTTTACATTTAAATCTATATTAATGAGATGTAATATAAAATCTTTTTTCTTCCGTATTTTTTTATATTACATCTCATAATGATTTTTTCATATTTTATTTTATAAAATCTTTTTCCATATTTTATTTTATAAAATCTTTTTACATAATGAGATGTAATATAAACTCTTTTTTCTTCCGTATTTTTTTTGCTAATATAAAATCTATTTTATTTTATAAAATCTACACGTATTTTATATTATATATAAAATCTACACGTATTTTTTTTCACGAACATTAAAAGAAGGTTGATATGAATTAAAAATAAAAAATAACGAGATACACTAATAAATTATCGTATTCTTTAAAATAAAAATATTCCGCAATGTTTTCCAAATTAACCAAGTGTAAAGAAAATAAAATAGAAACGACGTAGATATAAAAATATTCTTCCATATTTTTAATATATTTACATTTAAATGTAAAATCGAAAATGAAAATAAAAGATTTTAAAATATTCTCTACATTCACTATAAATATATATAGCTTCTCTATGTATCATCCGAGTACAAGAAGAAGACAAACGGTCGAGTGTCAATGGCGGAACCTGCAACTGAACAAAAGGTATTCCACTATATTTTTGTTTCTTTGAAAAACTACTTTTTTATATTTTATTTTATTTACTGAGGATTTGTTTATATTTTTCAAAATCCACAATCATATTTTTCGAAGTAGGGGAATAAGATATATATACATATATTTATTTTTATCGATTAATACTATGAGGTCTTGAAGTCAATAGTCAGATAAATATGTTGTGAGACATGTCGTTTGAGTTTTAAATAATATAATACAAAACTATTACCAATATTATTGCACAAACTCATAACAACAAACGATTAAGAATATATGCAAATTAACCACTTATGAAAATACATTCGCTTTTCACATTGTATTTCATTAACTGTTAACAGAGAAATTACGTTTCATTTTAACCCGGTTTAATATTCCAAAAAAAAAATTTATCCTCCCGTGCAATGCACGGGCCCAACACTAGTATTATAGAAACGACATAAAAAAAACTCTTAATTACAACATTTTAAGCACAAGTTACAACTAATTAAAGCCAATTAATTAATTTACAATTTCTTAATGCTTTGGTAAAACCTTTCCAAGCACAGTATCTCACATAATTATCTATTTGTGGAATGAATACTCATTTATTAATATAAATATTTGTTTTTTTGGTGGTGGATTTTATAAAATAGATTTTATATTAGCATAATCTATTTATTTATATTAATAAATGAGTATCAATTCCACAAATAGATGATTATGTGAGATATTGTGCTTGGAAAGGTTGTACCAAAGCATTAAGAAATTGTAAATTAAATAATTGGCTTTAATTACTTGTAACTTGTGCTTAAAATGTTGTAATTAAAAGTTTTTTATGTCGTTTTTATAATATAGTATAGATATAGATATAGATTTAAAAAATTTGTTTGACTAAAATAGAGAAAGAAAAACCACATTTTCTCTATTTTAGAAAACCCGTTAGAGATACTTTAAATATATTATAAATAAAACAATTATCTATATCTATACTATTTTATAAAGATGATATAAAAAACTCTTAAAAACAAGTCTTAAAGCTTAATGTGCCGCTATTTAATGCTAATTACTTAAAAAACAGTCATAAAAGCTGTATGTACTACATTTAATGTTATTCATTAATTTTCAATCATTATCTCTAACCATTTTAACTCCCCTAAAATCATTTCCCACTTTAACTCCCCTAAAATAACTCTCGGCATACTTTAGATATAAAAAATCTAAAATATAATTAAAAAATCTTACAGAATATTTTATAAAAAATTATATTATTAAACCAAAATAAATTACATTATATTATTAAGTCTAAAATAAACAAATTTATATAAAAAAAATCATTATCACTCTCTCACAACCATCCAAAATCGTAATGTAAATCGACAAAAAACAGAAAATAAAATGAAACATCAAAATCGTGATGTATCTAGTTGAATTGCGCGAGTACAGTTCTAGTAAACTTAAACTTTACAAAATGGTACATATATTACAATTTTTTCATTTTTCAAACTTCTTTTCCGAAATGATATCACTAACCAACTATTTTTAACATGTTTTGAATAAAAATGCTCTTTATACGTCACTTGCTTGTGTAACATGAAAGTCATGAGTCATGACTCAAATCGTTCTCATTTTCAAATACTAGTTGAATAAATTAATTTTATATGTCTTTTGTCCGTTTTGGATTTTGTACTATGTTATTTCTATAATTTTATATCTATCATAATTTTCAGTCGGTATTCTCGAGTTATTTGAACTTTCAAACAAAGTTCGTTTTATCGATGTAATTCAAATATACCTCGAGTTGTTCAAGCTTCCAACTTGAGCTCGAGTTTGCATAAAAATTTCTAACCAAAGTCCTGAATTAAGTTGAACCTTAGGGGTTGTTTGACAATTGATGAATGATTTAGTACAGAATAATTAAGTGGTCAGAATGATTAAGAGGTTCCTATGATATAATGCTAAATGAAATGTGATTGTTTGGTAATTATTCAGAATGAAATCAGGGCGCTTAATGGTTAAGGGAGACCCAGGAATCATTCAGAGAATTTTGAAACCATTAAAAGACAGTCTTTTTTTTTTGCCAAACAGAATTCACCTCTTAACGATTCAGATGTTGTCTCTTACTGGAACCATTAAGAGGTAAACAAACAACCCCTTACTTAACTCAACCGAGTTGAACCCGAACTCGAAGTTGATCTTGAACTCGGCCCGGCTTAGACTAAATGTGGGCCGAAAGGACAATAAACAGCCCAAACCTATGAGAAAATTTTGGGCCCAAATAAAAGCCCATTAGCCCAATAAATTGGTACCAAAGAGGTTTGGCTTTTAAGTAATCACAAATGAAGGCCCATTTCATCATCCTCGAGGCTGTGTTTTTTTTTTTCAATCGAAGACTGTTGATGATCGTCGGGATTTCATGATTCATTCTCCGGTAAGAGTTTTTCATTGATCTAACTTGAGTTTTTCAGTTATAATTCAGTTATATCTCAGAGTTATTCAAGCTTCCAACTTGAGTTTTTCAGAGGAACCCTAATTTGAGATGTGGAATGACGGAGCGATCACCGTCTGCTTTTGCTCTTTTTTTGTCTCAAATTCGCCGACAAATCCATATGTTTTTTTTTTTTTTTTGTGATTTTCCTTCGTATTGTTTACGCTATTGTTCGCATTGAACGAAAATTGCATTTCAGCATTTGTGATTCGGAGGATAGCAATTGTATTTCGTTATTTGATGTGTGGAATAACGAAGAGGAGGATAGCTTACTGAATTTTGTCCCATTTTGTGTCTCTCGTCATCAAATTCTGCATCAAATCATTTGAGTTTTGCGATTTACTATAATTTGCAGCTGGTTCCGCTTTGAAATAATATCAATCGAGTTTCGCGATTTTTCATCATGTTTGCGATTTTTCGCTTTGAAGCATATCATCGAGTTTCGCGATTTTTCAACATGTTTGCGATTTTTCGATTTGAAGCATATCAATCCAGTTTCGCGATTTTTCATCATATTGTTTTCACTAGTTTCGCTTTGAAGCACATATCAATCGTATTCGTTACATTCCTTCAGCAATTTTCATTTATAATCGATGATTGTTTGTATACCTCTTTGCATTAGTGTTTTCACATCACTAATTAGGGATTTTCTAGTGGTACCATTAACGGCGTTAAAAGTCGACAGATATTGAAGAACGTTTTCGATCTACAATTTAGCCACCGTCAGAGATGATCATCAATCAACAACATCTACAGGTACGATTTCAAAACCATACGTTTCTCTGATAGATGAAATATAATATAACAGTAAAAAAATTGTTAATGGATTGGTTGGAGCCCTTCAGTAGAAGAAGGGGCTCTCCAAAAATAGGCGTATGCCACTAATGCGACGAGCACACGGTATTCTTTAGTAAAAGGCGAAAGAATAGTTCGCTTTGTGCTCACCGCGTGGCTGCGTGCTTTTCTCCCTTCCCACTGGCTTTCTTTATATATTCACTTCTACGCCTTTTGATTTTTCTTTGATCTCGATGTGGGATGAATCCCAAATCCACACCTTGCCACTCCCCCCCCCCCCCCCCATTCACTTCTTTGCTTTTTATTTTTTTGAAACCAACCAATTTTGATAATGTCTAGAACCCTATTTTGATTCTAAATACTTCAAAATAATTAGAATTGTAATGATTTCATCTAAACATTCAAAATTGAGTATTGCACTTTTAAATTGTATCCAAACACCTTTTATTTAACTGATTGTATTCTTATTTTTTTTTATTTCGATTTGTGATACGAGAAAATTACGAACACCTTCTTTTTCAATTATTTCCAAAAATAGTTTCGGCGTATGTTTTTTTTACGGGTACTCATATGTTCGTAACATATACCAAAGTGATTTTATATTCTCGGTCACACCTCTAATTTTCTCAAAGGTTATGGCATCATATTATTCATTAATGCATTGATATGATATTGGTTTTTGTTAAGTCTTTAATGGATAAAGTTGTCTGTGTATATTACTTTTGTCTATAAGACCGATAAAGTTTTGTTTTAGAGGGTTTTCTCGTAAATTGAAGGAACTTGTTTTTTAAATTGGAGAGAAAAGTTTGGAAGAAAAAAAAATTGACTTTCTGTATAAAAATACTCCCTATAATCTACTGGATAAGTCACTTCCTATATTATTAGGTCCCTGTCAAATAATCATGTATAGTTGACCGAATAAGTTGAACAAGTTGTGTATTCTTTAAGCTTATTATGCTGCTAACAAATAGATTTTCACTCCAACGACTTAATAAATATGCTACGTAAAATATTAAATCATATTTTAAATGCATACAACATTTCATCCCATGAATCAGACAAACTCAACATCGTTACCATACCATTTGGAACCAAAAAGCGAGTAAGATAACCTAACATAAACATCGTACAAGTGTAGATTCTGACTAGGATCTTCTACTTGTATTCCCAGCAACAAACTTATTGTCTTATGAGATACACCTCAATAGTAAGCTAATAAACTCGGTAAACAAACTTAAGGTTTTTTGTGTAAAACACTGTGTACATTCACAACATACACAAACATGTTATTTGAAATACTAATCAACTTTCACAACACCATATAAATATATGTAATATCATAGTTCTAAATGACGTGAAGCGTAGCGTGGCGGTGAGGCCAAACCTCAAGCCTTAGGAGCCATGGCGCATTTCTATGCGTGATTATGACGTCATTTTTCTAATTCATATATAATATTATATATAAAAACACATGTTTTGTAGTGTTACTCAATAAGTCAATAGGGATAAGCATGTTAAATTATGGTATATATTAAAAAACTTGCAAATAAGATATTAAAAACGTAAAGAAAAAAATCGAATATTGCATTACGAAAATTGTGCATTAGGCCATGGCGTGCCACGTGTTTAACGTGGCGTGAGACACAATCCTTGGTGCCATGGCGCACCATGGGTTTAACGTGGCGTGAGACACAAACCATGGCGTGATGGCGGTTGTGCGGTGAGTTTTTTAGAACAATGTGTGATATGCATATACCATATGGTGTGTCATTTGAAAAAAAAAATTTGACCACAAAAAAACATTTATGAACACGGTAACATGTTCATAATATAGTATACTCATACAGTATCTCACCGACTACAACATGGAGTATGTAATCGAATGATGCGGTTGAGATGGGTTTGCCCATCAATCATCGGTCATCTCCTTGTCGGCACACCTTGTCGTAATTATTGGCATCTCGACATACGAGCCACATACATACCTATGCCATTTAAATGCATAACATAATATTTAAATTGTATTAAAATAGTTTTGGCATGCTGACTCTAAAACATGTAAAACACATAGGTTTCATAACACCATTCATATACTGAAACATAAATAAACATGTATTTCAGTTTAGATCGATTGAAACTCGTATGTTTGTGTAGGTATGGTTAACTTACCTAAAATGATGCCTACACATAATAAGTGTATATTCTTCATCATAACTTGTTTTACATAACATGCCACCAATATCACTTACGATTTGTTGCACTAACTGAATTTGTGGACATCCCAAGTCGACTTGCCAACTCAACTTTAGTCACGTACATAGCATGACTCACTCAACGACTAGTCGTTTTCAACATCATCTTCAGGGACCACAATCATCACATCCCCAACTTGCCATAAGTTGCTTGCAATGTACCAAAAGTTAAAATAGTTCTACACTTAAACAAATCGAACCATTCCTCCTAGGCTCATTATATATTGTTTTTACTTGCTTCTTTTGCATGCCAGTACTTATAATATCCTTATCTCACGTATAACATACTTAAAGACTGATTATATCGACATAACATGAACGAATTTATAAGTTTTTATCTATGTTTTTCATGTGACCATTCTTAATCAAAATAATGGCCTTTCGGCCTCTTTTTCGACCATATTATAACGTCACAAGTCACTTAATTAATTCATGATCAAATCAATGGTAGGAGTGAATTGGAGTCCAAAGAGGAAAACAAAGGATTTGTTGTCGTCAGTATTGCTATCTGAGCTCTCTTATTGAACTCCTCATCTTCTCAAGGTTTGTCCATGGAGGATGAGTCAAGACCTCAGATCAGTATGCACTTTGAACTGTTAATTGTTTTTTCGAACAAATTGCAAGCGACACATGAATTATTATGGTGAATTTTTTTTAGCAATCGGAGGTAAAAAATATTCAGATCCAATATCCCGTAATTAAACAGAATTAGGGGGTGTTTGGGATTGCATATTTAAATGACTTATTTAGGGGTGACAATTTTGTACCAAACCAAACCAGCCATACCAGTTAAATTGGTATCAATTAAATTGGTTGGTTGTACCGTACCAAGTGTTTGAACTTGGTTGGTACACGATATTGAATGTTGTGTACCACGGTAGTACCGTGGTACCGACTTTTAATTAATTATTATTTTTATTAATCAATGTTATTATTAATTTTGAGTTTAAAATTTAAAAATCCTTAATTTTTTTTAGTTTTCACCTTATCGCCTAAAGACCCAAAAAAGTGAAACCTAATTAGAAACCCAATTGATCATGTATTGAATATTAAACAATGTTATATTCAAATTTTTTGTTTGATCATTTGCACATTTTAAATTATTTTTTTTCTTATTCCGTATATGTAACATGAAGTTGGTACAAAACCGGTACCAACATGTATCAACCGAAAAAAGTCGGTACCAATTACAATTGGTTGGTACATGGTATAAGATTTTGCAAACCAATTATAATTAGTTGGTACACGGTATTGGCAAAAAAAAGTCGGTACCGTACTGATTCCACCCCTAGACTTATTGACTTATTCCGATGTGGTACCGGGAATAAGTCATTTTTAGTGTTTGGATGGAAAAGAATATTGCTTATATCGGTGCCAAACCGGTTAAAAATAGTTTTTTCATAAGTCATTTGTTGCGACTTATCAACTTATTTGAAACAATTTATGATTTTTTTTTGTTACTAGAAGCGTACTCGCGCAATGCAGCGAGATACATCACGATTTTAATGTTTCATTTTATTTTTTTGTCAATTTACAGTACGATTTTGGATGGTTTTGAGAAAATGATAATGTTTTTTTATAAATTTGTTTAATTTAGACTTAATAATATAATGTTTTTTATATAAAAAAATTAAGTATTTTGTTATAATTCAATGATTGTCTTATATATTTTAATGACATATAGAAAAAATAACCAATTACATATTTAATAATATAATTAAAATAAATTTATCTATATACTATATTATAAAAACGGTATAAAAAACTCTTAATTACAACATTTTAAGCACACGTTACAACTAATTAAAGTCAATTACTTAATTTACAACTTTTTAATGCTTTGATACAACCTTTCCAAGCACAGTATCTCACATAATCATCTATTTGTGGAATGAATACTCATTTATTAATATAACTATTTGTTTTTTTGGTGGAGGATTTTATAAAATAGATTTTATATTAGCATAATCTATTTTAAATGTAGATTTTACATTTAAATCTATATTAATGAGATGTAATATAAAATCTTTTTTCTTCCGTATTTTTTTATATTACATCTTATAATGATTTTTCCATATTTTATTTTATAAAATCTACACGTATTTTATATTAGCATAATATAAAATCTACACGTATTTTTTTTTATAATATAAAATCTACACGTATTTTTTTTGATAATATAAAATCTACACGTATTTTTTTTTCACGAGCATTAAAAGAAGAAAAAAGAAGGTTGATAAGAATTAAAAATAAAAAATAACGAGATACACTAATAAATTATCGTATTTTTTAAAATAAAAAATATTCCGCAATACTTTCCAAATTAACCAAGTGTAAAGAAAATAAAATAGAAACGACGTAGATATAAAAATATTCTTCCATATTTTTAATATATTTACATTTAAATGTAAAATTGAAAATGAAAATAAAAGATTTTAAAATATTCTCTACATTCACTATAAATATATATAGTTACTCTATGTATCATCCGAGTACAAGAAGAAGACGAACGGTCAGGCGTCAATGGCGGAACCTGCAACTGAACAAAAGATATTCCACTATATTTTTGTTTCTTTGAAAAACTACTTTTTTATATTTTATTCTATTTACTGAGAATTTGTTTATATTTTTCAAAACCCACAATCATATTTTTCGAAGTAAGGGAATAAGATATATATACATATCTTTATTTTTATCGATTAATACTATGAGGTCTTGAAGTCAATAGTCAGATAAATATGTTGTGAGACATGTCGTTTGAGTTTTAAATAATATAATACAAAACTATTACCAATATTATTGCACAAACTCATAACAACAAACGATTAAGAATATATGCAAGTTAACCACTTATGAAAATACATTCGTTTTTCACATTTTATTTCATTAACTGTTAACAGAGAAATTACGTTTCATTTTAACTCGGTTCAATATTCCAACAAAAAATTTATCCTCCCGTGCAATGCACGGGCCCAACACTAGTAATAATATAATATATTAATTAATAGTGATATATGGAACAAATATTACATCCCCAAAAAAACAACCCATCAAAATGACAATTGTTTATATCAACATTTATGTAGTAATTGTTGGCAACGATTTTGTTTATTTTCTTGACGACATCTAAGTGACTTGAGTATGAAGTACATTAATCCTTTTCATAAAATGCATAGACCATTTGGAAACCATGATGTGGAAAAAGGCTTATATGCATGTCAGTTGACATCTGTAAACACAAATATATTATGACATAGGAGGTTGAAAGAAAGACAATAGTGTCATAAGAGCATCTCCAACCGGCCGTTAAATCGCCTATCAAAATTTATTTATACCAAAATTAACATTTTAACATTAATAATTTGTTTTTAAAATTAACATATTTATATTAAGTAAATTATATATACATTTAATATATATTTGATGTTTTTTAGAGTGTGATTGGAGTTGGGTTTTTTTTTGGTGTTGATGGACCCACCAAATTTGGTATTTTTGTGTTAAATTTGGTGTTGTGGTTTGAGATGCTCTAAATAGTCATACTTGAATTACACACCAAGTCACTTGACACTTGCTGGGAATCTACTATATAATGAAGTTTGGATCTTCAAAATGAAGATGATTATATCATATTTCCAAATGGTCTATGTATTTTATGAGAAAAATTAATGTACTTCATACTCAAGTCACTTAGATGTCATCAAGAAAATAAATAAAACCGTTGCCAACAACTACTACTACATAAATGTTGATATAAAACAATTGTTATTTTGATGGGTTGTCTTTTTGGGGATGTAATATTGGTTTCAAACAATTGTTATTTTGATAAGTTGTCCTTTTTAGGATGTAGTGTTGGGTTCAAACAATTCTTATTTTTAAATGCAAGTAATTTTTTTTGCACTTTAACAAATTAGTTTTTCTTGTACTTTGACAATGAAGATTGGATGAAAAAAATTAAGAGAGATGATAAATGTGTTTTAAAGATGATGAATGATGCATAGGGACCAAATCCACAATTTAGTATTGTTTGTTTTAAATGTGTATAGAATAAATTGAAAGTGAAAAATAAAATGACTATTATACCCATAGTGTGCAAGACACATGGTGTCTTTATTCCTTCAAAGTTAATGATGTTAGTGTTTAGAGACCCTAGCCACAATATATTGCATACCACAGGGATCATATCCACAATAAACATAGAATAAGGACTATGGTCAAAGAAATCACAAAACCACATAGACCAAATCCACAGTTGACTTAAAAACATATGTTGTTTTAAATAAGCAATCACAAACACCCATTAGCGTTGGGTAAAACTTCAAATTGGGCCCAAGGGGATGAATTTATTACGAAAGCCCAATGAACTGGGCTTGTCATGAACACCCCGTTTACTTCTGTTAAATTACCAAAATGTCCCTAAGGGTTTTTCAGTATCTGATGTAGTAAAGCCTTACCCAACAACTCATTTAACGGAAAACAAACCTACTCCGTGGCTGCCGTCGCTTGCTCCTCCGCCACCACCACCGCCGCCGCCCTCCGTTTGCCAGTTAGTCTTCATCTTTCTTTCTCCTATTGTTCGCCTATCATATTTTTCAATTTAATCATCACTGAGTGAAGTATTTTTCATTACCTCATCATTAGCTAAAAGCTGGAATTCAAACGAGGTTAAAAAATGCCACGAGCAACCACCGTAGAATCCGATGGCTGTCCTCCGCTTCGCGCCCTAACTTTCGATGTTCTCGGTCTCGTTAAAGGTTGATTCAACAATACTAGCTAATTTACGTTTTTTGAAATGATCGATTCTGTGTTGTTAAACGTTTGTGAAATTTAAGCTAAACATTTTTACATATTGTTTTTGTAGTTATGTAGATGTATGTAACTGCATCGGTCTGTTTTTTTTTTTTTGTTGTTGTTTGTACTTTTATGATTGCAGTTACAGAAACTCGGAGTCAGCAAGGAGGAGTTGCTAAGGTGGTGGAGAGATGGGGGGAACCGGATTCCTCTCTATGCGTGCTTGCCGCTTCTATGAATGACCGTAAAATTGATCCTGTATGTTCTACATTCCTTCGTATGATATTTCGTTTCGAAATTGTTAAGACTTGTATATATTAGACATTGTATTTCGACCTGAAGAAGAGCAAAAATCGACCTGAAGAAGAACAACAGATGTGTTCGAACTTGGAAGAGAAGTAGCAGGCCAGCAGCAGATGAGCAAAAATCGATCAGCACTCCAGCAGATGTGTTCGAACTTGGAAAAGAACCAGTAGCGCTTGTATTATCAATATATCGGTTATATCGGCCGATATTTTGATTAAAATATCGCCGATATATCGGTAAATATCGCCGATATATCGGCTGCCGATATAACCCCCGATATTTTCCACCGATATTTTACCTAGGGTCCGATACACGATATATCGGCGATATATCGCGATTTTAACAGCCTAGTGTAGATGCCAAGTTTTAGCAATGTAGAAAGCTAGCAAATCAATAGTTTCAGGTCTTGCGGCTTGCATGTTAGGAGGGATTCTTGTTGCCGGGTTGCATAACATTTCTTGTTAACGAACATAGTGGTTTCTCGTTGAGTACTGCTATTTAGAGCTCTTCATCATACTTTTTGCAACTTTTTTGCAGCTGTTAGCTGTTGCAAGGAAAAATGGTGCGGTAAGTTCATAGTTAATATTATCAGTTTATAAATCCTAATCCTTGCTCGTTTAAGCACTTGCATGGTTTGTTGACTCACTTTAGTTTTCTGTACAAAACAGATTGAATTACTTAGCCCCATTAATGGCGATGTTCGAGTTTCTTTTTCCAATAACAACCAAGCTGATGTTCAGTCTCAAGAAGATAACATCGTTGGGTTGCATTTATTCAAAAAACGGACTCCTGAGTCATCATCCAGGTATCTGTTTACATTATATTTTCTTTGGCTTAGAAGACTTGCAACATGTTTCTTTTCAGGATTCCCCATAAGAATTGCAACGTTTGGTGTTTTGGAGATTGTTTCATTACTAAAGTCTAATATGCAGTTGGGCTCATTTTGTTTCAGAAGATTTATTTTTGTAAAGGACAGTTTAAACATTTTCCTATAATCGAGTACTCAGTGATTTTGCAAGCAGGGCCAGAATTTCCAGTTCTTGTGGGATGGAGATGGATAACAATTGATTATATTTGCATATTGTACTTCACTTGGTTTTTATCGACCTTACAATTGTGCTTAGAGTCCTTAATAGGGCAAAGTAACAAACTGAAGATAAAACATAAGGAAAGAAATCGAAGCTATAGTTGATGGTTTTTGCTGTCAAAGTGTATGCTCTTTTTTTGCACAAAAATTAATTTTCTATTATGGTGAAGTTGGATCTTGCAGGCTTTGTCACATGTGTATATGCTAAGTTGCAGAACGTTGTTTTTCCATTTGTTAATTTATTTGTGAATTACTACTTCATATCCTTTTTTGGTTATGTACTAATTTCTATACAAGTAATGGTCATTTATAGAATATGTTGCATCTTAAAGTAGATCGTGCACCTTGCTTACATGCACAATGAAAGGGGTTACAAGCCTGAGATCTACAGTAATTCCAAAGTCACTAGGCGACTCGACTTGTGATGATACTCCAACAACATGGAACGTGTGTGCAGCTGGTAATGTCTTGTGTTGTAAAGTGGATGAAAATGAAAACTATGCCTTATACGGAGGGTGAGTTGTTAATTAATTATTTAATTATATTTATTTACGCTCAACTGTATGAATAGGAGCATAGGGCGGCTTTCAAATATTGTGATATGACAAGTTTGCTACACCTCAGGAAGGGAGTAGAGGTTAATATCTGGGATCTTGCGACGCATACAAAAATCTGGACGGCAAAATCAGTAAGTTCATTTGTTTTCCATACACGTTTTTATGGTTGTGAAGCTAAAGACATCATCAATTTATTTACCCTATGATTTTTTTTTTGTATTTACCTTGCAGCCTCCTAAAAACAGCCTTGGTATATTTACACCTACTTGGTTTACTTCAGCGACATTTTTAAGCAAAGATGATCACCGCAAATTTGTGGCAGGCACCAACAGCCATCAGGTTATTTACCAAAACCATATAACCTTCAGCTGTTCATTATATGCTTGTAGATGTATTGCTTGTGGGCATATTAGGAAACATTTTAATTAGTGATTCAAAGCATTCTGATTATAGCTCCGTCTAGATTAGGTTCATAAGAGTTGGAGGAGTTGAAAGATCGGCCGAATAGACATTCTCCTTCTTAATTAGCTAAATTAATGGGATCGCTTTTGGTTGGCCTTTGTGATTGGTTAGGTCAGGCGGGGTAGAACCTAAGATAGAAAGGAAGCGTGATGTCACTTTCCTGATGTGGTTGGGGGAGCTACGGAACCACTTGTTGGCCTCAAATTCTGAGAGATTGTACTCATATGAATATGAAGGTCACTAGTGAACCTCATAAGAGACGGAGCACATGATATTATTGAATTGAATACAAAGCATGATGCTAACTTCTGGATAATTGAGTCTTAGGGGCTGCTCAATTGGTTTTCATGAAGTCCTGTATGGTTAAAGCTGCCTGTGTAGATTAATCTGTTTGTATATATTGAGAAAGTTTTTGTTTGGAAGTTTTTTTTATACACGGAGTTTTTTAATTGGGAGGGGCATGTTTGGAAAAATACCATATACTCCCCCTAGAAGCTTACTGAATAAGCCACTTTCTATATAATTAAGACACTACCAAACAGTCATGTATAGATGACCAAATAAGTTGCAAGTCCCATTAAGTTCATTAAGCTGCTAACAGACAGGCTTGCATCTATATGGTTGTCTGTTTGTCTACTTTTATGATAGCGGTGTACCACCTATTGTCTTAGATGTGAAGGCACATCCTGATTTCCTCTTGGTGAGATTTGCTGTTGTACATTATTACATATTATTGTATTGTTTCTTGAGTATGGTTTCCATCTATGCTTTAATTCAATTTTTAATAGATATCTAAATAAAATAATATATGTAGGTACGTCTCTATGATATGTCTGCTCAGAGAAGACCTGTCATGTCATTCGATTTTCGCGAGACCCCTATTAAGGCTGTCACTGAAGATCTAGATGGTAATACAATATACATCGGGAACGGATCTGGTGATCTTGCATCTTTTGACATACGCACAGGTACACAGTTTGTTGAACACTTACTATTTCGGTTGTAGACTTGTGAACTCCATATGAACATAATCATGCGAGTTTGTGTACATTTGGAACCGAAATCCGTGGTAGACCCTGGTTACATTTTTTATTATAAACACCCAAATCCAAAGAAAAATGCAATGTTATCAGTAACCTCTACCATGAACCATAAGATCATCTTCGACAGATTTTCCAATTTTTTTTCCAAAATGGAGGATCAAAACTCAAAATCTCCAAAAAAAATTACATGCAACTCCAACGAATTCTCTATTTTGGAGATTACATCATTAGTTATATTATTAAAATATTTTATACATATAATAAAATATTATTTCTCTCGTAAACATTTAACATCAAGGTTTCTTATTGGTGGGAATATAATAAAAAATTGTTTCTCTTATGGTAATCATTTTTGGGGAGTTCCCAAATTTGGAGAATTTCATGCTTTCTCCATTTTGAAGAATCTGTTGGAGCAAAAATTTACCCAAAATCTCCATTTTCCCTATTTTGGAGAATCTGTTGGAGATTCTCTAGTGCTATGATTTTTCATTGCTTGGTGGAGATTGATTCATTGTATGGCCTGGCCATGGCAGATTCTCTGATTTAGTTTAGTTGCAAAGCCTCACAACCCTATTTTGTGCCCATAAACTCTCAACGGTTTTCTAGTGCTAGTGATTATGATTTCTGTATATTTAAACAAACATACTTAATGGATTATGGATAGATGTTCGAGTAACATGGCCATGACCTTCTTTCTCTGGGTCACTTCATACGTGTTTTGGTCCAGTCCAAGAAATGAATGTTCTTTTTTTAATGAGACCAAGAAAATGAATGTAGACTTGTTTTGTATGCAAGTTATGAAATTTTACCTTTTCTGTTGGTTGAAATGCCTAAGGGAAACTACTGGGATGCTTTTTGGGGAAATGCTCTGGAAGTATCAGATCGATAGCTAGGCACCCAGATCTCCCAGTGATAGCCTCTTGTGGTGAGTCTTCTTTCAAGCACTTCATATATTTGTTGCACCATTGTATTTCCCGATCTACCCGTTATGTTACCTACCTACCTGCACGCACCTTTGTTTTGTGCACAACCGGAGGGTCTTCACGGAAACAGCCTCTCGATCCTAATGGTTGAGGTAAGGTCTGCATACACCCTACCCCTCCCAAAGCCTACTTTTAAGTGGTATATATTGGGTCCTTGAGTCCTTCTGGTTCGTCCTGGCTTATATTTAAGGATATCACATTTATGTTATGGTAGACCAATGTTTTTTTATGATGATTTTATCTGTAGAATTGTTGATATGACTAAGCTAACATTTTAATGTAGGACTTGACAGCTATTTACGCATCTGGGATATACAATCAAGGCAGCTACTCTCTGCGGTATGTTGCTATACTAACACGTTGCATATTTCATTGGGCAATGTTTGAAAACTTTGAATCTGTTATCTCAGGCCCTTGTGAAGGGCATGGCTGCACTTGAGAGTTTGATGGATAGATATTAGATGTATAGATGTTCGAGCAAGGGTTGTTTACTTGCAACTTAATGAACTTAATGGTCTGGACGGCTTATTCTCTTAGCCGTACATGAGTATTTCTTTATGGCTTAATCGTTAAGCTATTAAGCACCTCAAACAAATTTATACCAGAAATACCTAGAAATAATCCAACCCTCTTTAGCCTTCCTCAAGCCCCTTGGTCTCCCGTCTTTCAAACAGACAAATTTAAACCATACTGCGCTTAATTGGAAAAAGTTAAACAACCCCCAAGTGTAATGTTCATATACATGAAAAATGTGACAGTTGTGAATTATAGGGGTGGTTACATTTTTCCATAACTAACCCCACAATTATCGAGACTATTACGTTTTAATATGAGCCATCAATTTTTAGATCCAACAGTTGTGGCATGTTACGTTGTATTCCCTTTGATTCTACATTTGACATTCGAGTGTGGGGATTGCTTATAATTTCAAATTTGACTCGAATTATGCGGGTTGCATTAAACTATGATTCTGCTCGAGATTTTATTGGTACAAGGTCGTTTTTGACTGCTACTAATTTGGGCATATTGCAACGTCGGATAAATGCAGGTCTTCTTAAAGCAACATCTCACAAATGTCATCTTTGATTCTCACTTTAACGATGAAGGTTGGTCTCTCTCTCTCTCTCTCTCTTATAATATTTGAAACGAAGCACAACACAAACTGCGCGAACATTTATATTGGGACCGAAAGGGAGTAATAAAATGAGCCAGGGGTGTTGTTTATTACTCCCTTCGGTCCCAATATAAATGTTCGTACAAATTTAGAAATATGTAATTATTGCATCTTTTAATAGACTAAATGGCAAATTTACCCTAAATAATAGTTGTAATGAATTTCTCTATCTTATAATTGAGGGTAGAATTAGAAAGTAGACATATACTTTACATTTGTTTTGGGACAAACTAAAATAAAAAGGCAGATGCTTATTTTGCCTACAATTTTGAATGTCAATCTGCATGAACAGAAGTTGCAGGTTCTGTGGCACCTCTTCCTCCAAGCGAGGTAAAAAATGACGATGAGCCAGTAGACGGAAACGAAGAGGAGTCGCCACCCGTTGTTAAACGGAAAAAGAAGAAGACATCGAAATCACACGCTGTAGATGGAGACGAGGAAGAGCCACGAAAAAAGAAGAAATCCAAATCACAAGCCGTAGATGGAGATGATGCAGAATTGCTCTCCGCCAAACGGAAAAAGGCCAAAAAATCACGGAATGTAGATGGAGACGAGGAAGAATCAGTGTTGGTCGAACACGAGAAACCGGAAAAAACAAAGGCTGGAAGCAAGGACCGGAAATCGAAGAAGGGGACGAAGAAATCGAAAGGTGAAAGGATTGATGAACCATGATATACAAGAAGCCAAGAAGAGAAAAATTGATAGTTAACAACAGTTTTGATTAAACCAAGTCCTTGAAGGGATTGTTTTTGGTTTATTACTTGTTTTTTTAGGAAGAGGGAAGCTCAGGGGTTTCTTTTGTACTGGATTTTCTTTTTTCCTTTTTATTTAATCCCTTTTAATATTGAATTAGAGGTTTATGTGGTGTAAAAGATTTACTTCTTGGAGTAGAGGAAAAGCATGTGTACATTTTACTGTTTTCAAACCCGATTTTGTATGGGATTTAAAGCTTTATTGTAGTTATGCATGATTGAAAACTCAGTAGATTCTTTAAAATATAGATAATAGAGATTTTGTTCTCTATTTTACTTGAGTAGATTTTGTATGTTATCTAAAATAGAGAAAGTAAAAGAAAACTTCAATTTTAAAGAATTCTTTAACTTAATGAGATGAAATGTAAATGTTTTTCTATTCATTTCTACCAATATTTATTTAAAAGTTTATTTGGATGATAAAAATTATAAAGAAATCTCTAAAATAAAAAAATCTTTTAGAGTTGTAATGCAATTTTTCTTTTTAACTTTCACTGCTTCATTTAAATTAGTTATAAAAAATTAACAGACATGATTGTTTGGCATGCAAACCAAAACTATTAAGATCTATTTAGGCTATATTTGGCAAACTAGTTCATAAGCTATTTGGTAGCTGATAAACTAGTTTTTTAAAACGTTACTATGAGTGACTTTTCAATAAGCTAGCTTATAAGCTAATTTACGGTCATCCAAACATGTACAAAAAAAACTAGCTTATAAGCTAGTTTTTTTTTTGTGCCAAACAATGCCTTGGATAATGATACCAAAACTTTTCAGTTTTTTACGTATATAATCTTAAGGCATTGTTTGGCAAAAAAATAAGCTAGTTTATAACCTAATTTTTTTTTTTACATGTTTGGATGACCATAAACTAGCTTATTGAAAAAGTACTCATAGTAGCGTTTTGAAAAGCTAGCTTATCAGCTACCAGCTAGCTTATCAGCTAGTTTGCCAAACATAGCCTAAATAAGATTTTAATTAAGGGGTTGTTTGGCAGTTGCTGAATGATTTAGTGCAGAATGATTAAGTGGTCTGAATGATTAAGAGGTTTTTATGATATAGTGTAAAATGAAATATGGTTGTTTGCTAATTGTTCATAATGAAATCAGGGTTCTTAATGGTTAAGGGAGGGTCAAGATACAAAATCATTAAGAGGATTTTGGAACCATTAAGAGACAACACTTTTTTTTGTCAAACAAGATTTACCTCTTAGCGATTCAGAGGTTACCTCTTAATGGAACCATTAAGAGGTAAACAAATATCCCTAAATCCATGACCTTCCTATGAATATAAAGCCATTATTTTTTAATAGGTCAGGAAACATGAATTTAATTAAAAACTCATTTAAAGTCATTTCCCTAAATAATAGTGAAATTATGTTTGAAACTGGATTAGGTCTTGTTTGATCATTTTTTGTTGAAGTTTCAGTACAATATTTCTTTGTTGATAGTCTTTGTTGATTAATAGTCTTTGTTGAAGTTTCAGTACAATATTTCTTTAAAAAGAGTTAATAGGTTATTATGTCTTCCTCTCGATGTTTCAGACCCCGATACTTATATTTAACATTTCGTATACTGATACTTTATTTTTGTTTGATGAATAATATAACACCAAATTTTGTGTTGTACTATTTATGTACACCAATTTGACATTATACTTTTTAATTACAAAATAGCCTTTCATGTTTTATATTTATGTATTTTAAATTTACTTGACTGTAAATGATATGTTGATTATAAAATCCATTATATTATATTTATATTAATTTATGGTGCATAATTAATTTTTTTCATGTCCCAAATTTATTTAAAGAGTTAAAAACTTTTCAATAATTACAAACATAATAACATAGTTAGAAAAGAAATATACCATTTAAATATATACTAGAAGCGTACTCGCACAATGCAGCGAGATATATCACGATTTTAATGTTTCATTTTATTTTTTGTTTTTTTGTCGATTTATAGTACGATTTTGGATGTTTTGAGAAAATGATAATATATTTTTTTATAAACTTGTTTAATTTAGACTTAATAATATAATGTTTTTTATATAAAAAAATTAAGTATTTTGTTATAATTCAATAATTATTTTATATATTTTAATGACATCAAAAAAAAAATAACCAATTACATATTTAATAATATAACTAAAACAAATTTATAATAATATTATATATTAATTAAATTGTGATACACGGAAATGTCCTGTATATACCAAATTGGTAGGTGTTAGAAGTTTGCAGTAGTAATATGTATCTTGTGCTTTGATACATGTAAATTAAGAGATTTTTAAAATTTTACATAAAATTATAGTACCTTGTGCCTAATAATTTGTATTTAAGAGTTTTTTATCCCAACTTTATAATATAGTATAGATATAGATATAGATTAGATTGTCGTTTGTTAACCCCTTAATCTTGTAGCATTTGATGACATGAAATTTCCAAGTCATATTTGATTGAAAAAAATCTGATAATAGATCAGGAAGGGATTAAAAATATATTGATTAAAAAACCAAACATGTCATCAAATATTACAAAAGAAAATAAATTATTCATCAAAATAAATTCAAAATAGAAAAATTTAAACTATATTGGTTATAAAAAAGAAAAGCAACATTTTATCCCAAAAATAAACAAAAACCCTTGACAAATAAACGATTTTTAGAAGAAAAGGCATATTTAAGGGCCAGTCAGGACGTGGATTGTGTGAGACACTTAAATGAGTGGGTGTGGAGTGATCCCACATCGAGATCAAAGAGAAAACAGAAGGCGTAGAAGTGAATATATAAAGAAAACCAATGGGAAGGAGGAAAAGCACGCAGCCACGCGGTGAGCACAAAGCGAACTATTCTTTCGCCTTTTACTAAAGAATACCGTGTGCTCGCCGCATCACAGTGGCATACGCTTATTTTTGGAGAGCCCCCTCTACGGAAGGGCTCCAACCAATCCATTAACGACAATTTTTTTACTGTTATATATTTCATCTATCAGAGGAACGTATTGTTGAAATTGTATTGTTGAAATTGTACCTGCAGAAGTTGTTGATTGATGGCCATCTCTGCCGGTGGCTAAATTGTAGATCGAAAACGTTCTTCAATATCTGTCGATTTTTAACGCCGTTAATGGTACCGCTAGAAAATCCCTAATTAATGGTATGAAAACCCTAATGCAAAGAGGTATAGAGACAATCATCGATTATAAATGAAAATTGCTGGAGGAATGTAACGAATACGATTGATATGCTTCAAAGCGAAACTAGCGCAAACAATATGATGGAAAATCGTGAAAGCTCGATTGAGGTGTTTCGAAGCGAACTAGCGCAAACAACGATTATATGATGAAAAATCGCAAAACGCGATTGATGTGTTTCAAAGCGAACTAGCGCAAATGACGGTAAATCGAAGAACTCAAATGGATTTTGATGCACAATTTGATGACGAGAGAGCAAAAAGGAACAAAATCAGTAACTCATCCTCTTCGTTATTCCACGCATCAAATAACGAATGCATTTGTTATGCTTCGAATGGCAAACTCAAATGGATTTGATGCAGGATTTGATGAACAGAGAGGCAAAAAGAAACAAAAACAGTAACTCATCCTCTTCGTTATTCCACACATCAAATAACGAATGCATTTGTTACGCTTCGAATCGCAAAACTCAAAAGGATTTGATGCAGGATTTGATGAACAGAGAGGCAAAAAGAAACAAACTCAGTAACTCATCCACTTCGTTATTCCACGCATCAAATAACGAATACATTTGTTATGCTTCGAATTTCAAAACTCAAATGGATTTGATGCAGAATTTGATGAACAGAGAGGCAAAAAGGAACAAACTCAGTAACTCATCCACTTCGTTATTCCACACATCAAATAAAGAAATACATTTGTTATGCTTCGAATCGCAAAACTCAAAAGGATTTCATACCGTTGGTGAATTTGATGACGAGAGAGACGAAAAAGGAACAATCAGTCGGTGATCGTCTTCGTTATTCCACCTCTCAAATCATGGCTTCCTTTGAGGTCGAAAAGTTCAATAAAAAGGTCTTACCGGAGGATGAATCATGAAATTCCGACGAGCAAAATCGACATTGAAGATCGATTAAGAAAACAACACAGCCTCCAGGATAGTGGAATACTGGAATGGGTTCATTTGTAAACGATGGATTCAGTTAAATCTTTTAAATATTTATTTATATTAGATAAAAAGAAATTATATTTTAAGAGGCAGGTTAACGAGTGTAATGGGACTCACAGGTTATTTAGTCAGCTATACATGATTGTTTGATAGTGATTTAATGATATAGAAAGTGGCTTATTCCACTTTTATTAAGGAAGAACTTTATGCATAAAGCAAAAATTTTCCCAAACCAGTACCTCCAAGTTAAAATACGAAAATCCTTCTGTTTATGAAAAAGCCCTCACAAACAAATAACTTCTCAATTTATACAAACTGATTAATCCATATAAATAGTTTTATCCATACATGATTTAATGGAAAACTATCCTAACAGGTAACAACCCCTTGATTTTTTTTATTAAATGTGTACCTTTTTTTTTGCTATTCGAGATTGTGATTATTGCAGAAGAAATGAAACAAAAGATACCGTCGAAAAAGACTCGTTAAACATTTACCGAGTTTAAGACACTTGCCAACAATCCATTTTGATAGCCGATAATGTTACGTGACAAGGTAAGTAAGGTAAATTCTCTTACAGGCAAACGCTTACCCGGCAAGTGTTTTGTAAGCAGCCACATATTTGAAATAATTTTTTTCTTAAGATTACCCTTCGAATTTTTTTAAAGAAGGATGTCCAGGCTATGCCTAAGACTAATCCCGGCAAATTATGACTGCAACACAATTGTTGTGTACGCTTGGATTCAAACCCTGGACAGATGAGATATTCTAGCACATCCCCATGCTTAACCACTACGCCACAACCCTTGTGATTATCCCTTTAAAAATTCATGTTTTCAGGAGGAAAAAAAACACAATTTAACATGAACCATAAATTTCAATTGGTGAACAAGGACAAACCATTGTGAACCTAAAGACTGCCTTTATTTGTAGACTTGATAAAAAAGCCTCAAAGGAGTGGGGATGGTTTAAGTCATTCCTACATGTCCTTCATCTCATCATACAACATATAAATATCAAGGAAAGCCAAAAAGACTCCGATACACCGATCTCGAAACGTCTGATCCGATGCTAATACTAAACTCATAACAAAAGAACCGTCTCACGAGAGCACTTTCTGGACCTCCGTTGTCACCTCTTGTGGCGCTTTTTCTGCGTGAAGGTCTGCCACAATGTTTTTCTTCTTGTAGTAATCAATAACCTGCACAACCGATGCGGGTTTTTACAAGAGTTATTGCAAAAAAACACATTGCACGAACAATGGCATGCTAGAAAGCTACGTGGTGTTTTACTAATTGCTGACTGTCTCTTACCAGGTAAGAAACGCTTACCTACTAAGAGGTGAAGTCGTTTACCATACACTTTGACTGAAAAATGATGCTGACTGAGATGCTGACTCGGTAAGGAAGAAAAGGCTCTCTTACTCGGTGAATACTTACCTGGACCAAACCTAGGGGTTGTTTGTTTTAAAAAAGAAAAAAACCTCTTAATGGCTCTTAAGTCTGAATCGCTCAGACTTTTTTACATTTAGACTGTTTTTTTTTCCTTTCCAGTTTTGAACCTCTTAACTAATTAAATACGTCTGAAATAAAAAGTGGTGACCTAACTTCTTAAAACCGCTTATTGCCACCTCAGTTCATATGCTCTTCTTTCTCTCAAAACGCCTCCAAACGTTACAGAAACATACAGTCTTGTTGATTTAGATTTCAGACTTCAACACCAGTGCACCACCTCTTATTAATCAGAAGTAAAATAAAGCTTCAGACTTCAGATATCTTAAAAAACAAACGGCACCCTAGTGTGCACCCAATTTGTGTTGGTAAACGGCCCCACATTACAAGTGCTGATTACTAGACGAATGTTTGACCAACCAAATGCATATGGAAAATGGAGATGACTGGCGGCATGTACACACATACACGAATGTCCACCGGATGTAATCATGTAAACCAAACCAAACTAAACCAAACCAGTGGAGAATGTACGCAGACTTGACATCCACCCTAAAAGAGTAAAGCAGTTGTGTCCGTGAAAACCCTCTGCTTGTGTATAGTGAAAAAAAGTTGCAGAAAGATGAACATAAAAAGAACCAATATTGCATAAACCGTGCAAAACCAGTATTTGCATCTAGCTGTTGTGTAGCCATACTTGTTACGACTTGTCATAATAGACTCTGCTTAGATTCAAGGAAGAACAGATGCCTAGAATATGGGTTTTGTTACGAATTTCAACACAATCATTAGCCTGTCATATTTTCTTGCTATGAGGCTTACTGTGGTCAAGACTAATTTCCCCATCAGCATTAGAAACTAAATCGATTTTGAAGCTGGAATGCAACTTATACCGCCCTTAACTATATCTACTATTTTGGGATGGAGATTCTACCGATGCATTTGGTATACGAGACAAGACAGAACAAAACCTTATGTCCCCCGTTTGGCACGATAACAGGATGGGACTCAGTGGGACAAAGTCCCACCAAAATAGGTGGAAGAAAAATTAGGGTGATGAAGCAAGATTGGTAAATTACTAAACTACCCATGTCATATTACAACCCTAAAAACCTTCCACAATTATTTCACCCGCCTACCTCACTCTCGTCTATCCAATCATGTTATGATGGTACATCCACTCTCGACCAAACACACCTTTAAGTTCTAGACAACCCAAGGGAAAAATAAAGCATAGAGCATGAAAAATTAATCAAGCTTGGTCTACTTGACCTAGAAATCTTAATATCCAGCTCTTTGCAGTAGCAAAAGGCAGGTGGAAAAGCAACACATACCGGCTTAGTCTGTTTATGGAATGCCTCCAGTCTTGACTTCAGAACAGCTGCAGTGTCATCTTTACGTTGAATCAAAGGTTCTCCAGTGACCTTCATGAAGTTGAGAAACCAAGCAAGGATAAAAGAAATCATTAGACAACAAAACACAACCTTAATGAACTTGCTTAACAACTTATAGGTGGTCAGTTGCAGAAAAAAGATTTTTCAAAATAGAGAAAGTAAAAAGGTCCACCCATATGAGTGAAGTTTGACGCAGAACACTCGGTACCATGTCACACAGCGGAAAGATAAGTTTTTATAATAACAGAAAACTAAGATTGACATGAATTATATCACAATCAAACTGGAACGATACTACAGAGGTAATCAGGCACTTAATGCAAAAGGTTCAAGTACAAGGAAGCCTCACACAGGCTTTCATCAACGCTCTTCAGATTTCTGGTTTTCCTTCTTTTAGTTAGGATTCTAAGGTTTCAACAACTTGATTCTTACATCTCGCTATCTTCAAATACATCTGGCAACTAATTACTGGCTCCATCCCCAAAATAAGTGGTCACATTTTTATATTAGTTTGTCCCAAAATAACGTTGTGTTCTTGAGTTTTTGAAAGAAAGAAAAGAAAGAAAAGAAAAGAAAGGGAAAGAAAAGAAAAGAAAGGGAAGGAAAAGAAAGAAATATTTGTATTTGTGTTCTTGAGATCGAAGGAAAAGAAAGGAAAAGGGAGAGAAAAAAAATAAATTTTCATGTTCTCGAGTAGGAGAGAAAGGAAAGAAAAGATGTCACTTTTACCAATATACCCTTATTTATTTCATAGAGGAATGTAACTAATGGGTATATGTGTAATTTTATAAATATTTTTAATTCTTTTTAAATTTCTTTCTTTTCTTTCCTTTCGTTTCCTCCCACATTTGGGAGGAAAGTTTTGGGAGGAAAATCATCAATATTTTCCTTCCCTTTCCCTCGAGAACACAACATTTTTTTCTTTCCCTCCTACTTTCCTTCCCTTTCCCTTCCTTTCCTTGGTAAAAAAAACTCAAGAACACAGCGTAAGTGTCCACCTTCAAAGTGTTTACTTTCCAATTCTATCTTTAATTATGAGATGAGAAATTATTTCGCCCCTTATCATTGATGGTAAAATTATCAGTTAGTTAATCAAATAGGTATAACGATTACACATTCCTAAAACTTTGTGCCTTTTTCATTATCGACATTTATTTTGGGACGGAGGGAGTAAGATATACCACAAGAAGTTGTGTATGGGGATGCTACATGCACAGATATACTGATACTATATGTTGCTAACACTCTTCACAGATAGGGCTTGTATGAATGTTTTCACCACTCTAACAAATGAAGGAACATGAGAAACTTACATCATCTATGCCAGGAACTTTAGGAGGTGCAAACTTGGAGTGATAACTCCTACCGCTAGAAGGATGTATCCAACGACCAGTAATCCTCTCCTCCAAGATTGCATCATCTATTGCAAAGTTAAGCACCTTGTCAACTTTGGTCCCTCTCCTTTCAAGCATCTCATCAAGCTGCATAAGAGAGAATTATAAAAAAGCACATTCAGGATTTATTATGGGAGATAAAAAAGATAGAAGACACTCAATTGGGCTAGCATCTTGATGCCAAGAAAGCAAGTACCTTTTCTGCCTGGACCACTGTCCTTGGGAATCCATCAAGAATGAAACCTTTTTGGCATGAAGGCTTTTTCATTGCTTCATCAATTATCCCCACAACTAACTCATCGGAAACAAGTTGCCCCTGAGGAACACAACAAACAGAGTAGAAAGTAAGTACAAAGAAGCAGGTGCTTTTCTATAAATCATATGCATGCATACAGCAGATACATACATTGTCCATAGCCTCTTTTGCTTTGATTCCAAGAGGGGTTTTAGCAGCAACAGCAGCTCTTAGCATATCACCAGTGGCCAAGTGGCACAGACAGTACTCATCCTTGATAATTGGTGACTGGGTGCCTTTTCCAGATCCAGGGGGACCTGCAGAATAGAGCATATTTAGTTATAATGGCAACCGTAGTTGATAAATAAAATATCTCCAACTTCCGCTAACAATTTCAAAGATTCACAATACCATCCACGATCTCAAGAAAGGGGACACGATAGAAGAGAACTGACTTCAGGTCCAGTACAGCCAATCACACAATCTTCCATGCCCAGATGATAATTCTACATTCAAGGCATATTTAAAATAACTAATGGAAAAAAACAGGGGCTGAGCAGTTAACAAGCTTGGCAAACCGCAAAATGATTAAGACCTGCTCGGCTAAGACTCTGGCGAACTTAACTCGCCTTCAAACATGTCTAGAGACTTCTAAACATACTCCTTCTAGTGCGGTTCAAAAGGTTCACAAATCTTTACAGTTATCAGAGTTCAGATACAAAAATTAATGAACACAAGTATATTGGTAATGCTCAATCCTTCCTTACCTTCTTTAAATAAAATAGAGACATAGAGTTATATAAGTTCATAGAAAAAATCTACCTTCAAATGTGTTGCTAAATAAGAAGCAAGGTGGCATATGTACATATTGGGTGCAAAAACTTCAAAATAAAGGGGATCCATATTTTTGCATGCCTAGACTAACATCATACTCATACATATCTTCATATTTTCCACTATTTCAAAGAGTCCACCAGCACTAGAGAAGAATACCAAAACTAAATAGCACTGAAGAAGACCAACATTCAAGTTAAACATCATAATAGCCATTCTTCTGCTGCCATAGTCCCAAAAGGTGTTTCACTATTCACATCTATAGAAATAGAACGGGTGATTAATATTTGTAACTATTTCACTTAGCTTTAACTTAAAAAATAACCATCATCATTGCAAAAATCCAAAAGGAAACAATATACTTGGAAAAACTGAAGATATCCACCCCGATTTATGCAACCACAAAAGGGTTTTCAAGATTTAAAACAAGTACAACAATTGAAAATTGAAGTTTTTAAAGTATAGTGCTTTTTTCCAGGATTTCTGCAGCTACAATGGTTTTTCTTAAAGTTAATCCAAGTGTAATGGTTACAAATGTTAATCACTCTTTAACAAACTCATTAACAGTTAAAAGATTTGACCGGTTAAACATGATCAGCTTTAAAAAGGCTGCAGTCAGTATATTTTTCAAGTCAATATTGCAGCTTAGACAATTAACAACGAAACTACTAATCAGCCAGAAAGCAAGCCAAATGAAATACCCTTTTACCACGAAAAATAATACAAATCTGTCACATAATTTACATTAACCTTGATATAAATAGAATCATCCTTTCTACCAGTAACTTCAACGGTTCAACCTAACACAGAAATAAGATTAAACAATCCCCCTTACCTTTCTTCTGTCCTTCAGTTATCATTCTATGATATGCCCCCAATCGCTTCCATCATGTTACATGCAAAAGTTGTACCAAAGTTGAATTGTTCGTAATACATTATGCATTCTATCATTTCAAAGACTTACCTTATGCATTTTACCTTAATTCCATCGTCAACCGGGCTATTATATTTTCCTCCTTCTTATCCAATATAGCTAGCAAATAGAATCCTAAACGAATGCTTCTGCAATCTCCTTTAGAAACCGCAATCTCTAACTAAACCAAATCCAAAACCAAATCCCTAATAACCTCACCTTTACGAAATCATGCGTATATGCAGCATTTTGAAACACAAAAACCAAAACATAACAACTCCTAACAGATAAACTCTTCAGTTGACTAAATCACATCGGATCTGAGCAAATTAACAACAAACAAACTTCATTTAACAAAATTCAGATGAAAACGCTTTAAAAACGGAAGCACGAAGATGAGGTTACCAACGAGAATGAGGCGTTTGTCAGGTTTGGTAGAGCATTTCATACGGCGAAGCAGCTCCGTCATTAGATCTACCGACGGAACATCCTCCAAAATCGCCGACGCCGAACTTGCCATTACCTCCGTCTAGGGTTTTTCAGTGCCCAAAATCTTTCAGAAAAAATTAATCAGTCGATTGGGATGAAAGAGTTCTTCTTATAGAGCATTTCCGTTTGCTTTGTTGGGGGAGTTTCGGTGCTTTTTAGATATGCTTCGATTTCAAGCATGCCTTATGTGTACCTACGAATTTCCTCTTTTACCCTTGTTCAAAAGTATTTTATAATCGGTTGGCACCAAAATAAATGTTTACGTTACTATTTTAGTTTGTTCCAAAACAAAGGGTGTTTGGGATTGCTTATTTAAAACAACTTATGCTTATTTTAAAAAGTGTTTATCAACTTATGCGGTGTCAAATCATAGTTTTTAAAAAAGTGTTTGGATTAGTTTATTGTGATACCAAAACGTAATAAGCTAATAAGTTGTTATTTAAAAGTGTTTGGGATTGCTTATACATTATAAATAACCAAAAAAGTCACAAGCACTTTTCAAATAAATTGATAAGTTAAAACCAAATGACTTGTCAAAAAGTGTTTTTCAGCGGTTTGGCACCGTTATAAGCCATTTTAATTTTTTCTCATCCAAACACTCAAAAGTGCTTATCTCCAGTGTCAAATCGCAATAAGCTAAAAAACACCTCAAATAAGCAATCCCAAACACCCCCTAAATATCCAGTTTCAAAAGTAAACGTTAAGAGGACGTTTTGTTCTCATAATGGAATTTGATGGAATTAGAATTCATAGAAAGAATTTGACTTTGAAGAAATTATAATGAAATTTGATCACATATTTGGTGGGTAGAAATTGGATGAAATTCAATTCTTTAACTTAAACCAATGAATGATGAATTCCTTAATTTGGTGGAATTCAAAGGATTCCATCATTTTCATTATGTGAACCAAACATATGATTTGTAATTTGGTCAAATAAATTTTCCATTCAAATTCCTTCAAAATCCATGAACCAAACACCCCCTTAGTTTTCCGTTATATCTTTAGTTATGAGGTGGAGAAAATTTCTCCCTCTATAATCAAGGGCAAAATTGTCCTTTTTGGAAATTAAAAATTTTCCATTATACACAATTTTAAAACTGTGCATCTTTTTCATTATGGGAAGTGAGTAAAATCTTTGGAACAAATCTATGGCTAGACAGGATAGAACTAGATTATTGGGACAAGAGGATGTTGACAGATGAAAGAATTGTGAAATGTTTTAGAGTTTATTTGATATGAACAGTTTAATAATTTACTAATCTTTCTCCTTCTTCATTGAGAAGATTGTAAAGAGCTTGAAACAATCGAAAAATATTTGAAGGCGAGAAGAAAGAAATGAAAGAGAAAAACAAGAAGACATGTTGAATAATAACAGTAGAGACAATTAAGCCAGCAAGACCGAACTAAAAATTAAATGAAACACTAAAGAACATCCTTCGTCTCTCCTATGACACTATAAACCTATTTTCTTTTTAACATTTCAACAAATTATGTGAAGTAAAAAAAAAATGAAGTTTTTATTCTCTAGTTTGTTCCAACAAAAAATTTTTTTAATAAAGAAAACAAGAAAAAGAAAAATCAAGTTTAAAAAACTCCATGTTAAAGGGAAAAACAAATGGAACAACAATATGGAGAGAATAACAATAAGACAGAGAGAAGAAGTCTATATTTCTCATTAATCATAAGCCCTTTAAATAGGGAGGAGTTACAAGTAGATAGTTAGGAGATATTTCAGTTCTAATCTAACTCTGATATATTTATCTCTATCTCTATCGTCATATCCTTTAGACGATGGCACACTTATCCTACAACACTCCCCCTTGTACCGAGTTAAAGGAGTGGTGGTGCACAGTTGTTGCGTCGTTAAAACCTTACGCCAAAATAAAACCCAGTGGGAAAAAATAAAAATATGACGAAGGAAAGAGTACAACGCACCAGCTTCTTTGCAATACATAGACTTATCCTTCAGTCTAGTTTTCTCTTAGATTCATACTTTAATCTTGAGAGTTAAGAAAACATGATGGTATATAAACAGTTGCCTCACTAAAACCTTACACCAAGGAACAAAACCCAATGGGAAAAATAAAACCTTGGTTGAAGGAAAGAGCACAACATACCAATATCACAAATATAGTAGACTCCCCCTTTTGTCTACTACTCCCCCTGATTCGTGCATTAACCAAGGGAATTTGGAAAACATTTCCATTTACTTTCTACACGTTTCCCAATATATGGTTTTAGGTAATGACTTGGTAAAATATGTCACATTCTTTTGACACCTTACTTGATTCACTTGAATCTAAAGGAGAGTCTTTTATTGCTGATTGTATAGAAACTTAAGCAGAATATGCTTTGTGTTATTACCCCTGATGTATCTTATGTTCATTTCTTCGATACATGATACATTATTTCCATATATGCAAGTAGGATACTGGTTGAACCCAGAATTACTAACTCCTATAATATATGTAATGATAGTCCTTAATCATATACATTATTTTATTATCTCATGGAGAGTAATATTCTTGGATTAATTCAAGGAGGTAGTTACAAAGGATCGCTTAGTTTACTTCCAAGCAATCGACGTGTTCCTTGTGGTAATTCTTTATTCAGTTTGGGAACATCATTTGTATGGGTCAGACAGATACCTAATATCAGCAAACACATACCAAAACATTATTTGGTGTTTTTCTATAAGAGCTAGCTAGTACTTTTGCTGCTTACATTCTAAGTAGGTATTGAAGTTCCATTATCAATCCCATTTTTCTTTCTATAGGGAAAGTATAAACCATGTCAATGGTTCAAAAAGATTAATTTAATATCATTCCAATGATTTTGCGTTGGCGCTGAGCTAAATCTAGCTAACAAGTTCACTGAGAAATACAATATATGGTCAAGTGTATTATGTTAAGTACGATAATGCGCATATTGTACTTAGATAGGGAATTCCAGCTCCCAGCATCTTTCGTCATCATCCTTTAGACGAAATGGATCTTTCCTTATATCCGACACTTCGACCGATCATGGGAGTGCTAACCGGATGCGCTTTGTCCATATTAAATTGCCTGATTATTTTCTGGACATATGCGATCGGTGAATTAATATTTCACAAACTCAGTATCCTAGCTCAAATATCTAGACAAAACCAAGTTTTCCCAAGATCTTTCCTCTCAAAATCAGATTTCAAGTAGCTTGTGGTTCCTCTCATTTCATCAAGAGTGTCTATTATGTTCATAACATTGACATATAGAGCTACTTTGAAAATTTGGAACTTGTTTTCCATAATAAATAAGCAAGAGAACATTTCATCGTTCTTATATATCCTTTCCCAATCAAGTATTCCATTAGGCGGGTATACCACATCCACTTATATTGTTTTAATCTATAAAGTGGGCGTTTCAATTTATTGCAAACACATTTCGTGGTTTAGAGTTGCTTGATTTTGGTAATGTAATATCATCAAGCACTTTTATATATCTCTAAATCTAGATCCCGTATAGATATGTGGTAACCACATTCATGAGTTGCATTTCCAGTTCTTCGGAAACTACTAGGCTAGTAAATTATACGGAAGTCATAACATCCATCATGAGAGAGTAAGTCTCCTCGTGGTCAATCCAGGGCGTTGTGAGAAACCTTGCGCCAAAGGAGAGTCTCATACATTATGACTTAATTATTCTCATTACGCTTTAGGACAAATGATTTATCTATGTCTTACAGGCTTTACACTTGGTGGGTTAGCACTACCAAACCAAATACCTGTTCATTTGTCAAATAATATGATTCTCCTGGATTGTTTATTTAGGCCAGTTTGCTCTTTGTTGATATTTTCCAACTGAGCATGGTTCGATGTCAATGTGCTCTATCACCTCATAAACAATAATATATGCGAAATATATCATCAATAATTATATATGACCTGTCCATCGACTCATATGTGCTCTCATAGTTCATTTGAGATTAATATTCATCTCTAGAATCAATATTAACTTTGGAGCGTCCTCCAGTGATGATTCATAGACATAGTTTAATCAGATACAATCTCATGAGAGGTTTATGTATTGATGACAAATAGTTGTGTCTTACTCTTCTCTTCCTTTAGATGAATATCTATCGAACCAAGTAGCTTCCCCCATTTCCGTTTGGGAGCTACGACCTCAACCACACCTCCACTATGTGTGATTGCAACGCACTTTTCAATGGCGTTGTGCCCCTGTTGGGGACTTTTTAACCTTGCAAGTATATTTGCAGCTCGTATATGTGATCTTGTCACTTTTGGAATATTAAACGTATCAGGTATTGAGTCTGATTCGTTTGACTTCAACATTACGTTGTGAAGTTTTGGGGATCGAAATGAGACAGAGTGAGAATATTCAATGACACTTCCTGTCGTTCCCATGGAAAATCCTTTTTCCTATCTCCCCCTAACGACGGGAAGACTGTCTCATGAAAGTGACAACCCGCAAATCTAGCGGTAAAGAGATCACTAGTCAAATGTTATAATTAGAGGATAATTGTTGGGGATTCATATCCAACATATACCAAATCGTCTTTAAGGACCCATTTTGATGCGTTGTGGGGGCGCAATTGGCACATATAATCAAACATGCGTAAATGTAAAGTATCAGGCTTATTGTTAGTCCCAAAGAAGTAAACAAGTATTGTAGAAGGGGGGGTTGAATACAATAACACAAAATTATTTAATTTTTAATTCTTTTATTGATAATGAATATCAAGAATTACACAAAGAGAAAATAAAGATTGTTGCGGAATAAGAATAGTTAAGAACTACTCTAAACAATCTAACACATAGAAGATATTAAGAACACAAAGACTTAAATCTTAAGAAAGTAAAAGACAACTATCAACCTGCTTGAAATCTTTTGAACGCCAAAGCTGGAGCTGAAAGCGTGAGTAGCAAGGTGCTACTTCCATCCTTTATATACTATCCAATGTAATGAGTGCAAATGACAAGTAGGAGTAAAGGCTTTGGTGGTTGAGAGGTTGACAATAAATTATAAGATATTTGATGTGACTTGTCACAATACAAAAGGTAACTTTTGTACTATGAAAGTACAATATCTAAATAAAATATTATTGGGAAAATCTTTTTGAGATCTATTAGAAAATAAACATCTAATCAAATTAAGACTAAATGTAAATCTTCTAAAGGAAGATAGAAGCTTCCATTTCCATTGTCAGAAGATCATTGGGAAAGAGGAAGTATGTCAAATCATGATGATTTAACATAAATGTAGACTTGATGAAATAATCAGGGTGGTGAGACCTTAAACGTATAGTTAGTGCTAGTAGTGCAATATTTCATGTGGATAATAATACGACATGCGTTCATCGTGTCGAAACCAGAACCATAAAGTACTTTAATGGCCCGCATTCTGGATGTTTATGTCCATAAATATCACATTGTATTCGTTGTAACAATGGAATATTTTTGTATTATGTCCTTAGCTTTAGGATGGTCTCAATCATGTCTTGGCTAAGGAGTAGGTTATATACAAAAGTTTTAGGTATTCGAGAGTGCATATAGCAATGTTGTTTCTTATGCTACAGAAGTCAACAATTGCAATTTTTCTCATTATGCCTTTCACTCGAAAGAGAATGTGTCTATGTGTATTTTGCAATACACGAATCACTATGTCATAACCATGGTGTCCCGCATGGTCATGCCAAAACATATATGTGTTATTGCCCCCAAATTTTCTTTATTGGTGACAAAATATGTTCCGATGACCCAATAATCTACTAGTTTGACACATTAGTTTCCATGATATATGTTTACTTTCATATATTCATTAGAACTTATGTATATATGTTCATTTCCATTTCCATTTGATACGAATATCTTTACAAGGTTCCTATTAATTTTGTACCAACAAGAGAGTGACAGTCCATCGTCTAAGTAATTTGGTTGGATGTATTATAAAACAAGTATTAGTCTATCTTTTTTTCAAGGATGTGATAGGTCAAAAAAAAATCAATTCTCCTCGATACATTCCTACACGGAACGGAGAATATTGAATTTTTTTTTGTATTTGTTTTGATGTATTTCTTTACATCTATAATGGTTACATATTCGATTTTACTTTAGCAAAGAAAGTAATTTTTTAAAATTAATTTCAAAGAAACATATGCATAATCAATATTAAATATTAAAACAAATATGTTATATTTCCTTTTCATCGTGTTCCCTTTTTTATAGAAGCACTTTTTAGTGCATATCTTATTTGATTGTCCATGAAAGTAGTTGTATCCTACTCCAGGTGTTGAAAAATCCTTCCTGACTCTTACCAATACCCTGACCCTTTCTAGGGTCTCGTCCACATGGTGCAGAAATGTCATATGTGTGAAATGGTTTTTAACTCACAATCATTTGGAGTTGTTTCTACTTCTAACACTTTCATTATTGATATTAGGAATTTTCTTTATCCCGACATATGTGGTGTTATTCGAAAAAACCTTGTTGTGTCTCTCAACCACTTGCAGTAGGTTGATGAGTTTGTCTAAATGTTACATTCCAACTTATATTGGTTCATTAATATTTACTTATATATGAAATGTGGAAATGATATTAGGATTCATGTCATCTTCTGTGAGCTCCTTGCCACAAAGATTGAGACGCGTTTTGGATATAACATTTCTTTGTTGAAAACAGTTACCTTTTTGTAATCGAGTAAGTGGGTTTCATTCCACTGTACGATTAGTTCGGGAAGTACATATTCATCAGTACTCCCGATTATCCCTTTCGGAACATCCCACATTTCTTTGGGGGTTTCTAGTAAAGGTATCCTATGAAACTTAGGATTTATATGTCGTCTCAAAACATGAGGGTATTTGTTTGTACCTTTTCAAGAGGTTGATTTTAGAGTCAATGGGGAGTTGATGGATTTTAGGTATTTTCTTGTACCTTTTCAAAAGGAGGTTTATGTACTTATTTATGATACTCATATTCTTTTGAGTTTATGACATTGATTTTGGGATGAGTTGTTTCAACCATTTACATATATAAATAATAATATATGATTTTCTTTTTGATAAGGAAATGGATTTTGGTTATGAAATTTCATTATCATAACAATATTGGATTTTTGTATGCTTTAGTTTTATTGATAATACTTCATCAATATTTCAATTTGCAAAAAAAATCACTCAATCTATTGGATTTCCAGGTAGTAGGGGAATCACATGGATTTCTTAAATCCCTACAAACCTTAGGGCTATTTACACCCGTTTGACAAAATCCTTTCGATGTATTGCGATTAATTCATCAATGAAATACATAGATAACATTTGTTATTTGGTAAATTTTGACATGAGGTCAAAAAAAATCATACCATATTGGTATTTTGGGATCCTTTAGCAAGAGGTCAAAGTGACTATGAATTTGGCATATGAAACAATTTTAATACCTTAATAGCATTTTTTTGGAGTTTTTGGTAAAGATCAAAATATATGAGCTTGGATGTGTAACTTCCAAAAAATAATTATATAGTTTAAAATTATGAGTAGGAACTCACAATCAAGATAAATGTTTGAATTTAACATTTTCATGTTATTTTTGAACCTTTTGGCAAAATAACAGAAGTTATGGGGGTTGTAATTGTAAATTTCAAAGATAATTTATAAGTCATAACTAAGATAAACATCTGAATTATACTAACAATTATTAGGATAAACATTTGAATATTAACACAAACAAATAGTAAATAAATATATAATATTGTAACTAAATGGATAATCATTTAAATATATGAATATTTTAATCTAATTTGATAAACATTAATAAATCATAATAATATTTTAAAACAATAAAAGTTATACTAACACAATTAAAATAAATAAGATGAAACAAATATTAAAATAATTAATAGTCTAATTCATTATTTGGACTAGTCTAAAAGAATATATATTTAATTGGTCGAATTAAATAAAATTAAGTAAACATGTCAGAAAATAAGTCAAGATTGGCTCGCATAGATAAAGTATATTAAACTTAAATAAAAGTTAATATAATAAATATTTATTAAACAAAAACGTAAATTAATGGGAAAAAAAAACAAATTAAGTTTTGTTTTAGTTAAATAAAACAATAATACTTATCCCTTGTGGATACTTAAAAATTATTTATTTAATTCCTTTTGATAATTAAGAAAAATAAAAACAAAATCATCCAATTATCCTAATAATTCAGATAATTAGATCATAATCATATTAAAATCACATATAAATTTCAATAATTATCTTTTAATATAGGTTTTTTTTTACGTCAATATAATTTTCATTTATTTAATTATTTCAATAAAAATAAATAAATAATCATGAATTCGATTTTTTTTTGAATTCAATTAATATCAATCACGAAAATAACGGAAGTATTCTACAGAAAACTTAAGAAAAAAAATAAACATGATTCATAATATTCACTTATGAAGAAATTGATAGAAAACTTACTAGATTTTTTTTGACATGCGTGGCAATGAGCAAAAGATAACGCAGTAGCGATGCAATTTTGCGGCAAACCGTTCAACGACAACGTGCACCAATCGTTTAGAGACGATGAAAACAACTTTGAGTTTTACGTGCTGATAACGTGTTAAAGGGAAAAACAAATGGAACAACAATATGGAGAGAATAACAATAAGACAGAGAGAAGAAGTCTATATTTCTCATTAATCATAAGTCCTTTAAATAGGGAGGAGTTACAAGTAGATAGTTAGGAGATATTTCAGTTCTAATCTAACTCTGATATATTTATCTCTATCTCTATCTCTATCGTCATATTCGTTAGACGATGACACACTTATCCTACAACACTCCAAAATTTATTATGAAATTTCAATTCTTTCATACCAAATCGAATTAGTATTATTTTATATAGAGTTTTAAAAAAATGTGATAAAGTTATATAATATTTAAATAATAAAACCAATTTTAAAATTTTTAGAACAAATAATTTATCTGAAGATGTTTTTTGAATTTTTAAGCAATTTTACCATAATTTTTTTAAGGGTGTCCTGAGTTATGCCTAGACTAATCTCTTTGTAAATTATGACTGTAAGACATCAACTTTGATTAAACCTTAGTGGTCACAATTGTTGTGTACGACGGATTCGAACCCTGGGCAGATGGGATATTTCACCACATTCCCCAGGGCCTTAACGAGTACGCCACAACCCTTGTTGTTATAAAAATTTGTATCAAAATATAATGAAATTTGCTTTGATTTGTATGATATGTACACAATATTTTCGAAAATTTATCTTGGTATATCAGATATAGTATTTGAATGCTAAAATATTTGGATATTTAAAGGTTCGTTTACCAAATGCTTATTGGATAAGTGTTTACCAGCAAAATATATCGTTCTCATTTACCTTGGCTATGAAAATAGTTTGTTCGTAAGAGGCATTTCACACACTTATTGTTAAGTCAGATTTTATAGTAATCATTGTATTTATAGGATTGGTCTAATACTGTGTTTATAGTGCTTTTATTTTCTGTATTGGCCCTTGTGGCTTTGTTCCTTGTAAGAGATTCACGTATATTTGAATACAGTTTACCTTTTGCGCTTCAATCTCTCTCTCTCTACTTTCTCACACTAGATTTAGAACGATCTTGCATTATCAATTGGTATCAGAGCCTAATCTGAATCTAAGAGAATTGTTTTTCAATCTGAATTCGTAAACAATTCAGAAAATTTGATCGATTTTCTTGATTTTATCAAGAAAATCTCATTTTCTGAAATTTTCACAAATTCTTGTTGTTTTCTGAACGAATTTTCTTGAAATCTGGTTTGTTGGATCCGGTTTTAATAGTAGATCATATTTGATTCACATCGATTTACAAGAAAATCATTTTTTGAAGTTCAATTTGAGATTTCTGTGGTTTCTGAAAAGTTCGATAAAATCGTTCTGTTCGTTTCAAAATTTCATGTTTTTGCGGTTTTTGATCGAATTGTTTGTTACAAAGTGTTAGAAACTTGTTTTCAAACTTATCTGTGTGCGAAAAGTTCTTCAATTTCGTTTTTGTAATTGATTTTAGAAGGTGTTTCTTGAATTTCTGTGTTTTGCGCCAGATCTAATCTTTGCGCCAGTTCTTCAGGCTTTTTCGCGAGTTCATCAGGAATTTGCGCCAGATTCATCCATATTCATAGAACTTTGCGCCAGTTCATCCTCAACTTTACGCTAGTTTCTTCTGATTTTCATCAAGTTCAGGGTTCGTCAGTTCTTCACGCAAAGTTAATTTTGCGCGACCAACATCTAGCGCAAAGACAAGTTTGAACTATTAACAGCTCACGCAAAACAGATTTGCACAAAACTCATTTTTGAGTCACCTTCTGTTCAAGCAAAGAAAAGTTCTCGTCAACAACATCTCGAACAAAGTTAAATTTGCGCCACCTTTATTTCGCGCAAAGATCAGTTTGCGCCATCATCGTCTAACGCAAATCTTTATTTACGCCTCTTCGTCTCGTGCAAAGTAGTCCACAAGTCAGAATTTCACGCAAAGTTGTCTTTGCGCCATCAACGATTCGCGCAAAGTAAAGTTTGCGCCAGCTTCTTCTCAAGCAAAAGTCAAGTTTGCGCCACCTTTGTCTCACGCAAAGTTGAGCTTGTGCCATCTTCTTATTGCACAAGTATTATTTGCGCCAGTCACTGTTCACGCAAATCTCCAGTTTGCGTCAGCTCCTCTGTTTCAAGACTTGGGATTTTTTTCTCTGTTTTTCTGAAGATATGGATATGTCAAAGCTCTCGTTTCAAGCTCAGTTTTACAAGAACGATCTTATGATGTCGTTGGGAACAGAAACTCGTCCACCGGTTTTGATCAATGAAAATGAGTTCACCCAATGGCAAGATCGGTTCATTAACTTCATTGAGCGTCAAGCTAACAAAGAGAATATGATGAAGTCATTTACTGAAGGACCATTCGTCAGACCTAAAAACGATACTCCATTAACTGCCGAAGAGGTTAAACGAGAAAAAGTCGATCAAGAAGCAAAGTTCAATCTGATGCTAGCATTGCCTAACTCTATTTACAATCGAATTGATTGTTTCAAGCATGATCCGAAGATGATGTGGGCCCAATTAGAAAAGATCATGTTTGGGTCAGCAGTTGCTACACAAATCCGTCAGACACGCTTCATGAATAATTTTTTGCGCTTCAATCTCTCTCTCTCTCTACTTTCTCTCTCTAGGATTTAGAACGATCTTGCTTTATCACTTATCATATGAGACAGTTGGTCCTTGTCTTGCCTCTTATGGATAAGTTTTTGGGTTTTTGTCATGCTCAATCAATAAGATAAATGATATTCGTAAGCTCTTACTTAACGTTTGGTAAACAGCCTACATGAAAATACAATATATATGAATATAACTTCTAGAGTAAATTACATCATTGGTCCATATGTTTACACGAAATCAAAATATACATCTTAAATCAAAATAATCAAGGAAAACGATCATATGACTTACATTTTCACGCGTCTTTATTTTCTTTACGTTGATGCAGTAACGCGGTTAAAAACAATATGATAAGTTGGAAATGAGAAGCAAACCGAGGGAAATGACAAATGGGATTGATCATAATTACGTTTTTAAGTTCTCAAAAAACCAGAATCGTAATAAGAAATCGTTAACAATTTTTAATTTTATTTATAAAATCTAATTAATTATAAAATACTATCGGTCAGACCGGCCTGTCCACTTTTCTTGCATTATCCATGCCCGTTCATTAATTTTAACAAATCATCGATCCAATTTTTCAAAAATAGTTGTCCATGCCCGCTAAAATTACACAAAAATAATAAAACCCGTGATCGATAAATCTTTTCTACTAAAAAAACCTAATAAGAGCATCTCCAATAGCTTCCCCAAAATGAAAAACAAAAAGTCAAAATCTCAAAATAAAATACATCCATCTCCAACAGATTCTCCATTTTAGAGATAAACTATTTATTATTTTATTAAAATATTCTATATATTTAATAAAATATTATTTCTCTCATCTAAATATTTCATTTCAAAGATTTTTATTGGTAGAATATAATAAAAAAATCATTCTCTCTTGGTAATCATTTTTAGGGATATCTCCAAATTTGGAGAAAATTACACTCTCTCTCTCTCTCTTATTTTCTCCATTTTGGAAAAAGTTTTGGAGAAGCTGTTGGAGCAAAAAGTTGCTCAAAATCTCCATTTTCTCCATTTTGGAGAAGTTGTTGGAGATGCTCTAACATCACCAATTCAAAATCTAGGAGCAATGTTTATTCAATGTTTAAAAACCCCATAAAACTTCTCAATTCAAGAACAAACATAAGCTACAAGAACCCTAATCAATCAAGATCTCACTTTTTACCCAAATCTTTTTCAAGCATTGCTCTGACCCTCATAGGCAGCCCATACAACTTTATGAACCCAGCAGCATCAGCCTGATCGTAAATCTGCCCGCTTTCAAACGACGAAATATCCTCCCGGTACAGACTGTACGGGCTCTTCCGGCTAGCCACGATCACCGAGCCTTTGTACAGCTTGAGTCTCACCGAACCGGTGGTGGTTTTCGTGATGTTCTCCATGAATGCATCCATGGACTCACGAAGGGGGTCGAACCACCGTCCTGCATAGACCAACTCAGCGTACTTGAGGGCCATGGTGTCTTTGAATTGGATGGCTTCTCTGTCGAGGGTGAGAGACTCGAGTTCACGGCAAGCAGCGGCAAGGATGGTCCCACCGGGAGTCTCGTAGACACCGCGGCTTTTCATTCCAACGAGACGGTTTTCAACCATGTCGATTCGGCCGATACCGTGTCGGCCTCCGATGTCGTTGAGCTCGGACAAGAGTGATGCAGGGGAGAGCTCTTTTCCGTTGATGGAAACAGGGATCCCGGAAACTATCCCTATTTCGAGGTACCTAATGGAATAGTATTGGAAAGAAATTAGAAAGTTACCCAACAATGTATTACGCTTGATAATTTCTGCGCACACGAAAGTTATCGCAGTTAACAAGAAAATGTTGTTCAACATCTTGCCTACGTTGATGTGTGTTGCTAGGAATTTTATTATACATAACATCGTGATGTGTAGTATGTGGTACATATAAAGGCCCTGTTTGGCAACCATAAGGTAGTTTATTTTTTGAGCTTATTGAAAACCCCCGTTTGTTTTCACTTTTTTCCCAAGTATGCCCCTTATATTTTTCCAATTATTTTGTCTTTTTAGGTCATGTTACATTATACCTAGCTTATCAACTTGTTTTTACCAAACACGACTAGTTCATCAGCTAACAACTAGCTTATTAGCCGATAGCTTGCTTTTCAGCTACTAACCGGCTAATCATCTAGTTTGTCAAACATAGCCAAAGAAGACTGTCCCTATTATAAGGAGAAACCTGACAAGAAAATGATAAGACTTGTAGTTGTGATAACCATTTTCTAACAAAGTTCAGAGCTACAAAGTCGTAGAACAATTTACGGTCCAAATCAAGCCTCATATCCAACGTGATATATATATATATATATATATATATATATATATATAGTGTTTGGTTCATTTGAGAAATGGTAAATATATGAGAAATGGATAAGTAATCCTAGCCATTCATATGGTCAAGATCGGATTTGACTAGTCAAATATTGCGGCTTTAACCGGTCAAAAGTTGCGGCTATCCCAAAAATAGAAGGACAATTTCGTAAATTTTACAAAACACACGGGCTGTGTTCATATATGAACATGTATAATTCACATATGAACTATATGTTCATATATGAACCAGTGTAATTCACAACTAAACTCTTTTAACTGAATCATATATGAATCTTTGTGATTCATATATGAATCAGTTGAACTAACTAACATATTCATATATGAACCTTTATGATTCATATATGAACCTTTGTGAATCACAAAGATTCATATATGAATCAGTTGAACTAATTAACAGATTCATATATGAATCTTTGTGATTCATATATGAACTCATCCCGTGTATTTTACGAAATTACCCCTCTACCTTCTATAGACCACACAAGGAATTATCCGGTGCTTCGCGGTCAAAGCCGCAAATGTTGACCAGATGAATGGCTAAGATTACTTCTCTATTTCTCATATATTTACCATTTCTCAAATGAACCTCTCCCTATATATATATATATATATATAAAATATAGGTTGGGTTCTCGTGAGAAATGCCCATTTTGTGAGAAATGTAACATTCATGTAATACATGTGAAGATACCCTTATATTTAGTGACGGCGTGTGGAGGTGACCCGCCTTCGTTGAAGCTGGTGAAGGTACATATTTAGGTCTTGTCACCTTCACCACCTTCACAATATATAACATAATATAAGGGCCTTCACCATTTCTCATACTTCTCACCAAAAAAAAAGATTATTCTCATGTGATCCCAAGTCTATATATATATATATATAGCAAAACCTTTATCCACAAAAAGAACACAAATGTAAAGAGAGCTTACTCGGGTTTGTCAGGAGCATCTTCAGGGTCAACAGACATCATGTACATATCCTTCTTGGGCTCGTTCGCAGGGTCTTCCAAGATATCTCCCTTCAATGCCACACATACGCACAAAAGATGAACAAAACCAAAGAACTAAAGATTGATTTTTCTCGACACAAATAAGCCTGGGAATCTCAAGTAAAGGAGAATATACCTCGTGACTGAGGTGCCATAGGTTCCTGTCTCTACTATAAATGGATTTCTTTGTCACGGGGACAGGCACATTGTGTTTCTTGGCATACTCAATAGCATCTTCCCTCCCTGTTATATCCCATTCCCTCCAAGGAGCCACGACTTGGAGATCAGGATTAAGAGAAAAGAATGTGAGCTCAAAACGCACCTGTACAGGGAAAAAACACACAAAAAATGATAAATTAAACATTTCTACTAAATAATAAATCTGGTAGAAAAGTACGGCATTGTAGATAGCACTATTTTGAAACATGCCTGATCATTTCCCTTTCCTGTGCATCCATGAGCAACAGCATCTGCTCCAACTTCTTTTGCTACATCCACCATTGCCTGTGTAATTGCATCCCATATGATATTTCGGCCAACTTCAGAAAAAAAAATTTACTCCCAGCGTCCCAAAATAAATGTCCACGATAAAAATGGCACACAATTATAGAAATATATAAATACTACACTTTTTTAAATTAACTAAATGACAAATTTACCCTTAACAGACGGAGTAAGAAATTCTCCATCTCATAATTAAAGATAGAATTGGAAAGTAGACACATATTTTTTGAAAGTGGACACTTAATTTCGACAAACTAAAACAGATACGTGGATGCTTATTTTGGGACGGATGGAGTGGTAGAACACCTTAAACAGAAATGGAGGGATCATTTCACTTGTTTTAATCTAATTACTAATTTTTAGGACGTTATCAGCATCTATCTATTATCCTAACATGTATTTGAACTTCACCTTCGCAATAACAGGCCGGGCCATTGACGTTCCCAACAAGTACTTTCTTTCGTATACTGCCCCAGCTCGCAAACAAGGGTATACATAATCTTTCACGAATTCTTCTGTCAAATCTTTCACCACCAATTGACAGGCTCCACTCGCCTTAGCCTTTGCTTCCAGACCTTCCAATTCCGAGATCCCCTAAAAGAATAATAGAAAAAGATTGAATAACAGGAGGTGAGCCATATATGGGACTCTCACTCACACATTCTTGATTGATGGCATGTAAAGCAAATAAGATGACACAAGTCAAGTCACCCATAAAGTCTACTTTTATTCACAAATGAACTAGAGTGATCGAGTTTTTGAACTGTTTTATATGGCTTTTTTGCAAACCAGTAAACAAGAGCAAAGATACCAAATAGGCAGTTTTTAATTCAGTTAAAAGGACTTCCCAGCAATTACCTAATTTTAGAAGGAGAGTGTGAAACATTTCACATCTGTGAAGGGTCTTTGAGCTAATACCATATTCTTTGGGGGTTCATTTGTAAATATTGCTAAGTTATTTCCCTATGTGTGTTCCTCTTCCAGTTAATCAAGACAGAATTCTACACAAACTTAAAAGAAATCTCCCACTGTTCCCTATTCTTGCAAAAATGCCAATAGAACACCATCACACATTGCAACTTTTGTCCAAATTCAGTCTTCTTGTAAAGTGTAGTGTTTTCTGGCATATAAGCAGTGCTTTGCTTGCAGCAAAAAACCAAGAATTATGCTTTAAAAGCTAATCAATCCAACTGAATGCCAAACACTCTACAGAACTTACTTGACCAACATCTGCAGTAAAGCAGACCACCTCACAGCCATAATTCTCCCTGCAGCATCGAAGGCAAAGTTGGTAGAACTCAGATTCAGTATAGGGCAAGCAACATGAAGCTAGAAAAACATGTATAAATTAATAACTAATTGAAGAAAAGCATCATGTTCATCATGTGGAACCAAAACCAGAAGCCGAACCCGAAAAACGTAATTTTGGCTTTTGGTGGACGTGGATATTTGCATGTCTTAAAAAATAATGAACTGAAGGAACTATCCTACTATAATATGAATCGAACACCAAAAACTGCCTAAAATACAAATTTGCTTTTGTGAATTGTTGCAGAATTTGCAAGCACTATATAAATAAGCAACATAAGTCGAAAATATTCATAAGATGATAATTAATCAAAAAAATCTCTTTTCGCTTTATGTGAAGCCAAAAAACCACGAGTGAAAACTCCAAAAAGGTAGACTTCAGCGCAATTCCCAAATTTGCCTACGAAGAGCAGATCGAGAGCCAAGAATCCAACCTTGGATTAGCTATGGATAGAAGTACGTATATTTGTACCTTAGCCAAGGAACAATCACTGACGTATCCAAGCCACCACTATACGCTAGGACAACTTTGTTCAATTTACCACGTAGGCCCCTTCCATTAGTAACACTCGCTGCATCCGTTTCCTTATCACTGGCCAACACTGCTCGAATTGCTGTCAATCAAACACATTCCTTATATTAGGCAATTTCACACCACCAATATAATAGAGTTTGTGCCTTAAAATGCACATGTTAATGTGCATTTAATGTCCCTATATTCTACTCGAAAAAACTATTTCCTACTAATTTTTCCCCTCTACCAAAGTCACCCTTCCCTTCCTTTGATCAAATTAACTTTCAACAAATTTTCGTAAAGGAAAAAAATTAATAGAAAATCGATTTTTCAATTAGAACAGCTAAGACAAACAAATATAATAATCATAATAATAAAACAGACAAAAAGGAACTTTCACAGGCAAATCTGACAGGATATGCTCATTGCTCAAGCTCAAAGTACTGTTCTAAACTTCTAATACAAATATTCTCAGTTCGATCCTCTTTTATCTCAGGTAATCAACACCAAATTGCTAGTAAATTCAATAAGGAGTTACGAAAAAGTAACCAGGATACTGAACGTCGAAAATTGCAAAATATATACAAAAACAAAGTGATTAAGCTAAAAGTACCTTGAGTTTTACATGCCTGCGAAAGATTCCTAGTGCTATGATAAACAAATGGAACTCCACGAAACTCACTTGCTTTAGCCCCTAATTTACATTCTAACAAAAAAAAAACGTACAACAGATTCACAAATTATGATCAATCGAAAGAACAACAACAATCGGAAAGCATCGGTAACACAATGGAGCAATAATCTGACACAAATTCGATAGCAAATTTGCAGATCAATTACCTCGATTTTGAGCAGGAACAAGAGGCTTTACGGAAGATGTGACGGCTTGCAAGTGAGCCATGGCTGCGTTGTGTATCTGTTTAACTTTTTCGCACGCAGTGTGTGTGTTTATCGGACAGTGATGACTAGGGTTAAAAATGTAGTAAATTACAGGAATAGTCCCTAGGATTTGAAAGAACTCTAATTTTTGTCCCTAGACTTCACAAAATGCACAATGTGTCATGTAGTTTGCATTTTGTTACGGTTTTCGTCCTTGACCCCAATGTTTGTTAGAAGCTGTTGTTAAGTGCTATCACGTGCTAGACAGGTGAGTAGAATTTGGTCCCTTGATTTCAATTAATAATAAGAATGAATTGTGATTTTGTGATTTCTTTGACCATGGTCCTTATTCTATGTTTATTGTGAATTTGGTTTTTGTGGTATTCAATTTGTCTTGGTCAGGGTTCTTCTGACTAACATCTCCGTTAACTTCGTTAAATCAAGGAGCATTTTCGCCATTTGCCATTTTTTGTCCTTTTACGATAAGAAAAAATAATAATTTTATACACACACATATAATGATATCAAAATAAATAAAATAGAATATTATTGTATGATTTGATTGTTTAACTTTCTTAAAAGATTAACTATATTAATACGATTTAATAGCATATATATAGCATAAATAATGTAATTCGATAACAAAAACTTAAAAATACCTCGAAATCAAGCAAAAAACTTTAAAAATCTCTCGAAATCATGGAATTAGGCTAAAAACACATCAGCCAATATTGAACGTCGGTAAAAAGAGAAGACATATAGATTAAAACCGTGTTTTTTGTAAAAAAAAAATCTATATTATATGGTGCTACTGTATGAAAAAATTTCTCGGTTCGTCCCTGATGATGGGGGATGATGAAAAACTCAGGTTGTTTAGGATGGAGATATTTGTATTGGGATTCAATCCGGTGAGATCTTAAAGATTTGAAAATTGACCAAATTACATATATGCGCTTAGTTCATTCTTCGAAATTTAGTTCGGAAGTCCAATTCCGCATATAGTGGAATTTAAATTCCTTGCATTGTAGTAAGGAATTTCATTTCTTTTTTCATGCCTTCTTTTGATAAATACTATTCTTCGAAATTTAGTTCGGAAGTCCAAGTTCAAAGTTAGTTTATTTTCAATTTAATTTTCCTATTTGACAAGGACAAAAGCTACATGTGATATTTTCTTTTTCTTTATTAAACTGAATTTTATTTTTTAAAATGTAAAATTAAATCAAATGATATATTCATCATCGTACATTTTTTGTAAATATAAAATAAACCATAGTTGTCACAAATGCTAGAGAATTATTATATTCATTCCATCGATCGATTGAATGTTTATAATTATTGAACTGATAACGACAACTTACACATTTTCTCACCGCCGTAAATGCTATAGTCCTTTCTCTTCAATCTTTTTTATAAGGGTAATGCTATCACAAATGTTATATGCACATTCTTTCTCTTTCTTTTTTTAAATGTTCGAATCAAATCAAATTATATTGAAAATGTAAAAAATAAAAATTGATGTAAATGTATAAGAGGAGAAAAATAATAGGTAGGCGTGTAATTGGCCTCACCCACCCCTTTTTTGAAATATAATCTTTGACAAATTTTATATTAGCCTAATATATAAAAGTCAACAAATATCCAGTAATTTTATAAAGAGTAAATTACAAATTTCGTCCCTATGGTTATTGAAAATTTTGGATTGGGTCCCCTAAAAGAATTAATTACAGCCATGGTCATCGTGGTTTCACTTTTGTTTCGGATTGGGTCCCTTGTCTTACTTCCACTAACAAATGATTTGTTAAGTCAAGGTTAATATTGTCTTTGTACAATTTTATTTTATTTTATTTTTTAAAATTACTATTATTATATTTAATAGTATATTTTATATATAAATATATATATAGAGAGAGAGAGAGACATCGTCCCTGCACTCCCACCGGAAACCCAACTTCATCACTCTCATCAAAACTCCATCTTCACACCTTCAAATTCATCTGGGTTTCTTTCTGTGATCTTCAAAAACCCATCTCTTTTAATCTTTTATCAATCCATCTTCCAAATATGTAACATCCGTAAATTTATAAGGTAAGTAATTGTTTCCTTAAAATACGTTAATTGCACCTGTTTGAAAATATGAGCCTTTATATGCATTTAATGATGGTTACTATGTTGTAATGTTGAGTAAATTGACTTACCATTCTTTAATCGTTCAAACCTCGCGCTCGTTATCGAAATTGGTCAAGTTTTGGGATGTTGGGGGTTTGGTGCAACAGTGACACGCGATTGTGAAACTGTCACTCTCGTGGTGTCACTCTCGCGGTGGTTGTACCGCGGGTGTTCGGGTTGGCGCGACTATGACACGCGATTGTGACATGGTCACTATCGCGGTGTCAAGGTCACGGGAGATGTACCGTGGGTGGGGGTCTCCGCGCGATTGTGACACGTGACTATGTCACTGTCGCCGGGCAATGTCGCGAGCGGGGGCCAGTGTCTTAAATGAACCCTTATCAGATTTCAACCTCATTTCTCTAAAACCCTCTCTTTTGGTTGCGATTTTGGAGCTCCCATTTCAGTCTCCATTCTTCACCTACCAAACCCTAGCTCTCATAAATACTATCTTTTGGTGGTTGGGTTTTGAATTCAAGCATTAAACTCATCTCAAGGAAGATTCTAGGGTTTCTCAAAGTGCATCTCCTCATTTCCAAGTCTCATCTCCTCAAATCTAGGGTTTTCATCTTTTCTAGGTTTTGGTACAAAACCTAGATTTTGAGTTTACTAAACCTTTGTTAAAACTAGATACACATCATAATCTTCTATTTGTTATTTTACCTCTATGTGTCCAAGTATTTGGGATTCTTTGATGAAATTAGTTGAAAATATTGATATTGGTGATGTGCTATGTTTTATGTTATGAGTGCCATTATTTGGGGCTTTTCGCATGAATACATAAAATGGGTACCTTGTTGTGCTAAAAATATGTATGTATGGGTACAATGATGATTCTAGTTGGAACACCATTTTTATGACACATTTATATGCATGATGAACTTAATCGTCATTTGGGTATGTTGTTGGACTTCATGAGGATAGGATGGTAATATTATACCCACAGGCGGTATGGAAATATGTTGGGGTTGAAATACACCTAAAGGACCTCCTATATGCATTATGTTGGACGAACCAAGTCAGTTCTGTAACACCCTGATTTTTGAAAGATATCGATCCAAGTTAATACAGAAACCGAGATATTAAGGAAAAATAAGATTTTTGATTTTGGACTTTAATCCTTGATTTTATAGTCTAGATGGATGAAGGATTCAATTACGAGTCCAACGGTTCTTTCCGGAGCAAAAACGGAGCTATAACGAAGAAGTTATGGCCAAAACAGTATCGAGAAGAAAACCAGGGAAGCGAGCGACTTATGCCGCGACTTAAGGTCGCGGCACAAGTCGCGAAATCCACTGAATCGAGCTTAAATCGCGATTTTCAACCCCAAACTTCATTCCTTCATATCTCCTTCATCCTAGCTCCGATTTGGGTGATTCAAAGTGTTACGTTTTCGTTTTTGAGAGCTTTTCAAGGATCTAGCAAGAGATTGGAAGTCTATTGAAGTATACTAGAGCATTTTGTGGTGGTAAGCTTCTCATCTCTCCCTATTCATCTTCTTCCCCAAAATATTATAGGGTTTCATCCACCCCTTGTTATCCCTTTCTTAGATTGAAGGTTTGTGACCATTTTGATGAACTAGAGGTGTTTTGGTTGGTGGATTCAAGCTTGGGTTAAGGTAATCTTCTATTCTCTTCATTTATGGAAGTTAGGATTTCGGTATCACTTGAGGTATTCATGTATAAGGTTGGGAAACGATTCTTGTGGTTGATTATGATTATTTATGGTTGGAACCTTGTGGATCTAGGTTTTTGAAGATTTGGTTTGAAGAACCAAGTTTCTTCAAGGAAAGCTCTAAGTGGGTAAAATCTAGATTTAGTCTAAATCTAGCAAGGTGAGTTTACTAAACTTTTGTTAAAACTGGATGCACATCATATTTGCTTATTTGTTGTTATTATCACATATTTGCTCAAAATGTTCATCTTTACGGGTTTAAGTATTTGATGGTGTTTTTATGAGACTATATGAGAAATATGTTTTAACAAGTATCATCCCATGATTTACTTTATTTTGTGAAAGTATTTGGGGTCTTCATTATGTACACCCACAATGGGTATTTTGGGTTATCTTTTATGAGTATTTGCCATGATTTGCTCTATTGGTCGAATATTTGGGACTTGCTCCATGAATGTACATTGTTGGCATTTTGGCATGATATGGATTATATGTAGTATAGCAGATGATAAATTCTACTTGGAATGCCTTCTTGGCGATTTAATTATTGAACATTGAATATGTTGGAATTTGAGTCTCACATTGGACTTATGTGAGGATGGTAGCATAGTACCCATGGTTGATATCGAAATGCATTGATAGATATATACCTAAAGACCTCCTATATATATTATGTTGGACGAACCAAGTCGGTAGACACTAGGAGGATGTAGTCTTGGGCGCCACCGTGTGGGTATGTGCCTAGACCTCCGCCATTCGGGGTAATGCCATGGTTGTAGTCCTCGGGTGTGCCGGGCCTTTGGGTGTCACTCTTAGTAGTTGGCACTAAGGTACATTGTCTCTTTGGGTGGAACTGATTGGTGCTATGGGTCTCCCCTATTGACTCCACATTGTTGAACTTTGGTTAACTGCTGATAAGAATTGTAACTGCTCATGCATGTTTATTATTGTTCAACTCACTAGGCTTTTTGGCCTAACACTTGCTTGGTGTTGATGTGTATCTCAGGTTATAGCGGCGCTGGTTCTAATCTGGCATAGATGCTTGGGGTGAGAGATTGAGGGATATTGCTTTCGGACTTACTTTTGGTAGGAGAACCTTTGGGTTTATAAATGACACCCTTATTTGTAATCTCTTTTCTAGTTATGAAAATTAGATTAGTTGGTTGTTATTTATCGTCCGTTTAATTACAACTGTATTTAAACAGGTTTGTGTATTTTTCCCATTTAAGGAGGCTCTTGCTTTGGCAATTTTTAGTATACCTCATGTCCGTTTTTCGGATTTTTGTTATCCCTATTTTTAGGGTGTTACAAGTTCACAAGGAGGATGTAGTCTTGGGCGCCACTGTGATGGTATGTGCTTAGACCTCCACCATTCGGGGAATTTTCCTTTGGAGTAGTCTCCGGGTGTGCCGGGCCTTGGGATGCTCCTTGTTAAGGGCATCAAGGTATATCGACTCTTGGGGTGGGCTCGATTGGTGCTTTGGGTCTCCCCTAATGACTCCACATATATTGAACACTAGTTAACTGCTGATAAGAATTGTAACTGTTCATGCATGTTTATTATTGTTCGACTCACTAGGCTTTTTGGCCTAACACTTGTTTGGTGTCGATGTGTATCTCAGGTGTTAGCGGCGCGACTCTTAGGCAAGTTTAGATGCTTTGAGCAAGAGCTTGGGGATTTTGGCGCTTGAACTATTGTGGGAAGATTTGGGTTTATAGATGACACCCCTTTTGTAATCTCTTTTCTAGATGTAGAAATTAGATTAGTTGGTTGTTCTTTATTTATCCGTTAAATTACAGAATTGTGATTAAACAGGTTATTTGTATATTTTCCCTTTTTGGGAGGCTCTTGCTATAGCAATCTTTATACCACTTCTCCATTTTTTGGAAAGTTTTTGTTATCCCTATTTTTAGGGTATTACAAGTTGGTATCAGAGCTTTAGTTTAAGTGAACTAGGTATGGTTTAGCGTATCTAGACTTAAGCTTTAGACTTTATGACTTCACTGTCCACTTGGGGTAGAAATCCTAAGTGGGGAGAGCGTTAGGATTACGGAATTACTGTAATTGAAAGTTGTGATGATGGTGACAAGAATTCTTGTGTATGGTTCGTTCATAATTTCACTTAGCTACTGTTATTATGAATGCATTGTTACGTGAGCATGCTTGGTTTACTATTATTATGATAATTGATGAAGGTAGTATTACGTACAATGAGTTCAACTCGCTTAGTCTCTTCTCAATCTATTTCTCGCACGTGCATGGCAGATTATTAATGGTAAACACTCGAAGTAGATTACCGGACATGCCAGAGGGGCAACCAGAAGTGGAATCTGCAGCAGTACGACACCCGGTGGGGGCAACCTCCGATGACATTCCTATACCTAGAATCTTGGGAGGAGGGCCTGAGCATATTCCGCGCCGGAACCTCAACACAGGTAACACCATCATGGAGAAAGTTACCATGGAGACCCGGCTTCGGGATAGCATGATGTTGGCTATGAATGCGGCCTTGGCTCAACAACAGTTGGCCATGACTTCGGCCATGACCCAACAACAAGAGTTTTTCATGAAACTCTTAGAGGATCAAGACGCTAGCCACCGACAACCTGAGACGATGGCTGAAAACATTATTGTGGGGTCGGGTGGACCAAATGTGGTAACGGTTGAGGAACCATCCGCTGAAGGGATTCGGACGAGGACTAAGGGGTGCACTTACAAGACGTTTCTGGGGTGCCACCCTAAGGAGTTTGCGGGTTCAGATAACCCGGTTGCTTGTATGTATTGGCTCAAGGAGATAGAGATGGCCTTTAAGTCAAGTGAGTGTGATCCCTCGCAACGGGTGAAGTTTGCTTCTCAACTGCTTCGGGGAGAGGCTTTGATTTGGTGGAATCTCACTCGATCAGTCCTCACTCCTGAAGTTCTGGCTAAGCTAACTTGGCCAGTGTTCAAAGAGAAGATCATGGACAAGTATTGTAGCGAGCGTTCGATGGACAAGTTGGAGCGGGAGTTCCGAGATCTGAAGAAAGGGGCTCTGTCTATTACCGAATACTCGAAACTCTTTTTGGAGAAACTGAACTTGGTGGAACACCTAGTTCCCGATGAAAAATCGAAGATGAAAGCATATCAGCAAGGTTTACCGGCCGGTATGCGAACGGACGTAAGAAATGCTAAGTGTTCGACTTTGCAATAAGTTATCGAGGAGTATTTTGTCGTTGAGGATGACATCAACGTTGTTAAGGAAGAGAAGAGGCATGTTGGTGAGAAACGAAAGTGGGAAGGGCCATCTGGGCCCGTACGTCAATCAAGACCGTTTGTTAATGGAAGAGCGAGTGATCAACACCGTGAGGATCGGTGGTGCCACAAGTGCTGGTCAAAACACTCGGGACCATGTACTACCAGAACTCACTCTAGGCCAGTCGGGTGTAACAGGTGTGGTAAGAAGAACCACACGACTCGAGAGTGTTCCCTTCGTGGGCCGGTATGTTATGAGTGCGGTGAACCGGGGCATATGAAGAGGAGTTGCCCAAAGCCAGGGGGAGGAATCGGTGGAAATTCTGTAGGGTCGACGGCTAGAGTCGAGCAACCATCAAGGGCACCGATTCGAGCCTTCCGAATGACTACCGAGGAAGCCAAGGAGACCGCCGATGTCGTTTCGGGTACGTTTCTAGTAAACTCCATGCCTGCTCATGTCTTGTTTGATTCGGGTGCTACATGTTCTTTTGTGTCGGAAATCTTCTGTAAGAAATTCACTACTTCTATTAGCGTTCTTCCTGATGCGTTAGTGGTAGAAGTAGCAAACGGGGACCAAGTGATCATTCGTGATCGTTTTTGTGATTGCACTCTAGAGATCGATGGGAGTTCTTTTGGAGTGGATTATAGGAGGATTTGATGTAGTCATAGGTATGGATTGGTTAGTGAGGCATAGGGCTGACATCTTTTGTTCCAAAAAGATGATCCAAGTGCCATTACCGGAAAATGGCGTGGCTACCATTTATGGGGAGAAAGGGAAGAGGAATAATCCTATTATCTCCTCTCTCAAGGCGCGTAAGTTTCTAGCGAAGGGTTACCTTTCGTATCTAGCATATATTGTGGACGCGAAGAAGGAAAAGAAGACGGTGGAAGACGTGAGGATCGTGCGGGATTATTCGGATGTCTTTCCGGAAGACCTTCCCGGATTACCACCGAAACGTCTAGTGGAGTTTCAGATTGACCTCACTCCGGGAGCGGCTCCGATAGCTCGTGCTCCATATCATTTGGCACCGACAGAAATGAAAGAGATGATGACGCAACTTCAAGAGTTGCTGGAAAAGGGCTTCATTCGACCGAGCTCGTCACCTTGGGGAGCACCGGTACTGTTCGTGAAGAAGAAGGATGGATCCATGCGGATGTGCATAGATTATCGGGAATTAAACAAGGTCACGGTGAAGAATAAGTACCCCTTACCTCGCATCGACGACCTTTTTGATCAACTGCAAGGCGCGGGATGTTTCTCGAAGATTGATCTTCGGTCCGGTTATCATCAAGTGAGAGTGAAGAACGAAGATATTCCGAAGACAACTTTCCGGACGAGACACAGTCATTATGAGTTTTTGGTGATGCCTTTCGGCTTAACCAACGCTCCGGCCGTGTTCATGGATCTAATGAACCGTGTGTGTCGCCCATTCTTGGATAAATCCGTAATCGTCTTCATCGACGATATTTTAATATATTCAAAGGATGAGTCCGAGCATGGAAAACACTTACGGGAAGTATTATAAGTTCTAAGGAGGGAGAAACTTTCGCGAAATTCTCGAAGTGCGAATTTTGGCTTCAAGAGGTGCAATTCTTGGGGCATGTGGTATCAAAGGACGGGGTAAAAGTGGATCCGGCTAAGATCGATGCAATGATGATTTGGGAGCCTCCAACAAGTCCGACGGAGATTCGAAGCTTCTTGGGTTTGGCGGGCTACTACCGACGTTTCATTCAAGATTTTTCTAAGATAGCTACACCGCTCACCTCTCTTACAAGGAAGAACGTCAAGTTTCTTTGGACCGATGCACAAGAGCAAGTCTTTCAGACGCTCAAGAGGAAGTTGTGCGAAGCTCCGATCTTATCCCTACCCGAAGGACTGGAAGACTTTGTTGTGTTTAGTGACGCTGTTATCCCAGTTTAATCTAGTTGGTAAATAATCAATCAAGTAATCAAGCAACACAATAATAATCAAGAGATATATATAAATCAGAGTAACATACCAATCCCTTGAATAAACAATGAAACCCTTGAGTGTTCTTGATACCCTTTGAATACAGAGAATAATATGGCTACCTTTCTCTCTAAACAATTATTATGAAATTATGAAAGGTTAACCCTATAAACTAATTAACCAAAACTATAAATACCTAAGCCTTATGGGCTTTAAGCTTAACAGGCTTTATAATGGGCTTGGGCCCAATAGCTAATAATCTATTAACATATTACACTTTAAACCCTCTAACTTTAACTATCAAATAAATACAGTTTAGACCCTTTAATCTTGAATACAATTATGATCCAACAATCTCCCCCTTTAGATTCAAGATTAAAAATTTTTTTGCAATTGTCTTCGGGTCTTCACTTTTCTTCAAATATGTCGTTGATAGCTTCAAAACTTCAACAGTCTTCAGATTATATTATCCTTCTTTGATAATTCTCCCTTTTTGTATATTCTCCCCCTTTTTGATGAATGTTGAGAATCATCATCATCAAAACTTTGCAAAACAATCTCCTACTTATCAAGACAATCTCCCCCATTGTGTATGATCACGTAAACACAATCTTCATGTAACGAGCCCTGTATGGAAATAAGAGCAGTCTTCCCAGATGGAAAGAGTGATTATTTCAATATTTTCAGATAAAAATAGTCAATTGTAACCGTTTAAATCTTTGCAAATTCAAACAGTTTAAGAGTTGTAACACTGAATCAACAAACGACTCAGTTAGAATGTCTGTCAGTAACACAAAGTCACTGAGTAACACAAAGTTACTATATAAGGAGCTGGTTTGATGTTGGCTCCCCAAGTCTTCCATTCAATCGTCGAATAACACATGGTTATCTATGAACGTTCTGACATAAAACAAAATTCTGTGTGCTCGTGCATGTGTATGAAAGAATTAAGCATAGATGATTGCTTTTTCATATAGGCTCAAAGTATGTAAACTTGTTGAGACAACAACAAATTATACAAAGACTCAATGTGCTTGAGAAAGGGTTCGAAGGTGGGGCAACTTTCCTTCTTTTTCAATATTAGTATCTTCCAAATGAAGAACCAATAACGTATGTGTTGCGTCCCCAAAAAATGTGAAACATTCTCTTTTTGAGAAAAGAATGAGTAGCTGGTGAGGTTGTATGCAAGAGATGGCATGGGCTAGGTGCCTTTTTCAATGATGGTCACCAAAGAATGTGAACCAATCAGATTATGTGGCTGCCCGACTCAGAAAGAAGTTTGGTGTAGAGTTTAATATTCTTTTACTCTGATCTCTCACCCTCTTTCTTTTAATGCTCACTTCTAACCAATCTCTCATTTACATTTTACCTCTTCACACACCATCACTCAATTCTTTTGACCCCTCTCCCCTCAATCACTCAGGGAATACTTCCTGGGTAGTTCTGTTAAGCTCAAACACTGGTTATCGTGAATCCATGGAAGTTCTGTTAAGCTCACATACTGAATCCCATGTATTGTCCTAAAAGAACATGTTGTTCAACAGGTGTTTTGTACATGTAAGCACAAATACCACTTGTTACATGAAGCATAAAATTTTTGGAGAAGTCAAAACAGTTGTGTTTGACGATGTAATTCTCCCCCTCGACCTAAAAGTGGTTGGCAATAAGCTCATATCAATTTGTCATGAAGAATAATATGCTGGAGAATAAAAAACGAATGTTGTTTATATGAACAATATATAAACATATTTTCAATGAAAGCACATTAAATGACGTTTGATTCAATCAACAGTGAATACAAAGAACGTGAGTATTACCATAGAAAGATTTAACTTTTGATACATGGTAATAACAAAGTTAAAATAGAATGTTCTGAACCGTTACGTGTATGAATACTTGACAAAGTATATTGACAAGATAAAACACAAGTATTTATCTTTAAGAACACACGGTCAGATAAACATTTAAGTATCCAAAAGTCTGTTAAAATCACAGATATTTTCCCCCTTAACTTAATGTAAATAATTTTTTTTTAAGATAAGGCAGAAAAATAAAAAATAAAGCACTGAAATGCGGGTTCTAATCTGATGTGATTAGAAACCATTGTCACTTGAACAAATCTGCATAAATAAAAGAAATAAGGGTAATCATTTATGAACATGATTCCTCTCTCGTTAGCAACAGGTAAAAAATAACACACAAGATAAAAACGTAGAATACTCCCCCTAGAATCATGAGTAAGGTCTAAGACATGTTCAACATACCAAGTTTGTTGATGAGAAATTGAAATCGCTTTTCATCCAATGGCTTGGTGAAAAGATCAGCTAACTGGAAGTCAGTTTGAACAAAGTGCATTTCAATATTACCTTTTTCTACATGATCCTTAATGAAGTGATAGCGTACATCGATATGCTTTGTCTTCGAATGTTGTACCGGGTTAGCAGTTATAGATATTGCGCTCTTGGAATCACAATAAATAGGAACCCGCTTGTAGTTGTATCCAAAGTCCCTTAACTGTGTCGTCATCCAGAGGACTTGAGAACAGCAGCTAGCAGCAGCTACATACTCAGCCTCGGCAGTGGATGTTGAAACACAGTTTTGTTTCTTTGAAGTCCAACTCACAAGTTTGTCACCTATGAATTGACATGATCCAGAGGTGCTTTTCCGGTCTAGCTTACATCATGCATGATCAGCATCTGTACAGGCAGTTAGTTCAAAACGAGAATCCTTTGGATACCAAAGGCCTAAATCAGGAGAGCCTTTGAGATATCTAAGGATTCGCTTAACAGCAGATAAGTGCGACTCTTTTGGATTAGACTGATATCTCGCACAAAAGCATGTGGCAAACATTATATCTGGGCGACTTGCAGTCAGATAAAGTAAAGATCCAATCATGCTACGATACACCTTTTGATCAACAGGTTTCTCGGAGGGATCTGCGTCTAAGAGTGTACCAATAGCCATTGGTGTTTTCATGACTGAACTATCTGACATATTGAACTTTTTCAAAATATCTTTTATATATTTAGCTTGATTAATAAATATGCCGTCGGATAATTGCTTTACTTGTAGACCAAGAAAGAAATTCAATTCACCCATCATCGACATCTCAAACTTTGTTTCCATTATTTTTGAAAAGTTCTTACAAAATTTCTGATTTGTCGACCCAAAAATTATGTCGTCAACATAAATCTGAATGAGAATCAAGTCCTCACCTTGCCTTTTGAGAAATAAGGTAGTATCTACTGTACCTTTCTTGAAACCAGAAGCAAGTAGAAATTTAGTGAGAGTTTCATACCAGGCTCGCGGTGCTTGTTTAAGACCATAAAGCGCTTTGTCTAAAACATAGACATGATCAGGGTGATGAGGATCAACGAAACCTTCAGGTTGAGCCACGTAGACCTCCTCATGCAGAACGCCGTTTAGGAAAGCCGACTTTACATCCATTTGATAGACTGTAAATTTTTTATGCGCTGCATAGGCTAGGAAGATTCTGATGGCTTCGATCCTTGCAACTGGGGCGAATGTTTCATCATAGTCAATGCCCTCTTGTTGACAATACCCTTTTGCGACCAATCGAGCTTTGTTTCTCACGACTACTCCAGCTTCGTCTTTCTTATTTCTGAACACCCACTTTGTTCCAATAACGGATTTACCTTTAGGTAGTGGGATCAAGCGCCATACCTTGTTCCTTTCGAATTGGAGAAGCTCATCTTGCATAGCAGAAATCCAGAAGGGATCACGTAGAGCTTCAGACGCTTTCTTTGGCTCTAAGGAACTGAGGAAGCTTGAAAACATGCAGAAGTTGGCTGTTGCTGACCTTGTCGTGACACCAGATTGTACGTCACCTATCACATTGGTCAGGGGATGATCCTTAGTCCAACGATGTGTGCTTGGTAAGAATTCAACTTGTTGTTGCGTATTGGACGCATCGTTTTCATTGTGCACAGCAGGCATCTCCATAGATGTACTCGGGACATCTTGTATTGGTGTTTCTGATACTGAAGCTTCTGGACTAACAGTTGAAGTGCTCAGGACTTCGTTTCCAGAACAACTATCTGTAGAGACAGATTCAGCATTAGTAGAGTCAGAAACTAACTTTGTACTCGTACTTGATGGAGATGAAGTGTCAGTGACTTCTTCGGTAGGTCCAGACATGTCTTCAGATATAGTAGGGACCTCCGAGCCTGTACCACTTGTGATTGATGTTGATATGCCTTTTTCAAAATCTGCACATATATCATCAAAGGCATCAATAAACAATAAATCTAACTCAGATGAAGTAGAGTTAGAGTTTGAAGAAGTGGATCCTTGAGAAGCTGGTTCTATTCGGGATTGAATAGAAGCTTTGTCCTTAAGTACGGGTTCTAAACTGTTGTGTCCAGAAGTCCGCGTAGAATTCTCATCAAAGGAGACATTCATGCTCTCAACAACCGTCTTAGTTCGAATAATGTAAATTCGATAAGCTTTGGATGTCAGAGAGTATCCAACGAGATATCCTTCATCCGCTTTCTTATCAAATTTTGATAATCCTTGACGTTCTTTAAGAATGTAGCACCTGCAACCAAAGACACGAAGAAATTTGATATTAGGTGTACGATTGTTGATTAACTCATATGTTGTTTTATTAAATCGCTTGACCACAATGGTACGGTTCTGAGTAAAACATGCTGTAGCGACTGCCTCGACCCAAAGGTACATGGGTAGATTCGAGTAAGCAAGCATAGTACGAGCTGCTTCAACCAGAGTACGGTTCTTTCGTTCAACAATGTCGTTTTGTTGTGGAGTGTAGGCTGCGGAGAAATTGTGTGAAATACCCACGGAAATAAGATAACTCTTCAGGATGTCATTCTTGAACTCCGTGCCATTGTCATTATGAATGGTTCGGACTGGCAGTTGAAGACGTACTTGAATGCGCTTGATGAAAGCGATAATCAACTTTGGCGCATCTGACTTGTTGCGAAGAAACTCGAGCCATGTATACCTTGAGTAGTCATCTATCATTACCAACAAATATTTCTTTCCGTTGATAGATGTTGTGCGCATTGGGCCACAAAGGTCCATATGAAGAAGTTCCAGTGCAGATGAGGTCGATGATTCAGCTTTGGACTTGAAGGAGCTTCGCTTCATTTTGACCAACTCACATGCGGGACATAGTGAGTCTTTTTCGAACCTCATTTATGGTAGACCTTTGACCAGACCTTGTCTCTGTAGCTTCACTATAGATCTGAAATTTTGTTGAGACAAGCGTCGATGCCACGTCCACGATTGTGCTTTGGAAGCTTTGGCTAGTAGGCATACTGGACGTGTGGCAGACAGTGTGGGAAAATATACATAGTATAGATTTCCATGGCGCTCAGCTTTGAAGACTTCGTAACCATCGGGATCCTCTAGATAGCAATGAATGGTTGTGAAGCGGACTTGATATTTCATGTCACATAAGTGACTGGTACTGAACAGGTTGTGATCAAGTCCTTCAACATATAGCACTTTTTGAATCTTCACAACACCGTTATCGAGCATTCCATATCCTCTGACGTGGCCTTCGGCTTCAGAATTGGCAAATCTAACTGCTCCGACAGGCTCCTCCACATAGTTATGCAAGAGGTGCTTGAATCATGTCATGTGGCGTGAACATCCGGAATCTATTACCCACAATCGACAGGCCTGCAAAAGAGACAATTAGTTTTGCACTTTTGCTTAGGCACCCATATCAGGATGGGTCCTTCGCGGTTAGCATCAAGCAACTCAGGAATATCATCTGGTTTGACTTTCACTCTCCATTCATAACGCGGCTTTGAAACCCATTTCCAAACCATCTTAACATTTAATTCCTAAAAGTGCTTTTTAGAAGTAGGATTGGCAACCTTAGCGCGATACACTTTGGGTTGTGCAGAAGAATTAGAATTAGAATTAGACTTAAAGCTCAGTCTAGCTTTTCTCTTATTCTGTTTGGACTTTGGAGGGGAGTAGTATGTGAATGAGTTATCCCAACAGTGTTTGCAATATAGATTCTTTCGGGCAAAATTCATAAACTTAGATTTATCAGAACAAACCTTACATCCATGTTTATCAAAAGAATTACTTTTCAAAATAACACTGTCAGAAGTACAACTATTTGGAATAAAAGGTTCACTAGATAGCCTATCATTCTTATTCAAACTATTGTCTTTATTCTTCTTACTCCTCCCAACTCCATTTCCTTTTATATCTGAAACAGAAACAGGAACCTTGTTAGTCTCTAACTTAGAAGGTGGTTCTTTTCTAGTGCTCTTTGAAGTCTCACCCTTTTCAAAAATACTCGGTGGATATTCAGGACAATCAGAGTAAACAACTGAAGGTTTTGTAGGAGCATCAAATTCTGGATTGGTTCTTACCTTCCAGCTTGGATCATTGAACATCTGTTTATCATTTGAAGCATTTTTAAACAAAGTAATTTTCAAATCATTGATCTCAGTGCAAAGCTCTTGATTTACTTTTAAAGACTTTTCAAGTTTATGTTGGAGATCAAAGTTTTCATCTTCAACCTCATCAAGAGACTGTTGCAACATATCAATTTGCTTCATCAATTCAGATGTATTATCATTCACAGAATTTGACTCATTTGGAATAGAAACAGGATCAGAGTCTGAAGCATTCATCATTTCAGAAAATAATTCTTCTGTCATGGACTCAATAAACTCCGTTTTATCATTTTGAACACAAGATTCATTCGTGATAGCAGTTTCTTCTTCAACCTCTTCAACAAGTAAAGGTTTAGAAGCAATGGGATTTTAGACTGATGGTATAGTAGATGGATCAACATCCGATTCATACTCATCATATTTGCATGCAGTCTCAGGTGGAACTGTGTTGGTGCTTACTGATTCTTTGGAAGGTGTGGTAAATAGTGATTCAAATTCAGTAAATTCGATATTTCGAGTCTCATAGCTTTTATTCAAATCACCATATGTAAAACCAACTGATTTAAAAAGATTTTGAGAATCAATGTCACCAGACTTGTTCTTTCCCATTTCTTCTCGACCTTTGGTCTCTTTAGAAGCTTTAGGAGTACTTGCTTCAACAAAAGTTGCACGAATGTCAGGAATGGATCTGATTGCGGAGCCGAATTTATCAAAATTATATAGATGCTTCGGTGCCTTTTTCAAAATTTCATTAGTTGGCACACCCAAACCTGGTTTTAGTTTATAAAACCTTTCGTCTTTGAGTTTATTGGTCAACAGATTTAATGTTTGCTCAGTCTGACCTCGTTTCATATTAATGTCCTCCAGTTGCTTGATTTTGGTGTAAGCTTCATTTCTTTCTTTATAACAAACTTCAAATTTTATTTGAAACTCACCCTTTTCAGCATTAAGATTCACAAGATCTGTTTCTAAACCAGATATTTTTTCTTTTAAAGACGCTTTTTCAGCTTTTAAATCGTCTTTTTCCTTTTCTTTTTCTTCCACAACAACTTTTAAAATAGCATTTTCATCACGAAAGCTTAATGCAGATTGATGTGCAGAGCTAAGTTTGCCTTTCAGTAAAGCAAATTCATCTTTCATACTATGTATTTGGGCCATTAAAGATTCAATAAGTTCAGAATTGTCACTTACCTCAGAGTTTGCATCTTCGGATTTTGTCTCAGAGTCTTCATCGTCACCTTCCAGCTTTGCCATATAAGATACTTGGGTGAAGTGAGCTTGCTCCTCGTCATCGGAACTTTGATACAACCAGTTTTCTTCTTCAGCCATTAACACTTTTCCTTCTTCAACTTTCTTGGCAATAAGTGACTTTCTTGCATAGTACTCTGTGTAACACCCTCAAAATATGGAAATAGCAACTTATTTAAAATTTTCTAAATACATCAATAAAGAAATTATCTACAACCACAAATTAAGATTTAATCTCAATATAAGCATTCACTCTATACAAAAGCCTATGATAAGAACGGGTGCTACTAAAACCCCCAAGATAGTCACTATCTCCAACATTTGCGGAAGACTTCACCAACTACTTACTTTAGTGCCTAGTTAAGGCTCTACGCTTCATAGAACTGCTAGAACCCAACTCCCAACTGGAACCTGTTGCACATGCCGACAAATAAAAAGGTTAGGCTTAACGCCTAGTGAGCTCAAGAGTTTTCAACATAAATAAGGATGTTTGTGAAAATAGATAATGCAGTTTAATTCATAATCTTTCAAAAGGTATGCTTTGAATATGCAAACGACTCATTTTCCAATAATATGCATTTTAGACGGAGAACACCAATTTAGACATTTTCCAAATCAAACTACTACAAAATGATGATACTAATGTAAACCGCCCCTTCATAAATTAGCTTTAACCCAAAACTCACTCAAAGCGTAAATATAAATTGAACTCTCCATTTAAGAGGGTACGGTTAAACCTTATATTACAAAACACCCAAAACTCGGGTGGGGCATAATACTCAACCCATAAATCAAGGGTAAAACCCAATTATATAAAACGTCACCGAAAACTTGGATAATAAAACTCAATACCCAAAACAACACCTTGCGGTGACGGGGGATTCCCGATTCCATAAAATGTGACGGTCCACAAAGTAAACCCATTTTATGTTGTTATGACTAGTCATATAAACAAAAGTACACGCAAGAGATGCCAGGCTCAGTAGCTTTAAACGTACACCCACGGAAACTCGAGTTCAACCCCGTCGGGTTCCTATGTCGAGCCCCTCATCTAATATCGTAATACTTGAGCACGAAGGACTTATACCCACATTCGGTACCTTAACGTGCAGCACGAAGGTCTTACACCCACATCCGGTGCCTAACGTGCCTCGACGTGGAAAACTAATCGTCCCAACGCCGGACAATAATAAACCAAATACGGGATCATGACTCCCAATGCGTCAAATAAGCCAAATAATACGCATAAGACCCCAACAAGGCTCGAAGTCGAGCTACCAAAACTGGACTATTGTCCAAAAACCCCATCAAAATAACAATGCCAAGCCACAGACTTAGCAACCCATTGACTCGTTAATAAATGAAATAAAAACACGATGAAACGTACTCACCCAACGGATATGCAACATCACGACCAAAAGTAAGATTAGTTCAAAACTTAACATTAATTGAGACAACCCATTTTCCAAATGAACTTATATCCTTATAATTTTTCCAAATGTCTCATAACACAAAATATGCATTTTCCAACTTTAACTGCTGATAAGAATGAAAATCATAAAATGAGACTATAAACATTCTTTCAAGTACTTCACATAAAAATGCAAGTGATACTTTATAAAACACTTCGTTTCATGATGATGCATAAAACCCGACAAACATTTAAAAGCGTATTTCTTTGACCAAAGATCTATTTATGCAATAATACCTCAAAACACATTCATTTGTGACACATTTATCAAAATACCCAAAAATCCCAATTATGGTGTTATACAAAGTTTGTAAAGTTAAATACTTCAAATATCCCAAGATTAGCAAATACCCCAACACTTGATAATTTCATGTAAAACACATAAACACTTTAAAATAGACATTTTGGCATGTACAACGTTTTCACAAATCAACTTGAACTCACCTTGCTAGATTTAGGCTAAATCTAGATTTTACCCCGCTTTGAGCTCCTTTGAAGAAACTTGAATCTCCAAGTAAAAACTTCCAAACCTATATCCATACATATTCAACCACACATAAACATAATCGACCACAAAGAATCGTTTCCCAAATCATGAGCATGAATACCTCAACTAAAACCGAAACCCTAACTCCCATAACTTAAGAGAATAAAAGATTACCTTAACCCAAGCTTGAATCCACCAACCAAAACACTTCTAGTTCACCAAAATGGTTACAAACCTCCGATCTATGCAATGGAGAACAAAGGGTGGATGAAACCCTAGAAAACTTGGTGAAGAAGATGAATAGTGAGAGATGAGAAGCTTACCACCACAAAATACTCTAGTATACTTCAATAGATTTCCAATATCTTGTTAGATCCTTGAATATCTCTCAAAAACGAAACCGTAGCAACTTGAATCACCCAAATCGGAGTTGTGGATCAAAAGATATGAAGAAATGAAGAAATGAAGAAATGAGGAAAAAGTCGGATTTAAGTAAAATTCACAGTGCAGATGCTCGCGGGCGCGCTCAATATTTTGCGCGGGCGCGAGCAATAGTGAAGGAATTCACAGCGCGTATGCTCGTGGGTGCGCTCAATATGTTGCGCGGCCGCGAGCGATGGTACTTCCGACCAAAATATGCCCGAACACTGTTTTGGTCATAACTTCTTCGTCATAGCTCCGTTTTCGCTCCGGAAAGAACCGTTGAACTCGTAGTTGAATCCTTCATCCATCCAGACTATAAAATCTAGGATTAAAGTACAAAATCAAAAATCTTATTTTTCCCCTTTAAGGCTACTGATTTATGTATTAGCTTGAATTGATACCATTCGAAAATCGGGGTGTTACACTCTGAGTTATTTACCTTCTTGAACTTGCAGTCCCTCGAGAAATGCCCAAATTTGCCACAGTTGTAGCATCTTCCTGGTTCATCCTTTCGTTCTTCTCGCTTCTCCTCTCTCTTTCCTTCTTTTCTATCTTCCTTCCTGTCTTCTCGTCCTTCCTCTCTCTTTCCATGCCTCGGCTTGTATCGCATCTCAGACTTCTCTTTCTTGTATCCATCATACTTTGGCTTTGAGTAGAATCTTTTATTGCCAAAGCTCTATCGTCGCGTAATGAGAGCCAAGTCTTCAGAGAACTTTTGAATATCAGGATCTGAATCAACTTCCAGTTCTTCATCGCTCGAATCAGAGTCAGAGTCAGTAACTTCGGTAACTAGAGCTTTAGACACCTTTTTCTTCGACCTTGCAGATGATACAGAACCTTTGTCGGCTATGAGAGCCGCAAAATCCTTCAGATGATTAGACTCATTATTAATTGATCTCACCTCATCCTCATGTTGAGCAAGAGTAGAGAATATATCAGTGACATTTTCTCGAGCCATATTCTTGGACATCTGGAGGTTGATAGCAAAGTTCTTCCATTCTGGATTCAGATTCTTGATGAACTTGTAATTTATCTCAGAAGCAGATTTAGAGATATTGTTCCTCCGCAAGTCATTGAGGATGATGTTATATCTGTTGTAGGTATCTAATAGCAACTCTCCTTCTTTTACATGAAATCCCTCGTATGCATTTATGCATAGATTCTGCTTAGCTTGTATTGAGGCTTCACTTCCTTCAAACTGCCTTGCTAGTTCATCCCAGATGCCTTTAGCAGTGCTCTGACTGTCGACACGATTGTAGATGTCGTTTGGAATTGCCATTGTCAGATAGATTAGAGCCTCTTCTTCTGTCTTATACTGTTCTTTCTGCTTTTCATTGAAGAACTGATAAGGTTTAGGAATCTCTCTGTCAGGGATTTCTGGAGAGGAATCTGTAGCAGGTTGACCCTTTACTGTGATCATTGGAGTCTGTGGTCCTTCAATGATTGCTTTAATGAAATCTTTGTTCTTGTGATTCAGAAACTGGATCATTCTGATCTTCCATTGCTGATACTCGTTAGACATGAGGACAGGAGGTTTGACTTGAGAACCCATTGAGAGATCCTGATTGGACATCTTAGCTGTACGATTAGTAAACAGACTTTTCTGTACCAAGACAACCAACTAGATGAGATCGTTAGAATCAAAATAAAAACCACACTCAAAAATTTTCAGAAAAATAAATTTCCAAAAATAATTAAATGCAGTCCTTTCAATCAGTATAAAACTCAAATAGATAATACTGACAAATATGAAAAATTTGATCCCGAACATAACTTTGTCCCCCTTCGCAGACTTAGCACGGGGGATGTGCTTCGACCGGTATTGAGTCGACCGGAGACTTGTAAAGACCGGTAGAGAGTTCGACCGGAAACTTGTAAAGACCGGTATTACGTTCGACCGGGAACTTGCAAAGACCGGTATTATGTTCGACCGGGAACTTGCAAAGACCGAGAAGGATTAGACCGATATAGGGTTTGACCGGGATTGTGATAGGATCGATAGTGTCTAAGACCGATACAAAGGTATGGACCGATAAGATATTCAACCGATATTTAATTAGACCGATAGACTCTGTTCGACCGATATAATGCTATGACTGGTAAGACTAAGGACCGATAGGTTTTTCGACCTATATGGTGTTCGACCGATAGAGTGTAAGGATCGAGAAACTACTTCGACCGGTATGTTCTTAAGCAGCCCAGAAGACGATGAACAGACGCAATAATCAACCCAGAAAATCAGTACAGACTCACAATCAGATGCAAAAATCAGTCCTTTGTACTCAGAAACATGAACCAATCACAATACAATCAAACTCAGAGATCAATTTCAACTTTTAAGCATTCGATTTGATAAGCATAGTAATGACCGATAGATAACTTATGTCGAACCCAGAAAACTCAAAATCACACAATTCAATCACTTTGTTAATTCTCAATGCATTTAATCAATCAGATGGCATTTAGAAGCATAAATCTCAACTAATCAGATCAACTTTAACCCAATAAACACATTAATTCATGCAATCGATTTTCAGAATACGATGAACAGTAACTTTCACGATGAACAATATTCGATGAATAGTAACTTTAATTTTTTTTTTGATTCTTTTGGCTCTGATACCACTTGTTATCCCAGTTTAATCTAGTTGGTAAATAATCAATCAAGTAATCAAGTAACACAATAATAATCAAGAGATATATATAAATCAGAGTAACATACCAATCCCTTGAATAAACAATGAAACCCTTGAGTGTTCTTGATACCCTTTGAATACAGAGAATAATATGGTTACCTTTCTCTCTAAACAATGATTATGAAATTATGAAAGGTTAACCCTATAAACTAATTAACCAAAACTATAAATACCTAAGCCTTATGGGCTTTAAGCTTAACAGGCTTTCTAATGGGCTTGGGCCCAATAGCTAATAATCTATTAACATATTACACTTTAAACCCTCTAACTTTAACTATCAAATAAATACAGTTTAGACCCTTTAATCTTGAATACAATTATGATCTAACAGACGCTTCCAAGATGGGGTTTGGGTGTGTCCTAATGCAAAGGGGGAAAGTAATCGCCTACGCGTCACGGTAATTAAAGGATCATGAGAAAAACTATCCGACTCATGACTTAGAGTTGGCGGCGGTAGTTTTTGCTTTGAAGTTGTGGCGGCATTACTTATACGGGACCAAGTGTACTCTCTTCACGGATCACAAGAGTCTCAAGTACATCTTTGATCAAAAGGAACTCAACATGCGGCAACGAAGATGGCTTGAACTTCTAAAGGATTATGATTGTGATCTACTCTATCATCCCGGTAAGGCCAACGTGGTGGCAGATGCGTTGAGTCGAAGGAGTCATGATGGAGGTGTCAAAATGTCCCTTACTAGAATCGATGTAGTGTCGAGTTTGTTGGAGAGCATAAGAGCGAGTCAAGTGGAAGCACTTAAAGAAGAGAACCTCAAGGCTGAGGTTATGTCAAAGCAAAATGAACTCTTAACGGAGGATGGTCGTGGACTCAAACTCTTTCAAGGGCGCATTTGGGTGCCGAAGATTGGGGGAAACCGTGATTTACTTCTCGAGGAGGCGCATAAGTCGAAATATTCTATACATCCCGGTAGCACCAAGATGTATAGAGACTTAAAGTTGAATTATTGGTGGCCGGTGATGAAGCTGGACATGTCTAGCTATGTGGAAAGGTGTGTCACATGCCTTCAAGTCAAAGCGGAGCATCAAAAACCGTATGGAAGTTTGCAACCGTTGTCCATTCCCGAATGGAAGTGGGACAACATCACCATGGATTTTGTGACGAAGCTACTGAAGACCTTACGTAGTCACGATGCAATTTGGGTGATCGTGGATCGGTTGACCAAGAGCGCGTATTTTCTTGCGATGCGGGAGACCTTGCCAATAGATAAGTTAGCTAAATTGTACATCGATGAGATGGTGTCAAGGCACGAAGTTCCGCAATCTGTGGTATCGGATCGGGATAGTCGTTTCACTTCAAACTTTTGGACTAGTTTGCAAAAGGAGTTGGGCACTAGACTGAATCTGAGCACGACATATCATCCTCAAACGGATGGTCAAATCGAGAGGACGATCCAGACGCTAGAAGATATGTTGAGATCGTGTGTGATAGACTTCGGGGGAAGTTGGGACTCACACCTACCTTTGGTAGAGTTCACGTACAACAACAGTTACCATTCTAGTATCGGAATGGCACCGTTCGAGGCTTTGTATGGAAGGAAGTGTAGGACCCCAGTTTGCTGGCTAGAAGCGGGCGAAAAGCAATTCGCCGGGCCGGAAATAGTGCAAGAGACGACAGACAAGGTGAAAGAAATTCGAGAAAGACTAAAGGCGACGCAAGACCGACAAAAGAGTTATGCGGACAAGAAGAGAAGACCGGTTGAGTTTCAAGTGGGTGATCGGGTCATGTTGAAGGTGTCTTCGTGGAAGGGGATCATACGTTTTGAGAAGCGTGGAAAGATTAGTCCTCGTTTCCTTGGACCATTCGTTGTTCTGGAAAAGATTGGTTTGCAAGCCTACCGGTTGGATTTACCACCGGAAATGGATGGGATACATCCTACATTCCACGTGTGTTATCTTCGGAAGTGTCTAGCCGAAGAAGAAAGCGTGATTTCTTTATCGGAAATTCGAGTGGACAATGGGAATCGTTGTGTGGAAGAAACGGAGTCGATTTTGGAATCGAAAGTGAAGAAGTTGAGGCATAAGGACGTGGTCATGGTTAAAGTTCAATGGAAGCATCATCGGGGTGCTAACATTACTTGGGAATCCGAAGATGATATGAAGAAGCGTTATCCTCACTTGTTTGCTTAGAGTAAGATTTCGGGGACGAAATCCCATTTAGGTGGGGAGGATTGTAACATCCGTAAATTTATAAGGTAATTAATTGTTTCCTTAAAATACGTTAATTGCACCTATTTGAAAATATGAGCCTTTATATGCATTTAATGATGGTTACTATGTTGTAATGTTGAGTAAATTGACTTACCATTCTTTAATCGTTCAAACCTCGCGTTCGTTATCGAAATTGGTCAAGTTTTGGGATGTTGGGGGTTTGGTGCGACAGTGACACGCGATTGTGACACTGTCACTCTCACGGTGTCACTCTCGCGGTGGTTGTACCACGGGTGTTCGGGTTGGCGCGACTATGACACGCGATTGTGACATGGTCACTATCGCGGTGTCAAGGTCGCGGGATATGTACCGTGGGTGGGGGTCTCCGCGCGATTGTGATACACGACAGTGACCATGTCACTATCGCCGGGCAATGTCGCGAGCGGGGGCCAGTGTCTTAAATGAACCCTTATCAGATTTCAACCTCATTTCTCTAAAACCATCTCTTTTGGTTGCGATTTTGGAGCTCCCATTTCAGTCTCCATTCTTCACCTACCAAACCCTAGCTCTCATAAATACTATCTTTTGGTGGTTGGGTTTTGGATTCAAGCATTAAACTCATCTCAAGGAAGATTCTAGGGTTTCTCAAAGTGCATCTCCTCATCTCATCTCCTCAAATCTAGGGTTTTCATCTTTTCTAGGCTTTGGTACAAACCTAGATTGTGAGTTTACTAAACCTTTGTTAAAACTAGATACACATCATAATCTTCTATTTGTTATTTTACCTCTATGTGTCCAAGTATTTGGGATTCTTTGATGAAATTAGTTGGAAATATTGATATTGGTGATATGCTATGTTTTATGTTATGAGTGCCATTATTTGGGGCTTTTCGCATGAATACATAAAATGGGTACCTTGTTGTGCTAAAAATATGTATGTATGGGTACAATGATGATTCTAGTTGGAACACCATTTTTATGACACATTTATATGCATGATGAACTTAATCGTCATTTGGGTAAGTTGTTGGACTTCATGAGGATAGGATGGTAATATTATACCCACAGTCGGTATGGAAATATGTTGGGGTTGAAATACACCTAAAGGACCTCCTATATGCATTATGTTGGACGAACCAAGTCAGTTCACAAGGAGGATGTAGTCTTGGGCGCCACTGTGATGGTATGTGCCTAAACCTCCGTCATTCGGGGAATTTTCCTTTGGAGTAGTCTCCGGGTGTGTCGGGCCTTGGGATGCTCCTTGTTAAGGGCATCAAGGTATATCGACTCTTGGGGTGGGCTCGATTGGTGCTTTGGGTCTCCCCTTAATGACTCCACATATATTGAACACTGGTTAACTGCTGATAAGAATTGTAACTGTTCATGCATGCTTATTATTGTTCGAATCATTAGGCTTTTTGGCCTAACACTTGTTTGGTGTCGATGTGTATCTCAGATGTTAGCGGCGCGACTCTTAGGCAAGTTTAGATGCTTTGAGCAAGAGCTTGGGGATTTTGGCGCTTGAACTATTGTGGGAAGATTTGGGTTTATAGATGACACCCCTTTTGTAATCTCTTTTCTAGATGTAGAAATTAGATTAGTTGGTTGTTGTTTATTTATCCATTAAATTACAGAATTGTGATTAAACAGGTTATTTGTATATTTCCCCTTTTTGGGAGGCTCTTGATATGACAATCTTTATACCACTTCTCCATTTTTTGGAAAGTTTTTGTTATCCCTATTTTTAGGGTGTTACAAAATAGGTACATCATTTCACCCAATCTTCTCCATTTTCACTTTCATTTCCATTTCATTTTAGTTTCAACTTTTCCCATATCATATGCACAAGATTGCAACACTTACACCTTCTCAAACAACAATCTCTACACCACATGTATCACTTTACTACTTTTAAACTCACAACTACACTGGAACAACCACTCGACCAATGCCACCGTCGACGTGGCTTTCCGGCACACCGGAGTTTCAACCTCTCAATGGGTCGCTAGGGCACTCAACATTCAAGGGTCGGGTATGGTTGAAGCCCAAACTCTTGTTGCTTTGATAACCTCCAATACAATGGGTCGGTTCGAGCTTACACGTCACCGGTTTCGGGTTATGGAACGGGTATGTGACCCACCCGTTTGAGTTTTGATGTGACAAGGATTTCTGCTGTGAATGAGGATGTGGTGATTTATGTGACTTTGGCGTTGGGTGGTGGGAGGACGAGTTTTAACCAGGTGTGGCACATCGGAGTTGGAGGACGAAGTGGGTGGTGATCGATGGTGAAGATGCCTTGGTTTGATTAGAGTATCTGTTAGAGAACGAAAATTGATCAAAAATATCGATTCACTTTGAAGTAGAAGCAGAACTAGCAACCGAACCATTTAGAATTGACCCGTATTCCTTCTCCGCATTCCCTTGGATAACCCTTCCATTCTCCTTTTCAGCATCTCCACCTGCAAATTTATTATAAAATCATCAACATACAAGGAAAGAGTCTGAATTATGAAATCGAAAGGTGTATTAATGAAGCTTACATCAGTTGACTTAGTTTGATTTCTGCAATCCAAAATGGCGATATATTGATTATTTATCCTTCCTTCATTCTTGCCGATATTAGTATTATAATAATAGTAATTTTAAAAAAGAAAAAAAATTGTATAAAGACGATATTAACCTTGACTTAACAAATCGTTTGTTAGTGGAGTTAAGACAAGGGACCCAATCTGAAACAAAAGTGAAACCACAATGACCATGACTGTAATTAATTCTTTTGGGGGACCTAATCCAAAATTTTCAATAACCATAGGGACAAAATTTGTAATTTACTCTTTTATAAATTAAAGTATTTACATTATTTATGCTATAATTTAATAATAAAATTAAATTGTATTAATATAGTTAATCTTTTAAAAAAGTTAAACAATTAAATCATACAATAATATTCTATTTTATTTATTTTGATATCGTTATATGTGTGTGTATAAAAGTATTGTTTTTTTCTTATCATAAAAGAACGAAAAAATGGCAAATGGCGAAAATGGTCTTTGATTTAACGAAGTTAACGGAGATGTTAGTCAGAAGAACCATGACCAAGACAAATTGAATACCACAAGGATCAAATCCACAATAAACATAGAATGAGGATCATGGTCAAAGAAATCACAAAACCACATGGACCAAATCCACAATTCACTCTAATAATAATAACTAGAAGCGTACTCGCGCAATGCAGCAAGATACATCACGATTTTAATGTTTCATTTTATTTTTTTGTTTTTTTTTGTTGATTTACAGTACGATCTTGAATGGTTTTGAGAAAGTGATAATGTTTTTTTTTATATATAAATTTGTTTAATTCAGGCTTAATAATATAATGTTTTTTATATAAAAAAAATTAAGTATTTTGTTAGAATTCAATGATTATCTTATATATTTTAATGACATCTAGAAAAAATAACCAATTACATATTTAATAATATAATTAAAACAATTTTATAGTAATATAATATATTAATTAATAGTGATACATGGAAAGATCTGCATAAAAAAAAGGTCATGCGCATACTAAATTGATAGGTGTTAGAAGTCTGCAGTAGTAATATGTATCTTGTGCTTTGAAACTTGTAAATTAAGAGATTTTTATAATATTGCATAAAATGATGGTACATTGTGCCTAATAACTTGTATTTAAAAGTTTTTTATCTGTGTTTTATAATATAGTATAGATAAATAAATCCTTAAGAATGCTTCAAGACTTGTACATATCCTTTAAAATTTTGTTTTTCTTTAAATGCTTCAAGACTTGAACATATCCTTTAAATTTTGTACACTAACTTTTAATTTATAAAAATAATGCAAAATGACCAAAATACCCTTATGTGACTTGTCCATGAGGGGCATTTAGCAGTTGCATCTAACATTCCTAACGACCAGGGACAATTTTCATAATAAAATACAAACTACACTATGATTTTTGTAATTGTTGAAGTCGCAAGTAGAAAACTTGAGTTTTTCCAACAATTGGGTCGATTACTGTAAATTACTTGCTTAAAATGGAATAGGATTATAAAATCGACAATGTGCATCGAGGTTGCGTTTGGTAAGAACAAAATATTGTTATTACTATATATAGAATGGCGTGAGGATTTTTTTAAGAATCTCTATAACTTCTTCTAAGTTTAAAACCCTTGAATGTTTTATCTTATCAAACGTCGTAAAAAATACGATGGCATGAGTATAATTAAGTGGCATAAATGTACCGAAGTTAGGGAGACATATATTAACATGCCTCATATACATTAACATGAAAAACACTGAATTTTAACATATGTATATATATTTAACATGCAAAACATACTCTAAAATGAAAACACTGAGCACACCTAAAACTTTAACATACATTAACATGCGTGAGACCTTAACAAAATCAACCATATCGTGCCTAGATGCGGAAAACCAAAAGATGAAAGTGTCACTCATTTACAAATATGCATGTGATCATCTCCGTTGGATAAAAACCGATCAAGGGTTCTCAATGAATTCTTACGGGTTGGATTGGTCGATTGAAGACATTTGAGCAACCCAACCAATGACTGCAAGTTGAGAAACTTGTTTTTGAATATATCCCAATCCAATCCATCTCAAACCATATAGGTTTATTAGGTAGGTCGAATTTGAAACTCTTTTACACAATATATGTGTTTGTGTGTCTCTATACCAACATAACTCTACTTTCACAATGATTGATTTTATTTGCTTAACAAATTCACTGAGAAAAGACCCATACCACATGAGAATTTGGTGTAGGTTCATAGTTCCATATGAGTAGTACTCTCACCTCTAGACTTAAAATCTTGTAGAAGACATAAACATATTCCAATTCAGAGAATATATCGGTACAAGACATTATGAGGGGATTAGGTATTTCGGGTTGGATTGGCTTGAAATTGGCCTAATCCATTACCTGGGTGTGGATGTGCACGCGTAAGAGCGTATGAGGGGACGGAATCAAATAAGTAATTTCAAGATGTTGAACACCCTAAGAACCATTGAAAAATCTTCAATTTCAAATGTAAAACAATATTGTATTATTTTCATGGTATTGTTTTACATGTGAAACAGGAATCATTACACTCGACATTTTTCCTTACATGTTTGCATATGGTAAAAATACCAATAATAAGACAGATTTTATTATGCAATATTCTACATTAAATCTCTTGTATTTTGTTGGTATAATTTTTTTTGTAATTACAAGTTATTAGACTAAGGGGTTGGTTGGCAATTGCTGAATGGTTTGGTACAAGATGATTAAGTGGTCAAAAGAATAAAAATTAAAGAGGCTCTTATGATATAGTATAAAATAAAATATTGTTGTTTGGTAATTGTTCAAAATGAAATTAGGACACTTAATGGTTAAGAAAGACTCAAGATACAAAATCATTCAGAGGGGTTTAGAACCATTAAGAGGCAGACTATTTTTCTGTCAAACAAGATTCACCTCTTAGCGATTCAGATGTTGCATCTTAATAGAACTATCAAGGGGTAAACAAACAGCCCCTTAACTCAACCAAAAAGGTTACATCCATCCTTCAAAAAGAGAAAATGTACCTGATTTACACAAAATAACATCTTTCATAAACCAAACCAAACCAAACCAAATGATCCTAGTATATCTCACTCTAGAACAGGGTCTAGGAGATGCTGACTTGTACCCAAAAAGATAGAGCAACTGCTTGTGCAGAAATGTAAATAAAACAAAGGGAAGAGAAGAAGAAAGTAATGTAAATGTAGAAGATATGCACAAGATTGATTAATTGATTGATATACTTTTTTATTTGTGTCAGTCAAATGAAACAAGGCTGAGAGAATGTTACCAAAAGAGATGGGGGGTAGAAACAAAACAAAAGCCAAAAGAGCCTTTATGCCAACCATCTCACAACAGAAGAAACTACTACTTTCACTTCTTCTTAACTTAGGAATAGAGCCTATACTTTCTTCAATTTTACAAACATCATTTTCTCTCTTTTTTCTTTTTCTTCTAGGGTGGTTATCCCATGAAGAAGAACAAGGATCACATGAAGTAGCTGAGAGCCTTTTTTCTTCTTGATCCTCCCTCTCCATACAGTTCATTCCATTGCACAAGCTCATTCATGTTTACAGACTCCGATGAAACGCTCGCACAAACCTATCAACACACAAATCATCTTTACACCCATACTTTACCCATAAGGATGCATTTGGTACGCAAACATGACACGACAAGACGGGCGAGAGTGAGATACGGGGTGGAGCCCGGTTCTCCTTTTTAAAATGGGATGGCTTCAACGCTTGACTCCGGAAAATCAACCCCAGTAAGCGCTTACCAATAAAATTCAACACTATTATTTACTTACCGGGTAAGATTTTAATCCACCAAAACGGTGTCCATGCAACAACTTCCCCGGTAAGTGCTAACCGTGGTAAGAGTATTCGTCCTCACTTACCGGGTAAGACTCTCGGTCATTGCCTTAGCTCTTACCAGGTAAGACTCTTAAGACTCTTGGTCCTTGCCATATGTGATGTGACTTGGTAAGCGCTTACCCACGTAAGCGTTTTGTAAACTGCCCCGTAGGAGGGTTTAAGAAATTGTGGAAGGTAAAAAAAAAACTCATGTTCTCGAAACTTTTTTAAGAAATAAAGGAAAGAACAGAAGGAAAATTAACGATAAATTTCCTCCCACATGTGGGAAAGGAAAGAATAAATTAAAACCCCTTAAAAGGGTTACTAAAATTACAAAACTACCCGACCTTTCATTTTAAAGAATATATTTTGAAGGGTATATTCGTAAAAATAACATCTTTCCTTTTCTTTCTTTCTTTCTTTCTTTTCGTATCCTTCCTTTTCCTTCCATCTCGTGAACACAAATAAAAAAATTTATTTTCCTTTCCTTCCATTTCCATTTCTTAACTTTTCTTTTCTTTTCTTCCCAAATTTAAGAACACATCATTAGAGTTTTAATTTGATACGAGTAGTTTAGTGATTTACAGTTCTTATTTCCATCTCCCATATTTTTGTTTGACGTATTTTGGTTTGTCCACTCAAGTCCTGTCTTGTTCCGGTGCCAAACGGGGTACCAAACACACCCTAAAAAACTAGAAAGGAGGAGTGGTATATGTAAGATCTTACCTGTTCATGAGCAAACTTGAAGTCCTCCAAGTTTAAAGGCCGGATATCAGAACTTTCGCTTAGAGCTGGAATCGGTTTCCCTTCTGCTATAGCCGCAGCATGCTCCTGCCCCCATCATAACATATTCCAATAACATTCAACAAACAACTTCATAATCTTATTCAGAATAAACATGTTTTCTTTTGCCAGATACCAGGCTCGTTTGGTTTGGTTTATACGACACATTTTGGGGAAAAAACGCATACCTTTTTTTCAGAATAAACATGTTTTCTTTTGCCAGATACCAGGCTCGTTTGGTTTGGTTTATACAACACATTTTGGGGAAAAAACGCATACCTTTTTTTCCTTCTCTATGATCTCTCTAATCGGGCGATGTGCAGCAGTAACACATAGATTCTGCATTATAAACAAGTATCAGCAGAGTCATTCCTGTTTCACTTTAAGATTATTTAAACGTTAAATCAAAAAACAGAAAGAAAACCAAACCTTAAGGTCACTTCCAGAATATCCCTCGGTCATGCTTGCAACTGCATCCAAATCTATATCAGGAGACAAATCCTCTTTTGCTAATATAACCTTTAAGATTTTTGCCCTATTGGGAGCATCTGGTAAATTCACCATCAATCTGCAAAATTTAAGAGAATAATACATTAAAGTATACAAATTTCATTTCAGGGGAAATGAATTTATATTTTATTACCTACGGGGAAGCCTTCTAATAACCGCCTCATCAAGGTCAAAAGGTCTATTTGTGGCTGCGAGTACAAGAACTCGTTCCGTATCTTTTGTTCGCAAACCATCCCAATTCACCATGAATTCATTTTTCATCTTACGCATGGCTTCATGTTCACCCGGATTCTCCCTCCGCCCCAACATGCTATCCACCTTGGAATACGAATTTAAGTATGCTTTATCAATTAGTTAATTCAATACAACATTAAAATTCACAAGGGAAACAGCCGCTCTACCCTCTGAGGGTAGAGGTCACGTCTGCGTACATCTCACCCCTCCCAGATCCTGCTTTCAAGCAGGATATATTGGTTTCTTTTGCTTTAATACAACATTAAGATCAACAGAGAAGAAATGTTTCAAAATCGTACTTCATCCACAAAGACAACACTCGGAGAAATTTTGCTAGCCAGCGTAAAAACAGCCTTCACGTATTTTTCACCCTCACCAAACCACTGAAGAAGAGACAGGGGAAAACACAAGTGAGCAAAATGTTTTTTTTAATGAGGTAATTAAACGATCTTTGTAAAAATTGACCTTTGATGTAATGCTTGACATGGATATGTTTATGAAGTTAGCACCAGCTTCAGTAGCCACGGCCTTAGCAAGCATGGTCTTTCCGGTTCCAGGAGGCCCAAACAGAAGGATGCCCTTGCATGGCTGCATGTGGAACACAACTATATCAAATCTCAATTGTTTCAAACACATTCAAGTTTATATATCTATAGCCATATAGAATTATGCACAAGGGCATGAACGTAATTAAATTAGGGTATAAAATAATAAAAATGAAGATTGAAACCAGAAACTCAATGAAGATTTAGGTTGCTAGAAAGCCAAAAGTGTGTGTGCCCATAGAGCAATGTCTAACCATATGTCAGGTGATTCATTTAATCTGAAAGATGTTATACAGACAACTCTGAGGCCTAAAAGACATTGATCCAACAGCAGGAGATGACATAGGGTCAGGGATATCAAACCAAACCAAACCAACCCAGTAAGTCCCATCTGGAGGTGGGGTCTTTTTGTGTGTGTGTGTGTTTTGGGGGGGGGGGGGGGTGTACGCAAATCTGACCTCTACCTCGGAGAGTAGAGTGGTCGTTTCCATGAAGACCATAAGAACTTGAAAAATACAAAAGGCAGTGCTAAAACTTGGAAATGAGTTGTAGGTAAGCAGCAACAATCAACTTTAACCTCCTAAAACCTAAGCCCTCAGCTAGTTAAAGCATAAAAAATCAAAGTGAAAACCTTGGTCAATTGGCCCTTGCAGAAAAGCTCGGGTCTTTGTAGAGGGAGCATCACCAACTCCTTCAATGTATCCTTGACCTTTTCCAGTGCTCCAATATCATCAAAAGTTACTCCAATGTCACTAGGAGGTATAACATCAGCTAGAAGCCTTTTCTCAAATTCATTTTCTGTCACGACATCCTATAGATGTAAAAAGTAGTCACAAAAAATTGACATAATTCAATGAAGACAATTTTGGTAAGCAACAATTTCAATAATATAATCATAAATAAATACTCCAAATCTTTAGCGGCTAGAAATCATTATAATCACCTTTAGAGACTTCTTCAAGCTCTTGGATTCATTCTGGATTGCTTGGAGAATTTCAATACCATACTGTATGCTGCCAGATGGCAATGTTACCAAATCAACAATTGCGTACCCTCCAACAAAAAATAAAAGAAACAGATAGGAAAACAATAGTTTCAAATACCTCTCATTTGAAAGAACAAGTCTTGCATCTGAATCAGCTTGAGCATGCTGCATTAGATGATGGCTTAGAGCCCATCCAACGACCTTCTCAGCACCTTCAATACAATGCCAAAACGTTTACTTGATATAAATAATAATTTCTCTTATGATAGTTATTAGAAAGATTCCACAAATAAGTCTAACATGTAAAGTATGTTTTGTAATAGAAAAAAAAAGTTATACCTTCATTTGTAAGTAATTGATCCTTTATGCACAACGTATCAAGCCCATCACATTCTAAGCCAGTCCGATTGAGGACCTGTCATAGTAAATGTCAAATCATTATAATATATTATACCCCATCCCACAAAATTCACAACATTGCCTTTTTTTCTGTGATATCCCACAAGTTGGAAGGTTCTCATCTATTCGGAGGTCAGATGCGAAATCATGACCTCTGGGTTATCGTCTATCACATTGGTGATGGTTCTTTCAACTATTACTATGAAAAGAATATGCATTAACTATTATGGCTCCTACTCCTTTCATAGAGGGTATGGCAATGAAAAGTTGCTCACATTGCGTAGATTATTCAAATTTCCCTTCATCTTTAAAGTTTCAGCATCTCGATCCAATTGCTGTTTCCAACTAGCAAGGAGGCCCTCATCCTGCAGAACCTCACGAATTATTGCTACATCTAGAAAAAAATCATGACACAGAAAAATTAATCAGGGACTAAAGGCACAAACCTGAGGCATGTGAATGGTCACTTTATTAGGAAAAAGTCTTGTTAAAAGTTTAGTCGCCTTGGGAACCTCCTTCCCCCTTTCATGTAGTCTCCCAAAACTATCCTGAAATGAGAAGAGATGTTCAACACCATTAGGCCTTGCAGGATGTTATCTACTAAGATCTGTACTAGTTTCATGGGTTGACAGTAGGTGGCGTTGTAGACAATAAACATGAGTGTCCCAAATTCCTACATCATTTAGTTGGTTGAACAGAAAATCGTGTTTTTTAGGTCTTATCAACATGAAACTAACTGTACTAAAATACCTTTTAGTTGATCACTCAACACAGACTTCAACTGGACCACAACTCTCAGAAAGAACCAATGAAGTAGCAACAATCATAATAGAAGGGTTTTCATTCAAAATTTCACACATAATATAAAAAAGAAATAACTTTAAAGCTTTAATTTTATTTCATTCACTTTCTGCTCACAAACATAAAACAGAATATGAATAGAAAAAGAGAAACTACAAGAGGACAAATATACACGTATAGGGGTATAAATCTGATGTGCCTGACATAAACAAGGTGTTTGAGGAAATATAGATTTGTTGGATTTTTGGTACCCTCCTAGTGCAATTTTCCTTGCTAACCTTATCACTCTGCAAAAGGGCACTCACATGTATACACAACATCCCATACAGAGTTCATTGAACTACAATTTTTCCCTTGCTTGTGGTTTCACAATTCACATCATCATAGCCACCATACGATATATATTATGGTACCAGGCTGCAAACAGGCGATATATAACAAAAGGGAAAATGGTACTTAGGTTTTCGGGCCTCTTCCTTTGGAAATTGTTGGTTACAAATAGGCCATTGCTATGAGGTTCATCCCAAAGGCTCTCGTCATCACCTAAATGCCCATCTCTTTCAGAATGATTATTCTCAGTCTTATTGTATTGATTATGAAATATAAAGGATGTCTTCTATCTACATCTATGTTTCCTTAGAAGCTATGCATCATTTCTTCACCATCTACATAATAAAATTGTGTTTCTCAACAGCTTTCTTGAGGACAAAATATACATGGATCCAACATCTAGTTTCTTTGACCGAAGAGTCTTCCACAACCTGTCGTCTTAACAATCTCTATAGGTCCTAGGCTGTATCCCAAGACTTAAATTAGATGTTTACCAAGGTTCTTCGGCAGTTTTAGATGATCCCTACATGGCCGCAAGTTTGTCTCCCTGGATTTGTTTAAGATGTTTTGAAGGTTTTCTGGGAGTTTGACTTGCTGACAAACAGAATCATTATTTTGTGTTCTATAGATATTGACAATGGCATCATCAAGTGGCACATCACGTATGTAGACGAGATCATATTCACATTGAAGATCTGTAGAATTTCCTTGTGGGGTAGTTGTTATCACTTATCACAGATGAAAAAGATAGAGATACAAGCCTCATTGATTCCCATGGTCAAAAACACAAGTACAGACTCATCTCTCACCCTATACACAACGAATATAGAAACATGGGAAGGAGAAAAAAGATGTCCAAGGCATTCATTTCTATTCACTCGGTTTCATCTCGACTTTTAGTAAAGAGTGTATTTTCTATGATAACATATGATGACAAGCTAAAATGTAGAGGTCAACACTCAATCACATGCACATTTCTAACTAGTACAAGACATGTCTTCAAACAGAAAAAGGAGAAAAAAAAAACAATATTAACTGATGCAATCTAATTAATTCCCTTTGCACATTGCTTTAAGTTTGACACTCTACTCATAAGACATTAAGAGGATATCATAATGAACCGAACTAACCTACAAGTATTTCATATCAACCCCAGTATTTCCAACCAAAGTGACTAATGGATTTGCAACTTCATATAGATATGCAAGGAAAACCATGGAGGCTAATTATTCATGTAAATTAAATGTAGCATGCAAACCATCTAAATCGACATTCAGGGATGATCGAGCAAGTTTTAATTCATAAAACATTGAAACACATGAAATATACAAAAGACAATGATACCTAATGGATGCCAAAAGAAAAGATTAGAAGGAAAGTATTCTGTCACCGGACTGGTAACAGAAGTTCCAACCAGACTAGTAAAAAAGCATTTCCATTCCAACCGAACAAGCAAAGAATGTATATATTCATCCTCTCATCCTTAGGAGTTTTGGACTAGAGGCAAAACATGTCCTTACCGGAAAAGCCAAATCAAGCAGAGCGGTTTGGTTGCTGCCAAATTTTGTGAAAAGCAAACCACCAGGGTGTGACTGCAAGAAAAGCAAATGAAATGAAATTATTAACAAAGATACTTTAATACACCTTCAAATGGAGTCCGGTAGCATTCAAAAAACAGGTGGAAAGAGAAACAGAAAGAACATATTGTAGCCTGTCAAAATTGCAACATACACCTCCGCATATTCTCTCTCTCTCTCTCTGTGCCTTCTTTCAGGGGACAATGAACTCTCATGAACCCTAAGACATGCTGCAGACATAATTGCAAAATCCCTTCCTCACAACTCAATGATAGATTAAATTTGTCAAATTTCATATCCTTATATCCTAAGCCTAAGCCTGCCCAAGGTTCCGAATTGTACATCAATCAAGCCACAACTTAACTTCATAACTGCTTATCCTATATGCTCCTAAGCTAACTATGCAACATTCATTTCAAACAATTGGAGGCTAGTTTCCTATACATGAGTATTGACAAGCAGTTGCAAAGTAAAAAAGTAAAAGCAAGATATTTTTTATAGAAGAGGCAACCATATGACTTAACAAGACTGAAAACTCTATACAGGTAGCTAACTCGAAAAAAAACGGTCTTCAGCAACTACTGTAAGTCTACAGATCCTTTCACCCTTTACACTACATCTGTAGAGCCTGCCAGAGTCAGGCAACACTATTCTCTACAGCAGATATTGTACACTGCTGCAATATGCTATTAACTGTGTAGCAATGATCTACAACACCGACAAGCAGTTTTATTGTCAGTGTATTACATAAAACAAATAATCATATGGGTGTGTATGTCCATACACGCATGAATCATGTATGCAAGGATAGTAGTATTTGAGGTATCCCACTTAAGGTTTTAAAAATCGTAACCGGGACTCGAGGCGTTTTCTCTCAGTAAGGCAAGGCGTAAGCCTCAAGGCGGTCCGAGGCGTAAGCCTTGAGGCGGATACACACACACACACACACATATATATAATACAATATTTATACAAAATATATAATACATACAAACAGTATAAAACAATATATATACTACTATATATATACACACAATATTTATGTGTGTAGCACAAGATTCTGGATATATATAATACACTATTTATACAATATATATATATATATACACACACACAAATAGTACAATACAATGTTTATATATATAACATTCAAGTACAACAAGAATAGTGACAAAGGACACCAATATTATCTACACGTATAGGAAAATCTTTATTTTACTGAAAAAGTACACTTTTTACTGTAGAACCAGCTGACCCTTTGGGTATTTTAATAAAGTACAAGTTTTAATTAAAAAAAGTACAACTTGTAGGTTTCTCTCCTCCTTCCTTAAGAAAAGAACCGGTCGGACAAATAACAACCAGAGACCTTCGCCTCACCACCGCTCACCACCTCACCGCCTCAATACGTGCCTCCTTCTGTCTGAGGCGTACGTTTCATTCAGCTTACCTGAGGCGACGCCTCATGTTCGGAATCCTACCACTAGCTAGATAGGTCTTCTTGCACAGATGTACAGCATGTTAACCTGGAGGAGCTTGTGGGTGGAAGCATCAATTACACAAGTATTCATCTTTTGGGATGCCTCATATGCTAATTTCCCATATGTGCAAGTGTATACATATATGTCTGTACATATAGCAGAATTCAAAGACCATTGTTAAATCAAATCAGTTTTTCATCTACAACGCATTTCAAAAATAGCATCCTCCAAGAATGTAACATGCTCCAGATAGCTATGAAATTACTTTAAACACGACGCTCAGAAAGTTCATGTTGACAGATGCTAACATCTACTGAGAGTCTTGGATGCTCAATTTAATAGGATAATGTAAATAGAATTGGACTACAGATTTCCCTTATGTTGCTAAGCACCATGATCTTAGGGGATATTACCTTTTCTTTGCGACTGTCGGTGTGAGTTTGTGAACCAATTACAACAACATTGTCTGGGAGTTTTTCAAGCCTGGTTTTGAATGTTGAATATGATTCTGAGCTCCCAACAATGGACTTCTCTGCATCTTTCATGAACAAAATAAAAGGAAGATTCCGACTCTCACTGGATACAACCTGGCACAACAGGGTATGGTCATCGCCACCCTTTAGATAGAGAGAAAAAGATTGAAATGGCAAGGAATAAAATTGTTTTTGAAACCGAAGCCTACCTCAAACAAGGTGCTGATGAGTAATTTATCCAGATCTTCTACACCGGTTGAATCCAAGCGAATTTCATTAGCTGGTAATGATAGAGAGCATAAGAAACGCCAAGGAAAACAAGCCACATCAGAGGGAGTAAGAAACACTGAGGAAAAAACAAGCCACTTAAGCTTCTGAGCATATGGCAAGTTACCAGAGCAAAAGTATCCATAACCCCCATCACAGAGCCCCCCAAAGTCAACCCCATCAGGAATGAGTTTATCAAACTTCACACCAATCTTTGAGAGAGAATTGTCTTCAAATGGTAAGAGAACCCTCCCACGAGCTCCAGAAGTTGGACCCCTAAGGTGAAGAAGACATAGCAACCATGAACACTAATATATACCAAGGAGGAAAGCATGTGCATGTAAATGAGATAGCCAGTCAAATACAAGACCTCTAATTGATACTCTAACAGATACACATATAATGATGGAAGTTGTCAGAACACTGTGTAAGTAAAAGACATTCCACTCATATTAATTATCATCACATAGGTAGACAGATCCCATCCAATGACATCTCGACATAAGATTGTAGTAGGATCACAGGAAAAATTCATGCTGCTTACACAGTCAAACAAAAGAATTGCACCAAGTGAAAACCAAATCGTACCTCGGAGTAGATGAAGAAGAGTATATGACTCCAGAAGCAGGACCTATAAATTTTACTCTGTCACCTACACATTTTTACTTCATTTTGTTAAAAGGGGAAAGCATTGGAATAAGCAAAGATTAAGCTCGGGTATCAGAAGACACTAAGTGCCTCTCTCAGCATACCCAATTTGAATGTTGGGCTTTTAGAGGTTCCTGCAGCAGGGGGGACAAAGTCAATCTCCATTTTCTGTTGTGGTTCAAGGGGTAATGAAGAAGCATTTTCATTTCCTGTAACATCTAATTCACTAGGGGTACTTGCAGTGCCTGTCAACAGAGTAGCGGCCCCAGGACTTTGCTTAGGAACATTGCTAGTGCTTCCTTCTTTCAGTAGCTCAGCTTTCGATGATAAACCCTAAAAGACAATTCAATTAAATGAGTTAGTTGCTAAAGAAGAAACATGGGATAGCTTAGCCGCAGACAAGCAATCCTGAGAGAAGATGGTAGATAATTATAAAATTTTATAATACATCAGTTATCGGAACGCAGACAAATTAAATCTTACACCCAGGAATGAATGGCTATCGAATATAAGCAGTTTAGCCCCATAATAATGAGCAAGTGCCTTTGCTAGCATCTCCTGATATATTTCAGATCCTGAAAAGAGGGGTGAAACTTAAGAGGGAAATTTCATAATAGCAACTCTAATCCAATCAAACAGCAAAGAAATCTAAAATTTTAGATGTACCTGCGGGACCAGAAAGCAAGATTCTAGGATTCACAGTAGGGAGTTCAGAGGCATATTTAACCTGGTCTCTATGCTTCAAGTGTATATAAGAAGCTGCAATAAGCACATTTTTGGTGTTCTCACTGTATAAGGAAGTAGGTAAGACACATAAGATTTGTCAGATACGTTAGGAAACATACCCAAATTCCAAGATGTACACACTAAACATTAAACAGAAGTTTTCAATCAGCCCTGCTTTTATATTTAGAAAACTAATATCGCAATGCAGACACATATAATCAAGTGAATATTGTGCAAATGTTGCTTCCTGAGCTTTAAACCTGCAGCCAAATAATATTAAAGGACCAACACGAAATGTGTGTTGGAAGACCCTGCACCTTGGGAGTCATGAACAGTGCCAAGAAAATGACCTTCAAACAATTTTGTCCTGATAACTGCATGATAGAGGTGTTCGCTATGTACTTTCACATACCAAGGCTTCAACAACAACATGTGGACTAGGAGATTTTAACAAGCAAATTATGTTGGAGATGGAGTGCTCAACCACTAGTTTAAGCATCTACCAGTATGAGATAAAATTATGGATCAACTGTAATCTATCAACATGAATCCATGCAGCCTTCTATGATCTTAGAAGATAGCCAAAGAATTCAACAACACTCGCAAGAAAAAGAGAAAGAGGGAGTGATGGTCAAATATACAACAAAAACAATAACATAATAACTATTTGAAAAGTATGTAAACCTATAATATATTCTTTTGAAACAGGCAGCTTTAACATATAGCATGAAACTGAAAGAACATTTAAGCAGCAAATCCTGTAATAACATGATAAAGTATAAAACCTTAAAAAATATGGGAAGTCGTCAAAAGAAACTTCAACTTCTCGCCCATCAATAATCCCAGCAAGAATCTCTTCCTTCAACATTGCAGACCTTACAGACATTCCTGGTGCTGATGGAGGTAAAGGATCCCTGGTCCACTCCCTTGTTTCCAACGCCTGTTGACAAATATGTTTGCTCTTAATCCCAATTATAACTAGCAGATGACGTTAGCAGATGGGAAATAATTAGGCACAAAAAGCTTTACATTTCCTGTTTCAATAATACTAGGGTCTAGGCTGCTGCCAATAGGTGTGATCTTGCTTGTAGCTCCAATTTCAGATGCACTATCATTAGCAGTGTTGGTAGCTGAAGTTACTTCAAGACCATCAACCTCATCGTCATGATTAGGATGACGAAGCTCCGTACCCAAATAAGTTTTGGGAGCAGTTTGAGAAGCAGGTTTCAAACGAGATAAATCGGGTCTCAGATTTGATAGAGACGCCAATATAGAAGCACCAGCAACTGCTGATGGGTCCCCTGCACGTCTTTCAATATGCAGCATTTTCAGATCTCCACCACGAACAGATGTATGTGTTTTTAAAAAGACATCACATGGTAGTTGCTGGAATATCTATTGGAAGGAACATTAAGGAAAACTACAAAAAGAGGCATGGAAGCAAAAACGAATGTAGAAACCAAAAAAAAAAAATTAACGCATCCCACAAAGGCATTAGATTTCATCGGCTGAATTAAAAGTTTTTCGTCTTTAAAAGGATACATAAGCATGGTTCCCAAGAGGACCAAAGACCACTTCATCTCCCGAATTCAAAACACAGGTTATACCCTTCTTAATAGTCTTCCCATTAACATGCACGGATCCTTTGCTTCCCTTGCTTTCAAGCACAGCGACAGAACTGTCTTCGCGCTGATCATGTCGACAAACAGTAAGTATTCATACTGCAAGTAGACAATATGGAGTTCATCTCCATAAATCCTATAAACCAGGTGAACTGTTTGTGCTTAATGTAATGTGAATCCCTAAAATTGAAGCAATGTTGGCATGAAATATTACTCGGTACCTCATTGATCTTGATAATGCAAAGAATCGCACTTATATCCTTGATCAAAAGATTAGCATTCTTGCTTGATCCAACTAAAAAATTGGTCGTATAAACAGTCATGGTTTGATTCTGCAAGAAACAATGCATTTTTCAGCTCTGTGTATATTTAAGGAGTCCATGGCTGAAATTCGCAATATATCATGATAAGCCCCTTGCTGAAATAAACAAGGAGCTACTGTGTTCCAAAATAATTCATAGAATCACTCATTTCTATTGCCCGAGTACTAACCATTGACGTCTGAGCAAGCAGCCTGCACCAAGGTGTTGCCGTCTCACAGCTCTGATTCTGCTGTTTCCACGAAGAAAATGAGCTTCTCGGCTTCTCCGCTAAAACTGGCACTGACGCTTCATAACAACCAATACAAAGTCTCAACCTTAAACCCTTAATCAATTCAAACTTATACCAAAACAACAATAAGCTTACTAGTGTCAAATACACGTTACAAACATTTCAAGAATTGAAACAAAAGCCCTATTATCTTTTTCTTTGAACATCTTGCAACTGGTTGCCATGTTTTAGACATTTACATGTAGACACATGTATCCTGTGTGTGTAAATTTATATAGACAATTACACACATGTGTTGACTTCTGCACCCCTCAGAATGTGTGCTATCCAAACATAATTTCATTCTAAACCCTATTGAGTTCCGAAACTGCAATCTCGTTTAGTCAATCATTTCCATCACACATTTAAAACCATCAGCAATTACTTACCAGCTACAAACACAAGAGATTACATCAAACAATGCAGAACAACAGACATTTCAGTAATTCACATGCAACAGATACACAACAACAGCAAGAAAAACAACTTACCTTGAGCGATCGGAGTAACCACGGAAGCAGCCGGAGCCGCCTCCGCCTTCCCTGCACTCACCACCTCCCCTTCACCGCTCCCATCCTTCCGTAAACAACTTCCGGCACCATTTTCCGGTGGATCCACTGCCGTCGGCGAACTCAATTCCTTCGAATTCTCCACCACCGCAGGCTGTACCAATTCTTGTGGCGTCGATTTCTCCGATGCACCTCCATTATCAACCTAAAAACATAAAAATTCAACCAAGAACAAATCAATTCGGATGAAACTCGATAAACAAACAACAAAAAGTCGGTGAAACCGAAAGGGGGAAAGAACATTTGGAAACCTTTTGGCGCTTCGGAGACGGGGGTTTGTGTTCAGAAGATGGTGATCGCTTGTTGTTGTTGGTGTTATTGTTGGATATAGATCCACTTCTACGCGTGGAAACCATAGCTTTTTGTGGTTTATGGTTTCGTTTTGTTGTTGTTGTTGTTGTTCGTCGTCTTCGTCCTCTCCTAGAGAGAGAAAGAGAGTCTAGCGAGATAGAGAGAGAAACCGAATGAGACGAAGGGAATAAGAGAGAGAGAGATGACCAAAATATTTATTTTTTTTAGTAAAAAAGGAAATAAATGAAAAGGGGATATATAAGAAATTTTTTTAGTAGACGTTAGATTTATTAAAGAGTAAACTACTATTTTCGTCCATGTTGTTTATAGCTATTTTTGTCCCTGATCTTTAAAAATTGTTTTTTTAGTCTTTATGGTTTGTAACTCCTTTCGCTTTTAGTCCTAAGAATATTAGTTTTACGCTGTGTTCTCGAAACTTATTTAACGAAGAAAAGGAAAGGGAATGAAAGGGGAGGAAAGTAAAAAAAACTCGTGTTCTCGAAACTTTTTTAGGATAGAAAGGAAAGGAAACGGAGGGAAAGAATTGAAAATTTTCCTCTCAAACCTTTCCTCCCAAATGTGGGAGGTAGGGCTGTAAACGAACCGAACGTTCAACGAACCGTTCGTGAACTGTTCGACAGGAAGTTCGTTTATGTTTGTTTATTTAATAAATGAATGAACATGAACACATTTTTTTGTTCGTTTAATTAAATGAACGAACATGAACAATGGTCTCGTTCGTTCATTTACGTTCGTGAACGTTCGTTCATTTATGTTCGTTTATATTTGTTTATATATATATATATATATATATATATATATATATATATATATATTTATATATTATGACATTAATGTGTCAAAGCATTAATTAAATTAACTTTTTAAAATTTCTTTTTTATACCTCCTAAGTTTATCCTTTTTTTTTTGTTATGTTATTTTTTACGAACGAAATGATGAGTAACAGTGGTTGTTTTTTATTCATTTGTATTCGTTTATGTTCGTTCGTTTACGTTCATACATGTTCATTTATGTTCGTTCGTTTACGTTCATTTATGTCCGTTCGTTTACGTTCATATATGTTCATTTATGTTCGTTCATTTACGTTCGTTTATGTTCGTTCGTTTACATTCGTTTTGCTCTTAATGAACGAACATGAACAAACATATTTTCTTAACAAACGAATATGAACACAAAAAGTTTCGTTCGTTTATCGTTCATTCGTTTGTTCGGTTAAGTTAAACGAACGAATACGAACAAGCCTCCGTTCGTGTTCGTTCAGTTCGTTTACAACCTTAGTGGGAGGAAAGGAAAGGAAAGAAATTAAATCAATTTAAAAAATTGCTGAAATTATTAAAATTACAAAACTATCCAATCTTTCATTATAAATAATATATTTTTGTAAAAGTATATTTGTAAAATTGACATCTTTTCTTTTCTTTCTCTCCTTTTCAAGAACGTGAAAAACTATTTTCTTTTATTTATTTTCCTTCTTTTTCCTTCCATTTCGAGAACACTAATGAAAAAATTATTTCTCTCCTTTTTTTTCCATCAATTTATTTTCTTTTCTCTCCAGATTAGAGAACACAACGTTAGAGACCAAAATGGAAAGAAATTGCAAACTACAATAACCAAAAAACAATTTTTAAAGTCAGGAACGAAAATGGTTATAAACAACAAATTACAAGGACGAAAATTGTAGTTTACTCTTTACTAAATTTGTTGTTGTTGCATTTTGGCTACCTCAAGTTTCAATTTTTATACTTGTGGATCCAATTCTTTCGGAGTTTTTTTTTTTCAAAAATATTACAATAATGTTTTTTAGAGTAAATTATGCTTTTTGTCCTTGTACTTTGTTAATAATTATGATTTTTGTCCTTGTGGTTGCTTAACATATGCAAATCGGACGAAAAGTGGTGTTTCCAGTAACGAACGTATTGGTAACGTGTAAGAACCTGTCATTGAGAGTGATTTTTTTTCTAAAGAAAGAAATAAATAAAAAGGGATATATAAGAAGGGTTGGGTTCCGGTGAAAAGTGTCAAATTTGGTGAAAGCGTGAGAAGTGGTTATCAACCGTTGGATGATAAATGAATGAACATTAGGATGAGATGTACCGAGATAAAATGCACCGGATTAATTCTCTTTTAAGCCGCAATCCATAGAAGAATATTTGATTAAAAGTGATCAACAGTTAAAAAGTATTTCTTACACTTCTCACAAAAAATGGCACTTCTCACATAATCTCATGCTTATATAAGAAAAATTTTAAGTAATAGACGTTAGATTTACTAAATTTGTTGTTGTTGCAATTTGCATACCTCAAGTTTCAAAATTTACACTTGTGGACCCAATTCTTTAAAAAAATCAAAAAATGCTTTCTTACAATAAAATATTAAAGTAAATTGTGATTTTCGTCCCTGTGGATTGTTAATAATTTCAATTTTCGTCCTTGTGGTTTTAAAATTGTAACTTTCATCCCTGTGATTTGTATTTTTTTTGCTATTTTCGTCCCTAGACTAATTCCTACTTTAAATATAAGGGACAAAAAAAAGGTAAAGAATTGTAAACCATAGTGTCTGAAACAACAATAAATTGTAAATCATAAGGACGAAAATAACAACGGATTACAAACCATAGAGACAAAAACCATAATTTCTAAATCATAGGGACGAAAGTCGCAATTCTTTGCAAACCATAGGGACTAAAAATGTAATTTACTCAAAATATTATTTATATCACATTTCATTTCGCTAGTATGAATTGAAAATCATTTTAAAATTTAATGCACGTCCGTGTTTTGTTACTTGGATCTATCCCTGCGTTACCGAGTAAAATATTAGGTCAGCATTTTGTTGGGGACCTTTGCCTCCTTCCATGCTATCTTGCATCTGTTGTCGTTACATGATCTCCGGCAACTATGTTAGATCATTCACTATAAAGATTTTTTATTAAGAAATTATGGCGTTTGTGTGTGTGATTTTTTAATAGAAATTTGGTTTTTTATAATTGTTAACATCACATCAGTAATTTTTACTGATATGAAAGTGAATAGTTTAAGAAATTGTATGGTATAAATTCTTAATTAGAAATTATTTTATGTCACATCATATTTTTTTTAATGTTTTGTCAAAACTTATTTAAACCAAGAGAGTCTATAAAGATAGAGAGATAAACCGAATGAGACGAAGGCATTGTTTGACAAAAAAAAAGATAGCTTATAAGTTAGTTTTTTTTGTACATGTTTAAATGACCAAAAACTAGCTTATAAGCTTAGTTTATTGAAAAACTATTCATAGTAGCGTTTTAAAAAGTTAGTTTATTAACTACCAGCTAGTTTATCAACTAGTTTGCCAAACATAGCCGAAATAAATAAGAGAGAGAGACGAGAAAGAAAATCTCAAAAAAAGAAATAAATGAAAAAGGGATATATAAGAAATTTTTAGTAGTAGACGTTAGATTTACTAAATTTGTTGTTGTTGCATTTTGCCTACCTCAAGTTTCAAGTTTTATACTTATGGTCCATAATTCATTGTTACTTTTTCGTATATGATTTATAATTTATTGTTATTTTGATCTCTGTAATTTATAATTGTTTATTATTTTAGTTTCTTATATTTAAAAGTAAGAATTAATTAAAGGACGAAAATAATAATAAATTATAAATTACATCGACAAAAATGGTAATTTTTAAACCACAGGGACAAAAATTGAAATTATTAATAAACCACAATGATGAAAACCATAATTTTTTTATAATGATAATTAATTTGCTAGTATTTATTGATATCATTTTTAAGATTTAATGAATGTCAGCAGTTTGTTGGGGTCTGTTAAAACATCTCCAACAACTATGATATAATTTTCCTAAAATACAATATCTAAAATTAAAAACTTTAAAAAGAAACTTACATCTATTTTTAATACGATGGGAAATAAATAAAATACTATCTCTCTTCTATATAGAGTTTTTAGAAATTTATCTAAATTTAGATATTTTCATACTCTCTCTTATTTTATTTTTTTCTATTTTACCATTAAATATAACATAGTTGTTGAAACACAAAACTTTTCTAAATGACCAAAATTTCTATTATAACATAGCTGTTGGAAATACTCTTAAATCTCACTTTTATTGGATAAAAAAAATTGACATCAAAATAGATGACTGATAAACGTTTTTACCTGTTAAAAGTTAATTAGGTAAAAGTCTTCTCTCTCACTTAACGGGTAAGATTATCGGTGTCTACTATGTTTCTTATCGGGTAAGATTTGTTTGTCCTTCTCATGTTCATCGATGAAATAAGTGATACCAGTAAGCCTTCTCTTGATAAGCGTTTAGTAAATGACCCATTCTACTTGTACAATCATGTTTAAAAAACAGTTTTGAAGTGAATTATAAAAATCATGATGGTTAACTTATCATGACAGTTTTGAATGTCTTGATTCTAAAAATAATCGTTTGTCTTAACAAAGAATCGTTGTGTCACACCTATTTCCTGGGGTTGTGATAGCTTTTGAATCATGTAAATGTTGTACGATAACATAAATGATCTACAACCATGCATCATTCGCAACATAAGCCTTTAAACATTCTTACATCACTTATGAAATACTTGAACGGTTGTTGAACAACTGAAGCCAACTAAAAATGTAACACAATATGTTACACCAATGCTCTAAGTTCTAAAATAACATAATACCGCCTTGGATCGTATCATAACAAAGTGATAACCGATGATAACTACAATTTTCTCTTACCCTTGTTATTTTTCATCTGAATGAATCATGGAGATACCTTGTTAATCCTCAAAATGTTTTAGGCCCTAAAATCATACTTCCTATATTTCAAAATAAGTGTTTATATTACTATTTTAATTTATCACTAAATAAGTGTCAGCTTTCAAAAGTAAAAGTCTAAATTTTCATTTTACCCTTAATTATGATATGGAGAAATTTTCTATTTCTGTAATCAGGGATAAAACTGTTTTATTCTTAATTAAATATTGTAATGATTACATATACTAAAATTGTGTGCGTTTTTCATTGTAGACATTTATTTGGGACGAATAGAGTACTACATATTTACAAAGGAATGATTCACTACTAGGGGCAGACCTCTATCAAAGTAGGGGTGAATAGGCCCCCGCTCAATAGTCCCCTCGTAATGGAAATTTTTTATCGGACATTATTGTGCACCCTCTTAATTTTGAAGTGTGCTTTTATATATTTTTAAAACGAAATTTGAAACATAAATGTGAAGTTGTTGGAATTGTTGGGGCGCTATTTTCCTTTTTAAGGTCATGGGCTAGATTCTTGTTGATAACAAATTATAGTATGTATGTTTTAAATTTCAGTTACTAACAAAAGACAAACAATTGAAAATATTGAACTCAATAGTGTTTTTGGATGGAATGAACAAACAAACATACAAACCAAGCATTCGTAAGGGGATGTTTGGTTGATGTTTTTGGATGAAATGAAACGTGTCAAAAGAAATTGAATTCGAAGAAATTGGAATGAAATGTTATTAAGTTTGACTACTAGTTTAGTTGATAGACATTAAAATGAAATCTATTAGAGAAAATGGAATTTTTTTTTTTTTTTGTGTTCACATAGTGTAGCTTTAGAATTTGAATGAAATAACAGTAAATGATCAAAATACTTTTTTGAAAATTTCGAAACCAAAATCCAATAATTGTGGTTCAAATCAATTGTGGTCGGACATGGTTCGAAACAGCAGTCGACAATGATTCAGATCGATGGTGGTAGGCGGAGATTCATATGGGTCCGGCTAAATCAAGTAGGAAAGATGGGGATAGTTTTGACTTTTTGAGAAAATGGGATGAAATAAAATTGATTTCTTCTCAATTATGATGGAAATGACCAAATATGGAACGAGTGGAATTCAATTCCATTACATGGGTAAGCCAATCGTCTGAACGGAATATAATAAACTTATTCCTTCAGATTCCTACAAACCAAACGCCCCCTACGTTTTAAAATGATGAATACATAAAATGACGTATAAAATGGTGTGCATAATCATCAAACACATCAACAAAAATGAGGCTAAAGTAAGCTTTCATGAAGGTTGGAACAAAATCACTAAAAGCATATAGAAATCTTGAGTTTACATTTAGATGTTTCCCTCAACTATGAAGATAGAAAAGCATGGCAAAAATGAAATAAACTCATTCCGGCATCAAACCACAAAGAGACGAACGGGATGCAAGATCTGCAAAAGTTAAGCCTGATTCTTGGTCTTTCGAGGAGCCAACTGAGTCTCCGGCTGCAATATCCGCATATGGTTTAGATTTTGCACACAAAAACAATCATAAATAATCGGTCTCAATCGAGCTACTAAAAAGGGGTATTCCCACAGTCCCACCGTTCGTAAATAAACGTTCAAAAAGAAAAAATGCACACGGTGTTAAAAATGTATAATTACACACTTTTTAATTAACTAAATGACAATTGTACCCTTAATATTAAGAGTAGACTTGGAAAGTAAAACACTTTTGAAAGTGGACACTCCTACATCCGTCCCAAAATAAATGTCCACAAATGAAAAGGGAGTCATTTTTAAGCATGTATAATTATTACACGTTTTAATTAACTGAATGACAATTTTACCCTTAATAATAGAAGTAATTAATTTTTTCACCTCATAATTAATGGTATAATTGAAAAGTAAACGCTTATTTGTTAAAGTGGATACTTATTTAGAACAAACTTAAAAATATGGACGTTTATTTTTGGGACAGAGGGAGTATTTGCTGCACTGTGGAGCGCCCCCATGGCACCGATCCCACAATCATCATGGCGGAGGTAAATCGTGAACGCAACCCATTGGCAAAGGGGCGGTGCACGGGCTAGAACCCAGGGCGTCACACATATGGATGACATCAACACCTCTACCACTAAGGACAGATGAGCGAAACTAAATAGAGCTACTACTAATAGAATCAATAACTCACCTCTTTCTTCACGGGTTCTTCCTTCTCGGACAAAGTCAGTTCAATATGACAGGGAGAAGACATGTAAGCTGCAAAAGCAACAGAGTTTCAATCATGAATCCATGACCAATATGATCAACTTAATGGCAGATGCGTGACGATTGGTCACAATGTGTGTTAACCGGGTCAAGTTAAAAACCAAACTAAACAAACCCATTGAACCCACAAAGAGGTAGAGTCTGGGAGGAGTAGGATGTATCAACCCCAAAGAGTAAAGATGCTATTTTCGTGAAGACCCATGACTTGTCAAATGAAAATTAGATAAAAAAAACATGTAGTTTGATAGTGTTCCGTTCGAGCAATAGATACATTAAACAGAAAAAGGTGAGACAAATGTGGAAAAAAATAGGTATAAGCCTAACAAATCGATCAGAATATATCATGTTAGTAAGCTGGGGTCCTCACGAAAAAAAAATTGCTCTACTCATTGGGTTATAGGTCAAGTATGTCAGTTTATGAACATCTTACCCTCCACAGACCCCTCCTATCTACACCTCTAGATAGGATGGATATACTGGATTCGTCTAGTTTGGTTCATATCATGTTAGTATCATATTATGTGTAATTTATCACTTTTTGACACTTTCGGTTGAGCCTCTTAATCCAGGACATGGAAAATAATAGGATAAGGGATATATGAGGAGACTTATAGCATAGATGATTTTTAGTACTCAACTATATCCAGAAAGTGATGAGCGACAATTAACGGTGTTCTAAAATTAGCATTACAGGCAAGAATGTGGGCTTCTGATTATGCATGTTTTAGAAAAATGGATACAAAAACGACAAAACTCACGATTGATTCTTCCATGAGCACGGTATGTGCGACGTCTCTGTTTCTGAGCTTGGTTCACTTGGATGTGGGAGATATGAAGAGCATCCACATCCAACCCTTTGACCTACAAGAACATCGAATCCAAACAATCATGAGTTTAGCCAGACAGAGTTGAAGAAAGTAAAAATACGGTGAAGTATTAATTAGTACTTTCCTAGTTCGGCACCCATGCCATGCAACATTGCAACATGATGCAAGATTTTATTATAAATTGGGAAAAATAATAATGCAATTTCTCGTTAAAAAGAAAATCTAAAATATATTGAATAAACTAGAAATTACAAATGGTGATTGAACATTGAAGACCTGGTAAAAGAAACCCAAAAAATTGTATCGACATTGATGTTGAATTGAAGATTATATAACTCTAGTTTTTTGGTATAATTTGTATGATTCAAAGTGTTACTACAGTTTAAATAACTTATATTTGAAAATAAAAAAAATGACAATCATTTTATTTTTAATGATAAAGTCTTTGATAAAGATAATTACCAACTATTATGTCCTATTAGTAGGGCTCAATGATTGTCCTTTATTTGAACATTTTTTCAGTTAGTTTTATGTATGCAATAATTACCGGTAAACTTGAAATTAAGGGCTTATGCATTACAAAGCCTTACATAATGCTTAATTTAAGACTTTTACCAACATGCTTCATATAGTAGTGATACTTACTTCTGCATTACTCTCAGCATTCTTTAGCAAGTCGAGAATGAACTTTGCAGATTTAGCAGGCCAACGCCCTTGCCCATTTGAATGGCGATTCTTTGCCTGTGCAGTACGTCCAACTCCACGACAGAACCGAGTGAACGGAATTGCTTGTTTATGAACAAGAACGTCCTCCAAGTATCTCTTAGCCTTGATTAAAGGCAACTTACGAATAGCATGTGCAGTTTCTCTAGTGTTCTAAGAATTAACAAAACAAAATATATTAGCAAGAGAACACAAATAAATACCCAACAACTTAGAATCATTAAACTTTGTATTTTAAAGAAAAAAGAATACAACATTCATGGTTACTCAGGGTCATTCATCATAAAAACATTGGACTATTCATGTTTTATATATGATGAAATTATGCATAATGAATATACATGATTATTCATGAAGAATACATGATATAGTTGATTCACATTCACAAGTTCTGAAAATATTTATGGCCCTATTATGCGATATCCAGCTTTTGATACAAAATAAGTTCACTCGTTAGGAACATAATTCACTGAAAACTGATCTGTTTAGAAGCATATTAGTATCTAAATTGAACCTTATTAACAAATGAAACAAGTAATAGGATCCACATCGATGTTAAATTGGCTTTTGATACAAAATAAGTTCACTGAAAGCTGATCTATTTAGGAACATATCAGTATCTAAACTTAACCTTATTAACAAATGAAACAAGTAATATGGTCCACATCGATGTTAAATTTGCCACAAAGATCCGTATTCAAAAGTACTTGGACATAGGCATACCTTGAAATGGCACCTGAGATCCGATCCTCTAGCTTTGCAAGCTGATCATATAACATCAACATTAAAACACAAATTTCAACTCACATTCATAGAAACCCCCAAAAATTAACCAAACTTATTCTAATAACTGATTAACTGCACAACGACACTTGACCTAATACCTCCATAGACAGCCATGGAAAATTCGAAATCGTCTATAAAAGAAAATTCAAACTTACATTTGGTAGGGTTCTCTGGCTCCTTCGAATACTTCACCTGAAATCATTTGCAATAAGAACAACTCAACACATCAATTGTACAATAACGCGAACATACATGATATATGTAGTGAAATACGTGATGAATACCAACCATCGCTGCTGCTGCTGCTGTTTTCGCCGGTGCGACTGCTGCAGAATCGTGTGTGGTTTCGGAGGCGACTACGGCTAAGGATCTAATAAGAGTCTAGGGTTTGTGTCTTTGTGACTATTAGAACGCGCGGTGGGTTTGGTTGTTATGGAATATGGATTCGGGTCGGGTCTTATGTACTTTGGGCCCTGATATGTTATTATCATTAGGGATGTGGTTTGACCCAAATTTGATTGATACCCGGTTCACCTGACCCGATCCAAGGTGGTGGTCTATGAGGAATTGAGGATAACAAGGGTGAGCTAAGACGGGTACCCGTCTAAACTTTCTGGAACCGGAACCGGTTAAACCGGTTCTTTATATTTGGGAATCGGAACCGCCGACAATATACATAGAGCATCAAAGGCAATTCTGGGCGAATGCTACCATAGTCACAGAGAATGGTGTGCAGATTCTGAAAACAAGGGTGTGTGACAAACCCTTGTCTGTCTCTGAAGAGGTGATACGCATCTGTCTACGTCTAGACGATGCTGCAGGTATTACTTCTATTCCAAATGAGGACTTGTTCTCAAACCTTTCAAGAATGGGGTATGGAGGCCAATTGGGTGGTTTTAAATTCTCAAAAGCAAAATTTTATACCCAATGGCGTTTTCTTGTTCATACCCTTATGCATTGCATTTCCAAAAAGACTACTGGATGGAGTGAGTTTAGAAGTACCATTGCTTATGCTTTGGTCTGCTTGGCCACTGCCAGAAAGTACAATTTTTCTAAGATGATTTTTAGTGATCTTGTATCAAACTTGGGAAACAAAAAGAGTTTTTACATGTACCCCAGGTTTGTACAAGAAGTTATAACTCACGAATTGACGGATATGCCTCACTTTGATGAGGTATATGTACCAAAAATTCCCAAAGGTAAGGTCTTTTCAAACATGAAGAGATCCCCATTGGACTCGGAAGGAGTTGACACCCCATTATTCTCTACAATGATGGTGGTGTCCCACACTGAAGAAGGTATGGCAGCAGGGTCAAGGCCCTCATTAGACCATCCCACTGCTAGCCAATCCCAACCTTCCCACTCTATATCAATCCCACAGTCTCTACTTCAAAAGCCAACTTCTCCAATCACCCAAACATATACAAGGAAAAAGGTAAAGAAGGCTCCTTCCCTTCTTGTACCATCACCCACAGAGCCTTTAAGCCCTCTAAGGGAGAATTATCCTTTAGAGAATATCTACAGGGAAACCACATGGGTGTCTCCCAACCCCAAGGAGGTGCTCACTGAGGAGATGTTTGAGCATATGGGTGCTAAGGCTGCCACTACTCCTGCTAGCACAGAGGAGGTCAGTGGTAACATAAATAAGACCTTCCCCATGGAAACTTTGGGTGAGCAATCATCCAAAGGTCCCAGGTGCCAAGAAACCAAGGGGGTGGATAGTGCTTCTGCTAGGCAGAAGACTTCCACTACTAAAAGATCCAATGATCCTTCAAAAGGGAGTAACACTCCTGGAGAAGGTGAGGACAAATATGACTATAATGAATTGATGGAAACAATGGGCAACATCAACCTGGATGTTATTCAACAAAGAAAAGAGATAGATGAAATGAAGCTGGTAATCTTGTCCCAACAAGTGCAAATTACCAAACTCAAGAAATTGGTGATGAAGCTAATCCAGAAAAAGAAGAAGAGATAATTTGTATTAAGGAGAAGGAAATCAGGGGATGATGCTCCCAAAAAGGGGGAGTCAGAAGCTGAGTTCCACATGGAAGAAGCTACAGATAAGGGGGAGAAACAAAGGGTTGAGGGGGAGCTTGATGGGGTCGGTACAGAAAGGGTACACGCAGTGGAAAAAGATTCAGAGGTGGTACAAGAAGCAGAAATAGAATCTCATCAAGCAGCAGTAACATCAATAGCAGCGGAAACAGTTAATGCTGCTCAATCAAATATAGCAGCAGAAACTGTTAATGTTGCTGAATTAAATGAAGCAGCAGAAATGGTGAAAGAAGTACTAATTGATCTTCAGAGCAGAAATAAGGAAGAGCTTGAGACAGCTGAAGCATTAATCAAAGCCAAACATGATACTCCCAATGTCACTTCAAAGGCCAAAGGAGTTGTCATCAAATAAAATGTTGAAGTTGTCAAGAAAGTCAGTGTTGATAAAGCAAAAGGCAAGGACAAAGGCAAAGCTAAGATGGTGGAATCTGATCAACCAATCAAAAAGCAAAGGTTGGTTGAGTCAGATGAAGCTTTGGCCAGAAAGATACAAGCAAATATTGAGCAAGAAGAAAGAGTCCAAGTTGAGAAAGACAGGGAAATGGCTCAGGCTTTAGCTGCAGAACTGAATAAAACTTATCAACAAAGTCTGGCAACTGAAACAGCTCAGAAGAAAGCTACAACCCTTAAGAAGTCTGTGGTGGTCAAGAAAGCTGCAAAGAAGAGACAACCTTCAAAGACTTTCCTTGGTACTCAAGAGATAAACAAGATGATAACTTTTCTCAAGGGTGCTGTAGGAGTCAGAAAGGAGAGGTTCTCCAAGATGACATTTGAGCAGATCAAAGATCTATACAATTCTGAAATGGCCAAGCTTCAAGGGAATGAAACTGCCAGGGTGGAGATGGAGAAGAGAATGAAAGAAAGCAATGATTTTATAATAGAAAAACCTTTTCCAGATGATCAAGAAACACCACCAAAGAAAGAAGCCACTCTTGGTGAAAGGACTCTAAAAAGAACCAAGATGGTGGCAAGAAGAAAGTTAACCAAGAAGCCTAGAATATCTGAAGGAGAAGATGAGAAGGCTGCTGAAGAGGAAGAGGCACCTGAGTCATCTGAAAAGAAAGAGCCTTCAAGCACTGATGATGTAAAGATGTACATGGTAGTGATGGACAAAGTGCCTGAACCAATTTCAGCTGAACCTGTTGATGTTAAGCCTCCTGAGGTTATTCTATGGGATACTATGAAGGTTGATGGAAAGGAATACATAAGGTTGAAGAGGAAGGATAAAAAGTATGAGGTGTTCAATACTTGGGCAAAGATTGTCAGAACATGCTCTAGATCAGATCTTGAAGAAATGTTTGATATAGGAATGAAGTTATATGCAGAACAACTGAAAGCTCCAGATATTTCAATTACAAAGTTAGTAATGGAGTATCTGTGTATGATGTTCAAACCTGATGAAGTGGAAGGAGTGATAAGGAATGTGTTTCAAACTATCAACAATTGGACTCTATATGAAACTAGTGGAGTATATGCAATAACTTTAGACATAAATCACATAGAATACTTTCTAGTGGATAGAGTATACAACCATAGCAGACTGAAGCTTCATGCAATGTTGAAGAAGAAGCTTGGATGTGTTGAAAACTCAGAAATGGCAAAGTATCTGATTCAGAGAATGATCAATCAAAGTTTGGGGCTAAATGTTGATACAGGGATCTGAAGAATGGTATTTTGGGAGCATCTGAAGAACTTGACTTCTCTTCCTAAAAGTCAAGTTAGGGGGAGATTGTTAGGAACTGAAGAATTGCTAAGTACAGTTAATGTTGCTAGCAGAACCTGGTTACTACTTATGATGTTAATGCTGCTGATACAGGTTAGTGCTGCTAGTCAAAGATTAATACTGCTGGAAGAAGTTACTACTGCTAAGCAAGTTTAGTACTGCTAAGTAGTTAGTACTGCTAGAACAAAGTTAATACTGCTGAGCATAGTTAGTACTGCTGAAATTAATACTGCTCAGAGTATTAATGCTGCTGAAGGTTAATGTTGCTTATAAGATGAAGATTCGTATGGCAAGGATGATAGCTGGATTGAAGATATTCATGGAAGCTTGGAGATAATGATGGAAAATTATACTGAAGATCTTTTATTATTTTGTAATTATCTTTATCTTCAGTATATGTATAGAATAGTGTGTTTCTTTAGTTGTAACAATTATTCATTCTGAGTTTTAGCTTTGATAGAGATAATCAACCTCAAGGTTAGATCCCTAATTCTAGAGAAGTAGAATTCGTATTGGTGAGTCTGTTCATCAATATTGAGGTTGTGTGTTTAATATTGTAACTTCAATTTGTCAATACAAGTTTACAAGTTGTGATTTTGATTCACTGTTTTCATTGTTTTTCTGAATATTAAAGTGCTATTCCGCATCTTCTTTAATATTGTTTTCTGAGAGTTTATTCTTGTTAAGAATTTAAGATCCTGACACAAACGACTAATAAAACGACCAAACTACATGTAACACCCTTAATCCTGAAGATAGCAATTTATAAAAATTTCTAAATACAACCATAACTGCTTTACTACATACACAAATTGAGAATTAACTTCAACGCTCACATTCATCCTATACATACACTCTATAAAAAGGACGGGTGTTACTAAACCCAATAACAATTACTAACTCCAACCTGCGGAAGACTTCACCGACTACTCACTCTTGTAAGACTAAGGCTCAACTCTTCAAAGCACTGCTAGAAATGAACCCCCGAAAGGAACCTGATGCACATGCCGACAAATAAAAAGGTTAGACTTAACTCCTAGTGAGCTCAAGAGTTTTAACATGAATGGATAAATCTTTAAAAGTAAGGAATTCAGTTTAAAACAAGATCCTTCGAAATATTATACTTCAAAATGGAAACGACACATTTTCCCATAATATACACTTTTAAAGACAGTGATCCCAAACACACATTTCTTATAAAGTGATGCAACCCGTAACTCACCCAAAACGGGGTCATAGTTCGATACTCAATTTATGAAAATGTAAATAATATTTCATATCCCAAAACACCCAAAACTCGGGTGGGACATAATACTCGACCCTTAAATAACGGAAAACAATCCATATAAATATGATACGCCATTAAAACATGGAACTGAAACTTAATACTCACGCGACCATAAAATGGAATGAAATCCAAATATTAAAGCATGGACAATTAAATATCCAAAATACAGCGAGCCGACAACGGGGGATACCCGTATCCGTTGAGAGCGGAAGAACACAAAGTATGCCACTCCTACAACGTTCATCGCATGACACCTAATGACATGAAAGTCCAAGTGTCCCTGCAAATCCTTGAAAAGTTTCACCCAAAGAGACGAGGTACCTTGATGCCAAAAAGGACACCCGAAAGGCCCGACACACCCGGGGACTACAACTGAGGAAATTCCCCGACGGCGGAGGTCTAGGCACACACCCACACAGTGGCACCCAAGACTACATCCTTCTAGTGCCTACTTGTCAAGTTTTGGTCATAAAACATGAGTCCCGGAGTCCAACCCCGTACCACCCATTTGACCATCAAATAAGACTGACTTACGTGCCTATGGATCCAATGCAACACAGTCGACAAATACACGACTACACATGAATGACAAAAGCACTCGAGCCTGTAATGATCATAAATATGCAATAAAATGCATTAAGATGTAAATCATAAATTAGACTCTACATCGAGCCATTAAAACCGGACAAATGTCTTCAAGACTCTTTTAAGTCAACACTGAGCTAAAATGCTCAAAATCCATTCGACCAACAATTATTGGTCCCCTAAATAATGAAAATGTCTTTAAACAACGTTTACGAAGACACATATCTCAAAGACGAGCTTAACCCAAAACCCAACACTTAATAGGATCAAAGGTTTTCCAAAAGGTTTATGAATGCAAATACACCAACATGCATATAACATGGAATAGACTTCATTTGTACAAAATCATCAAAGATGCATAAATCATAAAATATATCTTACTTGTACAAAATCACCAAGAATACGTAAATCATGCTATTTAGTTGTTGAAATGTTCAAAACCCAATATACGCATTTTAAGAGGTTAACACAACCCAAGTTTACTAAATATGAATACTTATCAAAATACTCACTCTTTGACATACAACCAAGTAAAATATATTTTTACTTCAAAATTTACAAAACTTATCAGCAGTTAACCATTTCACGTAAAACACAAAACACATTAAAATAAACATTTTGGCATGTACACCGTTTTCACAAATCAACTTGAACTCACCTTGCTAGATCTAGGCTAAATCTAGATTTCACCCAACGAGCTCTTTTGAAGGCCACTTGAATCCTCAAGCCAAGGACTTCCAAAACCTAGATCCACATATACCAAACCGTTTAGAAACATTCCCCAAACACTATTTACTAAAATCCCCAACGAGATCAAAACCCTAGTTTACCCAAAACCATCAAATCCGAGATTTGAGAAATCAAACACTAAGAAACCATCAATGGAGCATTTATAACTTATTTCAAGAAAGCTTACCATTCTAGGTGATGAGACTTTCCGAGGACACCCATTCCAACTCTTCAATCCGAGCTCCCACACGTTGAACTTGACGAGGAAGATGAAGATGGAGGTTTTGTGGTTCAAGATCCCACTAGCTAGATGATGAAGAATCATGTGGTTCAAGGGGGAAAACCCTCAAAATGGGTTAGGGTTCGTCTTTGGGGTTTAGGAGAGAAAAGGGGAGAAGATAGAAACGAGAAATGAGAAGTTTGGGTGAGAATTCGGACATTTTAGGAGACAGGGGCCGCGGGCGACCTTGCCACGCGATAGTGACATTGTCACTATCGCGAGGGCACTCTCGCGGGGATTGTACCACGGGTGGTACACCCCCGGCGATTGTGTCACGTGATAGTGACACATGTCACTATCACGAGTCACAATCGCGCCACTCATACCGAAGTCAGAAAAAGGTCAAAACTTGAGATTCTCGCATGCGTCGACTTAAGGTTCGAAAGCACAACATTTTCCACCCAAAAGCGTAGGCGGAAAACGGAGAGATTACCAACGGATGACGTAAACTTACTTACGAAAAACCGGGTGGTACACTACAGAAACAAAACTCGACTAAACCAACTAATAAACGGCTAAAAGACAACAACAAATTCGACTAAAAATTAGTCGTTTTGGCCCGTTTTTCGTGCGATTTACACACTTCTCTTGGCGATACATAACAGTAACTATACGTACTAACTTTAGACAATTTTTAGAACAATTATAAAGATGAAAAAGGCCAGAATTTTGCAGTTCCAAAGACGATTTTTAACCGCCCCTATTGCTGCCATTAACCTTGACATAACCGACGGTAACTTTCGAGCCACCAAAACTAATTGGTCTCCATCCCAAAACCGTCCCAACACCCAATTCCAAATACCAATCGAATAACTCCGATATGGGGACGAAAACGTACCTCAAAACGATTAGAAAACAACAATACTAGGATAGAAACTTACTTGAACGACGAAGAATCTACGAACTTGGCTTGCGTTGGTCACCGATTTTTCCTTCTACTCCCTTGATCGATCTTTCCTAATTGGTTCTTCTCTATCGATCACAATGAGTTGGGTGGTTAGGGTTTAATGATCAAGAAGCCGATCAGAATACACGTTCAATGCTAATATAAATCTAATTTATAAACTTTAACTAGGTTAGGCCAAACTAGTCCTTCAAGAATGGCTCAAATCCAAAATCAACCTAAAACAATAGTTCTTATGTTTATCTTTTTGCAAACCCACAACGCACAGTACCTTGGAAACAACTACCTTTTTTTTTCCTAAACTCACGTGCTGGACATATGACATAACCTTTTTTTTAAACCTAAACTAATATTTAAATCTATACATCAAATGTGTATAGGTTTATATATGACGGGTATTATAATTATACTAGAAAATTAGGATGACAATGAATATGATGTGGTGTTTATTAGTGAAAGAAATTGACTTAGTGGTGGGTGAAGAGCATTTGCATTATAGCATAAACTTGACGACAATGATGCTTTGGTATTTGAAGTGGTTGAGCCAACCAGATTCAAGGTATGTATGTGCCATTGTGTCTTTTTTATTTGAATTGGTCTAGCCAACCAAATCCATGATTTCATATTTTGGGTTTGTAATTTTTATTATTGGTTGTTTTGGTAATTAAAACTGTACTCTTTACTTTCTATTTACATTTGTATTCCACAAACTTATTTACATTTGTTCGAATTCTCCACTATCAGAATTCTCTTATGCTTGTCTCCACATATGCTTCCCCCTCCAATTGGCTTCAATTCTCTGTTTCTTTTCATCCAAAGTATAACCCGACCCATTATTTCTTTCCTTTCTTTTACCATTCTACAACCACATTGCTTTTTCATGTCCTGAAGAAGGATCGACAAGAAATGAAAACTAAATAATTAATAAAGACAAGCAGAAGCTGAATTTGGCATTATGCAATGGTACGAAGGAAAATGCAGAAATTAAGAACTAAATATTTTGTGTAACACCTAGAAGTATACAAAGTGGAGTGGTACATATCAACGGTGGTGCTAGCAACAATCACGTCTAACACCAGGTTGTTTCTAATGCATGACAATATGCCTCTTCTCCAAGATTCAATTTTGGCTATCTGTTGCACCTGTTGTGATCAATGTCGTTGTGACAGAATCAAGTTTCAATCCTTCTAAGTTCTAACAACATTTCATGGCACAATAATACGTATAATAATCAAAGGGGGTTAGCTCAGTTGGATAGGTAACATCCTGGGGGGGTGAAAGCCACACTACCCGGGTTCGATTCCCACAAGCAACACTCTCCTGAGATATCCAGACTTTGGGTCTGGTCCTTCGGGGCCGGGGCCGGGACCGGTTCGGGTGGGTCCAGTCTATGGGACCCTCTACCCTGCCGGTTGGGTTCAGCCAAAGGCTGGGGCGGGTCGCAGTGGATTAGTGGGATTGTCCGTAATGGAGGCCCGATACCACTGGAACGTGTGTGCGCGTTAACTTGCCGTTCAAAATAATAATAATAATACGTATAATAATAGGCTATATCCTTTTCAATAAAAAATGATACTTTTTAAAAGATTTGATTTTGTTGGGTTTTATAATTAATATCCAAATCAGACCTTACTGTGCAGGCTCTGTCATATATCAATGTGGGTCAGCTAAAGATGTTTGCTTCTGCAAAAATCATTTATATCTGATGACTACTGGTGGATGCATCTAAAAACTTTGCACGTTTACAGTAAATAATTGAACAAAAAGTTCCACTTCCAAACCATTTTGTGTTTTGTAGTTTTCACCTGTATACTTGTCTTTACACCTTTCTTTGATTGTCATATACAATATTTGATTGCATATTTAATTTTGCTTATATTGTTGGATTTGATCTAAATGTGATTTCTTGATAGATAACTCTGCGCACTTTCAAACTTTCCAATGTTTTTGGTAACCAATTGCCATGAACTTTACAAGTGGCACATTAATAAAACATTTGAGTTCAAATCACATATAATGGAGCTTGTAGGAAGATTTAACATAGATATATACTATTACCTTTGAGCTTGTAGGAAAATTTAATATGATATATAACATTATATGTACTTCGGAACTGTGAAGATGCAGACTTTGTTTAGTTTGGCAAGAAGAAGTTCCATGGCATGGGCAACCTACATTCATGATGAAACACAGAGGCCCCTTAACAGAAAGGCAACTAAGGGGGATGTTTACTGAACACTTACCGGGTAAGCGCTTACCAAGATTATTTATGTTATCCAGTAAGAGGCATAACAAGAACCGAGAGTCTTACCCGATACGTGAAGGAAAAGAATCCTACCCAATAAGCACTTACAGGGTTTAATACACTTGCCAACAATGCATTTTGATGGCCGATAATGTTACATGATAAGAAAAGTGAGGGTCATGTCTTTTGCCGATAAGCACTTATCCGGTAAGAGTTTGGTAAATGGCACCTAAGTTCAGTATTTCCACTAGAATATATATCCTACTACTAACCATGTGAAAGTGCTGCCCAAACCTCAGTAAGGGTCCATTTACCAAGCGCTTACCCGTAGAGTTCAACATTATCACTTACTTATCGGGTAAGATTTTAGTCCACGAAGACGGGTAAGCGTTTGGTAAACAACCCTAGATTGAACAATGAGCCTCCTTGATTAAAAAGAAATCAACTTAAAATGGCCTTAGATGGCCTCCTTGGTTCATGATCTTGTATTCGTTTCTTTCAAGTTAGATGCCTAGAAACAACAATTGGAAGAGCAAAAAAGATATGATGCTTCACCTGTGAAGTAACAACCATATAGAAACCACAAGGTTTGTGGCATACTGGTTAAGGCCTGTGGGGGATGTGGTGGGATATCCCATCCACCCCGGGTTCGAATCCAGGCATACGCAACCTGTGGCCACTGGGGTTTATCCAGGGTTGTCGCTGTAACAGTAAAAAATTTCCAGGGATTAGTCTGTGTTGTGCCTAGGATACCCTTTAAAAAAAACATATAGAACATTGTTGCTGCTTGAGTTTATGCTTAGTGAGACCTTTTATAATTACGATTTTTTTTTTCAGGACATGCTTAGAGATTTACGCTTCACATCTTATCACATTTTAAATAATACAGATGTGCATTATTACATATGATTGTAATTAGTCATGAATTTCCAATTTTTGTGCCATAGACCTCCAATCCTGAAATCCCTAATTCGTTTTCCGACTCAGGTTAGATGTCTCATACTCAATTAGCTTATTTTGCTGCATAAACTAGGTTTCATACATTCTACTTGGCATAAAATAGGGTTTCAAATTTATATCTATAGCTTTGATATTGAGTCAGCTGGTGTTAATCCATAAAATAGCGTTCTTTATTTGTTGGTGGAGTTAGAAACTGTTGGATGCTAAGCAAATCATGTAACACTCTAAAATTTGTTTAAGGAAAAAGTGCAAGAACAGTGCCCCGCGCGAGTTGCCACGCAGGTTAGGCCGCGGCACAAGCCGCATGGTGCGATGTCCGCGGGAAGGAAGCAGTGCTTGGCGCTAGTTACCGCGTGGGTCAACCCGTGCCACAAGTCGTGCGATGGCCCTGACGAATTTAAAAAGGGTTTTCAGCCCCATTTCACTTATCACACTTCAGCCTCATTTCTCTCAAGCTCTCTCTTCATTTACTCCCTCCCAAAACCGAACCCTAACCCTTTCAACCACTAATCTTCCTCATTTATTGCAAGAATCAAGCATCCCCAACCCAAGGACTTCAACCAAGGATCTCAAGCTTCAAGATCATCTTCCTCCTCCATCCATTTCTATGGTTTATCCCAAGTTTCTAGGGTTTTGCTATAAAACCTAGATTGTGAGTTTTCTTTACCAAAATCTTTAAATGGGATACATATCTTAAGTGTTTACTTATACTACTTGTTATGTATGCACAAATCTGATCACCTGATAAGTTTGACCTAAATGTTATTTTCATGAGTATTTGGGGGTTTTGACTGTTGAGATATATATGTGGAGTCATTGTGTTGTTAACATCGTTATTATTGGTTATGATGGTTAATATCATAGATTATGTGAAGATTGTTGATTAAACCTACATGCTTGGGTGTTTTGGGCCTAACATGGGATTGAAGTCATGCAAATCCTTATATATGTTTCTTGCTGGTGCAAGATATGTATAAGGATGGTTAATGTGTGTATATATCTTGTTGATACTAGATATGTACGGAAATAGAAAATATATATATATATATATATATGTTGGAGGAACCGTGAGTATGTGCCAAGAGGATGTAGCCTTAGGTGCCACCGGGACGGTATGCGCCTAATGCCCCCGCCACCGGGGACGGTGTGCCAGTGTAACACCCTCAAATATAGAAATAACAACTTATTTAATATTTTCTAAATACACCGATAAAGGAATTATCTACAACCACAAATTAAGATTTAACCTCAACACAAACATTCATTCTATACAAAAACCTATGATAAGAACGGGTGCTACTAAACCCCATAATAGTCACTATCTCCAAAATTGCGGAAGACTTCACCAACTACTCACATTCGCACAAAGCTAAGGCTTAACTCTTCATGGCTGCTAGAACCAACCCCAACTGGAACCTGATGCACATGCCGGCAAATAAAAAGGTTAGGCTTAACGCCTAGTGAGCTCAAGAGTTTTCAACAAATATGAAATAATAGTTTAAAAGAAAGAATGCGGTTAAAAGTTATAGTCCTTCAATATGATACGTCTTACATGTGAAAATGACTCATTTCCATCAATATGCATTTTAGGTAAAGAACACCAATTAAAACGTTTTCCAAACCAACTACTTCAAAGATAATGATACCAACATAAGCCGCCCATTCATAAATTAGTTTTTAACTCAAAACTCACTCAAAACGTAAGTATAAATTGGACTCTCCATTTATGAAGATACGGTTAAACCTTATATCCCAAAACACCCCAAAACACGGGTGGGGAATAATACTCAACCTATAAATCAAAGGTAAAACCCAATTATACAAAACGTCACCGAAAACTTGGATAATAAAACTCAATACCCAAAAAACAACACCTTTCGGTGACGGGGGATTCCTGATTCCATAAAATGTGACGGTCCACAGAGTAACCCCATTTTATGTTGTTATGACTAGTCATATAAACAAAAGTACACGCAAGGGATGTCAGGCTCAGTAGCTTTAAACGTACACCCAAGGAAACTCGAGTTCAACCCCGTCGGGTTCCTATGTCGAGCCCCTCATCCAATATCGTAATACTTGAGCACGAAGGACTTATACCACATCCGATGCCTAACGTGCCTCGACGTGGAAAACTAATCGTCCCACGCCGAAACAATAATTCCAAGCGCAAGGGATGTCAGGCTCAATGGCTTTAAACGTACACCCACGGGATATCGAGTTCAACCACGAACGATCCTTATGTCGAGTCCCTCATCCAATATCGCAACCAAGGCTCTAAGTCGAGCTACCAAAATTGGACAACTCTCCAAAGACTCCAAATCAAATAAAAATACCAAGCCGCAGGCTTAGCACCCATTGACCCATTGATAAATAAAGTAAAAATACGATAAAACGCACTCAACCAACAGTTATGCAAACACAACGACTAAAAGTAATATTAGTTCAAAACTCACATTAGTTGAGGTACCTATTTTCCAAGTGAACTTATACTCTCATATTTTCCAAATGCCTCATAACACATAATATGCATTTTCCAAATTTAACTGCTGATAAGAATGAAAATCATGAAATGAAACTATAAACGCTCTTTCAAATACCTCATATAAAAGTGCAAGTAATACTTTACAAAACACTCAATTTCATGATGATGCATGGAACCCGATAAACATTTAAAAGCGTATTTTCTTTGACCGAAGATCTACTTATGCAATAAGATCTCAAAACACATTTGTTTGTAACACATTTATCAAAATGCCCAAAAATCCCAAATGTGGGTGTTATACAAAGTTGTAAAGTTAAATACTTCAAGTAATCAAGATCAACAAATAATCCAACATTTGATAATTTCATGTAAAACACATAAACACTTTAAAATAGACATTTTGGCATGTACAACGTTTTCACAAATCAACTTGAACTCACCTTGCTAGATTTAGGCTAAATCTAGATTTTCCCCAACTAGAGCTCCTTTGAAGAACACTTGGATTCTCAAGTCAAAACTTCCAAAAAACCTAAATCCATACATATTCGACCATAAATAATCATAATCAACCACAAAGAATCGTTTCCCAACCTTATACATGAATACCTCAACTGATACCGAATTCCTAACTTCCATAAATGAAGAAAATAGAAGATTACATTGACCCAATATTTAATCCACCAACCAAAACACCTCTAGTTCACCAAAATGGTTACAAACCTCCAATCTATGAAAGGGAAAACAAAGGGTGGATGAAACCCTAGAAAACTTTGGTGAAGAAGATGAATAGTGAGAGATGAGAAGCTTACCACCATAAAATGCTCTAGTATACTTAAATATACTTACAATCTCTTTCTAGATCCTTGAAGAGCTCTAAAAAACGACACCGTAGCAACTTGAATCACCCAAATCGGAGCTCTGGATCAAAAGATATGAATAAATGAAGTTTTTGGGTGAAATGAGGCTGAACCAGACTTTTAACCCGCTCCACTGGATGTTGCGCACGACCCGTGCGCCCTTGTGAAGGGAAAACGAACGACCCGTGCATCCCTCAGACCGCGAGAAATGTGTCCAAACACTATTTTGGTCATAACTTCTTCGTTATAGCTCCGTTTTCGCTCCGGAAAGAACCGTTGGACTCGTAATTGAATCCTTTATCCATCAAGACTATAAAATATAGGATTCAAATCCAAAATCAAATATCTTATTTTTCCTTAATATATCGGTTTCTGTATTAACTTGAATTGATACCTCTCAAAACTCGGGGTGTTACAGCCGGGCCTTTAGGTGTTGTTGGAAGAACAACACCCAAGGTGTATTGACTTGAGGTAAAACTCATTGGTGTGATGGATCTCCCCCATCGATTACAGTATGACCATGTGGACCGAGTCGTTAATTATGCTATTTCATGTTTATCGAATGTCATGCCATGCTTTTGTACAACTCACTAGGCCCGTTTGGCCTAACACTTGTTTGGTTTGATATGTATCTCAGGTTTTAGCGGCGCGACCGCCAAGAAGGTATAGATGCCTTAGATGCGAGCTTGGGGACATTTTTGGGATGCTTTGCTTAGAAAGCCTATTTTGGATTGGATTACAACTTGTATTAATCTTGTTCCTAGTTAGGATTTAGATTAAAGGGTTGTGTTCCCTTAGATTGTTATTCATTACAAACTTGTAATTTTAACAGGCGTTATTGTCTCCCCTTTTTGGGAAGAGCTCATGCTATGGCATATTGATTACCATGTTTCCCTTTTACGGAAATTTTTATTTATCCTAATTTTTGGGGTGTTACAAATCATACCCACTGATTTTGTTATATTTGATTGTTTTGATTATATGCAATCATTGTTACTATCTTGTTCTTGACTTCTCCTACTCTCTTACAGAAGACGATCGATCGACGCTACTAATTTTCATCAGACATGTCTCATGCTTCAGGTAATTGATTCTTCCTCTGGAATCACTGTTTTCTCCTTAACTGTAAATCTTTGATTTATGATTTTTGTCTTTGATTTTTTATCTCTCTAATTTTTGTCTCTCTAATTTTTGTCTCTGGTTGATCTCAAGTAAGTAGTTTAAATCAACCACCTTTCATCTATTAAAAAAATTGTTTTTTGACTACCATATATGCAGTTCTCTTTCATTTTCTTCCATTTCTTATATTGGGTTCTTCTCTTTCTCTCAAATCTTTGCATTTAATCTTTAAAAAAGTGGTTCTTGATTACCATATACACAATTTTATTCATCTTTTGCATTTGTTTCTTCTCTTTCCGCTAAATTTTAATTTATATGTTGAATTTTCAAAACTACTCTCATTTTTGCCATGGATCAAATTACCAAAATGTTGATCCGTATGTTCAGTCTTCCACCATCTCTTACATATCCTAGAAGTTGTCCACTTGTCCTTGGTTTCTCTCTGTTTTTTTATAGTAAAAATACTCATATTGGTATGTAGTATCGAGTAAATATTTCTAATGACTCATGTCAGATCATGGTTAGTTTGATAATAGATTAGAGATCCTCGTCTTGAAATCCTGATTTCCATTTTTAATTAACTTATCTCTTTTAAGTTTCAAGCAACGATATTTTGTGTGTATGGAATAAAACATCTTTTTCATGCATGCTCTCCGCCACTACCTTGTAATCTTTGAGTGTTCGTTTGTGTGTGTATCTTTTTCCATTTCTTTTGGTGTAAAATCCTTGAGTTTATTAAGTGTTGTGTCTGGGGAGGCAAAATTTTGACTTTCACGACCGTCCATACATAAATAAAAAATTTTCATCACAAATTAAGACGATTTCAATCCAAATGAAAATGGACGTACTTAATCCCCTTTTTTTACTGTAAGCTTTTCAAGTCAAAGAAGTCTTCCACTTCTACACAAATTAACACCATCCCAACTTTGGCTACCTAGGTCATGTTTTCTTTGGTTTCACAACATTTTCACTTTCTTTCTAATATTGATTAAAAATCGAATAGCAGAGTTATAACTCGTTATAATTTTTTCTTTATTTAACTTGATTAATAAACTATAGTGATCAATATCTTGCAGGAAGAAGGATGGGTCATGTGTTGTGAATTCAAGAAACGATTAACTGGGCAAACAAAACATGCCGAAGGATCAACTGGGAATCGAACTTTATTCTATGAAGATTCAAGTCGCGTTAGCCCAACTCCCCAACGATGGATCCAATTGATTATATTACAAACCAACCCCTCCAAATTCTTTGTTTTCACAAAGCTTCATGTGCAAGCAAGAGTTGGAAAGAGCAGAGAATTTAAACTTTGATCAATTTGTACAACTTCCACAACTTCAAAGCCCATCTCTGCCATCAATAAAGAGGTCTGCCTCAAAATCATCATAAATTAATGATCAAGAAGATGGTCTAGCCGGATCCGATGGGAGAAACATAAACACCATTAATTACAATAAGAAAAATAAAGACAATGCTAATAAAGTGACCAATTTGAGGGTTCTTGATAAGTTTGTAGCATCTCAGTTGAGCCAAGAGGATAGATACTATAACACCCTAAAAATAGGGATAACAAAAATTCACAAAACGGACACGAGGTATGCAAAATAGCCATAGCAAGAGCCTCCCAAAAATGGGGAAATGTATAAACTACCTGTTTAATTACGACTGTAATTCAATGGACAATAAATAACAACCAACTAATCTAATTTCTACAACTAGAAAAGAGATTACAAAAGGGTTGTCATCTAAGAACCCAAACGGTTCACTTTCAAAGGTATAATATGTCCATGTGCAAAATCCCCAAGCTCTCACCCTAAAGCAAGTAGGCCTGCTTAGGACCGGCGCCGCTAGGACCTGAGATACACATCGACACCAAACAAGTGTTAGGCCAAAAAGCCTAGTGAGTTGAACAATAATAAGCATGCATGAACAGTTACAATTCTTATCAGTAGTTAACCAGTGTTCAATATATGTGGAGTCATTAGGGGAGACCCAAAGCACCAATCAAGTCCCACCCAAGAGTCGATATACCTTGATGCCCTTAACAAGGAACACCCCAAAGGCCCGACACACCCGAAGACTATCACTAAGAAAATTCCCCGAATGGCGGAGGTCTAGGCACATACCATCACAGTGGCGTCCAAGACTACATCCTCCTAGTGTACTGACTTGGTTCGTCCACATAACGCATATAGGAGGTCCTTTAGGTGTATTTCAACCCAACATATTTCAATACCAACTACGGGTACAATATTACCATCCTATCCTCATGCAGTCCAACAAAAGACCCAAATGACACTTATATTCATCATGCATATAAATATGTCATCAAAGTGGTATTCCAACTAAACCATCATAACACACACATATATGCATACATTTAACATATCAAGGTACCCATATTATATATCCATGGGAAAAGCCCCAAATAATGGTACACATAACATAAAAACATAGCATATCACCAATATCCATATTTCCAACCATTTTCATCAAGAAATCCCAGATACTTGAACACATAGAGAATGAAATAACAAATAGAAGATTATGATGTGTATCTAGTTTTAACAAAGGTTTAGTAAACTCACAATCTAGGTTTTGAACCAAAACCTAGAAAATACGGAACTCTAAAGATGGAGAAATGCTTTGACTTGATTCTTGAGGATCTTCTTCAATAAATGAACTCCAAGGTAGGTTGAATGCCCAAGGATTGATGTTTAACCACCCAAGGTTGCAATAAATGATTTGAGGGGAGTAAATGATGGCTTGATGCTCAAACCCTAGAATTCCCCTATTGAAAAACGATTGTGTGTGGGTCTTTTTGTTTTGAAGTTGGCTGAAAAGGGTTTTAGAGACCTGCAGGTGTTCCCGCGGCTTGCAACGCGCGGCATAAGTCGCACGCGTGCCCCAAAGGGTCGACTCCAGTAGCTTACACGGCTTATGCCGCGACCAGTAACCCGCGCAGAAAGTCGCATAAGTCTCTGTTTGCCATTAGTTAAACTATAGAACCCCACAACATAACCAACAACAAACCTTAAGCAAGATAAACATTTTAAGCATATAAGTCCTACATCAATTAATACAAACATAGGATTAACAAGGCCTAATACTCACCTGAAATTTCGGGTGTTACAGATACGGGGTCGGAGAAGGTTTGTGTTCAAGTTTTGAAGAGAAAGAACATTTTGATTTGGCTTGTTAACGATAATATAAGTACCTAAAACATGTTCCAAATCCAACTATCTGCATTCATACATTTAGTATCCAATATTAACATTGCACTTTACGGAACCCGTAGGCAGAGGGTCGTCTAAGGACGACCGATATCATGCCTAGTATATATATATATATATATATATATATTAATAAAAATAAAATTATATATATTATTAATATTTAATATATATATAAATTATATAAAAATAAAATTATATATATATTATTATTATTAAAATTATATATATTTTAGGTTCGGGTCGGGTTCGGGGACGGGGACGGGGCATAAAAAATCCCGACGGGGCGCCCCAAATAAAAACCCGACGGGGAACGGGGCGGGGACGGGGATGCATTTCAGTTTCGGTGACGGGGGACGGCAAACCCGCTCCGTTGCCACTCCTACCCAGAACCGGTCCCGGTGGGTACCCAACGGGTAACGGTTCCAAAAAAATGAAAACCGAAACGGTCCCGATCGGTTCCATATTTTAGGAACCGGAACCAATCACATCGGTTCCGGTTCCGGAACCGGCAGTTCCGAAGCGATTCCGGTTCCAAATGCGGGTACCCCTTCCGATGCTCACCCTTAGAGGATAATACATTATACATTGTCTCTTGCCATGAGTACGGGTGTGCATCAGGCAGGTCAGACTGATTCGGGTGAACAAACCAAAAATTCAATCATATTTTGAATATGAAGACCAAGTATTGGATTTTGGGTTCGGGTATAATTATATGAATATATATATATATATATATATATATATATATATATATATATATATTTCAATCGATTTTGAGGATGATAGAATTGATGAAATCGATAGTATGTTTAGAAATTAGAAAATAGTACAGCCGGTTTGGATTTAGGGTTTTCCAAATTTAATTAAATAAATAAATATATTTATGTAATATTTAAAATCATATATGTCGGGTTCTGGTCGGGCCGGGTGTTCAAAAATCAAGCCCAACCCAAATGCAAATATCCCCCAAAAAACGGGTTTTGGATTTTTGTATTTCAGGGCATTCGGGGTTTGCGGAAACACCTTAGTTTCGGATTCGGTTCGGTTCGGATTTTCGGACTATTTGGGTTTTGCACGCACCTATCCACGGGGGATGGGCGGTATTCCACATCCAACCTAGATATATATTATACACGTATTTATATTGTTACATATAAAGCCTTGGTTTAAAGTGAATATAACAATAAGAATGTGAAATTAAAGTGAATAACATGCTTGTTTTTTATATAAATAATCTATTTGACTCCATATTTTTGTTATGTTTCAATTATTTTCGATTTATAAAACATGGGGTGGGTTTTTATTTTATTTTAAAGTGGTTAACATCTTAAATCACATACGTTAGATCATCTCATCTTCAGTTGAAATGTATTATCGATTTTTCATAAATTGGAGGTATTTTCATTTGAACCTCCTAATATTTATACACTGCAAATACTCAAGCATGCTTTAATTTGTTGTTGTGAATGGTCGATGGGATCAACTCATTCAATAGTTACAACGTAGTTGTAAATGTCTTTATTCCAAAGTCAATTACCGTGATTGATCTCCTATTGTTTTGCATATTTCGTCGATTATGCACCATCTCCGCCACTAATCTCCCATTGTTTATTCCTATTTTGAGTAACACTTAAAATCCATTTTCTTTATCTTAGTACGTAAATGTGATAGCTCAAACAATAATTATACTCATTTGTATCATAATTTATAAACCTAGTCAGAACTTTAACTAAATTAGTTTCACTATGATCATATAACTATAATTTTTTAAACTACCTAATATAACTGAGATAGAATTAATGTCTATAATTTGGCCCAATCTTTTACTAAAAGGATTAACCCACAATATCCGTCTCTGACAGGGCAGTGTTCTTGCGTATTGAACAATTACTCAATTATTTTCGGAATAAGATTCGCAAGTTGGGGGTTACTTATTTACAGCTTGGCCAGTTACTTATATTCTTAATCAGACATGTTAGTTGTCGGTTAATAAAAATTATGAATTATAACATCTTACATTAACAATGACTTGTCAACATATTTAAATCAATGTTTATTTGAAATTTAAACATTTTATATTTAAATAACATCAGTGTAATTTATCTTAGTCGTAAGAATTGCATGTTCTGATGTGTATAATAGCATAGCTCAATGTTTATCATGTATTCGGACGTATTTACCAGTTAATTTTTAATAGTACAAAATCTATTACATCGAGTAGCAAAAAGCAAGACCTATTACATCGAGTAGCGAAAACATGATGTGGGAGGCGTAAGAACAACTTCTTCAAATAGTCGTCTTAATATCCCCCCTCCCCCCCCCCTATTTCACCTTATGAGATGTTTCTGAATCCAATAAATAATTAACGAATAACTACATGCACATCAATGGTGATTTGGGGTTTTACATACAACACCGCATTTGGGAAAGCGAAAAGGTACATTCACATTTGGGGTTTGTGGGTGTAACCTTTGGGCATTTGGGAAAGGGACCAGGTGGGGAACGAGGAAGGCCACATACGAGTATTGGTCGAGGAGAGAGGAAGAGCGGAGAAGAAGGTGAATAATGGGTGGGTCTCCGGAAGTGAGAGGGGGAAGTTTTCTTTTATTTCCAAATGCTAATTATACTTTTACATGTGCTTTAAAAACTTGTACATTCGATTTAAAAAAAAAAAAAACAAGTGAGCATGACGAAGACCAATAATCTTATACAATAATAGGTATAGCAAGAATTGAAAATTTTACCAGATAAATGGAGGAGGTGACTCTTACCAGATAAAATGCGCTTACCAATAATTTATTTTGATGACCGATAATGTTATCCGACAAGATAAATAAAAAATGATGACTATTGCCAATAAACACTTATCCGATAAATGTTTGGTTAAATTACAGAAAATGTAACCATAAAAAATATGGAGTTTATTTTCGGGGTGTTTAAGAAAACCGGAAAACCGAGCCAAGCCATTTGATATGAAACATAAAAAACCATTAAGCAAAAAACAAAAACAAAAACCAAAAAATTTGGGTATTCACGAAACATTTTTATTTTGAAAATTAGTACCCGTGAACACCTGAACCGAACCGGATATAATATAATATAATATAATATTTTATTTATTTATTTATTAACCTAAAGTTAAAAAGAGTAAAAGTCATTTATTTTTTACTGTCAAACATTACGATGGATGATTAAATTCGACAGTATGAAGTTGTGAATAAGTCAACAATAACCGAAAATGAATGTTTTTAAACAACTAAGCTTATTTTAATTTGTAGCAACCTCGAGTATTTTGTTTATTTGTTGTGTAATTGTTTTAAATATTATATTTAAGTATCATTTTTATATTGCAATTATAAATTCGGCTAATCGTGAACTGAACCACGGGTAACCGCTTTATATCGGTTCGGATTGGTGTGGTTCAGATCAACCTACAGTTCAACTTCGATTCATGTAACAAAGTATCTGTTATATAGGCATTGTTTGGCAAAAAAAAGCTAGTTTTTTTGTATATGTTTGGATTACCATAAACTAACTTATTGAAAAACTACTCATAATAGCGTTCTGAAAAACTAGTTTATCAGCTACCAGTTAGCTTATAAGCTAGTTTGCCAAACATAGCCATAATTTTGTTTACATTTTCCTTACTAACTGAAACGAATAAAAAATACCCCTAATTTAATTTGGGGAATTCTATCCCCACCCCCTGCAACTTTTTAAAAAAACCATATTATACACTCATAATTGTATTTTTTTCTATTTTTTAATTTAAAGTTATAATTTTGGTCCCTGAACTTTTTTTATTTATTTACTTTATACATTTTGGTTTTATATTTTACGTTTTACATTTTTATTACATTAACACATATAAGCGTATATTAAATAAAACACGTTAAAAAAGTAATTTTTAATTTTAACAAATAACACCATTATAGTCGTCTCGTCGATACCTTCAAAATGAACCCAATATTGAATATTTTTTATTTAATTATATTATTATATGTAATATATTGTACCTTGGTTAATCGATTTTTTTTTGAAAAAAGAGAAAACGCAACACATCGAACGTAAGTTTTTAACATAAAAGTAATAAACATAAGAACTATATTGCGTATTTTTTTTATTCCAACAAATTCCAACTTTGATTATTCATTTAAATCAACATAGTCACGAGTACGAGTACGCTCTATATGTTCTTCATACATATCTAATCTACGTTGGCATGGGATAATCCACGACATTGCATCTGGAAGTGCATGATGTGTCCAATGGTGTATGAGTGTGGGCATTGGGTAATCTCCTTTTAGTACCACCTTTATGTAATGATTACCATTAACATGCACTATTACAATTGACTTGTCATGGGATGATGTTAGGGCTATCTTGATAGTTAAATAGAAGTTCAGGGTAATTTGTGACAAGTTGTAATTGTTGTTAGCTTGTTGGGCCTTAAAGCCCATAAGCCCTTTAGGCCTGCGAGCACGAGTATTTAAAGTTATTTTCTACTTCATTTGTTAGAGTTAGAGATTCATTATTCAGTTTACTAGTTGTTAGGTTTACATACTATTATCAGAAATTCTCTCTGTAAACCTTAGCCCTTTGAAGTTTATATCAATCATATGACTAGTTGCTGTGGACAATATATTGTTCATCATTGTGCTTATATCTGCTGATTGCACTGAAACTGGGATCTACAATTGGTATCAGAGCAGATAGGCAAAAGGTTTGATCCAGAAAAAGGTTTGTCTAAAACCCTATTTTTTTGTGTTAATCGCGTATATGTGTTTTAGGTGTTTATTAATCTTGTTTATCGATCGAATCTGCTTCTGAGTTGTGTTTATTCGGTCTTAGTGTGTTTGGTTTTTGCTTGATTTGTTAATTCCTTCGATCAAAGGATCGAAGGATCTGTGGTTGCATTCGATCGAACCCAGAAATTCTTCGGGTTCTTCGGATTCTTCGTGTTCTTCGGGGTTGTTTGTGTTTATCTTTTAGTTAAGCCTTTCGACCGGACACTTGTGCTCCGGTCAAACCCCTTCGACCGAATAGAAGTGATCCGGTCTTGTCCCTTCGACCGAATACCCTTCGATCGAATAGAGGTGATCCGGTCTTGTCACTTCGACCGAATAGGGTCCTCCGGTCTTGTCCTTTCGACCGGATACTTGTTTCCCCGGTCGTTTCATTCGACCGGATACTTGTTCCTCGGTCGATTCATTCGACCGTATAAGTGTATGACCGGACGTGTCCTTTGACCGGATACTTACTACCCCCGGGCATACCTTCGACCGGATATTTGTTTGACCTGATTTTCTGTTTAAAGTGTTTTAGTTGTGTTTCTTCTATTTTATTGTATTTGGATCATTCTGTTTGCCTAACGATCATTACAGTGCTATTAAGTTAAGAAGTAAAGATGAACTCAAGGGATGCTCTAGCCATCGGTTCTGACCAAAAGCCCCCGGTGCTCTTTCGGGGAGAGTACCCTCAGTGGCATGACCGATTTATGAACTTTATAGAAGCAAAATCCAACTATGAAGATATATACAAATGCCTGACTGAGGGTCCACAAGATTGGCCAATGAAAGTGGTACCGGCAAACCCAGCTGAAGGTTGGCCAGAGCGCCAGATCCGGAAAACTGTTGGTGATTTTACTAACAGAGAAAAGGAATTGTACACGGCAGAAAAGCTGGCAAAATCATATCTTCTTCAAAGTCTACCGAATGACATCTATGCTTGTATAGATAGCTTCAAAGACTCGTCGAAGAAGATGTGGGACCAAATAGAGAAGATGATGATGGGAAGCCACATCAATAACCAGCTAAAGGTGACAAACTGTATCACCAGATATGATGGGTTTAAAGCACGAAAGGGTGAAACGCTGACGGAAACCTACGAAAGGTTTAATATGCTTCTAAATGATCTTCAGAAAAATAAGATCACAAAGACGAACACGGAAAACAACATCAAGTTTATGAACAACTTGCAGCCTGAGTGGAAACCGTTCGTCTCCCATATTCGCCACACTCAAACCTTGGAGAAGCTGTACCTTCACGAACTCTATGAAATGCTGCTCCAAGACGAAGAGGAAGTGATGGAACTTCTTGGGAAAGCAGAAGAAAAGCCAGCAACTGATCAAATAGCTCTCGTATCTGAGAGAAGAGGCAAATCCGTCAGCCGATCATCTGGAAAAGAACCCGTGCTGAGTGATTCTGAACCTGAAGATCCCGATAGCGATTCGGATCCAGAACTTGCCAAGATGAAAGAAGCAATGGTGTTTCTCACTCAAGCATTTCAAAAGAGGAAGTTTTTCACCAAGACTTCCAATAAACAAAGAGATTCTACTCGTCGTGATCATCGAGACAAGTCTGAAGGTAACAGTCGTTTTGAAGCTGGTAAGAAGCCTGACAAGAGACATGAAGAAAAGCCTAAAGACGAACCGATCAAATGTTACAATTGTGGTCGGTTAGGTCATTTCGCCAGAGATTGTCGCAAGCCAATTGTGCGCAACGCCGACTACTATCGAGCCAAGCTGCTTCTTGCCAAAGAAAAGGAAGCTGGTAAAGCTCTAATGGCTGAAGACGATTACTGGCTACAAGTGTCGGATGAAGAACCCGAGGATGCTGAAGCTCATCTGTGCTTCATGGGCAACCATTCATCACCATCTGATACTGATGAAGACGATAACAATGCTCCTTGCCAGGTATGTACCCCTTTTCATGAAGCTTTACTTGATCAGATGCAACTATCTATGAACAAACTTGACTCTTACAAGCTGCTGTTAAAAGAAAAAGAACAACTTCTATCTTCTCTGGAAAACCGTGTCACTAAGCAGTCTGACTTTATGGAAAATCAAAGCTTAGAAATTGCTAGCTATATGTGCACTATTTCTAATTTAAGAGAAGAAAATGTGAGGTGTTCAACAGAGTCACAAAGTCTAATGACCAAAGTAGATGACCTGACCGATAAGCTCCGTATGTATGAGTCCGAGAAAATTGATTTGTTAAATCAAAACGTGGCTTACAAAAATGAGAACATAAGGTTATCCGATCAGCTAGAAGAGCTTGAAAAGAAACTTTATAAATTGGGTCAATCTGATCAAACGTTAAAGCTAATCGCTCCAAAAGAACCAAAGTACGGAAATGCGGGCATCGGGTACGAAAACCCTGATTATTTAAACAAGGCTTTATCCAAAGTTCCTACTTTATATGCATCTGAATTTTTTGGATTAGATAAAATCTTTCCTGAATATAAGATAAATTGGACCACACCCACTGAGGAGGAAGACCTTGAAGATAAGTTGAGAAGGGAAAACTCTGTTCTTTCTAAAAGGACATTTCCTTTTGTTTATGATACTTTAAATGCTTCTTATAATACTGACAAACCCCGTTTCCTGTCATCCGATTTTTTCCATAGTTACTCTCAAGCTGAACTAGATACAAAAACCGTTAAAACTGAGGAGGAACCTCTAGCTCCCAAGGTTTATGTTCCTACTCTGCTTTTAGAAAAGAAACTTGTTCAGCTAGAGGAATCGTATGCACTAGAAAGGGAAAATTTTCAAAAGGAAAAGCAAAGTCTTTTATCTCAAATTGAGTGTCTCAGTTCCAACAAAAAGGAAACCATGTCGGAAGAAGATAAAGAATATTATCAAACAGAAATAAAGAAGTTACACTCACAACTGGCTGCTATGACAGCAGATAATCTGAAAGTGCAACTTCACAAGGTTGACCCTCATGCTCAGCCTTCCATTCTCCAAAGAGAGTTATCGTCTCTGTCTGAAAACTCTTATTCTTCTTCTGACACATCTTCCTGCAAAGCTTTTATGGGTGACTTGTCACCGATTATTTCAAACAAAGGAAAAGAGCCTCAAAGATTTGAATCAGATCAGTGTTCTGACTGTAAAAATGCTTCCGCTTATGATTTGCACTCAATAAACTCTTCCAATGTTCTGAAGTCCTCATGTGATAAGGTCTTTTCTGATGAGGAATTTGAATTTTCCGCATTCTTGAATTCTGAGGTGTGTTTAGATAGCAATTTGAGCCAATTTGACTTTAATCCTTCTCTACCTAGCCATGTTGATTTTTTAAATGAGTCATGTGCGCCTCCGGTCAATTTTCATAAGGGTGAATGTTCTACATCTGCCTCGCAAAAACCTTCTGTGAACATTCCTTCAAAACCTTCCAAGTCAAAATCTAAAAGGCGTTCACAGAAGAAGAAAACGACCGGTCGCTCTCAATTGTCACAATCATCAATTTTCAAATCCTCTGACTATGGGTTTAACGGCATTTCAGATACGTATGGTCGGCGGAAAGGAGTGAAATATGCTTGGGTAGCTAAGAAGTCAAAAGAAAGCTCGGCAACATCAGAATTAGTTGATCCAGTGTTAAAGTCTAGAAAGAACAATAACAATCATGATATTTTCATTTCTAAACCTCTAGTTGATTGTAATGGAACTTTTCCTTTAAAAGTTTATTCAATTCCGCAATTACTTCAACTGTCGCATGATTGTTTGTGTTGTTATCATTGTGGATCAAATGTTTTTGTTGATAGCCGTTATGCCTCTGATTGGTTTGGTTCATATCATATTGCTACTAATAATTCTCATAGTAATGTTTCCCGTGAAAGACAAAGACCCAATTATAAACGGGTCTCTAAGGCGGGTGTTAAATCTAACCCCAAAGGACCCATTTACGAATGGGTACCTAAAAAGAAATAACCTGTTTTGCAGGACGGTCATGTGTGGTAGAACGTCGAAACAGAACTCTTGTCGAAGCAGCTCGCACGATGTTATCTCATTCCAAGCTACCACTATTTCTTTGGGCAGAAGCTGTTGCTACCGCCTGCTATACTCAAAATCGGTCTATCATTAACAAGCGGTTCAACAAGACTCCGTACGAGATCATCAACAAACGTATTCCGAACATCAACTACTTTCATGCCTTCGGATGCACCTGCTTTGTCTTAAATGATAAGGATGATCTTGGCAAATTCAGTCCCAAAGCGGATGAAGGAGTGTTCATCGGCTACTCTCAGCAGGCAAAAGCCTATCGTGTCTACAACAAACGGACGAAGACCGTCGTTGAAAGCGTGAACGTGACTTTTGACGAAACCCCTGAGATGGTTTCTGAGCATCTCAGTTCAGAACCCGCGCTTACTGGTGTGTTAGCTTCTGGACAATTTCGTTCGGAAGCTACACAATCTCCAGTGGATCCACATCATGCGTCTACGTCAAGAGCACATCTTTCTGATTTGGATTTACTGTTTGAATTCTTTTATAATGACTTATTTAATGTTCAATCTAATTCTAAGTCATGTGACAGGAATACTGCTCAAGCACCAGAAGTGACACAAGTCACTGGCCCTACCAACTCTGGAGGTCCATCCTCGCCTGGTGCTCCATCCTCTACTGCCAATGATCAAGCTTCCCCAACCTCAAGTTCTAGAAATCCTCTTACTCAAGTTCTTGATGCCGGTGCTCCTGAACCGACTCCTGTTGAAGGTGCCCTCGATGTTCCCTCTCCGGCAATCCCGGAACCTCCCATCGTTTCATCTCCAGCTGAATCGTCCTCCACTCCTTGTTCGACTCCCACTAAGAAGCTTCCACCTCACAGTCCGTCATCCCTCGAGGCAGTTCAGGATTTACCCCCAGGTGGTCATGAGGATTCCTATACCTCCCATCAGACATATCAACCGCATCCACACACCACCAAGTGGACTTGAGCACACCCCCTTCATCAGATCATTGGTGATCCCTCCACACCAGTTCAAACCAGATCAACCACCGCTAATGACTGTTTATTTTCCTCGTTCCTCAGCCGTATCGAACCTTCCACTGTCTCTGAAGCGCTGAATGATCCGGACTGGGTAATTGCTATGCAAGAGGAACTCAACCAATTTGAGACCCTCAAAGTATGGCGCCTAGTTCCCCGACCTAAGAACAAGACGGTGATAGGGACTAAATGGATTTTTAAGAACAAGAAGGACGAAAACGGCATCATTGTTCGGAACAAAGCGCGTCTAGTGGCTAAAGGATATCGCCAGCAAGAAGGAATTGATTACGATGAGACGTTTGCACCGGTTGCTCGCATTGAAGCGATCCGCATGTTCCTCGCCTACGCCGCTCACAAGAATTTCATCGTCTTTCAAATGGACGTGAAATCCGCGTTCCTCAACGGCGTGCTCAAGGAGGAAGTCTATGTCTCGCAACCCGAAGGCTTCGTGAGTACTGAAAATCCACATTACGTCTACTTTCTTGACAAGGCCCTCTACGGTCTTAAGCAAGCGCCACGAGCCTGGTATGATGCACTCTCATCCTTCTTAGTCAAGTCTGGATTCTCTAAAGGTAAAATTGATACCACTTTATTTATTAAAACAGAGAAGAAAGATATCATCCTTGTACAAATTTATGTTGATGATATAATTTTTGGCTCCACGAACCCCAAGTATTGTCAGAACTTTTCTGCCTTAATGAGTAAACATTTTCAAATGAGCATGATGGGGCAAATGAATTTTTTCCTGGGTCTTCAAGTAAAACAATTACAAACAGGAATTTTCATTAATCAATCTAAGTACATCTCGGATATTCTTCGGAAATACCAGATGGAACAATCTTCATCCATGAAAACCCCCATGTCCACTACTCTAAAGCTTCACTCCGATCCTAACGGTAAGGATGTGAATGCGACTATTTATAGAGGTATGATTGGCTCTCTGATGTACTTGACGGCTAGTCGGCCTGACATTATGTTTTCGACATTCTTGTGTGCAAGATTTCAGTCAAAACCTAAAGAGTCTCACTTAGCTGCGGTTAAGCGAATTTTTCGATATTTAAAAGGTACTGCTGATCTTGGTTTGTGGTACCCAAAAGAGACAGGTTTTGAATTGACAGCCTACTCGGACGCTGACCACGCTGGCAACATGCTGGACCGGAAAAGCACGTCGGGTCATGTTCAGTTCTTGGGCGATCGTCTTGTCAGCTGGGCTTCCAAGAAGCAAAACTGCGTGTCCACCTCCACCGCCGAGGCGGAGTATGTGGCAGCCGCCAGTTGCTGCTCGCAAGTCATCTGGATGCGCACCCAGCTCAAAGATTATGGATTTAATTACTCTAGGATTCCCATCTACTGCGACTCGAAGAGCGCTATAGCCATATCAAGCAATCCCGTCCAACACACAAAGACGAAACACATTGATGTGCGCTATCACTTTATAAAAGATCACGTGGAAAAAGGTACAATCGAACTCTATTTTGTTAATTCAGAGCATCAGTTAGCAGACCTATTTACCAAAGCCTTGGACGAAAAACAATTTAATTACCTTGTGTCCAAGCTAGGTATGCTAAATCTGAAAGTTTGATCCGTTCACAGCTCTCTACGAGTTTCATTCAATAACGAATGACTGTGACAAATGCATCATTGCCTTGTCTCTGGTTGCGATTATCCACACTCCTTGGTTATTGCATTCTACTCGTTCAGCTCTGTGTCCGTTACGAACTTCTGTATCAACAAAGTAGATGTCGTGGTTTTTCTTTTCCTGTTTTTTTTGTTGTGTTCGTGTGTCTGTTTTTCGTGATTGTGTGTGCAGTTCATTCTTTTGTTCCTTGGAGAGTAAGTTGTTAGTGACGGATCTACAACCCGATATTGTGTTCAGGGGGAGCACGAGCGTCAGATGGTTGGTAAGTTTCACGGGTCCTCCTTTCGAGGGGGAGCAGGTAAGAGGGTTCCGTGTTTGGACCTCCTCATGGTAATCATTCGAGGGGGAGTGAGATATCGTGTCTTCGTCTTTAAGTCGTTTCAATTTTATTTTTTTTCCTCTCTACTTAGGTTTATTTTTTTTTCCCTTCAAATTAACGTTTTAAAAAGTTCTGTGTTACATCTCTGAAAACTCCAAAAAGATTTTTTTAGTTTGGTTTGTTTGTTTTAACTTCGGCCCATAGCCTACCCGGTCCACTTCCCCCACGGCCCAAGCCCAACAACCTCCGGGGTATAAGAACCCCGGTCGAAGGTTTTTCCTCTCATTCGATCGCATCTCTCTGTTTATTCTTAATCTTCTTCTCTCTCTCTCTCCCGGACTCTATTCGACCGAAACCACGTTTGTTAATCGATCGAACACCGTCGACTTAGTATCCATCGTCATCTACATCTTCATTCGATCAGGTAGGTGATTCGAGATGTTGTTTTTAAGGTTGCATCGATCGGTGGTCATCGATCGATATTAAGTTTTGTTCTTCAATCGATCTGTGGTCGATTTGTATTCTCCGGGGGAATACTCCGATCTAGGTCTTCGCCCCGGTCGATATCACCCCCGGTCTATTAACTCCTCCGGTCTTAGTTACCTCCGGTCGAAGACCTCCGGTCAAAGACCTCATCCGGTCTTCGTGACCTCCGGTCGAAGACCTCCGGTCGAAGACCTCATCCGGTCGACCACTTATCCGGTCTTAGTGACCTCCGGTCGAAGACCTCCGGTCGAAGACCTCATCCGGTCGACCACTTTTCCGGTCGTAGAGACCTCCGGTCGAATGCCTCGTTCGGTCATGCTTTTATCCGGTCTTGTAAAAACCCCGGTTGAATTTTATTCGGTCAAATCAAATTTTTTTGTGGTGCTTATAGTATACTTGGTTATGAGGAAGTTTGGTGTTTCTATGTACTGGTGCGAGTCTGCGCGCCTTGGTGACTGACCCTAACTCACGAGTAGGGTTAGCTCTTCCAATCTTAGGAGTTACTATCTGGCGTGATCTAAATCATCACGGTATAACTCCAACGGCGATAATTGTGTTTCCAAACCTGTGTACTAATCGATTACTTCTTCACAGGTACAATGGCTCAGAATCAGCCACCAGCGATTGACCCAGTCGCAGATGCAGAACTGATTCCCGAGGATCAGTTCCTTCCACTTACAGCGAATAACTACCATCTCGATGTGACCCAACTCGCCATTCAACATCAGGTCATCATCGAGATACTAAGGGGCCATCCACTCTCCTATGCTCTAACAGAAACAGCCACCGTTCCAATCATATACCTACAGCAATTCTGGCGTTCCCTTCATGCCTTAGAAGCCGATGGCGGTTTCCACCTTGAAGGTCGGATAGATCACACACCAGTGCTTCTCACAAGTGATCTATTCCGCCAATTTCTTCGGTTACCAACCGCCGGATCTGTAGCTGGCCAAGAAGACTTCGACCCGCTTGTCTCCGATGCTACATTGTGCACCGATCTTATCTCGCTGGGATACGGCGCAGAACTCCGCATACCATCAACATTCACCCGCAAACATCTATCGACGTTATGGTACACGCTGTTCACTTATATCAATCGGTGTCTTTCGTCTATAACGAAAGGCATTGATCAGACGAGCGCTCCGATTCTACGCATCTTTCATGCGGTGGCATTCAATCGCCACGTCGACTTTGCGGATCTTCTATGGTTTGAACTCATTCAGAGAGTTCGGTCGACTGCATCTCGGCGGTCAAACTTCGTCCCCTTCATGCGATTCCTACAGATAATCATCCGAAACTACATGAACCTGTATCCCGAGATACAGCGCCGCTCCACCCACCCGATGTGCCCACAACATCCAACCCGGAAGATTCCTACCCGTGCTGATCCAGAAGGTGTTGTCGCCCGACAAATCCCAGTCGGGGTACTAGCCCATGCTCGTCCCACAGCACTGAGTGTGATAGCTTATAGGCACACACACAACATCCCAGCTCCTATGGTCCGGCCAGGACCGGCAGGACCTGCCCAAGGAGCAAGACCTGAGCGGCGTGAGGGTCAGCGTCCACGAACGAGAGGTGGGAGCGTCCGGATAGCTGGGGCTTCCGGACAGGGTGTGTCGAGGGCCATTATCGTGAGGGGAACTGGAGTGGGCAGTGCCGTTGGAACGATCCAGCCAAGTTCGTCGAGACAACCTTCTCCGCCACCAACAACAGGTACTCAAACGACAGAAGAAGCAACAGTTTCTGAAGCCGTTCAAGCTCAGCCTTCTTCTGTCGCTGCTACTGAAGGAACATCAGCCACTTCAGATACCGAGGAAACCCAAACCGCCACATCAGCATCAGATGAAGAGTCTTCTGACTCTGATGGTGACGATAATCAGCCCCCATCCGGAGAGATAAGGAGAACGGAGGGAGTATTAGTTGAATATCAAGAGGTGAGCTGTGTGAGGGAAAGGCGGAGTAAGCTACATTCTGAGAGTACACGAGTGATGGGACAACCATCTTCGGTTGTATCCCCCCCAGCCACATCTAGCCAGGTAGCCACATCTGCTATCCAGTCTCATGTGTTGGGACTGGGTATTGAAGAAGCCGCCGTGGACCTAGCGGCGCACTTGCACGCCCCACCAAGCCACTCCACCATCTCTCAACAGATGGTGGTTTCACAAACTCACGGGGATTTTGCACATACCCTATCGGGCTCTCACTTGGAGGGTGCCGATATTGAAACAAGAGAACAGCTGCCCCCGTTCTCGCCTTCTTTGCATGCACGGAGTCTAGATCCACTTGTATTACACGCCATTCCTAGGACACAGATTCCGTTTTCGGCTATCGCCGGTAGCCTAAGTGGCCCGGCCGGAACATCCATAGTAAACCCACCTTCGGGTAGGTTACGAGGATTGGATGGAAGTCCTACCACGGCTATCATCACGCCATCCGTGAACGTAGGCGGCTCGACTTCTACAGTCGTAGCTACAACGGGAAGTCTAAGTGACCCCGGCGTTACCCACACTGAGTTTGTCTCAAGGGAATACATGGACGGCGCCCTAAAGGCTGTCCAATCTATGATGACGGCGGAGATGGACAACATCAAACGTATGGTCAAAGGCAAAGGTCCTGCGACTGAGCCGGAGACCACATCTACTCCATCTTCTCTATCAGCTGCGGATATGTCCATACCTGAACTGAAATCCATTCTTCTAGCCAAACTAATAGCCCAATCTCTAACCGAACCCACCCAGGATGCCGATTTGCTATCCTTACTCTCTCAAGCATCTACACCGACCCCACCTACACCCCAACCTATCGTGTCTGTCGAAGCCTTCCAGATCCAACAAGCTATGCTTCAGTCACTTCAGCAAACCGTAGCTGTTTTGACTGAACGCCTTTCGGCAGTGGAAGATACCTGCCGTGGCCAGGCAGAACGGCTCAAGCGCCGACATGATGATCAGGATGATCCTGATCACCATGAGGGGGAGAAGCGCCAACGTCGATCTGAGCCGGAGTCTCATGTAGTGGAGTCGGAACATGTTGAACAGGGTACGGGTTCGGGTACAAGAACAGAGGGACAGAGGCAGGAACAGGAACAGGAACGGGAACCAGTGACAGATCTGATACTATATGATTATCCGACGGTTGAAAAGCTTGAGGAATTTGAATTTGATTCTCCGATAGTTCCTGAAGACTGGACGATAATACTAGATCCGTATGAAGTAACAGACACGATAGAAGAATGTGCAATTTCTGAAAGAGCTCTGGTGGTTATGCAAGAAGAAATTGATGAAATACTGCATCCAGAGGATCAGTCTTCTGTCGTGATACCTTTATTGACTTATCCAGTTAATCACCCTGAATTTTCTGATACAGTCGTTCCCGAGAGATCTCCTCCAGCTTCACCAGTTAGAGAACCAGTCAATACAACTCCAGCTCGTCCATCCAAGTGGGAAAGAGTCCGAATAAAAGTTCCTTTCCTCGAAGAAAGTCAGAAAAGGATATTTGCCCACTGGATCAGAAAGTATGATGAAGTTGTTATACATGGTCTACAGTCAGTGAAAAACAAAGAAAAACAGCGTGAACTTGTGTTCGTATACCGAAAGTTCCAGCACAAGTACTCCAAGACGAAGCTCAGGATTGTATCTGTTGATAAGATTATACCTGCCTACTTTATGAAGGTCAAGTATACGGACTTTATGGTTACTAGAGAAGATGGTCAACAATATTGCTTTTCTGATGCTGATTTTCCATGCTTGGAGCCACAAGATCTGCTGTATATCTTGCGTGACTTAAAGACCAGAACTGTCAGACCCGGAGAAGTCATTGATGCTCTAGAAACAGTGAAAAGATACATGAAGTGTGCAATGAAACTTGCTTCGGTGGAAGACTTTCAGATCGGGTTAGAAAGCAACCAGCCAAAGATTAATCTGCTCAAGCCTGATTTGAAGATTCCGTCTGATACCCAGAATGTACCTGCGTTTACTGTGATAAAGCTTCCAGAGTTTGGCATGACATATGTGAATGACAAAGGAATTATGCATTTCATTCGTTTCAATCAGATTGCCAGATTCTGCGATGGTACGTTGATGTTGCTGAAAGACAAGTTGAAGCGTGCACTTGATAAAGATGAAAAAGGGGTTCAGCTTTTGGATCCTAAATACAAGCCAATTGTTCTTGAAGCACTGGGTGAAATTGAAGAGCGACTGGAGTACAGAACTCAGATTAGATATTTCGAGATCAGCTTTGGTTTCCGAAAAATCTATGTTCCTAACTGGCGTGACTATCAACTTCTATTTAAAGGGGGAGATTGTTAGGGCTATCTTGATAGTTAAATAGAAGTTCAGGGTAATTTGTGACAAGTTGTAATTGTTGTTAGCTTGTTGGGCCTTAAAGCCCATAAGCCCTTTAGGCCTGCGAGCCCGAGTATTTAAAGTTATTTTCTACTTCATTTGTTAGAGTTAGAGATTCATTATTCAGTTTACTAGTTGTTAGGTTTACATACTATTATCAGAAATTCTCTCTGTAAACCTTAGCCCTTTGAAGTTTATATCAATCATATGACTAGTTGCTGTGGACAATATATTGTTCATCATTGTGCTTATATCTGCTGATTGCACTGAAACTGGGATCTACAGATGATGACGACGTGTGTGTCCTGAATGGTAAGTATGTCGCATTGCCTTCCATATTGAGAACATGTAATATGACATTGAACCTTGAAGCAGTTAGAATTCTCATTTAAGGCATAACGATCCAATGCATATGTGGTGCAAAGGTGCCCTTCTCGAACCAATTCAACGCGGCGTAAATTCTTTGGCACTCGTTGTAGCCAATCACATTAAAGTAATAAGCATAATATCTTGTAATTCATAGTTTTTTGAATTTTGTGTATTAAGGCTATGTTTGGCAAAAATAAGCTAAGCTAGCTTATAGCTTATAAGCTAGCTTTTCAAAACGCTACTTTGAGTAGCGTTTCAATAAGCTAGCTTATCAGCTAGCTTATGATCATCCAAACATGTACTAAATGGTTGTACATTGTGCTTGATTACTTGTCTTTAAAAGTTTTGATATGAATGTATTATAAGGTAGTAATATATATATATATCAAATGATTTTGTTGATATCCTAAAATAATCGACAATACCTTCGAAATGAACCCAATATTGAATATTTTTTGATTTAATTATATTATTATATGTCATATATTGTACCTTAATTAATCGATTTTTTTTTGAAAAAACAGAAAACGCATCACATCGAACGTAAGTTTTTAACACATATAAGCGTATATTAACTAAAACACGTTAAAAAGTAATTTTTAATTTTAATAAGTTACACCATTACAATCGTCTCGTCAATACCTTCGAAATGAGTCAAATATTGAATATATATATATATATATATATCGATTTCTTTAACGTATTTTAAAACATATTTTTTAACATATAATAAAATAATTAAATCTAAAAATATTCAATATTGGGCTCATTTCGAAGGTATCGAAGAGACGATTGTAATGGTGTAACTTGTTAAAATTAAAACGTATTTTTTTAACGTATTTTAGTTAATATATGATTATATGTATTAATAGGGTGATGGTGTAAAATGAAAATTAGAAAAGTAAAAGGTATAAAGTAAATTAATTAAATAATTATAAGGATGTAAACTGAAAATATAGAATTGAAAAAGTGATTTTGTCGATTTGTTGTCTTGGGTGTGAGGGGGAGTAGGTTATAGGAGGGGGTATTTGATTTATAGGGGTAGCTTTAGCAACACCCTTTAATTTTTATAAATTTTGACAAAAAAAATATTAAAGAGAAATTGGCTCAAAGAGCCACATTACATTGACATATTAGTCTCCTAGCCATTTCTCTACCTTATTGACGAAAATAGACCTAAGTCCGCAATGGCGGACCTGCAGGTCCGCTACTAGGGGTGTTCAAAAAAACCGTCGGACCGTTCAAACCGGTCGAACCAAGTCAAATCGGACCGTTTTTGGCGGTTTGAGCGGTCTGGCGGTCTGGTCCGGTCTGAAAAATAGTCAAACCGCTCGGTCTGGTTTGGTCTATGGTTTGAACATTTTTTTGAGCGGTTTGGACCGAACCGACCGCCAAAATTTATATTTTGTTTTCGTGTTATATGTTTACATATTATGTCTCAATTTAAAAAAAATTATCCAAGACATTTGTTTGTTTTTTTAAAAAAACCTCTTAATGACTCTTAAGTCTGAATCGTTCAAACCTTTTTACACACCACCTCTTATTAATCATAACTAAAATAAGACTTCAGACTTTAGACCTCTTAAAAAACAAACGGCACCTAAGTTCTTAGTTTTCACTTTCAATTGTCCATGTTCCATACGTCAGCAAAATTCTAAAATCCGCCAATAATCGAAATCTAAAACTTCAAATCGTCTTTCGACTTGTTAAATCTTTGTCCAAAATTCCAACTATTGTTGGTGAACTTGTTTAACTTTTTTTGAACTTGTTTAACGTTTTTTAATTTTGAAGATAGATTTTTCTTCTATAATTCCGTATAGTATTTTTTAATAATGTAACATCGATTGAAATTTTAAATTGGAGATAAATTTTATGTTTCTTCTAGTTTAAAGCCCATAATAGGCCCAAACCGCCTAAACCGGTCAGACCAGAACGTTTTTTTGTGGTCTGGTTTGACCGGTTTAGTCACTTGCTACGAAACCGCTCGGTTTGGAAATTTTCTAAACCGTCATTACGGTTTAGTTTGTGGTTTGGGGGGTTAAACCGCCCAAACCGGACCGCGAACACCCCTATCCGCTACCTCCAGAAAAAGACAAAAAAAAATGTCAATCCAAGCCAGGTCCGCAACGGATAGGTCCGCCACCTGACCCAGGTCCGCAATTTCGTCACGTGTCACGATCTCACTCAACGACAGCAGAGGATGGCGGAAGTAGAGGACCTGCAGATCCGCCATTGTGGACCTAGGTCTATTTTGGTAAATCATGGAAAAAAATTGTTAGGAGACGAATATGCCAATATAATGAGACTATTTGAGCCAATTTTCCAATATTAAATGTTTGCGAATGAAGGGACACATATCTAACTTTTACTCATTGGTTAGATACAACGTACTACCCGGCGCATGTTAGAGAACTGAACATGATTAATTTTCGGATATGTGTCTTCTACTAAATATCTTTCCCACTATTATTTAAATAATAAATTTTGGATCATGATCCAAACGGATAAGCAATACCTCGTCAACAACTTTGACTCCCATCCTAACCCTCCACGTGTCAAAAACCACACTTCCAAAAACCATCAACGGCTCACATCAATAACCGTAAACAACAACCGCAGTACCATAACACACCCCATTTGTCTTTCCCAATAATACAAAACTGAAACTATTGTTAGTCTCCATGATCAGTTGATCACATAACAGATCGTAGTTCGCCGGTGAGAGATATATTTATAGAGAGAGAAAGAGAGAGTTTTAGATAGAGAAAGCTGAGAAAAAAATGGTGATGGAAGAAGAAAGTCGGACTCCGAGGAGTCCAGAGGCGAAGCTCGGGAAGGAGGTGGAGGATTTGTGGGACGTACAGGAGGCACAACTTAGCCCTACTGAGAAGCTCAACGCTTGTTTCGAGAGTATTCCGGTTTCTGAATTCCCTCATGCTCCGCCTTCACAAGGTAATCTGTTGTTGATTAGTAGAATATATCGGTTGATTCGAACTTATTGGGGATTTGAGGTGATCTACATCGTTTTTTGTTATATCTGGATGGATCAAGAGCATATGGTTACAACGATGAGTGTGTGATCGGTCTAGTATTACGGATTTTGATGCATGATTAATATTGAAGATATAACTGATCGACACTTATTGTTGAAATTCCTGTAGTTGTTTACTTTGATCGGTTTCGTAATAATGAAATTTAATTAGTCTGAGTGTAGTTGTGTGCTTCTGATCGTTCCTGATATTGAAAAATTAGCGTTTACTTGATCGGTTTCGTAATTATGAAATTTAATTATTCAAGTGTAGCTGTGTGCTTCTGATCGTTCCTGATATTGAAAAATTAGCGTTTACTTGATCGGTTTCATAATTATGAAATTAATTAGTCTGAGTGTAGTTGTGTGCTTCTGATGGTTCCTGATATTGAAAAATTAGCGTTTACTTGATCGGTTTCGTAATTATGAAATTTAATTATTCGAGTGTAGCTGTGTGCTTCTGATAGTTCCTGATGTTGAAAAACTGGCTTTATAATGACTACTGATTATTATACCCGATATTAATTGGTCGGCACTTGTTTAGTTGTCTTCATACTCCCTGTTGTCTCTTACGTGATCGGTCTCCTAATTACGAAATTAAATCAGTCCGAGTGTATTTGTGTGCTTCTGATCGTTCCTGATATTACAAAATTGGCTTCATAATTGTTGACAGATCACGTCCCTATCAAAACAGATGGTTTAATTGTAGTTACTACTTTGAAATTTGTTGCATACCATTATTCGGGCTGAATATTCTTGTAACCTTTGAGGTTTTTTTTTTTTTTTTTTTTTGGAAGTGTATAAGGCAAATTAAACCCAAACACTTCTCAAATTTTGGTGAGGCTTGAACCCTTACCTCAAATTTTGGTAAGGTCTGAACCCTTGAGGTTCAGGGAGGCAAAGCTCTACGGGTATCCTGGATACAATGGGGTTATAACCTTTTAAGATTATGCTGAGGAAAATCTAAATGCCTGATTTATTGATGAAACTCATGGTTGATACTTGAGAGATGATCACAACCGCATTTATACAGCTTATGAGTACATAATTTGCCCCTGATCGTTGAACCTATCTGTTTACGGCATACTCTAGTTGCTTTAGATGCCATATAAGGCTATAAGCATCATACGGATCTCTGAGTCTGAGCATGTATAACATGTGTTACCCATGAGTGAGATGTTCACATGCCTATTTTCAATCATTAATAGATTAAGCATGCTATAGTTTCTCCCTTCATGTTCTGTTATATGCCTCATTCATTGATTGTACTAAGCATCTGCAATATTTTTTGTTCAGTGATTGAAATAAAATCGGATGCAAGTCTGGGTGAAGCGGTCCGGTTGCTGTCCCAAAACAAAATTCTTAGTGCACCAGTTGTAAATGTCGATGCACCAGAGGATGCTAGTTGGATCGACAGATATCTTGGGATGGTGGAGTTTGCAGGCATTGTCGTGTGGACTCTGCATCAGGTTCGCACACTTCTTTTCTTGAATCATAGATACATGGATATACAGACTTCTAGTTAGCAAATTAATAAGTTACTGGTATGTTATTGATTTGTCATGTTAAGGCAAATTAAACTCTACTGTGATCTAGACTTGAAGTCAATTGCAATTGAATTAAGAAAGGGAAAGGGGGGGGGGGGTTGCTGTAATAAACACTGACTAAGTGTAATCTACACATATATGTACATGTGCAGTCTGAAAAGAATGACGAGTTAGATGCACCGGACTTATTTTCAAGCGCATTAGAGGACTCTATAGGACCTGCTGTTGTTGCAGCAGCCACTGGGATGTCTTCTCCGAGATATAGAAGCTCACAGCCTGGATCTCCGAAAACCGCTGGGAACTTCTTTGAGTTGTTAACTTCCTCTGATCTCTATAAAAATACAAAGGTTTTGCTTCTAACTTTGTTGGCATTTATTTTCTTTTCTTTCAAAATTTGGTTGCTGATTGTATTCCCTGATTTATTTCTCTCAAATGTTGTACAAACGCAGGTTAAAGACATCTCTGGATCATTTCGCTGGGCTCCATTTCTCGCATTACAGACATCCAACTCCTTTCTGACCATGCTTTTACTGCTCTCAAAGTACAGAATGAAGAGTGTCCCTGTAGTTGATCCAGGGGAACAAAAGATAGACAACATCATTACTCAATCTGCTGTGATCCACATGTTGGAGGAATGTGCGGATCTCCAGTGGTTCAAAAGCTGGGGATCTAAGAAATTATGTGAGCTTGGTCTTCCCCTGATGAACGCCGATCAAGTTATTAAGGTACATGGCTCTATACAGAGGTGAACCCATAAGTTTTTCCAAGCGGTGGCACCATTAAACCATAAGGGTAAATGCCATAGAGAATTTTCATAATATTATGGTAGATTAGTTGGTTTGTTGCTATCCTTCGCTAGGGAAGGTCGTGGTGGGTTCGACCTTTCTTCCTGCTTTGCTTCATTTTTCCTCACAAAAGTATTAGAAACCGAATTTAAAAGGTAAAAACTGGATTTACGCTAAAAATGGGAATCAAATCTGCAATCCCTCAGAGGGCAAGCATTAATCCAGCGATTTAAACCATCTCATGGTTTCTGTTATAAGTTTTGTTTTAAAACATTGGCACCCCTCAAAATTAAGCGGGTGTACCTTTAAGGCCCCTTGTTTTTTTCTAATGCAACGAGAAGATTGACCGGTAGCCTCTGTTCCCCTTGCCCGACCTTGGCACATACTTTTCACCTCTGTGTATATATGAAAACCTCTCCCCTCTTTATAAGGGCTCTTTAGAAAGAATTTCAAAGGGGTTTCACATGGTATCAGAGCCGGATCTATCACATTTAGGGGCTTAACACCGTCTAGCTCTCGTTTGAGGGAACATGTTGGAGATGAGTCTCTCATTGGCTAGATACAGACCATCAAACTTGTATATATATATATATATATATATATATATATGAAGCTCTTTTATAGAGAGATTCAAAAGGATTCCGAGTATCTTTTAACATTTCTTATTCTTGTTTTGCAGGTAAATGAGGATGAACCGGTGCTGCAGGCATTTAGACTTATGAGGCAGAAGGGAATTGGTGGATTACCGGTGGTTAGTGATGAAAACAAGGCAGTGGCTAATATAAGCATCCGAGACATTCAGTTCCTATTAATCGCCCCTGAGATTTATAAAGATTACAGGTTAGTGAAGTAACATCTTTACCATTTCCTCTGCATAAAATTCGACAATTCCATCTCTATCCATACCGAAAGAAAAAAGTTTGTGACACCATATCTCATCACCCATTTTCTTCTTATTATTATGATCAAGAATTTAGGATATGTAGAGCCCATTTGAATCTCTTTCTCTAAAAGCCTTCGACCAAAGGAGAGGTTCCTACATATATAGATTAGATCCTAGTTTAACTGATGTGGGACTCCAACACATACCTCAAATAGAGGCTAGACAGTGCCTCCAAGAACAGAAGCTAAAGATTGCGTCTAGTCCTTAGGGGTGTGTTTGGTGCGTGAGACATAATAGTACAAAACTTGTTGTCCATGTTTAGCGCAATATTAGACTGAGATAGGACATGGCTTAGTGGGGCAAATTCTTTTTTTGTAACAAGGAAGATCAGACAAGATTGGTAAATTGCTAAACTACCCATGTCATATTAAAATCCTAAAACCTTCCACAATTCTTTCACCGGTCTACTATTTCACTCTTGCTCGTTAACTCCAGTCCTCTTCGTGTACCAAACGCACCATAGGTGGTGCTAGACTTGATACCATGTTACGATAACGTGTAACCCTTTAAATCCCTTTTTAAAAGAGCCATTGTGGAGAGAGAGATTCGTACCTATATACAGGTTCAGATGAACCATGTCCAATTTATGCAAGACTCCAACGCTTATTACGATTTGGATTCAACTGCAGATCCATCACGGCCAAGAACTTTGTGACATCGGTTAAAAGGTATCTAGAGGAGAACCAGAAAGCATCACCTTTGGTAAGTGGAATGATCACTTGTAGAAAAAACGAGACACTAGAAGAGGTGATATCGAAGCTTGATTCAAAAGAGATTCATCGTATATACGTTGTGGACGAAGAAGGGAATCTCGAAGGAGTCATAACGCTAAGAGATATAATCTCCAGGATCGTTCACGAGCCTCGTGGCTACTTTGGTGACTTCTTCGATGGTGTCTTGCCGTTACCCGCAAATAGTCGGGTTTAACCACTTGCTTGCTTGTTTAACCACTTGTAAAATTTTCCCATTTCCAGCTTTGCTTAGTTTGTCTAACAAAAGAACTGCTAGTCTGTTACCATCTGCTTGAGTTTGTCTTGTGTATCTGAATAAATCAGTTGGGAAGGCTAAATAGATCTGTTGGGCTTAATCCATATCATGCATTTGACAAACAAGTTGGGTTGATTTAGGGGTCGTTTACCAATACAAACGGGGTAACTATCAAAACGTTATCTGAATAAGCGTTTCGGTCTGGATAAGTATCGATTGAAAATGGTTGTTTACCGAATGTATGTGTTAGCACTGAATCGGTATTTTTTAAAATATGTTGAATATTTAATATAGTCGAACATATATGATATAACCGCTTTGGTAAGCGTTGGTCGAATGATGATCATTTTTTTTAAACTCAAGTCGTGTTTTTTGCTATTTTTGTTAGAATTTAAACATTGTTGAAAATCTGGAACCTTGTGATGAACAACCTTTTTCTCGGAGGTTGAACTAACATATTTGTTCTATAGTAATCATTGTAAGATATTGATTAGTTTATAGGATAACTTACATAGTTAAATGCTTCATAAATCGTCTCATGAAATAATAGGTTCAAGTATGATTTCGAATTTATATGAATTAGTGAAAATTTTGACTTGAAAAAAATACTCCATTTTGGTAAGTAAATGAACAACAATTTTTGAGGTATCACTGTCTTTCTGCAAAGAAGTTTTTCAAAAAATATGATTTGGACGAAGTAGAGCATTTGTGTGTGATTCAACTGACATTCGTACGAGTGTTGCAATTTGACTTGCTTCATGATTAAATGGTCAAAATGTTGGGATTTTTGAAATCGTGCGTGCGAAGGGACCTGTGAACATCCACAACTCTATGCGACATAATTTATTGCGAGTATAAATAGAACTTATTGTCCTTCATTTCATATCTTCTGAACTCAACACTCTCTCATGAGTTTTGGTGTATATCCAACATACTCTTGAGAGCTTCTGAATATAACAAACTCGTTCAATTAGAATCTCCAAAATCACTTTGTACTTGCACTTGATTATCCTAATAATTTGTATTGATTTGATTTGATTTGAATGTCAACGATCTATTAAGGCCCGTTTGTTTGTGAGACTTGATAGGATTCGAAATTGAATTTCATTCTAATTATCTGTTTGGTTTGAAAGAAAATTTGGATTTGAAATCACACAATCGAGAGATCTATAAATCCCTTGGAAATGACTTGTCATTTTAAATCCAAATTTCATGTATTTCAATTGTTTTCATCAACATACCCACCTCTTTCATAATGTTTAAATTTCATTAACCTATAAACCAAACAAGATTTATTAATGAAATTCAATTCCATTACAAATTCCACTAACCAAACACACACAAAATTCCAAATATTTCCATAAAATCCAAATCCCTCAAAAATCATTCAATCAAACCAAACGTAAGCTTCATCTTTTGCAAAATCAAGTGATTTAACAATCCGATATTGTATCATAAGAACTTACCAATAAATCATTGTTTCTTAGGACAAGGTTCGAAAATAGGAACCCACAAAGTTGATAAGCGATTCTAAGTGGTCGTTTGTCAACAAATTGCGTGAGTGCTAATGGAATAAGAATGTGGTATCACCGATCAAGTGAGAGCCCGTCTCTTAGCTAACTAGGTCTGTATCTCAATGAACATCATGACCGTTAAAAGGTTTGGTAAATAATAATATTTCTAACTGGGTAAACACCTCCTACCCGACAAACGAAGTAAAGAGTCTATCTGCATTGTGTTAACGAGTCCTTTACAAAGAAAAAGGAAGGACAGTAGGGGAAAAGAAAAGGATCTATTCACGAGATTTCTTCGAAAGGGAAAAGAAAGAAAAATAAATGAAAATAATGCTTATTTCCTTCCCAAAACTTTTCTACAAAACATGAGAGGAAAGAGAGGAAATAAATAATTAACAACAATTACAACTCATTGTAAAATAGATAAGAAAATATTTGTAAAAAAGAACACCTTGTTTACCGCTTAAAAACATTATTTTAGAAAACACAAATAAATCTAAAATGTTTGTTACTCATTTTTAATAGTCTGGTTGTTAGCAGCTTAATGAGTTTAATGAGATTATCAACTTATTTGGTCAACTACATATTATTGCTTGGTAGTGGCTTAATAATATAGAAAATGACTTACTAAGTAAGCTTCTAAAAGAAAGCTTTATGTAGAAAGTTAATTTTTTTTCCCAAACCCGCCTCTCCTAATTAAAAAAAACATGTTTATTTCATTTATAAAAAAAATCCTGTTAAACAAAAACCTTCATAATTTATACAAAGTAATTTATACAGACAGATTTATCCTTACAAGATTTAATAAAAAAACTAACTAGGGGTGTTAAAAAAACCGGAAAACCGAGAAACCGAGCTGAACTGTTTGATCCAAAACTGAAAAAACCGATAACCAAAAAAAAATCCAAAAATAAAAAAACCGAAAAGCGGCTATTTACAGGTCGGTTTTGGTTTTGAATTTTCGGTACCCACGGGTACCCGAACCAAACCGAATATAATGTATACATAATGTTTAATTTATATTACTTACTTACTTATTTACTAACCTAAAGTTAAATAAGTAAAAATCTTTTATTTTTTGCTATCAATCATTATGGTGGAAGACTAAATTTGGATGTTAACTGAAAAATGAATGTTATTAAATAATTAAATTTATTTTAATTTGAAGGGCTTTAATTATTTTTATATTATTTTTATGTGATTTTTTTAAATGCTATATTTTGGTACCATTTTATATTGTAAATGATATTTTTTATAAATTCAGGTAACCGTAGACTGAACCGTGTGTAACCGTCTTATTTCGGTTATGTTCAGCCCAGTTAGATTCAACCCGCGGTTCAGTTTCGGTTCAGATAACCAGATATCCGCCTCATACAATTTGATTTATATTTTCATTATTAACCGAACCCAACCCTCAACACTCCTAAAACTAACCATCAAATTAGTAAAGTTAACAAGGTATTGTTTGGCAAAAATAAGTTAGTTTCTTTTACATGTTTGGTTGACCAAAACTAGCTTATAATCTAGTTTATAAGCTAGCTTATTGAAAAATTATTGATAGTACCGGTTTGCGAAACATATCCTAACGAAGACTGCCACTGAGCGCATCCAAACACCCCCTTATAACGGAAACATGGATGAACAAAAGGTAAAACGAATTAACAACGGCAAAACAAGCATCGTGTTTGTAAAAGGTGCAGTGCCTCTGCTCCTCACCAAGAGATCTTTACACTCAATCGATCCACACACACAGAATTTAAAGTAGTATCGAATATGGAGGTGGAATTGAAAAGGATGTTGACGGATCTCCAAAATCTCAAGACTTCATTATCGGATCCATCTCATCAAGCTTCTATCGATCAAGTAACTTTCTCCGAAATTCAACTCGTTTGTTCATTGAATCGATGTGATCTGTTTGTTTCTTATGATGTTCGGATGAATTCGATCAATCCGGTGGTGTTTTTGTGTTGAAAATGTTGCAATTCAGGTGGTTTTTAATATCAATGTTTACAAAACCCTAGATTTCCTTTTAGGATTTTAGCATTTTACATTAAACAACTGAAGAACACTCTTTTGGATCGGAATAAAAACGAAAAGGAAACTAGTAATTGTTCAGTTTCGTTGCTTGTGTGAACAGTTGCCATTGTAACTGTACTCAGTGCTACTTCCGTATCTGATTTGTTGACATGCACTGTGAATTTATTGGCAGTTTTGATTGTTAAATTCTTTGATTACTCAACAGAACGCCGTCACTACGTTCCTTTTTGTTGTTCAATTAGGGTTTATATGGGATTTCGAACATTTTGTTGATAAGCTAAAGTTACTGCTATGGGATCAATAAGGAAGCAAGAACGAGAACTAGGAATTGTTGCCAGTTAGGACTTGTGTGCTCTGAAGCCTATCTGATTATTTGCAGTTGGAATTGCACTTCGAGAGATGTGCTTTTAGCCTATCATTTAGCGTAATTAGTCAATAAGTTATTATAGGTTTCAACATTTACTTATACCAGTTAACGGTAGCAGGAAGTCAGGAACATATCTCTTACCAACAAATGGATGGACTCAACTTGACTTTTGTGAAATGCACATATATGTCAAGACATACATACTGCTAGAGTTTAATAACTGAATTTTAAGGCAAATTTTGGCATTTAATTATGAAAAGTTTTCTATGAAGGAAATATTTTTTGCTTTTGGTACACTTTTTTTTTTATTTAGTTAGTTATGACCTTTGTGTTGGCAGATTCGATTGTGTGTAGAAAATCTCACCAGTCTTGCAATGGCTGGACCAACTCGCCGTACAAAAGTCAAGGTTTTGCCTATATCTATATCAGCTGCATTGAACTTCTTTAAAGTCAAGTGATTGTTTGTTACCAGTAATTTAACGATATTGTTGATTTGATGTCAGGATATGAGTGCAGAGGTTGTAGATAGCAACCCTTATAGTAGGCTCATGGCGCTGCAGAGGATGGGTATTGTGGACAATTATGAAAGAATTCGGGAGTTCTCAGTTGCCATAGTTGTCTGTACTGAACCCATCTTTTCAGTTTTTTCTACTTGAGTTGTTATTTCCACTAAATTTGTTACAATCACACAATACACATGCTTCATTGAATGGATTACTTCTTTGAGGCTTATGTTCTGTTTCATCATTTTGTAATCCCTTGACATCACACTCTCTGTTTTGTAGCTATATAGACTCGCGAAATAGATAAATTAATGACTGGACTTTTTTGGTTTTTCTTATTGCAAACCCCAATAAAAAGATATATTTACATGCTGAAACTTTCACAATCATATCAATTGTATCGTTTTAGTCCAATAGCATGTCATCTCTCAGAATCTAAATGCTCAATAGTTGATGGTCTAAGCTTTAGATCATGAGCAAGGACCTTCTTTCTATTTGTTGATTCAAAAAGCTCCTATAGTTTCAAATTTAATTTGGCTGACAATGGGACGGATTTAATTTGTTTATTGACATATACAATTGAAAAAAAACATGAAATTTAAGTGATTAGCTATTAATTTCGCCTTATATTCCATAGTCTCACATTTTTTTTTGCAATAATCATCATGTATTCCTCAAATGTATGTAAACTCTCAAAATGTGTTCTATATATACTGATGGATATACTTTTTCACAATTCAAACTGCATTAATTGCTTTATTCATATGAAGCCTTCCAGAGGCAATATATGTATATCTTTCTGGTTGTATATTGGGACGGTAGTTTTGTTTTGATGGAAGGTCACCTTGTTCATTTTACAGGGTATTGGTGGGGTGGGGAGTGTTGCTGCTGAAATGCTTACAAGATGTGGCATAGGCCGTCTTTTGTTGTATGATTATGATACCGTGGAGTTGGCCAACATGAATAGGTTATTTTTCCGTCCTGAGCAGGTGTGGTTGAATTATTGTCATTTTCCATTCTATCTTCTTAGGAATGTTAAGTACCTTTGTATGCTTCTGGTGCTTTTCTTTTCAGTTTAGCTCCATTTCTGATTTTGCTATCATCAATAAATATTGTTTGATTATTTGTTTAGACCCCCTTCAGATAAACACAATAACTGAAATCATTAGTGTAGTAACTTTATTTGTTGACCAACACTTGTCTCACTTGCAAAGTTGATTGCACTGTAAATCTGCTTCCCGTGTTAAACTGGGTGACAGGAAAATTTAGTTGCCTATTCAAGGACTTCTCTTTGGTAGACATCAACTGCTGTGCATTAATTCATTGGTTATTTCTTATTAAAATTTAGGGGACGTAAGCTGGTGATAAGCAAATTGTTGTTAGGCATGTTGATGTGCTAACGTTGCTTTTTTATTTCTCAGGTCGGTATGACTAAGACTGATGCTGCTGTCCAAACTTTATCAGAAATAAACCCTGATGTAGTTCTTGAGGTAATATTTGAACAAAGCTAACAAGACTAATACTTGCATATTCACCGCTCATTGTAAATGTGCCATGGTGGTTGTATATCCACTTCACCATGGTATTTATTTTCGTAGTTCATATAGCTAACCTTATTGCAATGTATAAATCGGGAGTGGTAGAGGTCATAATTAACTGCAATGCTTCTGAACACAAATGCCTTGAAAATTTGCCTTCTTTGTCATGATGGTGACTAGAATGTTCTCTTCATTTTAACTCCTCGTATCTTAAGCCCAATATCCTCCTCATGGATTGCTAGATGTGATCAGCATCCTAAGAAACACTAGGTAGAGTTTGACAGTCACACTACCTTCAAGTACTTGCCTAGTGGGAATTAAGCGGATGCATAAGTGGACTCATAATATATTAAATATAGTTATATTTAGATTAAATAGAAGTGATGATTAAAATTCTAATACTGTATTATTTTGATTACAACTATTTTTCTAAATTTGACCAATTTCATTGTCCCTCTATACAATTACTCAGAAATGATTGGAAAGATTATCCCTAAGGAAAATTGATTGATAAACCACATGTTAATAATTGAAAATACTCAATTTAAGAATTAGTTGCTGGAGGATGCTTAACACCCGGACAACTGATTAAGCCACCCTAAATCAAAGCAGTGTGGACTCTTAATGCCTGGGCAGTCGCTTATGTTGGGATTTTTAGATCACTAAATATGATCTTTTGAAGGTTGTTACTGTCCAGACAACTAGAAGCATATGATGATTTGGGACATAATTACGATCATCATGTATATTTTTATTTCTATTGACTTCTTCACTATCTAATTTGTTTACAAATGTCAGAGTTTTACTCTGAACATAACAACAGTGCAAGGTTTTGAAACTTTCATTGCAAGTCTCAAAAACAAATCTTTTCGCCAAGAGAAAGAAGGCACTGGAGTTGATCTTGTTTTGAGCTGCGTAGATAATTACGAAGCAAGGATGGTTGTAAATCAGGTCAGAATGTTGCTATTGTTATCTGATTTAGTAAACCTTTTCCCTTATTTATCCTGTTAAATTTTTTGCGTGTTCCTTTTGATAGTTGATTTATATCTACTTTCTTAATGTGGGTCACTCTTCATAAGTGTTGGAAGACTTTTTTTTTTTTGAGTTATGCATATAGTCTGTTAGGTTTTGGGGCTAAACTACTTTTGTTTTTACAGGCATGCAATGAACTGAATCAAACTTGGATGGAGTCTGGTAAGTAAATGATCCCGGTTCTTGCTGAATGAAACTTTCTGTAAACCAAATCACTCAACTGACCTTCCCAGAAAAAAAGAAAGTTTTCATACTATGTTGCCTCGTCATATGAGAAAACCACCATCATTGGTGAACCCACATTGTAGTGATGTTCAGGCCTAAGACTAGTAGCATTTCCTCTGACATCAATTTTTGCTGCTACTTCCTTTTCAACTTGATTTATGATTGTTGTGTACCACGAGGAGAGAGTTGTCATGATTTGCCCTTGATTGTTGGTTGCCAATCTGCTTGCTGGACAATAGGTTATGCTAGAGCGAACTGGCGGTAACATTGCCTATATAACTTCCTCTCTATTTATTCAACATAGAAAATAAATATTCTGAATATAAAAGGGTTTATGCTGAGGCTGACAAGGAGTACACATGAAATATTGGAAAAACAGAAAGAAGCTAAAGGTGCTAACATGAAACAAGTAAAGAATAAGGAACCTGGACCTGAAAGCCATGGCTTTCCAATTGCATTAAATAGCCATATTGTTGGCTTGTAGGCTCATATCTAAGATGTTGTTAAGTTGGGTAACCAAAGATTGCCGACTACGATAAAATTTAGCACTTTTGTCTGCTCAGTGGCACTACCAAAAGACACAACAATGAAATGTTCAAGAAATACCTTTATGTCGTGAAATTATCTACTAATGTTATGTTATGTTGACATCTCTCATGAGGGGTTATTTCTTGTTCTTCGATTTCTGCTTTTCAAGGGATTGGTTTGTTTTTCGACAGGTGTGTCTGAGGATGCTGTTTCGGGTCATATACAGTTATTGATTCCTGGAGAAACTGCCTGTTTTGCTTGTGCACCTCCCTTGGTACGAGTAACAAAATAAATTTCTTCATTTGCTCACATTTTTTTCTCTTTGTGGATCTCATTGAACATTTGATCTTCAGGTTTGTTTGGCTATATGTGGGTAATGCCATTCACAAGATTTTGATAGCGTTTGTATTATCTAAGACACCAACCTTTTTGAACATCGTACATCTTTTATTGGATTCATTCTTCATTTCTTCTTCTTCCTCTATATCTTGAAGTTTGATTTCACTGATTTTCTTAATATAATGTATCCCCAAAAAAGTTTTGATGCTTTCTATGTTGCCAGTATTTGACCCGTGTAAACCAATATCTATCTGGATATATTTCAGTTTCCTGTAAATAAAAATTCTGCAAAAATTAAAAAAAATGATTTCTATACACTATACAATAATATAATTTCACTATGACAATTGTATCAGTTTCTCGATTTTAATTCAAACATGGGTTTGCTTCACACTCCATGTTCTGAGATATTTTTACCATCTGAAAAGAGGAAAAAGCGGAGTCTGTTTAAAAGGAATGCATTGAGAAAGGGCAGATATATAGAACTTTTCAACGAGATAGTGCTTATTTAACTCTCACAAAAGGGTATGTTGTTTTCTTTCTAAGATCAGTTCCATATACATGTGGTTGTCCTCGTGTTTAGGTTGTAGCATCTGGGGTGGATGAACGTACACTTAAGCGTGATGGAGTTTGTGCTGCATCTTTGCCTACTACTATGGTCAGCAACACCTTTTTACCCTCATGAAATGCTGGATTTCTTTAGTCTCTCTGTTTTCAATAGTTACCATACTTCATATTTATTAATCCTTTCCCCTTTTAAACTCGAGCATCATTAAACTCAAGCTTGATGTCCACCTCAACTGACAAATAATGGTTAGGCCTTGGGGATCCTCCCCATAGGTCGCTAGTTTGAGTCTCCTTTGGGGCCACTGGGGATTTTCCTAACTGTTATCTTCAGTGCCCCATGGTATTAGTTTAGGTGCGCGCAAGCTTGGCCCCGACATCCACGATCACAAAAAGAACATGGTCGCTTTATAAATATGCTTAATGGTGATTGTAGATGAACAAGTTGTGTACATTCTGCTTTTTATGGCTAACATTTCAAATTATTTGGTAGGGGGTTGTTGCTGGGCTTTTAGTCCAGAACACACTGAAGTTCTTGCTGAAATTTGGGAATGTTTCACCATACCTGGTAAATATTGCACAAATCTGCCTCCCCTTCTCTCTATACATATGTTATATATATCTAATATCTTGGAATATCATATGCATTCTAGAACAAAATAAGCAATAACAGAATATAGTTATCCATGTAGACTCTTGGCATTAGATTCGTGATTGTAGCAACCAACCTCTGTATTTAGACAAGAGGAACATTTATGAAAGAAAAGAAAAAAAGAAGTCAGCGCTACTCTCTCTCTCTCTCTCTCTCTCTCTCTCCTAGAGTGTTGATCCTAGCTCTAACAGGGATCATAGCTTAGGGTGTGTCATAGTGTGTATCTGAAACTCAGCCCTTATGATTCTGGCTTTGGCCAATAATCATACGCGTGGATAATTCTTTCGACTTTACATATGTTTCCAACTTTTTGTGTCTAATATTGTTCCTACTTGTCTGACTTGTTTGTTGCACTCTAGTCTTAGGTTTATTTAAAGTATATAATATTTATATATGGCAAAATCACACACTCGGTAAGGCTTTGAACCAGCTGAAATCTACCGGTAACCCGGATACCGCTGGACCAGATACCCTTTGTGTTTCCTTGTTTTCTTAACCTATTTACCTCACCTATGTCCTTGATGCATTTTTCGGTTATTGTACCTGTTGCTTGTTTGCACACACCATCACCTGTAGCTTGCTCACTTGTTTCTTTCAATTTTTGTTTTGCAAACTTTAACCGTACACGGAAACATCCTCTCTACCCCTTGGGTGGTATTTACTGGGTCTGGTTGGTTTGGTTTTTTATATTTTCCCTTACATTGTCAATGTCAGGGATACAATGCTCTTAAAGATTTCTTCCCAACAATGGCAATGAAGCCAAACCCTCAATGCTCAAATGGAGCTTGCCTAGAGCGGCAGGTATATCCTTGTTCACCGATTTTCTGTTGGATACATAAAAGCTGTTTATTTACGGTCATTGGTTTCTCTCTAAAGCTAAAAACAAATAAATATTTTTCATAAATTCTGCAGAAAGAATACATGCTCATAAAGCCTGCAAGGGATGCAGCTGCTAAAGCAAAGATGGAGGAAGAACTATCAACAATAGAAATCCCGATTCATGCAGATAATGAATGGAATATAAGGTAACTTACACCAAGGTTTCTAAATGATTCCATTTCATGATATTTATTCGTTTGAAATGTTTCTAGTTCTGATCATATTCGAAAGGTTTAGTTTGAATATTTCAATGTAGTCGCCAGTTGCTTGTTTGTACATACTCTTACCTGTAGCTTGCTTGCATATTTCTTTTTGATTTCTGTTACAAGCCTGACTTAACCCACCTCTTTGTGGGATTTACCAAGTCTGTTTGCTTTTTGGTATTTCAATGTAGTCGGTTGGTTGCTTCGATCTTTGACAAACGTGTTCTTTTCTTTGTTGCTTTTCAGTGTTGTTGATGATTGCGATGCTAACATCGTAAATACCCAAAGCTCAGGTTAGTTCAAACCATAAGACTTTGTTACATTTAATAATGGAGTGAGTAAAAAGATTGGAAGAAGTGTGAACTCAAATCATTTGAGAATCTGATGGTTTGCTTGTTTTCACGGAAACAACCTCTCGTACCCCTTGGGTGGTGGTGTGGTGGTATGGTTTCAGTAAAAATCTTTAACCCCCCCGACCCCGCATCTGTGTGGGATATACAAGATTCGTTTTGGCTTGATTTTGGTTTAGTGGTTTTGCCCATTTCTTATTTTGTACTCTCTAAGTCCCAAAACAAACGACCACGATAAAAAGTGACACGGTTTTAGGAATGTGCAACTATTACACTTTTTAATTAACTAAATGACAATTTTACCCTTAATAATAGAGGGAAGAGTAAGGTACGGATTTGGTCCCTCTGGTTTAACGAAAATTATGACTAACGTCCCTAAGCTCGAAAAATTGTGGATTTGGTCCCCGTGGTGGTCATTTTTGCATGGCTACGGTCCTAACTTTGTTAACGGCAACTCCGTTAACTCAGGGGTATTCGAGTCTTTTTACCCTTTTCTCTTATTTTCCATTATAACCAAATCCGTAATTCACTCGAAGAGGGATTGATGAATTTCTCCATCCCATAATCAAGGGTAGAATTGGAAAATAGAAATATAAACTAAAATGGAAATGTGAAGATTTATTTGATGAGGCAAATGAGATATTTGTATTTGCAGATGCACTCCCTGAAGGTCTTGTCCATGAGCTTCCAAATGCAGATGTGTATGAGCAGCAACAGCCAACAACAGAGGAGTCCATAGAAAATGTGGATGATCTTGAAGATCTCAAAAGAAAACTGGAGGCCCTTAATGCCCACTAGTTTTACTTTTACTTTTACATATTTAACAAACCAACAACAATTTTGGCCAATTTCCTTCCAGTTTCAACTTTTCACTTTGTTTTTTTTTTACATTTTATTTAGCATTAACAACATTTTCCTTTCATTTTCTTTTCTATGCCTCTCACAAATCAAATGCATTCAAACATCTTCAAAAAAAGTTCTATGTATTTTCTTCAAAATATTGAATTTTTTTAAACATTTTAGGGGTCGTTTACTAAACGTTTACCAATATCATTTAACTTACTGATTGAGCATCGTAAGCATCGTAAGAGACAAGGAAGGACCGAGAGTCTTACCAGGTAAGTGTGGGAAATAACTCTTACCCAGTAAGCACTAACCGGGTTTAAAATGTTTACCAACAATCCATTTTCATTGTCAAAGATGTTACACGATAAGGTAAATGATGGTGAATCTCTTGCCGGTAAACGCTTACCCGATAAAAAATTGGTAAACGGCCCCTAAGATTCTGGCAATGATTATACTATTACACAACATTGCTTCCGTTATTAGGTAGCGGCCGGACGAAACCAAGAAATAAACCCTCACGTGCGAAATTACAGAAAGGACACTAAAGGACTCTCCCTTCCATCCCTTCGATGGATAAAGAGGAGGGTAGGAATTAGGGGTGTTCAAAAAAACCGTCGGACCGTTCAAACCGGTCGAACCAAGTCAAATCGGACCGTTTTTGGCGGTCTGGCGGTCTGGTCCGGTCTGAAAAATAGTCAAACCGTTCGGTCTGGTTTGGTCTATGGTTTGAACATTTTTTTGAGCGGTATGGACCGAACCGACCGCCAAAATTTATATTTTGTTTTCGTGTTATATGTTTACATATTATGTCTCAATTTAAAAAAAATTATCCAAGACATTTGTTTGTTTTTTAAAAAAAACCTTTTAATGACTCTTAAGTCTGAATCGTTTAAACCTTTTTACACACCACCTCTTATTAATCATAACTAAAATAAGATTTCAGACTTTAGACCTCTTAAAAAACAAACGGCACCTAAGTTCTTAGTTTTCACTTTCAATTGTCCATGTTCCATACGTCAGCAAAATTCTAAAATCCGCCAATAATCGAAATCTAAAACTTCAAATCGTCTTTCGACTTGTTAAATCTTTGTCCAAAATTCCAACTATTGTTGGTGAACTTGTTTAACTTTTTTTGAACTTGTTTAACGTTTTTTAATTTTGAAGATAGATTTTTCTTCTATAATTCCGTATAGTATTTTTTAATAATGTAACATCGATTGAAATTTTAAATTGGAGATAAATTTTATGTTTCTTTTAGTTTAAAGCCCATAATAGGCCCAAACCGCCTAAACCGGTCAGACCAGAACGTTTTTTTGTGGTCTGGTTTGACCGGTTTAGTCACTTGCTACGAAACCGCTCGGTTTGGAAATTTTCTAAACCGCCATTACGGTTTGGTTTGTGGTTTGGGGGGTTAAACCGCCCAAACCGGACCGCGAACACCCCTAGTAGGAATTCTTGACAATATCGAGTTGGAACACCTTGTTTGGGTCGTTGGGGGTCTAGAAAATCCGTTTTATAAAACTTTTGAGGGATCTCTCATTGTTGGCCCAATAGAGTGCTTTTGCCCATTTGTAACAAGTAGGTTTTTTTGGTTGGATAGTTGAATATTTAATGTATTTGATGATATAATACTGTCTCATAATGAAAAAGACACACAAAGGAATGTATAGTTAATTAGTTATTACACTTTTTATCAAGAAAATGACAATTTTATTTTTAATTATAGAGATAAATTTTCATCCACCTCATAATTAAGGGTAAAATGGGAAAGTGGATAAAAATTGCTAAAGTGTTAACTCCCCCGTCCTAAAATAAATGTCTATGATGAAAATAACACAGTTTTAGGAATGCAATTACACTTTTTAAATAACTGAATTACACTTTTACGTTTGATGACAAAGAGATAAACTTTCTCCATCTCATAATTAAGGGTAGAATGAGAAAGTGAAACTTTACTCTTGAAAATTGACACTTATTTTGGAACAACCTAAAATAGAAATGTAGATATTTAATTTGAGACAACCTAAAACAGAAATGTGGACACTTAATTTGGGACATAGGGTGTAACAATTGATATTAACCAAAGTTATATTGGAAAAAGTGTAAAAAAAATTCTTAAAACGCTACTCTAAGCAGCGTTTCAATAAGTTAGCTTATAAGCTACTAAAAGTTATATCTTCAATGTTTTGATAGATTCATGTAAAGATTCAAATAACAACACTCAATAATATATTAGGGTCTGTTCGTTTGTGGCTTAATGGGTTGTATGGTAGATATGGCTGATTCGCACAACCATATCTAAGTGTTTGGAACCGGCTTATTCGATCAGCCGATAACTGAATTGGTCAGCTAGAAAAATAAAGTCCTATGTATTCAGCTACTTATTTACATTTTTATTCCTTTTTTACCCTCCACCCTATCTTCATTTACTTGAAAGGAATCCTGTCACAAAATAATTGCAATGATGTTGTCCATGACAAATACAAACAACCATAATCATTAATTTGAAACTAATCAACAAATATTCACGTTTTTATGTACGGTAAAAGTATTTATTTCGTCTAAAAGGTGTAAACTCAAGGGAAATTGACCGAAATGGGCCAAACCGGGAGAAGGATTGGCCTCTTAGCCATCCCTCTCCCTGACTTGCAAAAATGTCCAAAAGGACGCACCATGAGTCCTAGGGCGCACCATGAGCCCCTAGGAGAAATTACTTGTTTTCATTAAGACGATGTGTAGGGGCTCATGGTGCGCCCTTGGACTCATGGTGCGCCCTAGGACTCATGGTGCGTCCCTTTGGACTCATGGTGCGTCCCTTTGGACATTTTTGCAAGTCAGGGAGAGGGATGGCTAAGAGGTCAATCCCTCTCCCGGTTTGGCCCATTTCGGTCAATTTCCATAAACTCAATTCATTAAAAATAAAAAGTAATAGAATCTAAAAGTCTTGTTCTGCTCTCAAGTATTCTAATTTGATCTGTACAAGTTTGAAACCATACTGATTTTAATATTCAAACTGAATTTCATATAAGAATAAGTTTATATAAAAACTATAAATATTTTGAGATTTGGGATTGCTTATTTGAAGTGATTTTTAGCTTATTGTGATTTGACACCGGAGATAAGCACTTTTAAGTGTTTGAATGGAGAAAAATGAAAAGAGCTTATAGCGGTGCCAAACCGTTGAAATTTTTTTTTGATAAGTCATTTTGTTCTAACTTATCAACTTATTAGAAAAATGCTTATTACTTTTTTGGTTATTTTGTATGTATAAGCAATCACAAACACTTTTAAATAACAACTTATTAGCTTATTACGTTTTGGTACCACAATAAGCTAATCCAAACATTTTTTTAAAAACTCTGGTTTAACACTGCATAAGTTAATAAACATTTTTCAAAATAAGCATAAGTTGTTTTAAATAAGCAATCCCCCCCCCCCCCCCCAATTATGAATATGTTGGTTCTTCGATTTTTTAAAATATTCACAATTTTTAAAAGATCTTCTCTCTCTCTCTCTCTCTCTCTATATATATATATATATATATATATATACACACGAAGGATCGTATAAGAAGTTGAGTTAACGGTAAGAAACGTGAGAAGTGGATTTGAACCATTGATTACTTTTAATCTCATGCCCTCCCATGAATAACGCTTATAAGGAAATTGATCCGGTGCATCTTATCTAGATGCATCTCATCCTAATGTGCGTCTATTTCTCCTCCAACGGTTGGTAATCACTTCTCACGCTTCTCACAATAACATCAACTTTTCACTGAAAACCAACCCTATATATATATAGTGGAAGGATATTTTGCAACCCTGAAAAAGGTTGCAACCCTTGCAACCCACATCTTAACCGTTGGATTCATGATCGACGGTTATTTTATTTTTATTTTTCTGTTTTTTTAATTAAAAATATTGGACCCTATATCTATTGTAACCGCCGATCATGAATCCGACGGTTAAGATGTGGGTTGCAAGGTTTGCAACCTTTTAAAGGGTTGCAAATGAAACAACCCCTATATATATATATATATATATATATATATATGGAAAATTTCAAATGAGAACATCTTCATTTTACTATAGCTAATCACATGTGATGCAAAATCAGAGAGACGGACAGACTTTTGGTGCGACCTAGGTTGTCGGCCAAGTAGCCTGCAGACCACTAGGCCCCCTCAAGTGTATTATCACATGTGACAAGGGGTGTTCTTGACACGATACTATATTCCATCACATGTAATACTAAATTAAAGACAATGACAACCTTTGGGCCACACACCACTAGGTCCCCTTACGTGTATTATCACATGTGATAAGGGTGTTCCCCACGTTTTCATAATATGAAAATGTTCTCGTTTAAACCTCCGTCTCTCTCTCTCTCTCTCTCTATATATATATATATATATATATATATATATATATATATATATAGTGGAAGGATATTTTGCAACCCATTAAAAATGTTGCAACCCACATCTTAACCGTTGGATTCATGATCGACGGTTATTTTATTTTTATTTTTCTATTTTTTTAATTAAAAATATTGGGCCCCATATCTATTTATAACCGCCGATCATGAATCCGACGGTTAAGATGTGAGTTGCAAGGGTTGCAACCTTTTTAAGAGTTGCAAATTAAACAATCCCTATATATATATATATATATATATATATATGCGAATGATTATGTGAGAGGTTGAAGTTAATGTGAGAGGCGTGAGAAGTGGATCTGAACCATTGATCACTTTTAATCTCATGCCCTCCCATTAATTACGCTTCAGTAGGGAATTGATTCATTGCATCTCATTCTAATGTGTATCCATTTCTCATCCAATGGTTGATTCTCATGTTTCTCATGTTAACCTCAACTTCTCATCGGAACCTAGTCTTATATATACACACACACGAAAGATCGTGTAAGATTAGGAGTTAAGGTGAGAAGCGTAAGAAGAGATCTGAACCCTTGATCACTTTTAGTCTCAACCCCACTCCATGAATTACGCTTGATACGGGAATTGATTCGGTACATCTCGTTAGTGTTGATTACAATTGGGATCGATTCAAGGGTGGAGATCTTTTCTTACCATTCTCACCATAACTTTCATTCTCACCGGAATCTAACCATATATATATATATATATATATATATATATATATATATAATAGTTTCATGGATCATTGTATGTGAAATTATTGTGACTGTCAAACTGATATTTGAGGCCCATAAAACATCATAACTCTATTTTCCTATTATTCCCGACATCAATCAATCGAATCGAAAAATACAATATTTGATATCGGTACAAATTTTCAAAATCAATCTTATCAATATCTTGAAAAGAAAAAAATAAGTTTGGATTATAAATTGTGTAAGAAATAAATACCGTATTTTTAAGTAATTATTTCTTCTGTCTCTAAATTCATTTTTCATAAGAAAATAATACAATACACTTTTTAAGCATTATAAGATTACCATTTTATACTATAAGCGTACTCGCGTAATGCAACGAGATACATCACGATTTTAATGTTTTATTTTGTTTTTTTGTCGATTTACGGTACGATTTTGGATGAGTTTGAGAAAGTGGTAATGTTTTTTTTTTATAAATTTGTTTAATTTAGGCTTAATAATATAATGTTTTTTAAATAAAAATTAAGTATTTTGTTATAATTATCTTATATATTTTAATAACATCTAGAAAAAATAACCAAACAAATTTATAGTAATATAATATATTAATTAATAGTGATATATGAAAATGTCTGCATAAAAGGAAGACCCTGCACATACCAAATTGGTGGGTGTTTGAAACCTGCAGTAGTAATATGTATCTTATGCTTTGATACTTGTAAATTAAAAGATTTTTAATATCTTGCATAAAATGATGGTACCTTGTGCCTAATAATTTGTATTTAAGAATTTTTTATCTCTGATTTATAATATAATATAGATATCTATACTATATTATAAAGATGACATAAAAAACTCTTAAAAACAAGTCTTAAAACTTAATGTATAGCTATTTAATGCTAATTACTTAAAAAACAACCATTAAAGTTGTATGTACTATACTTAATGCTATTTATTAATTTTCAATCATTATCTCTAACCATTTTAACTCTTCTAAAATCATTTCCTACTTTAACTCCCATAAAATAACTCTCAGCATAATAAAATATAGAATAAAAATCAAATTTTAAATATAAAAATATAAAATATAATTAAAAAAATCTAACAGAATATTTTATAAAAAAATTATATTATTAAAGCAAAATAAATTACATTATATTATTAAGTCTAAATTAAACAAATTTATATAAAAAAATCATTATCAATATCTCACAATCAATCAAAATCGTAATGTAAATCGACAAAAAATAGAAAATAAAATGAAACGTTAAAATCGTGATGTATCTAGTGTAGTGATGGTCATCTCGGCCCGGCCCGACCTGGCCCGGTCGGTTAACCGAGTCCGGCTCGGTGGAAAACCGGTTTGGAGCCCGAAACATGAACCGGTTCATGTTTTTGGAGGATTTGGCGGCCCGAGCCCGGTTCACGGCCCGGTTTTTGGCCTGTGTAACACCCGTATTTTTTGGTTTTATAATAATCTAGATTACCAACTTGTCTGGTTACGACTTTTCAGGTTATTTCAATTCTTTCCGTAGAATCTTTTCCAGCGTTGTAGGCTCGTGAGTCGCGGTTTCGAAATCTGGAGTTTTGAGGCCTTGTACCTTCTGCGCGATCATGCCCGCGATAGTGACAGTGTCACTATCGCCGGGGGCACAATCGCGGCCGGCCTATGGGTCACGGTACATATGGCGCGAGTATGCCCCGCGATAGTGACAGTGGCACTATCGCCTGTCACTATCGCCAGCGGGGGCTGACCTATAAATCAGACAGCTCCGAATTTATTTCATTTATCTGATTTTTGGGAAAGGTCTAGATCGTTTTGCTCTGCTGTTCTTGGTAAGTTTCCAGCCCTAAAACCTCCTCTTCATTTATTATTTCATCCAACCTTCTCCCTCCTCATTAATGGTGGTGTTTAGGTGTTTATACGCTTTGGTAAAGATCTTCAACTAGAAGTTTCTAGGGTTTTGGTGTTTAACCCCAAGGTGAGTTCATATTTCCTTTTTGCTAAACTTTATACACATCAAAATGCATATTTTGACTACTAAACATCTCCTTGTTTACCTTATTTACGTTGAGGAGTTTTGACCTAACTTGACAACTTTAGGAGATTTTAGGGTTTCTCACCCCTTTCGTAAAAAGATGATTAAATACATGTCTTGGTACCACAAACGTGTTGTTGTTATCTTATGTTGAATAAATGTTTAACTTTTGGCTTCTAGCCAAGTTTACGATTAAACATTTTGAGAAGGTTTTTGGAAAAGGTTATTTGGTGGGAAGGAAACAAATGATTACTATATAAAGAAATTCATGTTTTTATAAAATGGTTTCCATTATGGAAAGGTTTATTTGGTGAATAAACATTATGGGATTGAGATGTTAGCCTTATGATGATTATTTATGGGCTTGTGATTCTTATCAGCAGTTAACCATTAAATGATGATTTGGAAATTAAATGGTTTTACGAACTATATGTTTGATTATAGTTGGTCACATGTGTGATTGTGACAAGTCTAGACTATTACTAATGGATCCATAGGTATTTAGTTGGCTTATTATTTGGGGGTAACTCCCGTTTGTAGCTAGTTGAGACATTGGACCCTAGAGGGCAACTTAGTACGGTTATGCGGGACCGGATACTAGCCGTGGGTCGTAAATGTAAATCCTAGTGAATGAGCATGACTTGGATCATCGGGTGCCACCCTCCCACATCGTTATTTGGACCGGCAGGTTCACGGCCTTGATCCTAGTACGGTGAGCTCAAAACTTGGAAAGTGGCTTACTGAGTGTTTTGCCACAATCCTTGGATTCGGGTTTATACCCGTCGTCGCAAGATGAGGTCTGGACCGGAAGGTCACTATTTGTTTACTAAACCTTTTACAAGAATGTCGAAGAAAACAATATTTACGTTGCAACTAATTCTTTTCTATATTCATATAAATTGTATGTTCTTACTAGGCTTTAAGCCTAACGCTTTTTCTCAAACGATGTGTATAACAGGTTCCCTTAGCGGCGGGTCGTCAAGGGGTTGAGCGAAGAGCGTAGTATCTTGAGGGCATTTTTGGATGATAGTTATTTGGGAAGCTGTAACATTTAAACAATTATTCTTTTGGTATTGGGTTGACAACCAATGTAATCTGGCCAGTTGTAGTTTAGATTAGTTTGTTGTCGTTTCCCTATCTATTGTTACAGGTTTTGTAAACGCTCACACTTGCCATTATGGATGGTTTGCCCTATTTATAAATGTTATGTTGTCGAATTTCCGATTTTTAAAATTACCCCAAATTTTAGAGTGTTACAAGTTGGTATCAGAGCTCTAGTTTAAGTGAACTAGGCATGAATGTAAGATGTCTAGACTTAGACTGGGTATTGTTAGGCAATGACCGTGAGTTGGGTAGAACCTCTAAGATGGGATAGCCTTAGAGTCGACGGAAGTTATATCCACCAAACGTTGTGATAATGATAACGAGGACCCTTATGTGTTATATGTTCATAATCTCACTTAGCTAATGTTATTATGAGGATATTTTACGTAAGTGTACTTAGTTTGCTAATGTTATGACAATTGGTTGGATTAGTAGTACGTTTCTTCCATATTTGTTTCGGTTAACCTCTTTCTTACTCCTTCTCGTGCTTGTGTGGCAGCCATTGTTCTAGCATGGTGAACACTCGTAGTCGACCGTTAATCGATGGGGATTTGCGTGATGACAGCTCGCCTGAACAGAATCCCGTAGTTCGGACAACGATTGTCGTTCCTCCGGGTATGCCACCCATATTCACGGGAGAGGTGGAGCAAGTGCCAAGAGTGGAGTTGGCATCCACGAATCCGGTGGTTCAGGAGGTAAACCCTCAAGCCGACATGATGGCCAGCATCATGCAAATGGTGTCGACGGCAATGGAGAAACAGCAAGAAACGTTCATGAAGATGTTGGAAGATCGTGATGCCAGCCTCAAGAGAAACGAGGCGGTTGCCGAGAACGTTGTGATTGGTTCTGGTGGCACCGATCCGGGTATCAGGACGGAAGAGCACAGAGTCGTGGGTGCTCAGAAAAATGGGAGAAGTTGCTCTTACAAATCCTTTCTGGGATGCGGGCCGCCAGAGTTCTCTGGTTCTGACGACCCAATCCTATGCGTGAAGTGGGTTAGAGCTGTCGAGCAAGCTTTTGGCTCCTCAGAATGTGGAGACGATCAGAGAGTGCGGTTTGGCACCCAACTGCTGAGAGACTCGGCGCTCACCTGGTGGAATGTTGCACAATCCACTCTCTCTCCTACTGTATTAGCTCAGTTGTCTTGGGCCGAGTTTAAAAGAAAACTGATGGAAGAGTTCTGTAGCGAGAGGTCTATGGACCGCATCGAAAAAGAGTTTCGATCTCTGGTAAAAGGGAACTTGACAGTGAGGGAGTACACTCGTCAATTCTTGGAGAAACTCGATTTGGTGGGGCACGTAGCCCCAACAGAGAAAGAAAGGATCAAGGCCTACCTCAACGGCCTACCGGCGGACATGTTGTCCATGGTCCACAACTCCAAGGCTTCCAATCTTCGTGAGACGATTGAAGAAGCTCAATTCATGGAAGAAATTTTTGCGAGAAGTAAGGCGGAGAAACCGGTATTTGTTGGTGACAAGAGAAGATGGGAGGGCAACTCCGCACCTCCAAGGAGGAATCAACCTTTTGTCGGGAATAGGAGTTTCAACAACCGGCAAGAAGCACGATGGTGCCAAAGATGTAGGAGCAAGCATTATGGCAACTGTAATTCTAGCTCCATGACTTGTGCCAAATGTGGAAAGATCGGTCACCAGGTCAAAGACTGTCCGATCAAAGGAATTGTATGCTTCGAGTGCAAGACGCCGGGACATTTTCGAAGGGATTGCCCAAAGTGGAGAACGGGGAGCGCCCCGGAGAAGAAAGAGAACCCTCCTAGAGTTCCCGGCCGAGCCTTCCAGATGACGGTCGATGAGGCCAAGGCATCCGCTGACGTGGTATCGGGTACGTTTCTTCTAAACTCCGTGCCTGCTCGTGTACTATTTGATTCGGGTGCCAGCTTCTCTTTTATATCGGTTATGTTGCGTGAAAAACTTGCCATGCCCACTAATAGTCTAGAGAATGCTTTAGTGGTAGAGATCGCTAATGGGGAGCAAGTGTTAATCCGTGATGTCTTGAAAGATTGTACCCTTAGCATCGAAGGAAAGAAATTCCTAATCAACTTGATGCCAATGGTCATTGGTGGATTCGACGTGGTGGTCGGTATGGATTGGTTGGCGGACAATCATGCTGAAATCCTTTGCTCCAAAAAGCTAATCCGACTTCCTACGTCGGATGGTGGCATGGTGGTAGTCTTTGGCGAAAGAAGGAAGGGAGATGTAGCGGTCATCACCATGGCTAAAGCGAGGAAGTGCTTGGTGAAAGGATGTCCGTCATTTCTAGCTTCTGTGTTAAACGCTAAGCTCGAGAAGAAGAAACTCGAGGACGTGAAAGTGGTACGCGAATTTCCCGAGGTCTTTCCGGACAATTTGCCCGGTTTGCCACCCGATCGTCAAGTGGAGTTCCGAATTGATCTTATACCGGGGGCGGCTCCAATTGCAAGAGCTCCTTACCGGTTAGCGCCGTCGGAGATGCAAGAGATGATGGCTCAACTCCAAGAGCTCCTAGAAAAGGGATTCATAAGACCGAGCTCGTCGCCTTGGGGAGCTCCGGTCTTGTTCGTCAAGAAGAAGGATGGCACCATGAGAATGTGCATCGATTATCGCGAACTGAATAAGGCTACGGTGAAGAATAAGTACCCACTCCCGAGGATCGACGATTTATTCGACCAACTCCAAGGAGCAGGTTGTTTCTCGAAGATTGATTTACGCTCGGGATATCACCAAGTGAAGGTGAGAGAGGAAGACGTTCCGAAAACGGCTTTTAGAACACGTTACGGCCATTACGAGTTCCTTGTGATGCCGTTTGGTCTAACTAACGCACCAGCGGTGTTTATGGATTTGATGAATAGGGTGTGCCGACCGTTCCTCGACAAGTCGGTCATTGTATTCATCGATGACATACTCGTGTATTCCAAGAGCGAGACAGAACACGAGCAACATCTGCGCGAAGTCCTAGAGGTATTGAGGAAAGAAAATTTGTTTGCCAAGTTTTCCAAGTGCGACTTTTGGCTTGAAGAAGTTCAATTCTTGGGTCACGTTGTCACTCGAGACGGAGTGAAAGTAGATCCCTCCAAGATCGAAGCGATGATGAACTGGGAGCCCCCAAAGAGTCCTTCAGAAATCCGAAGTTTCTTGGGTTTGGCGGGCTACTATCGTAGATTCATACAAGACTTCTCCAAGATCGCTTCTTCCTTGACGACTTTGACTAGGAAGAATGTGAAGTTTGTCTGGACCGAAACGCAAGAGAAGGCGTTCCGGACATTGCAAAAGAAGTTGTGTGAAGCTCCAATCTTGTCACTACCCGAAGGGTCGGAGGACTTCGTAGTCTATAGTGACGCCTCAAAGATGGGTTTGGGTTGTGTGTTGATGCAAAGAGGCAAGGTGATCGCTTACGCGTCGAGGCAACTCAAGATTCACGAAAAGAATTACCCTACTCATGATCTGGAGTTAGCGGCGGTGGTGTTCGCTTTGAAGCTTTGGCGACACTACCTCTACGGCACGAAGTGTACTTTATACACAGATCATAAGAGTTTGAAGTATGTCTTTGATCAGAAAGAGCTGAATATGAGGCAAAGGCGGTGGCTTGAGTTACTTAAGGACTATGATTGTGAGTTGCTTTATCATCCCGGTAAGGCGAACGTAGTGGCTGATGCGTTGAGTCGGAAGGATTATAGCGGGAGCATTCGGGCCACCCTCTCAAGAATCGAACTCGCGTCGAGTCTCATTGAAAAGATCAAATCATCTCAAAGGGAAGCATTGTTGGAAGAGAATCTCAAGGATGAAGTCATGACAAAACAACAGTTACTCTTAACGGAGGATGGTCGTGGAGTGAAGCTGTTCAATGGTCGTGTGTGGGTACCCAAGGTTGGGGCAATCGGGAACTTCTCCTTGAAGATGCACACAAGTCCAAGTATTCCATTCATCCGGGAAGTACAAAGATGTACCGAGACTTGAGGCTACATTATTGGTGGCCGGTGATGAAGCTTGACGTAGCCCGTTACGTAGAGCGTTGTGTGACATGTTTGCAAGTAAAGGCCGAGCATCAGCGTCCGTATGGGAGTCTTCAGTCATTGGAAATTCCCGAGTGGAAATGGGAGCATATTACCATGGATTTTGTGACTAAGTTGCCCAAGACTCTTCGAGGTCACGATACCATATGGGTAATAGTCGACCGGTTGACCAAGAGCGCTCATTTCTTGGCTATGCGGGAGACGCTACCGATGGACAAGTTGGCGAAACTTTACATCGATGAAGTGGTATCGAGGCATGGAGTGCCATTGTCTATTGTATCCGATCGCGACAGTCGGTTCACTTCAAATTTTTGGGATGGCTTGCAGAAAGAGCTTGGTACGCGCGTGAAGTTGAGTACGGCTTACCACCCTCAAACCGACGGTCAGAGCGAGAGAACAATTCAAACGCTAGAAGACATGTTGCGATCTTGCGTCATCGACTTCGGGGGTAGCTGGGACTCTCACCTACCTTTGGTGGAGTTTGCGTATAATAATAGCTACCACTCGAGTATCGGTATGGCTCCGTTCGAAGCCTTGTATGGGCGGAAGTGTAGAACTCCCATATGTTGGCTTGAGGCGGGAGAGAAGCAGTTCGCCGGACCTGAAATCGTGCAAGAGACGTCCGATAAGGTCAAAGGCATTCGGGAAAGGTTGAAAGCGGCTCAAGATCGGCAAAAGAGCTATGCCGATAAGAAGAGGCGACCGATGGAATTCCAAGTGGGCGACCTTGTGATGTTGAAAGTGTCACCATGGAAAGGCATCATCCGGTTCGGAAAGCGCGGGAAGTTGAGTCCCCGTTTCCTTGGACCGTTTAAAGTGCTTAAGCGTGTGGGCTTGCAAGCATACCAGTTGGAACTTCCTTCAGAACTGAACGGGATCCACAACACCTTTCACGTTTGCTACCTTCGGAAATGCTTGGCGGAAGAGGAGAGCGTTATCCCTCTTTCCGAGATTAGAGTGGACGAGGGTAACCGTTGTGTTGAAGAGCCCGAGGCTATTTTGGAGAAGAAGTCAAGGAAGCTTCGCCACAAAGAAGTCACTATGGTCAAAGTTCAATGGAAGCATCATCGAGGTGCCAATGTGACGTGGGAAGCCGAAGAGGATATGAAGCGAAGATATCCTCACCTGTTCGAGTAGTTAGGATTTCGGGGGCGAAATCGATTTCAAGTTGGGGAGGATTGTAACACCCGTATTTTTTGGTTTTATAATAATCTAGATTACCAACTTGTCTGGTTACGACTTTTCGGGTTATTTCAATTCTTTCCGTAGAATCTTTTCCAGCGTTGTAGGCTCGTGAGTCGCGGTTTCGAAATCTGGAGTTTTGAGGCCTTGTACCTTCTGCGCGATCATGCCCGCGATAGTGACAGTGTCACTATCGCCGGGGGCACAATCGCGGCCGGCCTATGGGTCACGGTACATATGGCGCGAGTATGCCCCGCGATAGTGACAGTGGCACTATCGCCTGTCACTATCGCCAGCGGGGGCTGACCTATAAATCAGACAGCTCCGAATTTATTTCATTTATCTGATTTTTGGGAAAGGTCTAGATCGTTTTGCTCTGCTGTTCTTGGTAAGTTTCCAGCCCTAAAACCTCCTCTTCATTTATTATTTCATCCAACCTTCTCCCTCCTCATTAATGGTGGTGTTAGGTGTTTATACGCTTTGGTAAAGATCTTCAACTAGAAGTTTCTAGGGTTTTGGTGTTTAACCCCAAGGTGAGTTCATATTTCCTTTTTGCTAAACTTTATACACATCAAAATGCATATTTTGACTACTAAACATCTCCTTGTTTACCTTATTTACGTTGAGGAGTTTTGACCTAACTTGACAACTTTAGGAGATTTTAGGGTTTCTCACCCCTTTCGTAAAAAGATGATTAAATACATGTCTTGGTACCACAAACGTGTTGTTGTTATCTTATGTTGAATAAATGTTTAACTTTTGGCTTCTAGCCAAGTTTACGATTAAACATTTTGAGAAGGTTTTTGGAAAAGGTTATTTGGTGGGAAGGAAACAAATGATTACTATATAAAGAAATTCATGTTTTTATAAAATGGTTTCCATTATGGAAAGGTTTATTTGGTGAAGAAACATTATGGGATTGAGATGTTAGCCTTATGATGATTATTTATGGGCTTGTGATTCTTATCAGCAGTTAACCATTAAATGATGATTTGGAAATTAAATGGTTTTACGAACTATATGTTTGATTATAGTTGGTCACATGTGTGATTGTGACGAGTCTAGACTATTACTAATGGATCTATAGGTATTTAGTTGGCTTATTATTTGGGGGTAACTCCCGTTTGTAGCTAGTTGAGACATTGGACCCTAGAGGGCAACTTAGTACGGTTATGCGGGACCGGATACTAGCCGTGGGTCGTAAATGTAAATCCTAGTGAATGAGCATGACTTGGATCATCGGGTGCCACCCTCCCACATCGTTATTTGGACCGGCAGGTTCACGGCCTTGATCCTAGTACGGTGAGCTCAAAACTTGGAAAGTGGCTTACTGAGTGTTTTGCCACAATCCTTGGATTCGGGTTTATACCCGTCGTCGCAAGATGAGGTCTGGACCGGAAGGTCACTATTTGTTTACTAAACCTTTTACAAGAATGTCGAAGAAAACAATATTTACGTTGCAACTAATTCTTTTCTATATTCATATAAATTGTATGTTCTTACTAGGCTTTAAGCCTAACGCTTTTTCTCAAACGATGTGTATAACAGGTTCCCTTAGCGGCGGGTCGTCAAGGGGTTGAGCGAAGAGCGTAGTATCTTGAGGGCATTTTTGGATGATAGTTATTTGGGAAGCTGTAACATTTAAACAATTATTCTTTTGGTATTGGGTTGACAACCAATGTAATCTGGCCAGTTGTAGTTTAGATTAGTTTGTTGTCGTTTCCCTATCTATTGTTACAGGTTTTGTAAACGCTCACACTTGCCATTATGGATGGTTTGCCCTATTTATAAATGTTATGTTGTCGAATTTCCGATTTTTAAAATTACCCCAAATTTTAGAGTGTTACAGCCTGGCCCGACCCGATTCGTATTTAAAAAAAAAAGAGCCGTTATGTTACCGTTTATATACGTTTTTTTGACTTTTTTTGTATTTTTTACCTCCCCCAACCCCTATAAATACTTGTATTGTAAGTTTGTAACTTAAAATTATATATAAAACGTATTTTTAAAGAGTATTTTAGTGATTCAATCCAATTTTTATTTTTTAAAGCTTAGTAATTAATTATTATATAAAGAAATTATTTTTTTCGAAAAAAATACGAAAAAAATGCTCGGCCCGATCACGGCACGGTTTGGGCCCGGCCCGACCCGGTTTTCCTATAACCGGTTTTTTCCAACATTAAACGGGCCACACATATTCGGGTGAAGCCTGACCCGAAGCCCGATTGGCCCGGTTTTTGGGTTTACTATTTGGGCCCGAAGCCCGTTTTGGCCCGGCCCGGGCCCGATTTTTGGCCATCACTAATCTAGCGGCATTGCGCGAGTACACTTCTAGTAGATATTTAACTAGTATTAAATATTTAATATTGGAATGGATGAATATAATATATTTTTTTCCTGACGTTTCAAAATTGCAAGTTTTAACTCGAAACTTTTCTTGATATTAATAAGGATTCAAGAGATTCTATCAAATTTGTTTTTAATTATCAAAATTAATGTATTTGTAGAAATTTAGAAAATAAAACAAATAACCTTTTAAACCGCACATATCATATAAATAGATAGTAATTTTATGAAAAATATTAGAATATAACAGTTTATACATGCATTTAAATGTTACATACGAATTAATATTGTGGGTCTCTTTAATTATTTTAATACATTTTAAGTTACGATGCATATAAATAAAGGTTACAAAAAGCAGGTGGATTGTTGAATCATTGATGCAGAATACAAGTGATATTTATAGACGGAAATTCAAGAGAAAACCTAAAAAAAACGGAAAACTGAAGAACACGCTGGTAGTCTTTTATCTGGACGGTTTGCACTTGTGCATACAAGTAAATAATGTTGTTTTTTTGGTTTTTATGCACAAGTGCATTATGCACTTGTGCATGTTACAAATTATTTGTATGCACAAGTGCATACCATCCAAATGAAGGGCTACCAGAGTGTTCTTCAGTTTTTCGTTTTTTGAGGTTTTCCCCTGAACCTAACCCTATATATATATACACACACACACACATGAGAACAACATATATTTAAGAAAACACGAGAACAATCGAGTACATACAAAATCATATATGATTCACGTACAAAATCAATATGATTCGTGGTGCGGTTTGGGACAAAACCGCAAACCGCACCGCATATACCTCAAACTGCGGTTTATGCGGTTTGCACCTTACACACTTTACACCTACAATTCAATTATTATAAGATTAATACTTCATTTTAAAATCAATGATAACGTGATCGTAGTTCAAAAAATAAAAATATTCAATACGTCCAATTATTACTTATATATAATGTGCGGTGCGGTGCGATTTGAACCGCGGTTTGATAACTCAAAGCCGCAAACTGCTCCGCATAGTGCGGTTTAGTAAAAATGTAAACCGCAAACCACACCACGAAAGTTCTAAACCGCGTTTTGCGGTGCGGTGTGGGCGGTTTGTGCGATTTAGATGAACATCCCTATGATTCACGCGACTATGTCCGCGTCCGATTTTTTCAGGTTAGTGTAAAATCAAATATGAGTTTGTACATGATCTGTTGTTTTTTGCTGTAATTTTGTTTTCTTAAATAGTTAATGTTCTCGTTTGAATCTTCCTCTCTCTATACATATATGAATTCATTGATGTGGGTTACAAATCAATATTAGGTTCATAAGTATATATTCTAGTTGTTAATGAACAAGAATATCTCCCCCCCCCCTCTCCCCTCGTCTCTCCTGTAACATATATACGAAGTTACGCATGCATATTCGCAGGTTAAATATGTACACATGGTGAACATAATAAAAATAACATTAATTTTGTACTAAGGGGTGTTCACGATGTGTTCACAAATGGTATGCTTAGATTTTGTTTTGTTGTTTTAGTTGGTGTTCACAATATGTTCAAAATCCATATCAGATCTCGTAGATTTAGAGTGTATTCATAAATTATAATAATTATTATAAAAAAAATGTTTACAATATAGTTACCTTGAGAGGTAGAATTTTTTTAGTTAAATTAGATTTTTATTTTTTAAATAACTTTTTCTAGTCTAAGAATTTGAAAAAACAAACGCCATATGACCATATTACCCTAGCCGTCCATGGCTTACCATCTAGATATGACAAACACCAACCTAAGGGCATACACGTCTTTCCATAGTACCAAGTTTGTCTCACGTGATTTTGCATGGGAAATAAAAGGGTATTCTCGAAATTTTCCAATGGGTTTAAAAAATGTAAATTTTTTTTAGAGTGAATTATAGTGGAAGAGCATAGCAAAGCCTTGCAGTAGGAAGGTGTAAGTTGTTGGGATGGATTTTATTTGTTCGTAGAGCTATTCACTTGATTGTAGATAGACTTGACAAAAACTGACACGGCACGAAATAAACGGGTTTGGGTAATACATTTCAAATCGTTTAAGTAAACGGATTGACACGACACGACACAAAAATTAAACAGGTAAGATCAGGGTCAAAAATTTCAACTCGAAAATGACCTGAATAACCCGTTTATATACATATATATATATGTGTGTGTGTGTGTGTGTGTATATATATATTAGAAGTTTTCTTTTTAATGCTTTGGATTTTTAACGTTTTAGATTTGGTTAGAATTTATAAGTTTTAAAATTTGGATTTCTAATGCTTTCATTTGAATTTTGGATTTGTATTTTTTTGTGAATTTTGGATTTTAATTTTTAGTTTTATAAATGTTAAACGGGTCGTGTCGGGTTAAGCGGTTTGGGTTATGGTTGAGATTTCTGACCCGTTTATTAAAGGGTCGGGTTACGGTTAGACACTTTCAACCCGTTTAACTTTGAACCCGACACGACACGACACGTTTGTCATGTCTAATTGTAGATTAGTCTGGAATATCGATCTCTAACAGTTATACGTGGTGGCTCCTAAAGGTGTAACTGACAGTTTTTGCCCTAACGTTACTTCGCTAGCCTTTGGAGGAAGGGTAATGACAGTAGCGAAGAAGATCGAATTTGTTTTCTTATAACATAAATGAAACGTCCTCTCTCTTAAATGTGATTTTACTGTAAAATCACATGTGATTCGACTGTTTTCGTGTTCTCTTATTTGGTAATTATTGTTCTTGTATGAACCTAATTGGCTAACTTCACACACACATATATAAAGGAAAAGTTTAGTGGTGAACTTAACTTTCATTTAAAAAACGGGGCGGGGGCGGGGGCGGGGGGGGGGGGGGATAGAGCTCGACACGTGTCCTTATTTATCACGAATAATGAATGTGAGTTTTTAACATCATGATTGTATACATAATTTATGATAATAAATATCCCATGAATATTTAAGATAAATAGTGACACTCTCGTTTGTTCATTGGTTCACAATAAAGTTGAGAACAACTTATCTGTCTCTCTCATTATATATATATATATATATATATATATATATGTGTGTATTTTGTGTGTGTGTCTCTCTTTTGAGGTGAGACTTCAAACACGAAGAGAAATAATTTTATATGAAATATAAAGAAAAGAAATTATACATGGTATGGAAAAAGATAGGAACAAATCAAATAAAAATCATTTAAATGTTACAAACCAATAAAAACCAATCTCAAGATATAACCCTTACATATACTTTTTGTTTTGGTTTCATATCTCAAAAGTATTTATATGCATATTTTTCCACATACAAAATAAATTTCTATATTTCATATATAAACATATATATTTAAAACAACTTATGCTTTTATATAAAGAAAATATTTATTAATTTATATGATGTTAAATCATAGTTTTATAAAAAAATGTTTGAATTAACTTATAATGGTATAAAAATGGGTGTTTAAAATTGTTTTTACATGTAAAATAACCAAAAAACTTATAAGTTAGAATTAAATGATTTATTAAAAACTCTTTATCAACGGTGACAAAATGATATAAACGGTTTTTTTTTCTCATCCAAATACTAAAAACTGAATAAGCAATCCCAAACACCCCAAAAAACAATACAGTACATCTCACATATGAAAAAAAAATACTTATTAACTATTTTTAAACATTTTTTTTATGTTTTTTCTAATTGTTGTTTAGATAACGGGTTATATAAAGATATATATAGAAATGGGGTTCATACGAGAACATTATCTATTTAAGAAAATATATGAATCACGCGACTTTGGATTCATACGATTACATACAAAATCATATGTGAATCACGTGACTTTGCCTCGCCACTTAAGTCGCGGTCAAAGTCGGCCGCGTCCATTTTTTGCTGGTTAATGTAAAATCACATATGTTTTTGTATATGATTAGTTATTTTTTTTTCTTAAATAGTTAACGTTCTCGTTTAAACCCACCTCTCTCTCTCTCTCTCTCTCTCTATATATATATATATATATATATATATATATATATATAGGTGAGTTCATACGAGAACAATATCTATTTAAGAAAACAAAAAAATGTCGAGTATGTACAAAATCATATGTGATTCACGTACAAAATCACATATGATTCCCCACGACTTTGCATGAAACTTGCAGTCGCAGGAAAAGTCGTTCGTGTCCTTTTTTCCGGATTAATGCCGAATCACATGTGATTTTATACATGATTTGTTGTTTTTCTTGTTTTCTTAAATAGTTAGCGTTCTCGTTTGCACCTTTCTCTTTCTCTCTTTATATATATATATATAGGGTCAGGTTCACGTGAGACCAAGCTGTTTCCGTGAGACCGCGTGAGACCAAGCCTTAAAACATGAAACTTCACACTGAAACACTGTGAAGGTAAAAAACATTCGAACCTTCAGAATGTAATCACACTATGAAGATAAAAAAACCTAAACCAAGTTAAAAAAAATCAAACATTCACAGTTAAAAGACTGTGAAGGTTCATCCGAACCTTCACAGTGAAGATGCTGTGAAGGTAAAAAACAAACGAACATTCACAGCGAAAAACACCGTGAACGTAACATTTACGGTGTTTTCCCTATGAAAAGTTCTATTTTTTTTACATTCACAGTTTTTTGGTGTGAAGTTTCATAGTTTAAAGTTTGGTCTCACGAAAATTGTTTGATCGCACACGAACTTAATTCTCTCTCTCTATATATATATAGAAGCAGAAGAAGAGGCCAGCTTGTTAATTTCATTCTCTCTCTAAAATTCAAAAATGGAAGATCACCGGAAAGAATTACAGCTCCTCCCTCTGCCACCGTCCTACTCACCATGGCCGGCGGCAGCGACGGATCTCTTCACTTTCCGATCAGACGACGTCGTCCGGTGTCAGTTGGAACCTCCTTCCTTGGACCTGCAGCTATCCATCAGTCTCCGGCCAATGAAGCCGCCGCCGCCGCAGCAGCAGCAGACGGCGGTGAGATGGCGAACTTCGGATCAAATAGCGGCGATGGAGGCGGCGTACGTGGAGCGCGTGATGGAGATGGCGCGGCGGGAAATGGAGATGGCGCAGACGGAATTGGCACGTGCAAGGCACATGTGGGAGAAGGCACGTGAGGACGTGGAGAGAGTGGAGAAGATGAAGGAAAGAGCCACGCGCCAAATGGGTTCGTGTATTGAAATCACGTGTCAAGGTTGCCGGAAAAAATTTAGACGTTGATAATAATAACCATTTTTAGTAGTAAATCTATTTCTCTAACTCCTACTCTTAGAAAAACCTTAAATATTTACGTAAACCTTCATAGTGTTTTTCTATAAAGGTTTGTTGTTTTTCGTACCTTCACTGTGAATTATTATGAAATATTAGTGTTATCTTATGATCTCACGTGAACCCAACTCCCTACTCTTAAATATAATATATATATATATTTATATTACAGAGTATTAAATATTCACATTAATCAAGATAATAACATCTTGAACAGATTCTATAAAACAGAAAATAAAAATCTCCCAACAGTTTTTAATTTTTGTAGATTATAATATAAATTATATTATTTTTTCTGCTGTACATTTACTTTCAAGGACTCTATTAGTATGAAGAACAAAAAATAATTTATTTTTCATAAGCAATTATTTTTGGAGAATTTTCCAAAATTTTAATTTTTCACTCTCTTTACTACTTTTCTTCATTTTGGAGAAGATTTTGAGAAAATTTGTTGGACTGAAACAAAAATCCTCAAAAATCTCTATTTTGATAAATCTGTTATTGCTCGTAACTTATACACGATAATGTTTTATTTAATTAGTATTATTTTAGAAAATTCTAGAGTATATTAAATTACTTTTCAGATAATTGCCACAGTAGTTAAATTTGGAGGAGTTTTATTGTAAAACATATACTCATTTCGACATATGCATAAAATAGTCATCTAATTACCCTAGATTTATTCGTCATTTTAGCAAAATAGAAAGCTACCAACAAAACCCTAGATTTATGTGATCTAACAAAATAAGAAGCAGATAGAAAACAGGGTCACTTTGTAGGTTCTATACGTTTAAATTTTATATTAAAGTAGTCAAGATTCATACGAAAACACTGAAAAAATGGAGCTCGCAAAAGCTTGTTTTGCGATCGGGGATGGTTATTTAGTGTATTGTTGGCTATTTTGTTATGCAACCCCTGGATCTGCCTTGTTTTGTGATTTTCCTTTCAGTTAACCAAAAAAATGTCTTCTTAAAAGGATATCAAATAATGTAAAACCATTATTCTTCTTATAAAACCGTGAAAAAATAATTATTATTTTCCAAAATATAACGTTTTATGATATTTTCGGAAAAAATATGATTTGTTGTTTGTAATAAAAAGCTATATATGATTTGTTTGTAATAAAAAACTAATATGATAGTAATTTAAAAGAGTTGATGTTTTCTTCTGAAATGGATTTTTTTTAATATATGGCGAGAAGAATTTTGTTGATGTGATATGAAAATCATTGAAGGTGGAACTCGTAAAAAAATAATAATACAAGTGATATAAGCGATGGCAACGTGTTCTGTTTGAAACCTCTTATATGCTAAGTCCGAGTATCAATGGAATGGAATAAGATCAGAATTAGACAAATAGCTCAAACGTTAGTTTGGGATCAAGATCAGAATTAGAATCGGAATCAGAATATATTCAATTTTTATTATTGGCTAATTTTTTTAACATTAAAACTAAAATAGATTAGAATATGAGAATAAAACAAGATTTTGGTTCATAGATGATATCCGTTAAAAAGTGTAAATGTTAAAAACCAAAATTAAACTTTACTTTTTAAGAAATGAATAATCCGTCTTATGAAGGGGTAATTTAGGTACATGATTATTAGGGGTTGTTTGGCAGTTGCTGAATTGTTTGATGCAGAATGATTAAATGGTCAGAATGATTAAAAAGCTCTTATGATATAGTGCAAAATGAATTTTGGTTGTTTTGTAATTATTTAGATTGAAATCAGGGCACTGAATGATTAAGGGGGGCCGAATATACAAAATCATTTAGAGAGTTTTAGAACCATTAAGAACCAAATTTTTTTCCCCAAACAAGACTCACCTCCTAGTGATTAAGAGATTATCTCTTAATGGGACTATTAAGAGATAAACAAATAGCCCCGAGTCAAATACATATCCAAACACCATTTAAATTAAACACTGCATATTTTTTTTGGGTGTTGCCATATACACCCTAGTCTATATGCCTAGGGCGTAACTGGATCGGAAAACCAAACAGTAACTATCTCATCCCCTCCTCACAACCTTATTAGACTACGGTGTAAATGACATATAGACTAGGGTGCAATTGGAACCACCCATTTTTTTTGACAACAATTATTATAATATTATTTGGGAATTTCTGAGCACAATAATAATTTTCATAAAATCTTAAATCAAATAAAAATATCACATATGTTTTCACTCAATTCAAATAATATTTCTGTCTAGAAAATGTAATATTAAAGCCTTTTAATTTATTTATATATAAGTTTTTTATTCAAATTTATGTTTTCATTATTAGTAATTATTACAAAATTTTGTAGTTTTTATCATTATTAGTAATTATTACATTTAATTAGAGCATCTCCAATACTTATTCTAAAATAGAAAATTTAGAAAATTTCTACTCTAACATATATGCTATATTAAAATAGAGAAAAGAAAATAAAAAAATAATGTTTTTAATTTTTTCCCACCAATAAAAAGTTTTGAAATTAAACGTGTAAAAGAGAAAAATAATACTTTATTTAATATGTTGAATATTTTACTAACATACTTAATGTTAGAATTGGTAAAATCATGGACGGACCTATTAGGGTGGTTATGGTGGCACGTGGGTCGTGGTACCGTATTATTTCTCCAACGAAGGGTAAAAAAAATTAGGTTCCTGAAAGATGCAACCGTATTGTTTTGGAAGGTGCTACCGTATTATTTTGAAAACTTCAAGAAGGTGCAATCATACCTTGTAATCAACCAAAAAACCAAAAAGAACTATTGAAATCAACCAAAAAACCGAAGAAAAAACTCTTGAAATCAACAAAAAACCCGAAGAAAACTCTTGAAAATAACCAAAAAATGAAAAAATCCCCCGAAATCGATAGAAAAAAGTTAAAAATCCGTCGAACTCAAGCAAAGAGCATTTAAAAATCCGTCGAACTCAAGCAAAGAGCATTTAAAAATCCCTCGAAATGGTGGAATTCAGCTAAAAACACATAAGACAATATTGAACGTCGATAGTGCTTTTGTAATTATTTTTTGTTTATATTATATGGTGTCACCGTATGAAAAAAAATTGGGTCCGTCCCTGGCTAAAATAGAGTAGCTGTTGGAGTTTAATATGGTTTTTCTTTGAGATTTTGAATTTTCATTTTCTACTTAGAAAAATTATAGCATAATTGTTGAAGATGTTTTTAAAGTATATTATATCTTTATAATATATATCAATTATTTAATTTAAAACCTAACAAAATGTCATTTTACACCAAATTCAAGTTAAAAACCAAAAGTTCTAAGAACTCAAAAAATATGATGTTCTTTGTAAGAACTCTATCCACTCATAATTCTTAGAAGACCTTACAATTTTTGCTTATAATTTTTTTTTGAAAAATATTCTTAATAACTAAATATAAAATTAAGAGATAATCGCACAAATGACCAAATCATGGGGAGGGATTGACCTCTTAGCCATCTCTCTCCCCGACTTACAAAAATGGCCCAAGGGACGCAATGGAGCCCAGGGCGCAATTGCGCCCCTACTTGTTTTCAGTAAAAAAAATGACTTGTTTTCAGTAAAATTATTCGTAGGGGCGCAATTGCACCCTGGGCTCCATTGCATCCCTTGGGACATTTTTGCAAGTCAGGTAGAGGGATGACTAAGACTATGTTTGAAAAATATTCTTAATAACTAAATATAAAATTAAGAGATAATCGCACAAATGACCAAATCATGGGGAGGGATTGACCTCTTAGCCATCTCTCTCCCCGACTTACAAAAATGGCCCAAGGGACGCAATGGAGCCCAGGGCGCAATTGCGCCCCTACTTGTTTTCAGTAAAAAAAAATGACTTGTTTTCAGTAAAATTATTCGTAGGGGCGCAATTGCACCCTGGGCTCCATTGCATCCCTTGGGACATTTTTGCAAGTCAAGTAGAAGGATGACTAAGGCTATGTTTGGCAAACTAGTTGATAAGCTTGCTGATGAAAAAGTCACGTTTGACAAAAATCAGCTTATAATTATTTAAATTACCGAAAAGAACATTAATTATTTATTTATAATTAAAAGTTAATATATAATAATGAATATTAATGAGGGGTATAATTGAAATATTTACAAAAAACTCCTCATAAGCTACTCCAGGTAGCTTATCAAAAAACTAGCTTATGGTCAACCAAACATATAGCCAGAAAATAAAGTAGCTTATTTTTGCCAAACAATGCCTAAGAGACCAATCATTCTCCGTAATTTGACCATTTCAGCTAGTTATTTTAAATTTAAATTTATATTATAGGCATGGAATCTATATAGGGAAAAAAATCAACCTATGGAAAAGGAGTAATAATGATTGACCATTTGACTGACTGGTATCTTGTCACTGCCATCCACAACCTTAAGTTTCACCACACTCATTATTGTGCCTCTTTGGACAAAACCAATATATGGCCCACTTTCCTCAATTTCTTTCTATTTTAGTTTTACATTTTTTTTTCTCATGTCAATAAATTCAAAATCTTCTATTATTAAAATCATTTTTTTTTGCTTGTGAGAACTTTCTATTGTTGATAATTGAAACAAGTAAAACATGAATAAATTCAATTGAACCAAAGATAAATCAAATTGTTATAAAATGTACTAGACCTAATGCATTCAGTATAAATGGCGATGCATAAAAATACATGATCATCATACCAGATGGGTCGGTTGTCTTCCATGAATCCTGGGCCGAGTTGAAACTCAGAACAAGAAAACCCATGAGCCGAAAGTTACTTCAAAACACGTAACACATAAAGTATGCACATATAAGAATGCACGAAGATTCCCACGATGTATGTTAACTTCTTAGCATACTGGTGTTGTTTTTGAACAAGGTTGAAGCCTTACAATAGTTAGACACAGATCATCAAACTTGCATGTATATAGAAACCTCCTATCTATTTATAAGTGTTATTTTAGAGAGATACTAAAATGGATTCCACACAGTATCCTCACAGTTTCAATTGTAATCGAGTGCTTGGTTATTCACTCCAGGAGTCAAGTTGAAACTCAATATCACTGGTCGAAAAGGAAAAATGGATGTGACAAATGAATGAAAGGATTTTAGATGCACCATCCATCATCACAACCAAAGATAATCCTCCTCTCACCCAATAACACTTTTTGTTTATACCTTGTTAGCTTTTAGCACCATCCATCAATTTAACCAAAACACCCACTACCCTTGTCTCCTAAGGTTTAATTCCAAACACTAAAAGATACTTATCCTTGTATAATTTGCTTCGTTATCTTCGTTCGATTATTTGATGTCATGTAACTCTGAGCTGTTTTGAAAAGGCCCTTGGAACACCACATATGTGAAAAGATACAACCATTTAAGCCAATTTTTAATGCACAACTGACACCAAATATAGAAGATAAGATTTCGTTTAAAGTTAAAAAGATCGAGTTTTTTTTTGTTTGTATGTGTGTGACATCCTATTTCTCTTAAGTTCAAAAAAATCTCATACGGGAATTGTTTAGAAATCATATTAAACAGTTTTGCTTGTAAATACATACGAATCAAATTACTTTAAAATAATATCTTGCCCTGCACATACTGGATATCATGTATAAGCCTATTTAATTGCTTTCTTGAACTGATTATGACATTTATATAATCCCTACCTTGTTAAATATCTTACTCTAAACATATTGTGTTTTATGCTTAAGATATAACCTAGATATATTGCGAATGAAACTAATTATGATTAATGCGATAAAGATAAGGGGTGGGCTAAATGCACCATACCTTATAATTTTCTCCTCACACACATCAACATTAATACTATTTTTATATTTTTAATATATGATTTGACCTGATTCTAAGATAAAAAGAAGTATATATAACTAGCACCCAAATATAATCCAAAAGCATCACCAAATTTCAAGAAGAAGCTTTCCATAGAAGATATAGGTAGCCAAAATTGAAAAGGGCTAACTCCATTTGTCACCATCACTCTATATAGTACATATGCTCTCAGTCATATAATTGGGAGGTCAAAATCAATCCCTGTAATTCTAGTTACGGGCATATAATTCTTTGAAAAATGAAATTATTCAAATACTGATTAATTATATATTGAAAAAGTTTTCAAACAGTAGTGAGGTTTATATATACTTCTTAATTTTCCCCGACTCAAATCCATATAAAATTTACTGAGTTTGTTATATTTGATTATTTTAACATAAACCAAATCATATAACTCCACAAATTTTATTTTATTTTTGAAAAATCCCAACATTTTATAAGTCAAAATACAGTTTTTAAAAATTTTATTATGATAATAATAATTTTGAAAATTAGAATCAATATTTTTACAAAATGTTGATCAATCATCACAAAATAGTGATTTTACAATTTTTAATTTTAACAAATAAAAAAAGAGAAAAAAGAAAACACGTGACAATTATGACGTATTTTTGTAATATCCATGAAATAAAAGTGGAACATTATCGACTGTAAAATTAGAAAAATAAAATAACATTATCATCATCTAATCACGTTGGACTTGAAAAAAAATGTAAGAAAACTGCGATTATATGTCACGTGTAACATTCTTTTAGATATTTATATTACATTATAAAATAGTTAAAATTTAAAGAAGAAATTTAAAAATAGTTTATTAAGTATTATATATATATATATATATATATATATATGCGAAATATCGTGTGAGAAGTTGAGTTAACGGTAAGAAGCGTGAGAAGTGGATCTGAACCGTTGATCTCTTTTAATCTCAAGTCCTCCAATAAATTGCAGCTTAGAAGAGAATTGATTTGGTGCATATCGGTGCATCTTATCTCGGTGCATTTCATCCTAATGTGCGTGCATTTCTCATTCAATGGTTGATAACAACTTCTCACGTTTCTCACCGTTAACTCAACTTCTCAACGGAACCCAACCCATATATATATATATATATAGGTTGTTTAATTTGCAACCCACATCTTAACCGTCGAATTCATGATCGGCGGTTACAATAGATATGGGACCCAATATTTTTAATTAAAAAAAATAGAAGAATAAAAATAAAATAACCGTCGATCATGAATCCAACGTTTAAGATGTGGGTTGCAAGGGTTGCAACCTTTTTTGCAACCCTAAAAAAGGTTGCAACCCTTGCAACCCACATCTTAACCGTTGGATTCATGATCGATGGTTATTTTATTTTTATTTTTCTATTTTTTTAATTAAAAATATTGGGTCACATATCTATTGTAACCGCCGATCATGAATCCGACGATTAAGATGTGGGTTGCAAGGTTTGCAACCTTTTTAAGGGTTGCAAATAAAACAACCCCTATATATATATATATATATATAAAGAGAGAGAGAGAGAGAGAGTTGGGTTCCAGTGAGAAGTGGAGCTTAACGTGAGAAGTGGTTATCAACCGTTGGATGAGATATGAATGGACATTAGGATGAGATGCACCGAGATAAGATGCATCAGATCAATTTCTTTCTAAGCCGCAATTCATGGGAAGACATTTGATAAAAAGTGATCAACAGTTCAGATCTAATTCTCATTGTTTCTCACGTTAACCTCAACTTCTCATATGATCCTTCATCTAGGGCTGAGTTCCAGTGAGAAGTTGAGGTTAACGTGAGAAGTGGTTATCAACCGTTGGATGATATAAATGGATGCACATTAGGTGATAACCACTTCTCTAACTAATGTGCATCAATTTCTCATCCAACGGTTGATAACCATTTCTCACGTTTAATCTCAACTTCTCACGCTTCTCATGTAAAATGGAGGTGTTCTCATTTAAACCTCCTCCTCTCTCTCTGTATATATATGTATATATAGGGTTAGGTTCTGGTGAGAAGTTGAGTTAACATTGAAAAGTGTGAGAAGTGGTTATCAATCATTGGATGAGAAATTGACGCATATTAGAATGAGATGCACCGAGATACACCAGATCAATTCCCTTCTAAGCCTCAATTCATGGGAGGAGTTGAGATTAAAAGAGATCAAACGGTTCAGATCCACTTCTCATGCTTCTCACCATTAACTCAACTTCTCACACGATCAGTCATATATATATATATATATATATATATATATATGTATACATATGTGTGTGTGTGTGTAATTAATGAAAAGGGGTACACAAGAAGTAAAGGCTTTGCATGACAAATGCCTTTTTAGGGAAAGACAAGGTGATGCCAAGAAGTAAATCCATGGCATTTTTGTCTTTTACATTTGGACTCTTTATTGCCATGGTAATTAGTGTTTTGTCTTCATTTTGATGGAGATGTATGGAGGTATCATACACCACTTGTTTTAATGATTGGAGTCAAAACTATGTAAAAAGTACCCTAACCAAACTAGTTTTCATAATAATAATAATAGATATAAAATCAGTAATGCAGATCTACTGTTTGATATGCAGTAATAAAATATAAAAAACATAATAGACTATTCTATTATGATAAATAAGAAAAAAATATGTTTTTTTGCCTCTAAAATTATACTAGTTTTGGGCCCGTGCATTGCACGAGAGGATAAATTTTTTGTTGAAATATTAAACCGAGTTAAAATGAAACGTATTTTATCTGTTAACAGTTAATGAAATACAATGTGAAAAACGAATGTATTTTCATAAGTGGTTAACTTGGATATATTCTTAATCGTTTGTTGTTATGAGTTTTTGCAATAACATTGTTGTTATATTCTCAAACGATATGTCTCACAACATATCACTATTATTGAAATAATTATAAATATGAATATACGTTTTTACAGATTTTACAATTTTTCTGAAACCTCATCGACAACACTTGACAATCACTTTGAACGTATAAATATGTAGATTAATTAACAACATTCAACCCACATCAAATATGACAAAGAAAATAAATGATTTCTATCTTTTGTAACCGGCAACTCAACTGGTATAATTCAAATTCACTCAGTACCACTTGAAAATTTATCTGACTATTGACTTCAATACCTCATAATATTAGTCGATAAAAATAAAGATATGTATATATATCTTATTCCCCTACTTCGAAAAATATGATTGTGGGTTTTGAAAAATATAAGCAAATCCTCAGTAAATAAAATAAAATATAAAAAAATAGTTTTTCAAAGAAACAAAAATATAGTGGAATACCTTTTGTTCAGTTGCAGGTTCCACCATTGACATCCGACCGTTCGTCTTCTTCTTGTACTCGGATGATACATATAGAAGCTATATATATTTATAGTGAATGTAGATAATATTTTATAATATTTTATTTTCATTTTCAATTTTACATTTAAATGTAAATATATTAAAAAGATGGAAGAATATTTTTATATCTACATCGTTTCTATTTTATTTTGTTTACACTTGGTTAATTTGGAAAGTATTGCGGAATATTTTTATTTTAAAGAATACGATAATTTATTAGTGTATCTCGTTATTTTTTTATTTTTAATTCATATCAACTTTTTTTTCTTCTTTTAATGCTCGTGAAAAAAAATACGTGTAGATTTTATATTAGCAAAAAAAATACGTGTAGATTTTATATTATGCTAATATAAAATACGTGTAGATTTTATAAAATAAAATAGATTTTATATCAGCAAAAAAAATACGGAAGAAAAAAGAGTTTATATTACATCTCATTATGTAAGAAGATTTTATAAAATAAAATATGGAAAAATATTTTATAAAATAAAATATGGAAAAAATCATTATGAGATGTAATATAAAAAAATACGGAAGAAAAAAGATTTTATATTACATCTCATTAATATAAATTTAAATGTAAAATTTACATTTAAAATAGATTATGCTAATATAAAATCTATTTTATAAAATCCAAATCTATTTTATAAAATCCTCCACCAAAAAAACAAATAGTTGTATTAATAAATGAGTATCCATTCCACAAATAGATGATTATGTGAGATACTGTGCTTGGAAATGTTGTACCAAAGCATTAAGAAATTGTAAATTAAGTAATTGACTTTAATTAGTTGTAACTTGTGCTTAAAATGTTGTAATTAAGAGTTTTTTATACCGTTTTTATAATATAGTATAGATAATAAACCATTTTTACAAGAGACATTATTCTTTCCATTAAGGTGATTTTCTTTTCTTGATGGAGAGATGTTTTTTTTTCAATCCTTTTGTGAAATGAAATTAATCTTTGGGATGCGGTGTAATATTTCATCTGTCTTTTGTTTGATTCCAGGTGTCCACAAAAACTGTGACCACTGAGTTTATTAGGACTGATGTCTTATAATTGTAATTTGCAGGAGTTAGTCTAAGCATAGCCCGAGACACCTTTCCAAAAAAAATGTTTGAGAGGTAATTCATTTTTTCCTCTTTTTTGTAATTTTTAATAATACCAAATTCTCTAAGAAATTAAAATGTAATTAAATTATTCATCATCTTTTATTTTGTTAAGATTACTCTTGTAGAAAATAATTTTTTGATGGTTTTATTGAATTATCTATTAATTAGAAGTAAAACTATATGTTTATATTTATTTATTTAATTACTTAACAATGATACCAAATAAATTAATTGATTGAATGAACCATCATTGCCCCTTATAAATGGTTATACTACAGGACTAGGGCCCTTCTAGCCTTATCGACCGATGTCTGTCGTCTTGTGATTCTTGCGTTTATGAACCGAAGGAAAATAACTCCAATCCAGATGCTTACGCTGGATGGAATGCTCTTAGCGGTTCTGGCTCTTATATATCTGTAGTTGGGATTTGTTGTCTTTTCGTGGTCGTAACAATAAAAAATCAGTTTGGGACTGCGGGGCAGATAAATCCCCGGGACCAGATGGTTTTAGCTTCCATTCTTTCAAGAAATTTTGGCATCTCATTGAAAATGACGTGGTGAAATTGGTGGAGGACTTCTTTGTGTCCAGTCGATTCCCGAAAGGTTGTAACCCTTCTTTCTCATTCCGAAAGTTCTTGATCCTAAATTTGTTAAAGACTATAGGCCGATTAGTCTTATAGGTTGCCAATATAAAATTATTGGTAAACTTCTTGCTAATCGACTTAGTATGGTTATTAGGGATATCGTTAGTAGCGAGCAATCTGCTTTCATAAAAGGGCGTCAAAATCTTGATGGTCCCTTAATTTTGAATGAAGCTATGGATTGGTATAAAAAAATCCGGTCTAAGCTTCTAATTCTTAAAGTTGATTTTGAGAAAGCGTACGATTGTTTAAGGTGGGATTACTTGGATTTAATTCTAGCGAAATTGGGATTTGGCATAGTTTGGCGCGGGTGGATTCGTGGATGCCTTGAGGATTCGATGGGGTCGGTACTCGTTAAGGGCTCTCCGACTAAGGAATTTTGCACTCGTCGTGGATTAAGGCAAGGGGACCCTCTCTCCCCTTTCCTTTTCATCTTAGCCATGGAAGGTTTACATGTCATTATTCAAGATGCGGTTTCAAAAAATCTCTTCCTGGGTGCAGCTATTGGTAAAGATCGGTACCCTCTTTCCCACCTTTTCTACGCAAATGATGCAATTTTTCTGGGTGAATGGTCTTTAGCAAATGCTAGGAATATTATTCGTATTCTTAGATGTTTTTTCCTGATCTCGGGTCTCAAAATTAATCTTCATAAAAGCAAACTTTTTGGTGTGGGGATGGATTCGCAAGAAATCGAGTGTTTGGCCTCTCGTGTTGGGTGTGATGGATTGAAGCCTCCATTTTCGTATTTAGGCTTACCTGTTGGGAGGTGGTGTTCGATAAATTCTTGGTCAAACTTTCCAATTGGAAAGTTAAAACCCTTTCGGCTGGTGGTCGACTTACCCTTTTAAAGTCCGTTTTGGGGAGTCTTCCTACTTACTTCATGTCTATCTATAAAATCCCAAGGTTGGTTGACCAAGGCTTGGAATCTATCCGAAATAGATTCTTTATTGGTGCTGATGTGGAGGAAAAGAAAATGTCTTGGGTCAAGTGGAAAAAAGTTATGGCTAGTCTCAAATTCGGAGGACTTGGTATTGGTAGCATTATGGCGTTTAACCGTGCATTGCTTTTCAAGTGGATTTGGCGGTTTTGGTTGGAGGATGAGGCACTTTGGGTTAAAATTATTAAATCCATCTATGGCGAGAAGGGCCTAATTGGTTCGAGTTTGCCTAGGCAAAATTCGAAATCAACATGGGTTTCAATTATAAAAACGATCAACGCACTAAAGGACAAAGGTATTGATCTTTTCTCTTTTTGTAAGAAAAAGGTGGGAGATGGTACTCTGACCGCGTTTTGGGATGATATTTGGCTTGGGGATTCTCCTTTTAAAATTCAATTTCCTAGAGTTTATGCTTTAGATTTGAATAAATCGGCGAATGTCAAATCTCGTTTGGAGTTAGGGTGTTGGAATGTGTGTCTTCGAAGACCACCGAGAGGTGGCGTTGAGGCTGTCCAATTTAGTGAACTACAACATATTTTGTCTACCTTTGTGCCCTCCTGTCAAAAGGATAGATGGGTGTGGCTGTTAGAAGGGTCGGGTGATTTTTCAGTGGCTTCAGCTAGACGTTTAATTGATTCTAGTCATTTGGAGGTAGATTCTCGTCCTACTAGATGGAATAGACTTGTTCCCATCAAAGTTAATGTGTTCGCGTGGCGGTTGCTTCTCAATCGGCTCCCTACTCAAATAAATTTGGATAAAAGAGGTATCGATGTTCCGTCTCTTTTATGTCCTAATTGTGATATAGGAGTGGAGGATTGCAGTCATCTTTTCTTTTCATGTCCTGTCGCTAAAGACTTGTGGGTTCTCATCTTCCTTGGATTCTCATTGGTGGCGTATGGATATTCCAAATCTCCATTCTTATTCGGATTGGATCTCTTGGATTGACTCAATTCAATTGAAGAGGGAGGCTTTTTTGTGTTTTGAGGCCGTTACGCTTACCACTTTATGGTCTATATGGGTGTTTCAGAATGCTATTCTCTTTGGCAACCCGAAGCCAAGGAAGGCGTTGATTTTTGAGAACATAATAAGCCGTGCTTATTTTTGGGTAGCTCATAGAAGTAGTATCTTGTCTATTAATTGGGTTGGTTGGCTTACTAATCCTTCCCTTACCATTATTCGTATGTAATTGTTTCTTTTTCTAGCTTCTTGCTAGTTTTATAAAATTCCGCCGTTAAAAAAAAACAATCATTTTAAGCAGTGGAAAGAACAAAAGATATGCTCCATGTCCTTCATTACCTTTTGGGAGGCCTACGCCCCATAGAAACTGTTTACCTGAGACTATCCCTTGACCTGTACGTCCTGACACAAGATTAGAATTCTATCAAAAATATACTAAGAGAACGTTTGGTTTGCGGGAATGGATTGGATTTCAAGTAAGGATTTGGATTTGGGGGGATTTGAAATCCCGACCCATTGCAAAGGATATTCAAATCCGTCAGGTTAAGGATATTCAAATCCGTCAGGTTAAGGATTTTAAAGAGGTCAAAGGATTTAAAATCCGCTCAACAAATTCCATTCCTACAAACCAAACACAAGATTGGAATGAATTTAAAATCCAAATCCCTTTAAATCCATTCCAATCCCGCAAACCAAACGGACCCTAAAAGTTGAAAGCTTTGAAAAAAATGCTTCAAATTTTCCTTCTTTCCAACATACCCCTCCATGTCTAAATGTTCATCTCTTATGTTTTTTGTAACACCCGGAAAATCTAAGGTAAGTATTCCCCTCGTCTCTTGACTTGTGCTAAATTGAGAATCTCTTTGTACGCTTATTTGGTGTTTTATAAATCTGTTATGAGGATGTTAATTTGCCTAGTTAGCCTCGCTCTATCGAACCTCGATCAAGGCCAAGTTTTCGGTGTCTAAGGGGGTTAGGCGCGATTGTGCCATCGCGTTAGTGCCTTGGCACAATCGCCTGGCACTATCGCTGAGCGGTCGCGACTGTGCCATCACGATAGTGCCCTTGGCACAATCGCCAGGCACTATCGCCTGAGATGTATCGAGGGTTGTTTGAATGACGCGATTGTGCCCCTCGCGATAGTGCCATGGGCACAATCTCCGGGCACTATCGCGGACGATGTCTGAGGGTATAAAATCCAACCTTGACCTATTTTGACTTCACTTCTCATCTCAAAACGTTTTGGAGACGGTTTGGAACTAGATTGGGCGATTCTCCTCTACTTCTAAAGCTACTAAACATTTATTGAAACCCTAGATTAGTTGGGGCCATTTATTGGTGTTAAAGAGAGCTAGAGGATCATTCAAGGGAAGCATTCAAGTCTCATCCAAGTTTCACCTTCTCACCGTTCTAACCAAGTTTTCTAGGGTTTTGTATAAAACCCTAGATAGTGAGTCTTTCTTCCTATTTTTCAAACGAGATACATACTTTGTGCATTTACGTGTTTAACATTTCTTGTTTACATAAGAGTTGATCACCCGATAAGTTTGACCTAACTGTCACTCTTGAGACTTTTGAAGATATAGCCTTGGTTATTATCGTGGAGAATATGCTTATGATTATTATTGATATTTAGGCTTAATGATACGTGTTTTATGATCCATGGGTGACATTGGCATACTTGCATGCTTTAGAGTTTTATACCTAAACTATGCTTGGGAACGGTTGGAGTCTTATGCATGTATCTTATGGGTATGAAGTCATGAATAGAGGTGGACATTGTACGTACATAGAACAAACCATGAGTAAGTGCTAGGAGGATGTAGTCTTAGGTGTCACCATAACGGTATACACCTAGACCTCCGCCACTTGGAATAATGCCTGGGAGGTAGTCTTCAAGTGTGTCGGGCCTTCGGGATGTTGCTCAGACGAGTGAACATCAAGGTACATTGACTTGAGGTAAAACTCATTAGTGTGATGGGTCTCCCCCATGGTTTCCCCGTATGGATTTTGGTGATTGAAGTGTCATAATTGTTCATAACATGCTTTATATAGTTATGCCATGTTTTATGCAACTCACTAGACCCGTTTGGTCTAACACTTGATTGTTGGTATGTATCTCAGGTTCTTGCGGCGCGAGCGCCATTGATGCTTAATCAATTTTAGTGGCGAGCTTGGGAGCATTTTTGGGATGCCAATACTGAAGACTGTTCATGTGGACCTAGTTGACAACCTTTTTGTAATCTTATGTCTGGCTAGATTTAGATTAGGGAGTTGTCATCTAATGTCCCTTCTTATTACAAACTTGTAATTAACAGGCATTGTTGTTCCTTTTGTTTGAGCTCATTGCTTTGGCAATTATTATTATATACCATGTTTCCATTTTCCGGAAATTTTTGTTAGTCCCATTTTTGGGGTGTTACATTTTTCACTCCAAACCCCCAAACACCTCTGTCGAAATGATAGCAAAAACGATGATGGAGCTTGAATAACATAAAAAAAGATGTATATTGAGTTGGTACTGGTTGAGTTCATTGATTACTTCAACAGTAAGGTATCTGAGATCCTTTCGATGACCTATGTTGTGTTGAAAGGATATTGTTGGGTCATCTGAAGATTTGAAGATGACCTCCTGATCTTCCATCTTATATTATCTTACTTAGAATATGTTTGAGGTTCTTTTAGCAGCTTGGTTTCTATACAAATGTTCGGTGAAGTCGAAGATCAGCCGAAGAAGACAAAGAAGGAGAATATCTCTCAAAGCGGATTGAAGATAGACTCCTCAACCCAAAGCCAAGTATGCCTACTTGATCAACACCATTGGCCAAGATGGTGCCGATCTCAGTCTTCAGGAGCCGAAGACCTCTCAGTCTTCAGGAGCCGAAGACCTCTTCGGCCGAAGACTTCTTCGGAAGCCGAAGATTTCTCAATCTTCGGAAGCCGAAGACTTCTCAATCTTCAGGAGCCGAAGACTTCTTAATCTTCAAGGCCTGAAGATTTCTCTCTTCACATTGTACTTTTCTGACAAAGTATATTTGTGATATCTTGCATTGACGTGGACCTCATATGAAGATCAGATAAAGTAAGCTTTGTCTCCTACACCATTTTAAGGAAAGGTCTACACCATCCTGCAGGTCAACACTTCAAGCCAAAACACCTCAAGACAAAAGGTACATCCTGTACCTTGCTGAAGACCTGTGTCCATCCTTTGCTCAACAGGTGTCCCATGAATTTAATGCATGAGGCACTATAAATATGGAGGATGGTTCAACATGCAAGATACCCAGCAGAACCAACTCTCAAACCTTCAAGTTCTCTAAGTGCCTGACAACTTTCTCTCTACGAAGTTCAATTGTTTTCTAAGTGTTTTACAATTGTTCTTTATTCTCTATGTGTAAGATTGTTTGAACATATCTCATATGTTCTCTTCCGCAACAATCAAAGTTTTTTATGTGTAATTCTTGATTTCAAATCAATAAGAATTAAATTAAGTGAAAAACTGTGTGTATTGTATTCAACCCCCCTTTCTACAATACTTTGCTTGTCTATTTACTGCTATTTGGGACCAACAAATATCTATATGATTCAGTTGCATAAGTAAATATATAACCTATAGAAAGGTGGGCTAATCCAACCAATCTTACGAAATAACGTTTTGGGGGTTCAATTTTTTGGAGCTAGAAAAAAAAAGATGCATGGGTAGACTTGGCAAACGAGTCGTGTCGTGTCGGGTTCAAAGTTAAACGGGTTGAGAGTGTCTAACCCTAACCTGACTAGTGATGGCCAAATGGGCCCGGCCCGACCCGACCCGATCGATTAACCGAGCCCGACCCGACTGAAAGCCCGACCCGGCCCGGTGGAAAACCGGTTTGGAGCCCGAAAACCTAGACCGGTTTGGGTTTTTGGAGTTTTCGGCGGCCCGGCCCGACTTGGCCCGAAACCGGTTCCCGGCCCGGTTTTTGGCCCGGCCCGGCCCGATTTTAACATTTCAAAATTATAGCCGTTTTCTAGCCGTTGGTATGCATTTTTTGACCGTTTTTTTGGTGCTTTTTACCCCTCCAAACCCATATAAATACTTGTGTTGGTTATAGATAGTGACACCAACTTACAAAACGCAAAAAACGCATACAATTCTCATTTATCGGCTCTCGCTATATTCGTTTCTCGCAAGTTCTAGTCTAATATCTCTAGTTCTCTACTCTCTAGTCTCTACTATCAAGTCTCTACTCTCTAGTCTCTACTATCAAGTCTCTACTCTCAAAATGGCCGAACAAAATTACCAAGTTATTGCCGATCATGGACGAAAAGCACCAATTTGGAACCATTTCAACTTGGTGATGCTCCCCGACGGTACAAAAAAAGCAAAATGCAAACGGTGTGGAGATCTCCTTGCGGCGGCCGCAAATACCACGTTAAAGCGCCACTACGAGTCTTCGTGCAAGAAGTTGAAATCGGGTGACGATCCAAGTCAACCCATACTTGACAATTCCGGTCAAGTATGGTCGTATGATGCCGCGTTGGCCCGAGAAATGCAAATGAAATGTGTCATTCAAGTGGGGTTGCCGTTCGGACATTTCGACAATCCTCACATTACGAACATGATCAAACTCTCGCTCCAACCATGCTACGTGGGTTCGGTAAGTCGTCAAACTCTTAGACGTGATGCTATAAAACTTTGGAAAATGGCCAAAAAAGATACGCGACAAACGTTTTTATCATTATCCAACAACATTTCTTTAACGTGTGATATATGGAGCGCACCATTCGGATTGCCACAATCTTATATATGCATAACGGCACATTGGATTGTGCCGCAATTGTGGCAATTATGCAAACGTGTAATCACGTTTGAGCACTTTGGTTTGCCACATTCGGGTGAGCGTCAATTTAATATAATTATGAGAAATATTGAATATTATAATTTAACTAATAAGGTTATTAGTATTTCGTTTGATAATGCTAGTAATAATACGTTATGTGTTGAGAAATTAAAGTTGGTTTAGCCCCTATTTTAAATGGAAAATTATTTCACACACGTTGTTGCGCACACATAATAAATCTAGCCGTTCAAGACGGCTTAGTAGTATGTAAACATTCTTTAACTAAGTTTAGGCTTATGTTACGCCGGATTTTCACAAAAGGTAAAAGCATGCAACAAGCATATATAAAATATTGCAAAGATGTCGGTTTTAAAGCTTTGGGACCGGCACATGATATGACGGTTCGATGGAATTCGACTTACAAAATGATGGATAATTTATTAAGACAAAAACCATATATTCACGCATTTTATAACATTCAATACCCGGATAACACGATATCTGAATATGATTGGCAAATGCTTGAAGGCTTACATGATATTTTAGGCGATTTCAAAACTGCAACAACTTTGTTATCCGGTATTTATTATCCAACAAGCCCTTTACTTTTAAATCAAATATATATTTTGGCAAGTAAAATTTCTCAATACGAAGAACATTTCAACTTTCAAAACGTGGTAGCACCAATGAAAGCAAAATTGTTAAAATATTTTAAAGAGATCCCCATCCATGAGGATGGGGTGAGGGTGGGAGTTCGGGAGCGGGACCTTCGGGTTCGGGTTATTAGAATTTATGTACTGTAAGTTTGTAACTTAAAATTATAAATAAAATGTATTTTTAAAGTGTATTTTAGAGATTTATTATAAATAAAACGTATTTTTAAAGTGTATTTTAGTGATCCAATCCAATTTTTATTTTTTAAAGTTTAGTAATTAATTATTATATAAAGGAAATTATTAAAAAATAAAAAAAACGTAGCCCGATCTTGGCCCGGTTTTTGTTAAACCGGTTTACCCCAATGCTAACCGGGCCACCCCTTTTCGGGTGAAACCCGGCCCGGCCTGGCCCGAAGCCAGTTTGGGCCCGGTTTTTGCTTTCATTGTAGCGGCCCGAAGCCTGTTTTGGCCCGGCCCGGCCCGAGCCCGATTTTTGGCCATCACTAAACCCGACCAATTTAATAAACGGGTCTGAAAATCTCAACCCTAACCCGACCCATCTAATCCGACCCGACCCGTCTAACCCGTTTAACATTTAAAAAACTAAAAATCAAAAATGCACAAAAAAGTACAAATCCAAAATTTAAATGAAAGCATTAGAAATCCAAATTTTATAGTTCAAACTTATAAGTTATAACCAAATCTAAAACATTAAAAATACAAAGCATTAAAAATAAAACTTATATAAATATATATAAAAGGGTTATTCGAGTCATTTTCGAGTTGAAATTTTTGACCATGTCCTTACCCGTTTACTTTTCGTGTCGTGTCAACCCGTTTACTTAAACGGGTTGAAATGTATTACCCAAACCCGTTTATTTCGTGTCGAATTTGTAACGGGTTAGTGTGTCGTGTCAATTTTTGTCAGGTCTATGCATGGGTTTACATGAACGGGTTTTAGATAGGGAGGGATATTTTGAGAATAAAACAAAATTTTCAAGGTTAACATTGAAGCATATATCCGACAAGGGGGCCTCATTTTGCATAGGATCCTAAATTCCTTTTTCTAATTGTTAAACTAGAAATAATTGTTAAAACACACATCCAAACAACCCGAAAATAATTTCTTCAGTTTCTGCTCGAACTCGTGACATTTGGGGAGCAATTTCACCGACTCTCGTATGAATTTGGTGGTGGAAAACTGCAAAATAAAATGTGGAGGCGCGATCGAGGATTGGTTTTGGTCGTGTAACGACGATGGAAGAACAATCGGGGGAAGAATTGAGAGAAGATGGTAATGAAGGAGAAGGATGATCGATTTGTATTTTGATTCCAAATTCAAAACTTTTATAGATCTTGTAGTTACGATGTAACGTAGCCCTATAGCTCTTTTCGTATGGCGATCTAAATATAATCCTTAGCTAGAGTTCGCACAAATAAGCACACAATCCGTAGTTTAGAAATTGAATTAAATTCGTTATACAGGTTTTGTTCAATATAGGATACAGTAACATGAATTCCAATTATTATGGCATCGTTTGGCAAAAATAAGCTAGCTTATTTTCTGTGGACATGTTTGGATAGACACAAGCTAGTTTTTTGATAAGCTAATTGGAGTAGCTTATGAGGAGCTTTTTGTGATTATTCCAATTATGCCATCATTAATATCCATTATTTTAATTGATTATTTTTTCTATATATCATTTTGATAATTTTACATGCTTATAAGCTAGTTTTTACCAAACGTAACTTTTCATTAGATATTTTATCAGTCATCAGCTAGCTTATTAGCTATCAGCTAACTTATCAGTTATCAGCTAGCTTATCGGCTAGTTTGTCAAACATAATATGTCCATTGTACGTATTTATTTCCTTTCTTGGAGGTGGGCTTTGGCCCTGGCCCTGGCCTGGCCCAACTACAATATATTGAAGTTGGATTGTTTAACTATTTTTTTTTGAATAATGAATATAAATAAATGTTTGAATGAATAGGTATTATATCAGAACTCAAAATAAAAACACTTTGTTCGTATTTTCTAAACTTGATATCAAGTAAAGAAAGTATTTTTAAATAAGTTATGTAAAATAAAGGTTTAAAAATAAGTTCAGTTAAAGCACACTTTTTATTATAAAGGGAAAAAAAAAAGTAATAGACGTTAAATTTATTTATTTAGTAAAATTTTAAAAAATAAAATTAAAATCCAGACTAGGGTTTAGCCATTTAGGGGAAGGTTCTTCGGTTACGAATTTTTCAAGAGAGATCGAAAGAGTATGTTGAATCTTTTGACGTGATAGACATCTGCTTTGATACCATCATTTGAATCTCTCCCTCAAAGAGTCCTTAGAGAGATGATGTTCTTATATATACAAGTTTGATGGAACACGTCTAACGACACATGGGACTCCAACACGAAAATATGATACTACTATATATATATATATATATGAAGTTCTATGTACGTATGCATGAGTGCATGTTATATAATATTTTTGTGTATATGTATGCGTTCTTGTAGAAACAGAATGATCATTCGAAATACTAATCAATCAAAAAAAATGAAAACTTATGACACGTTTGGTTTGCGGGATTGGAATGGAATGAATTGGATTTCAAGGAGAGATTTGGATTTGAGGGAATTTGAAATCCCTTCATGTGTTTGGTTTGTAGGATTTGCAAATAAACTATCAAACGCCCATAAAACATATCACAAGTTTATGAAGTTGTAGTGGAAGATTACAAGGGATTAATCAAATCTCACAACAACCACAAAACAAATTCTTCAAAAGTCATTATAAAGAGCTATTTACACACAAAAAAAAATACAAAAAAAGTTTATTTATTATTTAAAAAATTTTATTCAAAATATTATAAAATCATCTAAAACATGGTTTCCAACTTTCCATGCTTGCAAGTTGCAAACCCTAACCCAAAAGAGCCACTAAACCCAAAACAATTGAACAGGATTGGATTTGAAATCCTGGCCCAACCCAAAGGATTTCAAAATCCATTTTAAAATAGTCAATGGATTTTAAATCCAGTCAAAACTTTCCGTTTGCACAATCCAAAAGCAGGATTGGAATGGATTTAGAATCCAAATCCTTCCAAATTCATTCCATTCCCGCAAACCAAACGGGACATTAAGGGATCGTATACCAAATGTTTACAGGGTACACTTTTACCGGCAAGAGTCACGATCCTCACTTACTTTATCGGTAACATTTTCGGCCATCAAATTGGATAGTTGGTAAGCGCTAACCAAAGAATCTTCTCCCTCGCTTATCAGATAAGATTCTCGGTCTTTGTTACGCCTCTTATAGAGTAAATTCTTGGTTCTTGTCATGTTCACCCGATAAAGCAAGTGATACCCAATAAGCACTTAACCGGTAAGCATTTGGTAAACAACTCCTTACTTCTATGTACACATGAACCATGCAACTTCTCTATACAGAGCAAAATTTCCTAGAATTGTTATTAAATTTCTGAGGTATCCTAAAATTCCAAAATCTCCCTTTTGAAGAAACTAGATTCTCATCACACAAGAACTCCCACGAAAACCACTTCTCGATCATCCGATCGACATCGTGGACAACCACATTGGTCCCATTTCCGGCTCTTGCCAGAGCACCCGCCATAAAAATCGAACCCATTCTTCCCGGCGACTCTGGTCCATCGCCTCCAGGTCCATCCACCACAATCACATCCCATTTCATCTTTAGCAGATCCTCAGGCAGCCCCGTTAACGCAAGCTTGCATTTGGACATGATCGTTGTTATCCCAGAATGCAGATGGCAACTCGAGTGTGATCTCGCGTGCTTTAGCAACTTGTACGCATTCTTGGCGTAAGTTTGGTACTCAACTCTGTAAACCCATGTAGCATTATCACCCCACTTCGTTTTACTTAGCTTTTCGGGTCTATCTTCTAGAAAAACTGTGCTACCACCTCGATTAATGGTCGGTAACTTCAGGTACTGCTCTTCAATCCCGAAAACAAGAAGGTTGCAAGAAGATTTCTGAAGGACTATGTCGAACAGAAACAGGATCTCCTTTTGGGTGAGTACCGTGTTGCGTATTGGCTTCAAACGGACGGTAGGTGGAACCATTGTGTTTAGAACGAGTCTCGTTGATGAAAAAGACGAGGAGCTAATAACGACTTTGAGTACTCGGAGAAGGGAGAGTATCACTAACAGGAAAACAAGAGGGAGGATGATTTTCCTTTTGGTAAGTCCCATACCTGGAGAAGCTTGGATGCAACAAGGATCAGACCAAAGGGTATTTGGCCCAGCGGTACCTGAGTTACTGGTAGAGCTCAACTTTCCAAGAATGTATGTGAGTTTTGCCGTATGTAAATATTCTATACTTCAAACAGTGGAGGATCAGACCAGAGGGTCTTTAGCTCAACGGTACTGGGGTTACTGGTGGAGCTCAGCATCCCTGGAGGGGTTCAGACTTCATCAAATGTGAGGAATATGTGTGAGTTTTGTCGTATATAAATGTTATATACTTCAAACAGTGGAGGATCAGGAGGGTGGCAACAATGGAGTTGTGGCATTTTTGGTTTTTGAAGTAATGTAGTTTCCTTTAGAAGTTTGTTTCAAGAGGTAAATGGTTGTGGAAGGAATTGTGGGGGGTTATTTTAATCAAACGTGGCGTTTGTTAATATGTTGGATTTTCAGGATATGGGTGGAGTGAAGATGAAGGAAAGGTTTTTCTTAGGTTATAAGCATGGTAATTGTTGGGCATGATGTGCAGCAACTCACCCACCTGCTAATTGAGTTATAGTGGGCCTCTCTACTAATTATGGGAGTATTCTAATGATGTAGATTTGGAGTGATTAATGATATATATATATATATATATAAGGATATGGATCGGGTATTTGAAGCCAAAGGTCACGTTGAAAGGTGGTCCAAATACACAAAGAAGAACCCCCAGTATTTTGGAGCTTCTCAGGCCCACTGGGGAATTCCTTATGTTATTACAGGACCCGTGGGGTGCCGAAGGCATGAGAGCATATCCTTCGAAGAGAAATACACCACTCTGCTTGTGGTCGGGAAGGATCTCAGTTGGTCTAGGTGAATCAGGAGACACGGGTGGCGGTGGTGTAGTAGATTGCGTGGCGGTGGTTGAAGTGGCGTTTTATCGTATTAGACACTTGAGGCTTAGAGAGATTAGAAGGAATAGGGAGGTCAAAACAAGAAAAGAGTTTAGTTAATTGGAATGGTGGTGGGTGAGGAGAAAGATGGTGGCTATGATGAGATGGAGTACTTTAGGCATTTCTGTTTTTTGGAGTGTTTTTGGATGTGTAATTTATACTCATCATGAAGAATCAAAACTAAAATCAAATGACAAGTTATTTCAAAGCTAGAGATACGAAGACAATTTTACATTTATCACAACTTACAGCTACTACATACCAATTTTTTCAAATCTGATTATTTCTAGCTCCAAAAGTCATTATGATAATTAGATTTGCCAAATACTCTACACTGATTTTGACCGCACATCCAAACAAAAAGGTTTGAAATCTAAATAACGCAAAATCTAAGCGAAACGTATAAATAAAAAAACATCAAATTGCATCACGAAGAAACTTCATAAAGGAGCTTTTCTTATTTTATAAATCGATTCCCAAAGCCTAAAATGAAAATTTCTACCACAACCAGTCAACCACCTATGTTATATACAGTAAAAACATGCAATGAAATACTGATCCTCAGTCTCCACTCAACAAGGTGAGGTTAATCGTAAGTAGACTATTTAGCTACTTTCAAGCAATAACAAACAAAGAAAACAGACATTTGAAATTCAGAAATTCTCATTTGTATCGGTCTTTATTCTTACCTCTGATTGCTATTCTTCGTCCACATGCTTCAACTTCCATGCAACCTGTAATAGATGTTCGACATTAGGAGTTCAGTCAACAACACTAATATTGATGAAACTTCAGGTGACAATAGGACTATAGAACTGTTTCAGTAAGCAAGTATTTTACATGAAACCAAAACAAAGTTAATCCTATCAAATCATATGACATGAAACAAATTGATTAAGTAGTCAGAATGATTAAGAGGATCTGTATGATGTAGTACACAGAGACGTTAATAAATTTGCCAAACAACAATTGTCCCGATTCAGAGATCAGCTCTTAATGGAATGATTAAGAAGTAAGAAAACACACCCTAAGATGGGAAAACAGAAAGGTAGATGGGAGTAATTGGTCATTTCAAACTTTTACATGCACTTGTCTACAGGGTCAGTTCCATCAAAGAACATAAGGGGGCGTTTGGTTCGCTGGATTCCGACGGAATCTGGTGGAATTGGAATGGTCAATTCCATTGACCGAATTCCGTCGTGCTGTTTGGTTGCCAAGGGAATGGAATTGAATTCCATGAAATCCTTCGATTAAGGAATTGGTCATTCCATTTGAAAATGGATGGAATTGAATTCCATTCCATCATGATTTTTCAAAAAGACAAAAATACCCTCCAAACATTTTCTAACAAAATTAAAACCCATCAGATGTGGATTTTGTTTCCTCTCTCTCCTCTCTCTCTACTTTTCTCTCTCCCCTCTCTCTCTCTCTCCTCTCTCTCTCTCCCCTCTCTCTCCTCTCCTCTCTCTCCTCTCTCTCTCTCTCCTCTCTCTCTCCTCTCCTCTCTCTCTCTCCTCTCTCTCTCTCCTCTCCTCTTTCTCTCTCTCCTCTCTCTCTCCTCTCTCTCTCGACATTTCAAAAAAATAAATAAATAAAAATAAAAGAAAGGGTATTTTTGTCATTTTTCAGAATTCAATTCCAATTCATTTGTAAACGAAACATATATATTCCAATTCATTTGACTGATTACATTTCATTCCTGCCAACCAAACAGTTGGTCAAACCTGAAAGCATTCCATTCCAATTCCTTCCAGATTCCATTCCATCAGAAATCATTTTGCGAACCAAACGCCCCCTAAGAAAATGATATGAGGAACTACAAAGAGTCAAGTTGCTCCATCCATTCACTTAGTTGTTGGAAGATTTTTACTTGTCTGCCATGCATGACAGGGGAAAAGTTTGTTGCATAAGGAGAGACAAGAATGACTTGGTAATTATGCTTATGTTAACATTAAACTAACCATAGGACAAGCAATTGAAATACCTACAAGTGCAGCCGGATAAAGGCTGATGGAGGAGAGATGCTATCAGCCTATTAGGCAATTGCCTTGCAAATAATGAAAAGCATACCATTAACTAAGCTAGAAAGTTGATAAATCCAAACTACAAAAGAACATACATTTAACCAGGCTAGAATAGTAGTAAACCAAAAACCTTTATAATGACTTTTACCAGCCTAAAAATCCCAAGATTCCTATTTAATATCTCATGTTTGGTTTAGCTGTGAATATTGCAGATAAACTAAATCCTATGATCAATGCACAATTTTCCCTTTCACCAGATGAATGATGCAAAACTTATGTCCGCTGATAGTGCATGTTCATCCTTCTGCATATGATGATATGATAAACATTTTCTTTTACGATTATGCGTGTTTACTAGAGGAGTCTCCATGAGTCCATGGCCAGTGTATCAGAGAAAAACACAGAAAATAACAAATAAGGTAGACCTGGCATATACTTGCAATTGCAAAATCGTGTCCAAACAAGCAAACTACACACAGAGCAACACTGCGCTTTCAGGAATATTCAGCACAGGCTGATCATTGAAGATGAAAACACTAACATAATACATAACCTCTCACATCATAATTCATATTGATATACTTGCAAGAATATATGATCATTTACACAACCAATCATGATATCTCATCACAAACATACAAAGATGTGTTGGAAATAATCTTGCTATGATGAACAAATCACAGGTAATAGTATGAATACACTTGCTAATTTTATTGATACTTGCAATTTTTGTTCATACAATTTACAATACATTGACCCTATTTATAAATATTGAAAAGGTGCCATCGAACCATCGCAATGGTTCGGTAAAGGTTGTGTTGTTTCATGAAGCATCATACCTCTTCATGAATGGTCACACCCTTTCACTAAGCATCATACCTCTTCATGAATTGTCCCACCTTTTCACTAAGCATCATACCTCTTTATGAATGGTCACACCCTTTCACTAAGATAACTACATATAAATATATATATATATATATATATATATATATATATATATATATACTGACTTGATTATATTTAACCCACAAGTTTAGGTTAACTATCAACACTCCCCCTTAAACTAAACTTTGGTTTAAGGTAGGCCTTTAACTTGCTTTTATCTTGCTCTTCACAGCAGCGTAGGTCCTTCGTCATCATTAATGAGATAAGACTCTTCTTACTTGTCTTTATCGTGTTTCCACTTCGAACATTCCCTCGCAAAGTGGCCGAAGTCACCACATTCATAACATATGAAAGTGCTCTTGATTTTAGTTCCTTGATTCGTACTTCTTCCACGTGCATTTGGACTATTCTTCCATTTCATGCTTTCCTTGGCTTCGTTGTTGAAATTTTTACCTTGCCCTTTACCACGATTTTGGTTGTTTGCACTTGCCATCAGAAGTTTGTCTTGATCATTTACCTCTGGTGTGTCTTGACTTTTGATTCGTTCTTCAAAGGCTGTTAATCTTCCAACGGCTTCTTCAAACGACATTTTGTCCAAATCTTGATATTGTTCAATAGTTGCCACGATCGGTAAAAACTTCTTTGGAACCGAATTGAGTAGTTTCCTCACAATTATCTTGCTTTCGAGTGTAGTTCCAAGGTTTATAAATATTGCCCTCATGTTGCTCAATTTGCTTGCAAAACTACTTACAGTTTCATTTTCTTTCATCTTTAAAGACTCTAGTTCACTCCTCAAGGTTTGCGAGCGTGCTTTTTGAACTAAGTCTACTCCAATGAAATGAACTTTGATTGAGTCCCAAACTTCCTTTGTAGTCGAGCACTGTGCTACCTGCATTAGGACATCTTCGGGCAAAGTTTGAAAGATCATTGCCTTTGATGTATGTGCTTTCTTCTCATCCACCGCATTTTTAACATCAATTGTTTCCCACAGACCATGGGCCTTCAATATTGTTTCCATCAACAATGCCCACATAGTGTAGTTTGTTTCAGTCAATTTTGGACATTGTAGTAAAACGTTTCCTTGCTCTCGAACTGATGTACTGCTTGATGCGTTATCATGTTTATCACCTGTTTTTCCTGTCATGCTTGCTTGCTTTTAACTTGCTTGCTTGCTTTTAACTTGCTTACTTCTTACAAATCAGAACCGAGATGGTTTCTGGTTTTCTTGCACTTGTGTTTGAAAAAATAAAAAATCTTACTTGCTATTGGCCAACTTGCTAACCAGGTTTTCTTGTTAAACTTGCTCAATATTGATCAACTTGCTAATCAATATTGTGTTTCCAGACCCACTTGCTAATCTGGCTCTTGCTGCACGTATCTGACCTACTTGCTAATCAGTTCGTGCCTCCTGACCCACTTGCTAATCAGGTTCTTACTTGCTTTGATCAAAATAATTGATCCTTTCTTGCTGATATTAAACCCAATGATTCTAATTTCTTGCTGGTTTGAATCAAGGGTTCTACTTGCTATTTGAACCTAAGAAAAGGCTCGAAACTTGCTATTTGAATCTTAAGGTTCGGAACTTGCTATGAACCTAAGGATTCGTTTTTTTTTTTTGTTTTTTTTAACTTTGCCGATGGTGTGGTTGTCTGGTTCTTTTCCAAGTATGGCGGTGGTGGTTTGGTATTTGCTTTCCAATCGATCGCCCCTTGCACTTGTTCTTCCCTGGATCGATTAACGTGCTTTGATACCAAATGTTGGAAATAATCTTGCTATGATGAACAAATCACAGGTAATAGTATGAATACACTTGCTAATTTTATTGATACTTGCAATTTTTGTTCATACAATTTACAATACATTGACCCTATTTATAAATACTGAAAAGGTGCCATCGAACCATCGCAATGGTTCGGTAAAGGTTGTGTTGTTTCATGAAGCATCATACCTCTTCATGAATGGTCACACCCTTTCACTAAGCATCATACCTCTTCATGAATTGTCTCACCCTTTCACTAAGCATCATACCTCTTTATGAATGGTCACACCCTTTCACTAAGATAACTACCTATAAATATATATATATATATATATATATATATATACTGAGTTGATTATATTTAACCCACAAGTTTAGGTTAACTATCAACAGATGAACTCAGACTAAAATATAATGATGCAAAATTAGCCATGACATTATTTTGATGGTCATAGGTTCTAGCCAGCCAATGTACACATACTTCCCTCCCCAAACCTGGTCTTGGTCCGCCGAGTCCCCCAAGATCATTCGTATGAAGGTTATACTTAAAACTGGATCATTCTCCTACCCACAAGGGCCACCTTTAGAACCAAGCCCTGATAGTTTTTGTGTTAAAAAACAAAGTACACCGGCAGCCAATGTCAATCATCTACATCAGGCCTTGCATACATTTCTCTAAATAAGTTCTATACCTAGAAGTGGTATTATTCATTATTTCTCTGCGTTGCCTGCAAATCATGTGAACTGATCTTTTCCTTGCTTCTCAAAACATTAATTTTGGTCATAATGACATTCCACTTTAATCTAATGCACACTTCATATAGGACTCAATCACGGTGTTAGATCTATATGCAATTGTGAATTGGAATGAACGAACGCACCGTAGGTTAAAAACCTCAAATTAGTCTGAACAAAACACGAGACATAACAGGCGAATGCATGTAGAATTTCACACAAAATCAAGAATTCCACAACAGAAGATTATACGAACACAAATCATTACCCTAGCTAGCGCCAACGATGATGTTATTGATAGGAATGAAGATCAATTTGACGAAGAAACCGACGAATCCCATCACAACGAATCCAATCGCAGTACGAGACGCAACCTTTGTAAATTCTGTACCAAATCAGAAGAAATCTGAAAGTTAAATCAAATGGTAGGTTCAAGCATGCATTATAATCACACAGAAGCCATACATAGTTTTAAAAAAATCGATCGAGAATCGAGATGCATGCATACCTTTGCGATCAGGCTTGTGACACCTTTTCACAAGACGAGCGCTGTCCTTAGCAAAGTCTCTCAAGGGATCGATGACGGAATCTATGGCGTCCATTGTTGAAGCTTCGAGAAAACTGCAAATGTGAGTGATACTGGTAACCTCCGACAGTTACCGGAAAAAAAAATGTTTATATATGTTGATAATAACACTAACCCCCCTAATTTATTCATAAATGACAATAGTTTGCCTTCACATTCTAACAAATAACAGAAACAACCCTAAAAAACAACTAATCTTGTTTTAATTTCTAATTCGTCAAGAAAGTTTAGGGGGTGTTTGGGATTGCTTATGTGAGGTGCATTTTAGCTTTTTGCGGTGTGGCACCGAAGATAAGCACTTTCTAGTGTTTGGATGAAGAAAAAATCAAAGTGCTTATAGTGGTGCCAAACCGGAGATAAAACACTTTTTCATAAGTCATTTTGTTCTAACTTATCAATTTATTTCAAAAGTACTTATGATTTTTTTGGTTATTTAATATGTATAAGTAATCTCAAACACATTTAAATAACAACTTATTAGCTTATTACGTTTTGGTACCACAATAAGCTAATCCAAACATTTTTTAGAAAACTCCGTCGACTCATCCCCATCTTTAAGGAAGAGAGCGGCGACCCCAAGTTCTTTTACCCCATTCAGAAAGTATTTTCTGTCGGACAACTCGTAGCATTTAGTAGTGCCGGCACCTCATCCAAATGAGACTTGGAAAGCGAGATAGGGCCTAACTGGGAGGCAGGAAGAAGACTACACGGTTTGGCACTGCATAAGTTGATAAACACTTTTCAAAATAAGCATAAGTTGTTTTAAATAAGCAATCCCAAACACCCCCTTAAAAAATTTCGAGAAAAAACTTTGGAGCGGTTTACACAAATACTTACCCAATAAGCGTTTATCGGTAGGATTTGACAACTTCCACTTACCTCATTGGGTAAGATTTTAGTCTATAAAACGGTATCGTATGCAACAATTTACCCGTATTGATCGGGTAAGAGTTATCACCCTCGCTTTCACCTACAAGGTAAAACTCTCGGTTCTTGCTATGTTCATCTAGCAAAATAAGCGACTCAGTAAATCAAGTAAACATGTGGTAGATGCCTCTTAAACTTTGAAAAATGTCATTTCAAGTTTATTGTTATTTCTCACGAGATCTAGTTTTCTTATTTGAATATCCACTAACCCCTTGTAATTAATAAAACATAAATTCATATAAATTTATAATTAAAAGACCAAATATAACCTCAATATTAGAGACTTGATTGGTATCAGTGGACAAAATGTCTTGATCAAGAACCGTCCTTACTCATTGACGTCTTTTTTTAAAAGACTAAAATGCCCCTATGCAAATTTTGAAGCTGGTACCATGAATTTAATATGATAGTTAAGTCATTAAATATATGTAACTGTTAGAGTTAGAGTTAGAAAAATTCATGCAAGTAAATTTTATGTAATTGTTAGTTTTATTTGATGTGCTCATTTTAATTTTACTTCATTTAAACATAATCGTTTAGCTAGATTGTAAAATGATATACGAAAGTTTCAACCCGACCAACTCAATTCAATCCGTCTGGTTTAAGTTGGGTTGGGTTGTCTTTTATTTAAGTTGGGTTGGGATCAAATGGTCATAACCCTATTTCAACTCAATACCTACGGTTTGAAGATTTTATATCTCGACCCCCCTCCCTAAACCCTAACTCGACCCCCCCCCCCCCACCCCCCGCGGGGTTATCCCCTCGTGACGTCAATCCCTTTCCATTTTTTCGATCACTGACTAATACATGTTTTTTCTATTCAAAGTCAAAATTCTATGTTTTAACCACTAATTTTTATTCACCAAATTAGAGGTATACACTAATATATATTGTTTTTGCAAGATTTAATATAGATAAAATACATTTAGAAGTTGGGTGGTTTTCTTTTGAGACATTTGACAAACTTGAATGAGATGAAAAGTTTTTGGGAGTTTAAATACTATATTTATATATCAAAACGATATCAATATACAATCATCTTTAACCTTTTAACGATGGTTTGCAAACACTTTTAAAATTAATTTTAATACAAGTAATCGCATAAAGAACCAACCAAACAGCCACCATGTCCAATTTCGCCTACCACAGCACCAGACATACAACATCTGTTTTTCTTTAGTAAATTACGGTATTGTTTGACAAAAAAAACTAGTTTTTTTTTGTACATGTTTGGATGACCATAAAGTAACTTATAAGCTAGCGTATTAAAAAACTACTCATAGTAACGTTTTGAAAAACTAGCTTATCAACTACCAGCTAGTTTATCAGCTGGTTTGCCAAACATAGCCTATGTTTTCGGCCTTATAGTTTGTTATAAAATTGTTGCAGTTTTAGTCTGTTTGTAATTCATTTTTATTTTTCGTCTTTGAGACTAGCTCCTACCTTTAAGTAGGAGAAAACAACAATGAATTGTAAAACAAGGATGAAAAACAATAACTATCTCAGCAAACCACAGTGAAGAAAAATGTAATTTACTCTGTAAATATGATGTAATATAACTTATTGAGTTCATATATAATATATGAGTAACAACAAAACGAACCAATCCTTCAACATATGATATGACGATCTGTTTAGTTAGCTTACATAAAGGCAACTTTAGCTAACAAACAAACATACTACTCTCCTCAAGCCATGCCTCCACTTGTTGCCGTGCGAATTATCTGAAATAAAGCTGGTACAACAAAGACCACACATAATAATCAGTAATATAAATCAGGCCAAACCACCAAAATACAAGTTCACAACAAAATAAACCATTTTCGCACTTGGCTCGAAACACACATTTTCGGTTTTAGAGGTCATCATGAGTTCAATTCCAATTCGATAGGACACCAAAAATGCCTGAGGCTATGTTTGGCAAGCTAGCTTTTTTTTCTTTTTTTTTTCTGATACATGTTTGGATGACCATATGTTAGCTTATTGAAAAGCTACTCATAGTGGCGTTTTGAAAAGATAGTTTATCAGCTACCAGCTAGCTTATAAGCTAGTTTGCCAAACATAATAGACTACTTTATATGACTCAAGTTTATAGAACCAAAAATCACTCGTGTGTCCTATCTTAAAGGTGTTGTAATAAGTTTATATAACGTTTTGGGTATCTTAAGAAGCTTTTTAGGACGCTTTGGGGTTTCCTATTAATCATATTATAGGATACTATTTGAAAAGACATCTTATAAAACAAGTGTCCTATAAAAGAACGTGTTTATAAAAACACTTTTTAGAAGTGTCCTATACCAGGGACTAATAGAAGATTGATTCAAAAGTGTCCTAAAAAACTTGTTAAGATGCCCAAAAACATCATTTAAACATATTACAACACTTATAGATAGGGCACACAATTGTTTGGACCTATAAACTTAATTCCTATAGGTAGCGTTTGGTACGCAGACATGATTGGACTGGACGGGACTGGACAGGACAAGAGACTAGGACTGGACAGGACAGATGTCTGTCTTATGTTTGGTACGACTAGGACCGGATAGGACAGGACCGGACAAATTTCCCCAAAAGTTGTTTGATGATTTTATATGTCATATAATATTTATAAATAACACAAATAAAGCATATCTTTAAATAATTTAATTAAAAAACATTTTTATTTGTTTACACGATTTTCATACAAATAAACATACAAAAGTAATGGTAGGAAATTTGAATAAAGATTCTGAAATAATTGATGGTAGTTCAAAAAAATCCGATTCATATAAAGAAAATATAATATTTGATTCAATTTGAAAGATCTTAATGAATTGGTGGTTGTGGAGGTGGTGGAGGAAGTTGTTATAGTAGGTGAAGAAGAGGTTGACGATGGTTGATGGTGGCTACCGGTGGCCATTGATGGTGGAGGCGGCCATAGGTGGTGGTGATTGTTAGTGGAGGTGGTTGGCGATGGTAATGGTGGTGGCGATGGTCGATGGTGGTGGCGATGGTGAAGGAGGTTGTTATGGTGGAGAAATAGGTAGAGGTGGTCGACGGTGGTTGGCAGTGGCTACTGGTGGCCGCCGATGGTGGTAGTGGTGGTGATGGGTAGTGGTGACCCTTAAGACTAATACCATATTAGGATTATATATCAAATGGCGGTAGATCAGTGATTTTAGTTTCTGACTCACTTTTGTCCCATGTTGTTCCACCTATTTTGGTAACAAGAAAATACCCTTTTTTGTCCCATCTTGTCCCACTCTGTCCCTGTCCCAGTCCCATGTCGCGCCAAACATGGGACAGTGAATTTTTGTCCTGTCCCATGTCACGCCAAACGTGGGACAGTGAGTTTTTGTCCCTTCCCGTCCCACCCAGTCTGCAAATCAACCGCACCCATACAGTAGTAAATTGGGACCCTGACATAAACCTAAATTTGTTGTAGTGGTATAAACAAACCAAACCAAACCGGCCAAATAAATCTTAGCCTAAAACAAGGTCTAGGGAGCATGAACAGAATAAAGTGGTTGTTTTCGTGAAGATCTCCTTCATGTACATATAAATATGGTCTCTATATCAACAAAATAATAATAATACAAATACAAGCCAAGTGCATGACTATTATCCATGTTCATCATAGTATCATATATCTGCATAAGCAAGTAGAACAAGCGTAACACAACATTCCCAAACTACCCTTATGGGGAACAAGACGGCATCTCACCAGATACGATAAACAACCAGATTGACATTTAACAAACCAAACCAACATCACCTTATGACAACCTAGAGTTAAGGCATGGACATCTATGATGCTTGAATGCTTCAACACACCTTAACCATCTCCTAACAAAATGATAAGATAAATCATCTTTTATTTGTTAAAAAGAACTCCTGAACTCTTCAATACCAATACATCGTGTGTTTGGTAAGCAGACAAGACTGCACACGAGAGTGAGGTATGCGGGTGAAAGAAGTATGGTAGGGTTTAGGGTTTTAATTTGACATAGGATGTTTAGTAATTTACCAATCTTGTCTCTTCTCACTGATTTTGTGCCACCTATTTTAGCAGGACAGATTGTCCCACTCTGGTCCTATCATGTCATATCCCAGTCTAATGTCATTAAACGTTGAGATAACAATGATTCGTGCATTTCATTCTAGACGGTCTTTATAGACTGAAAGTTTGAAATGCCTTTAATTTCATGATCAGCATGCACATAAAAAAATAAAAAAGATTGACAAATTTTAGACGATGGAAAAACTTACAGGATCCTATCACAACAAATATGAAGAAGCCAAGCACTATAGGACCCACGGGATAAGAGTCCTTCTTCTTTGTTGTCGTTTCAGGCACTGAACCACGCTTCTTGATGTTCTTCTCGAACTTCTCCACCTTTCTATCAGCCAAACGCTTTGATGTAGTCTACAGGTATCCCAGCACACGATAAATCAGTTATCAAGCAACAAGACAAATCCATCCATGAAAAAAGAACTAAAGGACCATGACCTTTAGATACTGAAAACAAAATAGAAGTTTGTCTATTAACTTTCAATACTTCAAAAGTTCTCAAGGCATGCACATAAACACCCCTGCCAACCTGGCCGCCAACCCACCCAAAGCTCCTACATCGTCTGTTTTTGATCTTGTGTGTTGTTATCATATGTAATAATAACTCTTCATGTTGAATTAGAGCTTTCCAATTCGTAAATCGATGATTCACATGTGAGTTTTGGTCAGATATGGGTAAAACCAATCTGATCTGTTCGGAAATGATGACTTTTTTAATGTATGTTAAGAGTTTTTTTCTTCCTCGATTAGCATATAATTCATTTATTTTCATGTGAAAGATTCTTGCTAAAACTTGTACTATATTCTAATTCACAAAAAGGAGAAAGTTCAAATTAGCTGTTTCAGATAGTTACATGGCGTGACGAACATAAATCAGCAATTTGATAGAAGGATACTATATCAATTTTGCAGAGAAATGGGACCAATGTAAAATGTGAACTTTTTCCTTTTCATGAATTAGAATATAGTAAAAGTTGTAGCAAGAATCTTTCTTATACCCAGTTTTGGCCTGTTTGTTAACAGCTTAATAAGCTTAACGGGATTCACAACTTATTCAGTCAGGTCTACATGATTGTTTGGTAGTAGCTTAATGATATAGAAAGTAGGCTTATTCCGTAAGCTTCTAGGGGGAGCTTCATGCACATAGCAAAAGCCAAGTTTTTCCCCTCCCAAGGGGAGCTTTATGCATTAAGCCAAAGCAAGTTTTCCAAAGCTACCCCTCCCAAGGGGAGCTTTATGCATAAAGGCAAAGCAAGTTTTTCCAAAACTACCCCTCCCAAGTCCCAAATCCTTCCATTTTTAGGGGGAAAACCCTCCTAATAGTAATATATACAGAAAAATTAATCAATACAGCTTTATACGTATAAAACTTAATGAAAAACCACCTAAACATAGACAACGAGCTTTAATCATTTCCTTTATATTATCCCTTAATTTTATGATCAGACCATCATACAATCGGTATCGTTAGCTAATTCAAATTCAGAATATACTCTTATGCAGCTCGTTTCGCCGACCTCTCAGAGGTCGCGTCGCAAAATCCCTTACGAATAGAAACTTTTAGGGGTTAAATTAGTATCAAAACGAGTATCGACATCGAATCTACATTTCAGATGTCAACCCTTACTAGATCAAGATACATTCTTTGACCAAAAATAAATAAATCATATGCTAATCGATGTAGAAACAAAAAAAACCTAACATTTATCTAAAAATCGTAATTTTCGAACAGATCAGATCGGTTTAAACCAGATCTGACCGAAATTCACATGCAAATCATCAGATTTACGAATCGGAAAGCCCTGATTCAACAAAAACAGCTATTGATAACAGATCATAACAACAACAGAAGATCAAAAAGAGACGTAATAAGAAATGATTGAGGAGCTTTGACTGTAAGAATTGAAACATGAAAATGATATATAAACATGAGGTAAGCAATTACCATTGTAGCTTCAAAGATCTGATCTCCAAATCTTCGATCGAAATAGAGAGAATTTGTAACGAGCTCTTTGGTTGTGTTCTGACCCGTTCAGAAACCACCGCCTGCAATTTAGAGAAAACACTCGTATACGTTAAGACCTCCGTAAATGAGTTTTTAATTAAATTCATTACCTCCTCATGAAAAATGAGTTTATACTCTTGACAAGGTCATGAATTTAATTAAAATCTCATTTAAGATTATATACCTAAAAATCTCTCGTATTATACCGCATTAGCCCGATACCATACGACGACGTATTGTCAAAACTAGGTTTCTTAGTAGTCCCTATACTATTTTAAAATCGACATTTTTAGTCTTTTCTTGAAATCATTTCCATTTTGCTCCAAAATTAATTATTTTGTGACAATCAAGTCCATTTAGCTAACAAATGTTAATTGGATAAAGTTAGGGTTGTTTACTAAATGCTTATCGGATAAGCTTACTTGGTATTATTTACTTTATCGGGTGAGCATGACAAGAACCGAGAATCTTATCTGGAAAGAGGCATGACCAAGGATCTTACCTGGTGAGTGAGGAATAAGACTTACGTGCTTATGGGGTTAAAAAATGCTTACCGATAATTTATTTTGATGGTCGAGAATGTTACCCAATAAAATAAGTGAGAATGGTGACTCTTGTTGGTAAATATTTGTAAGAAAACCTGTTAGTCGTTATCTTTAAGACCCTAAAACGAGCTCTAATAAATGTCTTAAGGTTAGGTCAAATAAGTTTATCTAAGTTTTTGTTGGTACATTTGGATTTGAAGATGGTGGTCAATGGTGATTGTAGCTATTGAACATAGGTTTGGATTGAAGATTGTTGAGGGGTTTTTAATTCATTTCTTGTGTTTTGTGTTTTTCGTTGTGTTCTTGAATTTGAGGAGAAAATAAAAGAAATGGATGAAAAAGAAAGGAAATGAAAATATATTTTTTTTAATTTCTGTTCTCAAAAGGGAAGGAAAGAAAAACAAAAGAAAATATTTTTTCATGTTCTTGTACAAAGGGAGAAATGAAAGGAAATATGTCATTTTTATAAATATACCTTTTAAAAATACATGACTTATGATAAAAGGTTGGATAGTTTTGTAATTTTAATAATATTTTTAAAAGGTTTTAATTTATTTCATTTCGTTTTTTTTTCTTTCCCTTTCCTCCCATATTTGGAAGGAAACTCTTTTCCTTTTTCTCTTAAAAAAGTTTCAAGGACACGAGTTTTTTTTTTCCACTTTCCTCCCATTTCTCTTCCTTTCATTTCCTTCGTAAAAACAAGTTTCGATAACACAGTGTTAGGGGCTCTTTGGTTGTTTTTCCATTAAACATGTATGAACTTGTGTGGATTAATCTATTTGTATAAATCGCGAAGGTTTTTGTTCAGGATAGGTTTTTCTTATATGGAAGGAGCAAGTTTTATAATTTGGGGGGACAAATTTGAAAAAAAACTTGGTTTTTTGCACAACTCACTTTCAATATCATCACTAACAAACATTCATATATACTTGACCAAATGAGTGGGTGTGAGTCTCATTAAACTCACAAATATCCTAGTCCAAAATACTAGTATAAGAGCATCTCCAATAGCTATGCTAAAGTTTTTTTTTTTCTAAAATAGAGTAAAAAAATCAAAATCTCTAAAAAGTTTCACATCCAACTCCAACAACTATTATATTTTAGCAACTCTAGTATTAATTATCTTATTAAAATATTCAATTTATTTAGTTGTATTATTAAAGTATACAATATATGGAAAGTTGGAGAGCAACAATTGGTTTTTTGGGGGTAATAATTAGTTTTGCGAGGAAACTATCTATTTAGAGAGTTTTCTAAATTTAGAGATTTTTACAATCTCTCTCCTCTTTTCTCTATTTTACCATAGAGGATAGCATAGCATAACTGTTGGAGCAACAAAAATGATAAAATCTCATTTTTTTTTTTCCATTTTAGCATAGCTGTTAGAGATTCTCTAAGCAACCAAAAATCATGATCAAGCCCAAAACAAAAACAATTTATGAACATGATATACAAAAGCACACAAGAAACCGTAAAATGCAGTAAACCCCAACTTGCATTTGAACATTCTGACAACTATAAGCAACCTTATTTTTTGACCTTATTATAGTAAAACCTCAGCCGAAAAGTTCCGTCAAGCCTATTTTTGACCTTATTATAGTGTTTCAATGGGTTGTTTGGCAGTTGCTAAATGATTTGGTGCAAAATGATTAAGTAGCTCTTATGATATAGTTGCAATTGATATATAGTTGTTTAATAATTGTTTAAAATAAAATTAGGTTGCTGAATGATTAAAGGAGAACCAAGATACAAAATCATTCAAAGTGTTTTAGAATCATTAAAAGACAAACTTATTTTTTGCCGAACAAGATTCACCTCTTAACGATTCAGAGGTTGTCTCTTAATGGAACTATTAAGAAGTAAACAAACAGCCACTAAATTTTTTCCAGCTTATCAACCAACAACTACCAACTAACTTAAACAATCTTTACCAGAAAAAATAGGAAACATAAATGAGAGGGGTTGTGAAGATAATGCAAATTCCAACTGCACATTGTTTGATCTTTGAAAAGGGTTGTTTTTATACACAGATCTCTTAACACTTCTAACTGCATATCCAATCATTCAAACTAGTTTTTTTTTTCTTTTTTTTTTCTCTCATTACACTATGTATTAGCAACCCCAACTGCATACAACCATAATTTGCAGGTATTACCATCATCTTCACCAGCAGGCTGCTTCCAGATACCTATTGCTGTTTAGCTGCAATCAAGAAGAAACACAAGATTATCTATTTTTTTTATATATATGTAAAACGAATCGATCATACAAGATTATGATCAAGATTTAGGGGTCTTGTTGAAAAAGCACAGGAAAACAAAACTAATCGCATATGAATGTGATCAAGATTCAAGGGTCATGTTGAAAAGCACAGGAAAACAGAACTAATCACACATGAATGTGATCAAGATTCAAGGGTCTTGTTGAAAAAGCACAGGAAAACAGAACCGCACACATGAATGTGATCAAGATTCAAGGGTCATGTTGAATATGATCAAGATTCAAGGGTCTTGTTGAAAAAGCACAGGAAAACAGAACTAATCACACATGAATGTGATCAAGATTCAAGGGTCTTGTTGAAAAAGCACAGAAAAACAGAACTAATCACACATGAATGTGATGAAGATTCAAGGATCCTGTTGTGAAGCACAGGAGAAAAGAACTAATCACACATGATTTGATCAAGATTCAAGGGTTCTGTTGAAAATTAAAGAATAATCACACATGATTATGATCAAGATTCAAGTTCAAGGGTCATGTTGACAATCACATGAAAACTTATGATCAAGATTCAGGGGTCATGTTGAAAAGCACATCAAAACAGAACACTAATCACACAAGATTATGATCAAGATTCAAGGGTTGTGTTGAAAAGCACATGAAAACAGAACACTAATCACACATGATTATGATCAAGATTCAAATGTCCTGTCGAAAATCACAGGAAAACATAACTAATCACACATGAATGTGATCAAGATTCAAGAGATCCTTTGAAAATCACATCAAAACAAGAACTAATCAGTAATCACACATGATTATGATCAAGATTCAAGGGTCCTGTTGAAAAAAACACAAATTGTTAAGTATCATCTAAAACCCATGTTTGTTTGTTCTTACAGGTCCGTTTGGTACACAAACAGGACCAGATGGGATGATACTGAACGAGCAAGAGTGAGGTAGGCGGCTGAAAGACTTGTGGAAGGTTATATGGTTTCAAATGTGACATTGGTAGTTTAGTAACTACCAATTTTGTTTCATCTCCCTGATTTTTTATGGGTAGGACCAAAAAAGCGGTCTTGTGTTCAAGTCTAACGTCGCACCAAATGTCAGAACAAAAACGTCGTACCAAACGTACCCAAAACCCTCTCATGGTTAAACACGAAACAAGCAAGCAAGATACACATAATTGGTACGGTAAACAGAAAAAACAACGGGTAAAAATGTAAATGGAATAAGCTAAACAAACTAGAAAACAAGGAGACTAAGATACAGAGGTTGAGTCATTCAGGCTCAAGTAGACCCGACAAAAGTTAACCCATGCTCGCAGTTACACAAAAATGAATACAAATACGGTCCTCATCTCCCTTAACTAGTACTAATACTATCAAACAGTTGAAAAGTTATCATCAAATCGTTTATCCTAATACTCATTTAGGGGCGGTTCAAACAAGAATCGTAAATAGTTTTAGAACCTCGGAACCAACTATTAATGAGCTATTCATGATGAATATCGTGAACAAGGAAAGTCATGATGAATAATATTCATGAACACTTTAGGACTATTCATCATGAATAACTCATGAAATAGTTGGTTCCCAGGTTCTCACGTGCCCAAACGAATAGTCTCGCCAATAACAAAGGCATAGAAAGTGTCCAAGGCGGTAAAGCCCCAACGTTGTGAATGGGAATTAGTTCATTTCGTTAGCTCATAATTCACCAAAACACAAATGATTAGTTTCAGGTATTACAAATAAATGAAGAATAGAACAAGAACATTGTCCTCGATTCTTTTTCTATCAGAAACGTCGAATGATGCAAAAAGGTCGTGAATTTTTGGATTCTTGATTCTAAAACAACTAAAGACTGAATATGCCTAAAAGATATAACATATAGAATAATTCTCAAAGCTAGTATATCACTTTACTTTGGCTCACTGCAAATGAATTCTCTCTCAAGTCTCGACTACAAACTACGTCGTTACTAACAAATTGCTTATTTCTGACCAAAGTCCTAAAAACCGAATCTAGTTTTTAAGCCATTACGAAAAATCAAGATCTCCAGAACATACTTTCACATAGGGAGGTTCATTTAGGAACCCAAAGAACCACCATTTTTATGAGTATTCATATTGAATAACGTGATAAAATATTCATAATGAATACTCAGGTTCCTAAATAAACCTGCCCCTACTTTCACATTTAGAACAATCCCATAGTAAAAATCAAGATTTGTAGAGCAAATTTTCACTTTCTAGAGCAACCCCATGAAGAAAAATCAAGAACTCTAGAACATAGTTTCACATTAAGAACAAGTAGACAAGAAAAGGTCAGATTTTTAGAACATAATTTCACATTTAGCACAATTCCATAAAGAAAAAACAAGATTTTTAGAGCAAAATTTTCACTTTTAGAACAACCCCATGAAGAAAAATCAAGACTTGCAGAACATAACTTCACAATTACAAAACAAGTAGACAAGGGGAAGTCATTTTCAGAACATAATTTCACATTTAGAACAACCCCATGAAGAAAATCAAGAATCTTTAAACATAATTTCACTTTTACAACAATCACACAATGAAATTCAAGATTTTGTAAGAACACAATTTTGATTATGTTGTTAAAAAGATAAAGATTTAGAACAACCCCATGAAGAAAAATCAAGAATTTTACAACATAATTTCACATTTACAACAATCACACAATAAAATTCAAGATTTTGTAAGAACACAATTTTGACTATTTTGTTAAAAAGATGAAGATTTGGAACAACCCATGAAGAAAATCAAGAATTTTAGAACATAATTTCACTTCTACAACAATCACACAATGAAATTCAAGATTTTGTAAGAAAACAATTTTGATTATTTTGTTAAGAACGTGAAGATTTAGAACAACCCCATGAAGAAAAATCAAGAATTTTAGAACATAATTTCACATTTACAGCAATCACACAATAAAATTCAAGATTTTGTAAGAACACAAGTTTGACTATTTTGTTAAAAAAATGAAGATTTAGAACAACCCATGAAGAAAATCAAGAATTTTAGAACATAATTTCACTTTAACAACAATCACACAATGAAGTTCAAGATTTTGTAAGAACACAATTTTGATTATTTTTTTAAAAAGATGAAGATTTAGAACAAGCCCATGAAGAAAAGTCAAGAATTTCACATTTAGAACAACCACATAGGGAAAGTTAAGATTTTGTTACAACAAATGAAGAAACACATTCAAGAACAACTTTTGTGTTAATTAAACAAAAATTTATGAAGCATAACATGGTAGCTCACCAAAACTTCAATATTTGATCATTTTGCAGAAATTCAATCACATTTACAGAATTTTAGAACATAATTTCACTTTTACAACAATCACACAATGAAATTCAAGATTTTGTAAGAACACAATTTTGATTATTTTGTTACAAAGATGAAGATTTAGAACAACCCCATTAAAAAAAAACAAGACTTTGTAAGAAGACAATTTTGATCATTTTGTTAAAAAGATGAAGATTTAGAACAAAAAAACAAGACTTTGTAAGAAGACAATTTTGTTAAAAATATGAACACCCCATAAAAAACAACAAGATTTTGTAACAATAACAATGAGATACAAACATTCAAGAACACAAATCATTGTTCAATAAACAAAGCTTAACCAAGTACCAATTAAAAAGACTCAAACTTTGATATAAAATTTCACTTAAAAAAAAAACTTCAATATTGGGTCATTTTGCCAGAAATTCCAAAATTTCACTTTTACAACAATCACACAATGAAATTCGTTTATTTTGATCATTTGTTAAAAAGATGAAGATCTAGAACAACCCCATAAAAAACAAGATTTAAGAACACAAATTATTGTTCAATAGACAAAATTCAACCAACTACCAATCAAAAAGATTCATATAAAGATAATAATTTCACTTCAAAAAAAAAATCAAATCCACAAAAATTGAGAATTACAATCTTACCCTTGGCCGTCGATCCCCCCTTGTCCTCCATCACCACTCCCATACGACCCCTCATCGGCGTTCTGCCACACCGACTGCCACGCCTGCGACGGCGTCGTCCCATACACATCCACCGCCGGCCTTCCCATCGCCGCCGCCCCCCCACCCATCATCGGAGGATAATAATACGGTACCCCACTTGCCGCCATAGACCCCACCATCCCCCCACCACCTGAAACCGTAACCGACACGTCATCCTTAATCTCGTCCCGCGGAACAATGTCGACAAGGAAATCGAAGATGTCGGTGCGCGTGATTGCGGCGGCGATGTCGTTCTTCTGTAAGGTTCGCCGCTTGTTCTCCTCGGCGTGCAACCACGATCGGATTGTGAGTTCGAGGATGAAAAGCTCGCAGGCTTTTGCGAACAAGATTGGGGCTTCGGCGGAGATCATCCGTACGTCTTCATCGGCTTTCATGATTTTCTTGATTCGGGCCAAGGGGAGTTGGTGGTTCTTGAAATCGTTCACTTGTTCGATTTCTTGGCGTTGGTAGGTCCAGAACATTTGGAGTTGTTGTTGTTGTTGTTGGAGGAGGTGTTGGTAGGGTTGTTGGGGTGGTGGGAATGGTGGTGGTGCGGTGGCGATGGCGGAGGGTTGGTGGTTGGTGGTGTTCTCCATTGTTGTGGGTGTTTGTTTCTCTCTCTTTGTTTTTTTTTCTCTCTCTCTCTAGGAATGGAAAGGGGTGATTTGTTTTAATAGCGGTAGGGGTTTGTATCGGGCGGGTCAGACGAGTTCGGTGGATAAATCAGAAACGGGATCGGGTTTCGAGTTCAGGTTGATTGGGTTTTGGGTTGATGGTGGTTGAGTTCGGGTGTTATTATAATGGAGAAAATATATATATATATATATATAAATTCGATCGATTGAGATATTGATGAAATTGATGAAATCGATAGTAAGTTTAGAGAGTTAGAAAACATTTCGATTGATTAAGGTTATGTTTGGCAAACTAGTTGATAAGCTAGCTGGTAGCTGATGAAAAAGTCACGTTTGGTAAAAAATAGCTTATAAGCATTTAAATTACCAAAAAGGACATTAATTATTTATTTAGAATTAAAAGTTAATATATAATTATGAATATTAATGAGGGGCATAATTGGAATAATCATAAAAAGATCCTTATAAGCTACTCCAAGTATCTTATCAAAAAGCTAGCTGATAAGCTAACTTATTTTCTGGGTACATGTTTGGATGGTCATAAGCTAGTTTTTTTCAAAACAATGCCTAAAATTTACGGTTTTTTTCAAAAGATAATTAGATGAATTAAATATCTATACTATATTATAAAAGAGACATAAAAAACTCTTAATTATAACATTTTAAGCACAAACTACAACTAATTAAAGTCAATTACTTAATTTACAATTTCATAATGCCTTGGTACAACTTATCCAAGCACAGTATCTCACATCATCATCTATTTGTGGAATGGATACTCATTTATTAATATAAATATTTGTTTTTTATATTTAATGGACGATTTGATCAATATTATTTATTACTAGAAGCGTACTCGCGCAATGCAGCGACATAGATCACAATTTTAATGTTTATTTTTATTTTTTGTTTTTTATTGATTTACAGTACGATTTTGGATGGTTTTTATTGAGTGATAATGGTTTTTTTATATATAAATTTGTTTAATTTAGGCTTAACAATATAATGTTTTTTATATAAAAAAAATTAAATAGTTTGTTAAAATTCATTAATTATCTTATATATTTTAAATTTTTTATATTTAAATTGAGATGTTTATCATGTTTTGATTATGTTTATCAGAATTCAAATTTCATAATTTTAGGATTTAAGGATTAGAGATAAGGATTTTGGGTGAGAAGGATGAAATTTATTAATTAGGGTTAAAAGCATTTAAAAGTAGTACATATTGTTTCATTAATTGTTTTTTAATTGAGTGATAATGTTTTTTTATATATAAATTTGTTTAATTTAGGTTTAACAATATAATGTTTTTTATATAAAAAAATTAAGTAGTTTGTTAAAATTCATTAATTATCTTATATATTTTAAAAAATTTATATTTAAATTGAGATGTTTATCCTGTTTTGATTATGTTTATCAGAATTCAAATTTCATAATTTTAGGGTTTGGGGATTAGAGATAAGTATTTTGGGGGATAAGGATGAAATATATTAATTACGGTTAAAAGCTTTACAGATAGTATATTAGGCTTTAGTAGTTATTTTTAAGAGATTTTAAGTAGATAACTTTAAATGATAGTACATAAAGTTTAGTGAGTTCTAATTAAGAGTTTTTTATGTCATCTTTATAATATAGTATGGATTATCAATATTTATTTTTTATATTTATTGGACGATTTGATCAATATTACTATTATCAATATTTATTTTTTATTTTATGATTTGCTTTTAATATATCTATATCTATATTAGTTATAATCTCATAACTAATATATCTATACTATATTATAAAAACATGCATTAATCTAATAAATATATTTTAATAAAAAAATAAAACAGGTAGTTTATCTCATAGTGTTTATCTTCTATTTAATATATTTATTTGCAGTTAGTTATACAAATAAAAACATGGGACTTTAATAAGTTATAATTATGTTTCATTAACTTGTAACTTTGAATTTTAACTAATATATATATACTATATTATAAAACATTTAAGCTAAACTCTTAAAAACTAACTTTTATACATTAGGTACCACTTATTAATGTATATTACTTAAAATCCAAAAAGTACAAATTGATTAAACATAAGTACAGTTTATAAAAGCTCAATTTTGAATTCGTGTAACTAACTGCAGATAAACACTTATTTTTATTTTCTAAAATATCTAAATTTTTTAACTATTGATATAACTAACCGATAAATATAAGAAAATTCGAGATAAAACACCTAATTTTTATTTTTTATTGAAATATGTTATCTTTTTAATTTTAAATATAAAATATCTTAAATATAGTTATCATTTAAATTAAACATTTTTTGACTCGTAACAAAATACTTTATTATTATTTTCTATAAAAAACCATAATTAAACTAAACTAAAATATATTTTTGTTTTAAATCTAGGTTTCTCAAAATCGTAAAATATAATAAAAAAGACTAACAAAAAGTATGAATAATGATCGAGGGTTCGAGTTGTAGATTTCAGAAATCCGCTGCATTGCGAGGGTACATTTCTAGAATTTATATAATATTTGAATAGAAGATCGATAAAATGCAAACCACGTCTATTTGTACAAACTTACAAACTAATCTCAACCCTCCATCTAGTTTAATGAATATTTAATTTTATTTTGTTTCTTTAATCATTGTTATAATCATAATAAATGAATTTTATCATCTTCCATATATATATATATCAATTGTATTTAATAAATCATGATTATTATCCATAAATATCTCAATTATTTCTTAATATAATGATTTGTATAAATGTCTTGGTTTGCAATATATATATATATATATATATATATATTATTTTGGGTTTTCAAACGGGTTCGAATAAGAGCATCTCCAACAGATTCTCTAAATTTTTTGTAAAATGGAGAAACAAAGTCCAAAATCTCTAGCAAAAATTGCATTCAACTTCAACGTATTCTCAATTTTGGAGATGGCATCGTTATTTTTATTATTAAAATATTGTATATATCTAGTAAAATATTATTTCTCTCTATTACACATTTCATTTCAAAATTTCTTATTCACTCTCATGGTAATCAAGTTTGGAAAGTTCTCCAAATTTGGAGAAAATTACACACACCCTCTCCTACTTTCTCCATTTTGGATAAAGATTTGGAGATTCTGTTAAATGGAAAAAAAGATCAAAATCCTTATTTTTTTTTTTTTTGAAGAAGCTATTGGAGATGCTCTAAGTATATTTTAATTTAATCGATTGAGAGATCGATGAAATCGATAGTAAGTTTAAAAAATTAGAAAACATTTCGATTGACTAGAATTTACGACTTTCAAAAGATAATTAGATGAATCAATATATTTATATAATATTTGAAAATATATATGTATATTATTTTGGGTTTTCGGACAGGTTCAAGTAAGTATATTTTAATTCAATCGATTGAGAGATTGATGGAATCGATAGTAAGTTTAGGAATTTGACGACATTTCGATCAATTAGAATTTATAATTTTCAAAAGATAAATAGATAAACAAATATGTTTATATAATATTTGAAATATATATGTATATTATTTCAGGTATTCGGATGAGTTCAGGTCTTATTATAATGTAGAAAGTATATATATATATATATATATATATATATATATATATAGGGAGGGATCAATTGAAAACCAGTATTACATTGAAAACTTTGGAAACCGAAATCAACCAATCATTGAATTTCTTTTTTTTTAATTTTATTTTTAATTGATAAGGTTATTTTAGTCTTTTACATAATTTCATAATATATATGGTAATTGTTATTATTATTATATTAATAATTATTTATTTTTAATTTATTTTATATATGGTAATGTTAGTCATTTATTAAAGTAAAAATGAGATATTTAATTTAGGAAAACAAATTTTAATCATACGATCCTCTATTTTTGATTCAGATGAATCATTGATTGATTAAAATATTAATATAAAAAATAAATATTTAATTTTTCAAGTATTCATATGAAATTAACTCCAGACACACAATATTAATATAGTGAAACATAATGAATTTGATATAATGAAACAAAATATTAATATAGTGAAATCTAATGAAACATAAAATGTTAATATAGTGAAACATGATGAAACATATTTGATATAGTGAAACATAATGGAAAGGTAATGAAACAAAATATTAATATAGTGAAAGTTGATGAAACAGATTTTATATAGTGAAACATAATGAAAAGATAATGAAACAATAATGGTAATGAAACTTAATTGGGTTTTACATACTGCATATTGATGAACAGGTAATAAAAAGATAGTCTTGATATATTGTTATTATCTTTTATTAATAAATTAATTAATTTATTATCATATATAATTATTATCTTTTATTAATAAATTAATTAATTTATTACCATATTTCACATTTGTTGCCAAATTTGAAACATAAAAGAAAAAGACACAGTTATCCTTTTGACATATTATTATTATCTTTTATTAACAAATTTATTAATTATTACCATATATAATTCAAATGAATCTTAACCATTGATTAAAAAGATCAATGGTTGAAACTTGGTTTCCAAAGTTTCCAATAAAATTTGGTTTTCAATTGAAACCACCCATATATATATATATATATATATATATATATATATATATATATATATATATTCAATCGATTGATAGATTGATGAAATTGATAAGTCTATAAATTAGAAAACATTTCGACCAAATAAATTTTACGATTTTGAAAAGATAATTAGATGAATAAATGTATCTATATAACATTTAAAATATATATGTATATTATTTTGGGTTTTCAGATGAGTCTAAAGTGGTCAAAGATCAAACTCAACCCAAACTCAAATATCCTCATAAATTGGGTTTTTAGTTTTTTGAATTTTAAGGTATTAAGGTTTTGCAAAAACGTCTTATTTTTAATTCGGGTTCGAATTTCAGATTGTGGGAAGGATAAGGTACAGTGGGGTGTAGTGATTATGATATGACTCTCATTGTTGCCATTGGATGGAATTGGGCTGGGGTTAATTTGCTTATCCTGCGCACCAAGTCCCCACAAGGGTATTATTGTATTTTTGGCATTTTATTTATGGATTTTCTATAAATATCAAAAGTATATATATATATTGTAAATGTATTGAGTATTTAATTCAATGAATTGGATGATTATATTCATTTTATATTATTTTGGTTCAAAAATATAAAGGTTATATATGTTTATGATTATGAATGATGCCAAATTTAGAATTGTTGTGATGTAAAGATTATATAAAATCAATAAATTATTTCATATATAGTAACTCTAACAAACTTTTTATTTACATATTATAATACTAGAAGCGTACTCGCGTAATATAGCGAGATACATCACGATTTTAATGTTTCATTTTATTTTTTTGTCGATTTACAGTACGATTTTGGATGGTTTGAGAAAGTGATAATGTTTTTTTTATAAGTTTGTTTAATTTAGGCTTAATAATATAATGTTTTTTATATAAAAAAAATAAGTTTTGTTAGAATTCAATGATTATCTTATATATTTTAATGACATATATAAAAAATAACCAATTACATATTTAATAATATAATTATAATAAAATTATATTAATATAATATATTAATTAATAGTGATACATGGAAATATCTGCATAAAAGGAAGGCTCTGTACATACCAAATTGGTGGGTGTTAGAAGTCTGCATAGTAATATGTATCTTGTGCTTTGATACTTGTAAATTAAAAGATTTTTAAAATCTTGCATAAAATAATGGTACCTTATATCTAATAATTTGTATTTAAGAGTTTGTTATCCGTGTTTTATAATATAGTATAGATATAGATTATTTCTTTACTTTAAATATTTAATTTAATGACTTATTGGTTAGAATAGTTAAAAAAAATTATCTCTATTAACGATAACTTTTAAAAAGTTCTTCAAATTTAGAAAATTTACCCTTTTTCCTAACAAATTTAGAGAAAACCTCATCAAAATTGGGTAAAATATGAAAAAGTGGGAGACTTCAACAAATTTGGAAAATACTTTTTTTTGAAAGAAAAATTTGGAAAATACTTCAAAACTAAATAAAGGAAGAAATAGAATGACTTTTTTGTTCTAAAAAAACACTCTGAAAAAAAGAAAAAGATTTTTTTATATTATTAAATATTTTAATAATATAATTAATATTGAAATCTATAAAGTGAAAAACTGGTGGAGTTTAATATAATTTTTATTTTTCTATTTTGAAGAAATTATAGAGAAACTATAAGAAATGCTCTTAAGAGCTATGGCGAGGCCGAGTTAAGATGACAAATCTTACTTATAGGTTGGGCTCCGATGAGAGGTTGAGGTTACCGTGAGAAATGGTTATCAACCGTTGGATGAGAAATAGATGGACATTAGGATGAGATGCATTGAGATAAGATGTATCAGATCAATTCTCTTCTAAGCCGCAATTCATGGGAGGACATTTGATTAAAAGTGATCAACGGTTCAAATCCACTTCTCACGATATATTATATTATATATATATATATATATATATTGGGTTGGGTTCCGGTAAGAAGTTGATTTAATGGTGAGAAATGTAAGGATTGGTTATAGACCGTTGGATGAGAAATATACACACATTAGGATGAGATGTACCTAGGTAAGTAAGATGCACCGATATGTACCAGATCAATTCTTTTCTAAACCCGCAATTAATGGGAGGGCTTGAGATTAAAAGAGATATACGGTTCAGATCCACTTCTCATGCTTCTCACCATTAACTCAACTTCTCATACGATTCTTCACACATATATATATATATATATATATATACTATATTATAAAGATGACATAAAAAACTCTTAAAAACAAGTCTTAAAGCTTAATGTACAGCTATTTAATGTTAATTACTTAAAAAACAACCATTAAAGTTGTATGTACTACACTTAATATTATTTATTAATTTTCAATCATTATCTCTAACCATTTTAACTATCGTAAAATCATTTCTCACTTTAACTCCTCTAAAATAACTCTCAGCATAATTAAATATAGAATAAAAATCAAATTTTAAATATAAAAATATAAAATATAATTAAAAAAATCTAACATAATATTTTATAAAAAAAATTATATTATTAAACCAAAATAAATTAGATTATATTATTAAGTCTAAATTAAACAAATTTATATAAAAAAATCATTATCAATCTCTCACAACCAACCAAAATCGTAATGTAAATCGACAAAAAAAATAGAAAATAAAATGAAACGTTACTATCGTGATGTATCTAGCGGCATTGCACGAGTACACTTCTAGTATATATATAAACCTCTTAAAAGTTATTCTTCCAGCCCAAAATAAATGTCTACAAAGTGATTGTTTTTGGAGATTAGGATAAATTTAATTATTAATTATAAATTTTTATAAACTATATATATATATATATAGAGAGAGAGAGAGAGGTGTTCAAATGCAACTCTTTTTAATGGTGCAATCCATGCAACCCACATATCTACCACTCATTTTATTTTCACTTTTTTAATTAAAATAAGTGAAAATAAAATTAGTGGTGGATATGTAGGTTGCATGGATTGCATCATTAAAAAAGTTACACAATAAGGGGTTGTTTGATTGGTTTTTCATTAAGTTCTGTATGGATAAGTTGTCTGTGTGGATTAATCTGTCTGTATAGATTTAGAAGGTTTTTATTTGAGAGAGTTTTTTCATAGATATAAGAAACGTGTTTTTTTAATGGGAGGGACTGGCTTGGAAAAACTTGGCTTTCTACATAAAGCTCCCCCTTGAAATCTTACTGAATAAGCCACTTTCTATATCATTAAGTCACTACCAAACAGTCATATATAGCTGACTGAATAAGCTGTGAGTCTCATTAAGCTCATTAAGCTGCTAACAAACAGACCCTAACTCATATATATATATATATATATATATATATATATATATATATATATACTAGGCATATACCCGCACGATGCAGCGGAATGTAAGTAAAGAACGAACAATTAATGCTATTTCCTTATATACATTTCATCAATAATCAACCATGACCTAAAAATCACAACTTATGAAACCTAAAGCCATAAAGATATTCAATAATTAGTTTATATTACAATTATTGACGAAAAAAATTATAATGATATTATTTATAATAAGAATGAAACGTATTTTACGATTATGTATTTTTAACGTGCTAACGGTGGAAAAAAAAATAAAACGTATGGACAGAAAAACAAATTATTTCGTAGATATTCATGATATTTAATAGTACGGTTAAATTAAAAAATATTCAATATTTGGCTCGTTTTGAAGATATTGAGGAGACGCTTATAATGATATAATTTGTAGAAAAATGAACGTATTTTTTCATTGCATTTTTGTTAATATATAATTATTTGTGTTAATATGTGTAAAATGAAAAAAATAAGGGATATAAAGTAAATTAAATAAGTAATTATAAGGGTGATAAATGTAACAATGTAAGGGTGGTAAATGTAATTGTACAAAAGTTTGTACAAATAACCGTTTGTACAATAACCGTTTTAGTAGTATAAATAATTCGTATATATTCTGATATTTAATAGTATGGTTAAATTAAAAAATATTCAATATTGGGCTCGTTTTGAAGGTATTGACGAGACGATTATAATGGTATAATTTGTAAAAAAAATGAACGGATTTTTTCATTGCATTTGTGTTCATATACGATTATTTGTGTTAATATGATAACGGTGTAAAATGTAAAATGAAAAAGTAAGGGATACAAAATAAATTAAATAAGTAATTGTAAGGGTGATAAATATAACATTATAAGGGTAGTAAATGTTATTGTATAAAAGATTAAGGATGATAAATGTAATTGTACAATAGTTTGTATAATAACCGTATTAGACTTTTCATTGTATAGTATAGATATATCTTTATTTTTTGCAAAGAGAGAAGTAATGGGACCCATATGGAGTGAAAGGGACTTCCCTCCCTCTTGTTGAAAAGTTAAAAGTGTAAAGCAGTAGTCAAATTTCCATGATCCAACATGAATGGCCTTCCTGCGCCATATTATCTATTTCCAACTATTTAAATAAATTATTTCTTCCACCCAATATATATATATATATATATATATATGAGCGATCAATTGGAAATCAGTATTACATCGAAAACTTTGGAAATCGAAATCAACTAATAAGTGAATTTCTTTTTTTTATTTTTATTTTTAATTGAAAAGGTTATTTTTGTCTTTTACATTATTTCATAATATATATGGTAACTGTTATTATTATTATATTAATAATTATTTAATTTTAATTTAGCTTATATATGGTAATAATAATCATTGATTAATTTAAAAATAAGATAGTTAATTTAGGTAAATTATTTAATTTTAATTTAGCTTATATATGGTAATAATGAAACAATAATGTAACACGATGAACCTGATGAATCTATTTTCATTATGAAACAATAATGCTAACACGATGAACCTGATGAATCTATTTTCATATACGGATATGCAATTAAACAGGTAATGAAACAAAAATGGGAAGTTAACAAAAATGGCACAAATTCATCATGCTTCATTATGAAACAATAATACTAACACGATGAACCTGATGAATTTATTTTCATTATGAAACAATAATGCTAACACGATAAACCTTTGTGATTCATATATGAATCAGTTGAACTAACTAACAGATTAATATATGAACATTTGTGATTCATATATGAATCTGTATGAATCACAAAGATTCATATATGAATCTGTATGAATCACAAAGATTCACATATGAATCAGTTGAACTAATTAACAGATTCATATATGAATCTTTGTGATTCATATAGATTCATATATGAACTCATCCCGTGTATTTTACGAAATTACCCCTCTACCTTCTATAGACCACACAAGGAATTATCCGGTGTTTCGCGGTCAAAGCCGCAAATGTTGACCAGATGAATGGCTAAGATTACTTCTCTATTTCTCATATATTTACCATTTCTCAAATGAACATCTCCCTATATATATATATAGGACAGTAATCAAATGAGAACCAAAAAAAGGATGTGAACCGTAAAAACCGATCTAAGTCGTTTATTGATTTTAATCTATGGACATTAAAGGCAATGGCATTTTTGTGATTTTTTTGATATTTGAAACCATTTATTGAATAAATGGCAAATTGAAAGGGGCATTCACGTCATTTTCCAAATACAATCTTCCTCTTTTCCATATCTCGTTTCTAGATCTACAACACCCATTCTTCATCATCCCAATGATCCATCGCTCCTTCTTCATCATAATGTTATGGGGAATGTTTTGGCAAGCGGAGTGGGGGCAATCTTTTCTGCGGGTAACGCTTCATGGGAATCTAGATTTCGAGGACGAAATCATTCTAAGGTTGGGAGGATTGTAACACCCCGAATTTCGAAAAACACAATTTCAAGTTAATACAGAAATTAGTAGCCTTAAAGGGGAAAAATAAGATTTTCGATTTTGGACTTGAATCCTAGATTTTATAGTCTTGATGGATAAATGATTCAATTACGAGTTCAACGGTCCTTTCCGGAGTGAAAACAGAGCTATAACGAAGAAGTTACGGCCAAAACAGTGAGCGGGAAGGAAGCTGGGAGAACCAGCGACAATGCCCTGGGCAATGTCGCATGGCAAAGTCGCCCAAACTGGGCAGGCTGCTGTTAAGTCGCGAATTTCAGCCATTTTCTCATTTCCTCTCAACCAAACTTCCTCCATTCTCTCCCAATTCGTTTTCCTTCTTCCCCCCTTCAAACCCTAACTTATTTTGGCTCAAATCCTTGGATTTTGTGGAGGTGAAACATCATCAAGTGGTAGGATTGAAAGCTATGGTCAAGGATTCACCATCTCCATCTTCATCTTCAACCTCAAGCTTATTTTTGGGTTTTATAGGTTTTCATCAAAACCTAAGTGGTAAGTGTATCCCTTCCATTTCTAAACCATGAAATAAGTTATAAATGCTCCATTGATGGTTTCCTAGTGTTTGATTTCTCTAAATTTCGGTTTGAAAGATTTTCGGAGTTTTGGGTCAAAATTAGGGTTTTGCCCAAAATAGAGATTTTGATGATTAAGTGTTTGGGGAAACATTTCTATGTGGTTGATTATGGTTATTTACGGTTGGAAATGTTTGGATCTAGGTTTTGGAGGTTTTGGCTTGGAGGATTCAAGTTTCGTCAAGGAAGCTCAAAATGGGGTAAAATCTAGATTTAGCCTAAATCTAGCAAAGGTGAGTTCAAGTTGATTTGTGAAAACGGTGTACATGCCAAAATGTTTATTTTAAAGGGATTTGCGTCTTACATGAAATTGTTAACTGCTGATAAGTTTGATTATTTTGAAAGTGTCAACTTTATAAACTTATATAGCACACATCTTTGTGATTTTTGGGCATTTCATTAAATGTGTCATAAATGAACGGGTTTTGAGGAATTATTGCATAAATAAGTATTTGGTCAAAAAGGCACTTTTAAGTGTCTGTCGGGTTTTATGCATCATTCATGAAATGAGATGTTTTGAAAGGTACGAATACATGAGTCCTTTGGGTTTAGGTCATTCCCCGCTATGGGGAACATTTTAGAAATGGAAAAACCTTTTTGGGGTTTGGGGCCGAAGGCCAATGGTAATTTGAGGATTAAAAGTTTTGGGAAAATGTGTATTTTGATTTATATAACTATTTTGGCTCGCATGTTTTGGCCAAACGTCTATTTAGCCTCTAGGGCTTGATTTGTACTCGGTGGAGTCTTTGGAACATTTGTTCGGTTTTGGGTAACTCGTTGAGGAGCCTTGGACGTATGGTGTACTTAGTTGCATCTTATTTGAGAGTTACATGTTTTGAATGCGTTAGTCCATTCGTTTGAGTCATGTAACGTTTTAGACTATAATGCATTGGATCCATAGGCATATGAGTCAGTCGGTTGGTTTAGTTGGGGACTTTATCCCCGTATTGTAACTTGAAATTGGCATGAGGTCTTGTGATCAATAATTGCAACTTTCTTGTGAACGAGCTTAACTGGGATGTTTTGGGATTCCAAGGTATAGACCTGGAGGGGTTGAACTTGATGAGTGCACGAAGATTCCCAAGGTACAGACATGGAGTTGTTGAACTTGGTGATTATCCAGGCAATAGACATGGAGATGTTGAGCTTGTTGGTTTGTTAGCTATAGACCCGGAAAGGTTGATGTTAACGAGTGTTTTATCCCTAAGTGGTGCTCATATAACATTGATAAGTGGCTTAACTTTGTGTACCCGTCACTTTCGATGGAATTCGGGTATCCCCCGTCACCGAAAGGTGTTGTTTTTGGGTATTGAGTTTTATTATCCAAGTTTTCGGTGGCGTTTGTATAATTGGGTTTTATCCTTGGTTTATGGGTTGAGTATTATGCCCCACCCGTGTTTTGGGTGTTTTGTGATATAAAGTTTTAACCGTATTTTCATAAATGGAGAGTTCAATTTCTATCCACGTTTTGAGTGAGTTTTGTGTTAAACCAAATTTATGAATGGGAGGTTTATTTTGGTATCTTCGCCCTTGAAGTAGTTTAGATTGGAAAACGTTTAAAATGGTGTTCTTTGCCTAAATTGCATATTATTGGAAAATGAGTCGTTTCCGTATGTAAGTCATAACGAGTTGAAAGATTATGATTTTAACCGCATTTCTTCTTTTAAACGGTTAATTTTTATATGTTGAAAACTCTTTAGCTCACTAGGCGTTAAGCCTAACCTTTTTATTCTGTCGGCATGTGCATCAGGTTCTGTTGGGGTTTGGTTCTGGCAGCTATGAAGAGTTGAGCCTTAGCTTTGTGCACGTGTAAGTAGTTGGTGAAGTTTTCCGCAGTTTGGAGATAACAACTATTATTGTGTTGAAGTAGCACCCGTCCTTATTATAGTCGGTATGTATAGAATGAATGTGTGTATTGAGGTTAAATCTTAAATTGGGATTGTAGATGAATCATTTATCGGTGTATTTTGAAAATTTTAATTTAATTGCTATTTTCATATTTGAGGGTGTTACAAGTTGGTATCAGAGCTTAAGTTTGAGAGAATTAGGTATTGATTTTTGGATGCCTAGACTCAAACTAGCGTTCTTATAAGTGATTGTAAGTGAAGTTTCACATTAGGAACCTTAAGATACGATATTTTGGAATTGACCGAGTCGCTAGAAACGGGAAACTTGTCGAGGATCGCAAGGATGATCATGTACAGTATGTTCATAATGGCACATGGCCAGTGTTATGATGAACCTACGTGTTACGTATGTATACTTGAACTGCCTTGGTATGGTGACCGTTGGGGTAGTGAGGAAGTTTCTAGGCGAGTGATCTAAGAAATGGTTGATGTTTATAGTAACGTCACCTTGGAGTGACAGTTAAGGCACGATGAATGCTGGAAGTTGACCATTGTGGGTCAAGACATTTGGTTGGAGTAGAACCTTAGACTTATGGAATGGATGTTATTCGAGGAGAAATTATAAGGTGAACCGATGAAATATTCGAGTATTGCTTTAAGGTGTTGAGCATCCGGATGACAATAGTATGACGGGAAATTGAGAAGCGTAGTCCTAAAGTGTTGAGTGTCGACCAAATCCATGCACAAAATTTATTTATAAAATAAGTTGCATCAATTGTTTTTCATGTTTTCGAAGCATAAAGTGTGTTATACTTTGAAGTCTTGGTAAAACATTTAGCACTCGTCAGATTGTAAAACTGTGAGCTTAAGCATGCATGAAATTGTTTTGTTGCATGTGATTGCGAATTTACATTGAAAATCTCTTCGTCCCTGTTTCGTGTCTAACACTATTGACGGATCTTGTAATATCCGTGTTTTAATATTATTTGGAGTATTGGACAAGTAACTGTGAAATTTTTGACCTTGACATTGGATCCCCTCCACGTATGTTAAGGTTTTAAAGGAAGAGTTGTTCCCATGTTTTTGAGTTTAAATTTTCTTGGGGAATTTTAGTCTGTACGAGTTGTGTTGAATTTTATGGAATATTGTTTTACGAAGTTTTGGGCACGCGAGTGTACTTTGAGATGCGTGAGTTTTAATTTTATTGCGTATAAATTTACGAGCTTTTTGGGCGTCGTGTCTCATGAAAGTTTTGTTGAAAATGGTCACTTTATCGTACGTAGTGGTTTTAGAGTTATGATATTTTTAGACGTGTTGTCGTTTTATGCTTTTATGTTGGGAAGTGAAAATTTTGACACCGCTTGATTTTAGCGTTACTGAGTTTATGAAAATTCAGTTGGGTTTATGGTGTCTCATCTTACGACTTTTGCGTCGCGTAAATAAATTTTGGGAGCGTGTACATATGCATTATGGTGTGCGTTATTTTATGATTTTGTTAATCGATGTCATCCCACATGTTGTTTTGGAAAATTTCATTATTATGTGATTTATCTTTGAACTTTATACAAATGTCAATCGTTGCATACTATTTGCATCTGGATTAAATTATAACGTTGGTGTGAGTAAATATATAAAAGATTTACGTTATTTCAAACAGAGCTTCTGTTCTGCACATATTTCGATAATTAACTTTTACTGTTAGAAACTTCCGCTATACATTTATCGGGTTAGCGGTATTCATGTCGTTGTAGTTACTATTTTGGTCAATTGTGTTTCTCTATACGACTTAAAGCCTTAAACTTGATTTGAAATTTTATTTGCATTCCCATCATTCTATCTAGCTTTGGGAATAAACTGGTGCATATGGGGTTTGTTGATAATTTTACGCCGCGACGTCTTTTGGTTGAAGAGGAAGAATTTTAAAGTTAAAATTGTAAATTTCTCTTTTGGAGTTGTACAAACATTTATTGCACATGTTGTTGTGCAGGAACCTATTTTCACGTATATAGTGTAAATTGTTGTGCATGTTTTATTATCGTCTTTATTAACATAAGTATTGAACAAATGAGTTCTGGAAATGGTTTCATATGCGCTGTGTTGATGATCAATTTTGAAACCTAACGATTGAACGGTAGTGTATTTTTACCGCACGTTTAATCGTTAAAAAAAATTCAAATTGGCTAACTGGTTGAAAAACTTTCAAGTATTCAAAATGCATTAAGCATCTTGTACACTTAGTCCAAAATGTGTTGGTGTTTGGTGGCCGAGGAATTGGTTGAGTGGGCTGAGTAGTAGAGGTTGAAGTCTTCTGAGTTTCAGTGACGGTTTTCTGGTACACAGGTCTTGGGTTTCGTTTTTGGTCATAAAATTTTCGTTTAACCTTATCAGACAGTAATGTCCATGCCTCAGACACAAGCTTAAAAGCTCCTTCAGCTCCAATGGACTTGTTTTTGTCGGGATGAAGGGTGAGAGCCAGCTTCCTATAATTCTTCCTAATAGTCTCGTCATCGGCTGTGGGTTCCACACCAAGAACATTGTACCAATCTGATTCCCCATTAATCTTTTTCTCTAAAGAAATGTACACATCAAGAGTTATCAAAAGCTGAGAAAGACCTTCAAGCCCAGCGAACAGCTTCTCAGCTTTTTGTGCAAGCTTTTTCGCTCCCACAAAATCTTTTTCTACTAGCTTCGCCTCAGATATCTCTTTAGCCCGGAGAGCTTCGTCCTTATTACATTCCATATCAACCATGTTTCATATCCAACTTCACCAATATCTTGCATGCAAAGTACCGCCTACCTCTGACTGAGCAAGCCCTAATACAAGAAATTAAAAGAGAAAAGTACAGTTAATTAAAAAACTAAATGTAAGGTAAGAAATATGTACCGTTGAAAGCGACAATGATGACGAGTTGATGGCACAAAAAGCAAGGATATGATAACAACAAGTGTAATACGAACCCAATTATATATAGAAACCAACATCCTATTTATAGGCTCCGTTTTGAATCCCTAAGAAGAAAAACGCACGATTGACCATTGGAACTAACAATTGGATTCTAGAAAGCACAAAAAGGATGAAACCAGTCTAATAACGAAAACAATGTCATGTAAACGTCATAGAATCTAACACAAGTGAAAACAAATCAACATAATCCGTTACAATGGTTTCCAAATGTTCATAAACATCTGGAGAGTCATCTAAAACGACCTAACCTAAACAACTCAAATAGATTAATCCTCACAAAACAAGTATGCAATCCATCCAATGGCATATTGAAACCAATGACAAGCACAATACATCTAAAAAGAAGATCATGAACTAGAACCATGAATCGAACTAACTCAAACAAATTATCCTGACTAAGATTCGAAACATTAATGTGCCATCAAAAACCTACTAAATTGATCATACTGGAAAAAAAATCGTGCAACTAGATGATGGCATAACTAAGAGATTGCATAAACTTCCCCCAAAATCCCAATAAAAATTGTGATAGAGAATCATAAAATCAAACTAATCAAACAAATTATCCTGAGTAAGATTCAAAACATTAATGTGCCATCAAAAACCTACTAAATTGATCATACTCAAAAAATTTGTGCAACTAGATGATTGCATAACTTCCCCAAAATCCCAATCAAAATTGTGATAGGGAACCATAAAATCAAACAAATTATCCTGACTAAGATTCAAAACATTAATGTGCCATTAAAAAACTACTAAATTGATCACTACAGAAATTTTTGTGCAACTAGATGATTGCACAACTAAGAAATTGTGATAGAGATTAATCATATATAATAAGCTTCCAAATTGTAATATTAGCGTCATTGATTGTCATACTTCCAGTAAAATAATCTCAATCCATTCAACATTGAAAATTTTCATTCTTTAGAATAATGAAAATAATTATCCAAAAAAATCTCATCACTCATATGAACTAAAAAATCGAACAAACCCTAGCATCAGATCCAATAAACACAATGAAACATACTGAATATGCAATCAAAATCACTAGATTTTTTTCTAAAACCCTAGAATGGCCCAACAATAAAGGAAAATTGTTCAAATAACAATAAACCATTAGCATTCCGAATCAAGCAAAAATCAAACACAGTGTACGTATATAGAAACATATCTTCATCAAATTCAAACAAACAAGTGATGAGCAAAAGATGAAGAAAATACCGAAAACACTCGAGCAATCTAACCGTACAAGGGGCACTGAAAATGTCCTCCAAAATCCGCTTCTATTTTGCGTTTATTGAGTGTTGGTGATCAATGATTTTGATAAGCGATTAATTGAATTCCCTAATTCTTCAGAAATCCCTAAACAAATTCACATTAACAAGCAATAAATATGTATCCTTATATGTTTTTTTATTGTAGAACAACTATTGATGAAAACGAGCATGTTGCATATATATACATATGAAGGTTCTAAATAGCGTCAGACGTGCTTAGAAGCGAGGTCACGACATGACTTATGGGGGCAAATTTGTATATCATATATAAAATTATATTCATAAACATATGTTTTTTACTATGATTCAATAAATCAATGATACTAAGCAATTTAAATTAAGTTATATATTAAAAACTAACAAATAAGACATTAAAAAGATAGGTAAAATCAAATATCGTGTTATAAAAACTGCGCATTACGACATGGCGGACCTTTGGCATAACGTGGCGTGAGACACAAGCCTTGAGCCACGGCGCGCCATGGCGGCTGTTGCGGCGAGCTTTTTCGAACATTGATATATACACATATATATTTTCTAGAGGACAAATCAAATACAAACCGTGTCAACATTATACACCATATAAATTAATCTCAACCTTTGATTTTTGGTGATTTAAAATTTTAATGTAGTTATCAAATCAGTTGCGGATAAAATTTGAGAGTAAATTTTGAAACCGGTTTAATCTGCATCGTTGACATTGATCTGATATTATGTACGGACAATTGAGATTGGTTTAGTTTGTAAGGTGTGTAACATTTACACAATTTATATATATAGAGGGAGTTATTATGCAACCTTTTACATGATGCAGCCCCTTTATCCACCACACATTCTACTTTTAGTTTTTTTTTTAATTACATAAAATGTGTGGTGGATAGAAGGGTTGCACTGTGTAAATGAGTTGCATTTGAACGTCCCCTCTCAGATCAATACAGAAGTGATCATAGCTCTTCATCTGGTCAATATTTACGTCTTTGATTAGCGGATAATTCCTAGCATGGTCTGCAGAAGATAAATGGGTAATTTCGTAAATTTTACAAGTAGACAACAAACAAGTTCAAATGTGAACCTGTGTGATTCATTCATATGTGAATCCGTGGATAGTTCATATGTGAATCACATGTGAACTATTTAATTGAATCATGCATGAACATACGGGTTCATATGTGAATATGTAAATTAGTTCATATGATTTAGTTAATTAATTCATATGTAAATCACACAAATTCACATATGAACCCGTTTGCAGCCTATTTGTAAAAGTTACGAAACTACCCTATATTTTTGGCATAGCAGCAATTTTTGACCAGTCAAATCCGATATTTACCATAGGAAGGGTTAGGATTACTTTTCTACTTCTCATATATTTAGGTTTAGCACTTCTCATTTGAATCTATGACTATATATATGTATATATATATATGTGTATATATATATATATATACATACATACACATAAAAAATCGTGTGAGAATAAAAGTTAAGTTAAGAAGCATAAGAAGAAATTTGACCACTAGTCACTTTTAATCTCACGTCCATGACCTACCCTTGAATTATGCTTATCACGTGAATTGATCCAGTGCATCTCTGTACACCGGATTAGTGTTGATCTTCAATTAGGATTAATCCAATCGTTTCTTACTTTTCTCACTATAACTTTTATTCTTATTGGAACCCAACTCATATATATATATATATATATATATATATATATATATATAGAGAGAGAGAGAGAGAGAGAGAGAGAGAGAGAAACACCTTCAAATACAAACTTTTTAATGGTGCAAACCATGCAACCCACTTATCTACCACATATTTTGTTTTTACCTTTTTAATAAAAAAAATGGGAAAATAAAATATGTGGTAGATAAGTGGGTTGCATGGTTTGCACCATTAAAAAGTTTGCATTTGAACACCCCTCTCTCTCTCTCTCTCTCTCTCTCTCTCTCTCTCTCTCTCTCTCTCTCTCTCTCTCTCTCTATCTATCTATCTATCTATCTATCTATCTATCTATATATATATATATATATATATATATTTCCTTTTAATCTATATTTTTGCATTTTGTAGAATTTATAATATATAGTAATCATGCGTTAAATGTGATTGGTTGTTATTTGTGCGATGGATGTAAATTTCTGGCTTTGTTTGACGAACTAGCTGATAAGACAACTAATGACTAACAAAACTAATCATGTTTGATAAAAGTGGATGACGAGCTAGTTGAAAATTGCAAATTAACAAAAAATGACATGTTAAAAATTAGTTAAGTTTAAAACTTTATAAAATATTTAAAAACAAATCATTAATAATATGATATGTTAATTAATATAAAGTTGATGGTAAAAAATTTAATAATATAATATGTGAATTAATAGAATTTTATTTTGAATTATTATATATATATATATATATATATATAATATTATAAATTTGTATAATTAAATACGAACATTTATAATAAATTTATTGAAAAATATTAAAATAATAATTAAATTAAAAGGTCTACTATTTATGAAACAAAAGAAAATAAAATACTTGCTTTTATATAAGGGAAATTAATTAAAATGACCGTATTTGATCATCGTATTACCGAAATGCTCTTAATCTCGTCGATTTGGCCGAAATACCCCATATGTCCGGGATAGAGGGCAGGGATGGGTCTCGATCCCGGGGTTAAGGTTGTTCGGGTCCAAATGAGGGGATCCCGGGGTTATGTCTGGGATGCATAGTGCAATCCCGGAGTTATCATGAATTTTTTCTATCTTTTTTAATAAAGTACTACATGCTGATATTAATCCTTTTTAAGTAACACATGATGATGATGTCTTCCACATGAAAGACAGACAGAAAGCCAACAGTACTACATGCCAATATTAATCTTTTTTAAGTAACACAACACACACACACAACACATACACACATATATATATATATAGAGAGTGAGAGTGAGAGTGAGAGTGAGAGAGAGAGAGAGAGTGTGTTTAATTATACTTGTTCATTTGCAACTAAAAAATGGGGCTTCAACAGTTCAACTGGCTTTATCTCTCTCTTCATCATCTTCTGATTCCCACTTTGATCTCAATGATCCATCAAAACCCATCAAAATGGAAGATGATCATATTCATTTTAAGAAGAGGAAGCTTTCTGTTAATGACAATGATGATGATGATGGCTTCCACATCATCCCTAAAATACTCCCTCTTCTTTTCTTCAACAACCCTAATTACCAACAACAACTTCTTCATCATCATCATCATCATCATAGTGATGATGATGTTCAATCCACTTTCATCTTCATGAATCAGAATCATAACCCCGGGATTGCACTGTGCATCCCGGCCATAACCCCGGGATTGCACTATGCATCCCGGACATAACCCCGGGATCCCCTCATTTGGACCCGAACAACCTTAACCCCGGGAAATTAACCCATCCCGGCCCTCTATCCCGGACATATGGGGTATTTCGGCCAAATCGACGAGATTAAGGGCATTTCGGTAATACGATGATCAAATAGGGTCATTTTAATTAATTTCCCTTTATATAATTGTTAAATTAGAAAATTATTTATATTTTAGATAATTTTTTTTTAATTGAGATAAATCTATGGGTTTCAAAAACTTGATCCATTCATATGAAAAAGATAAACGAGTTTTCAAAAACCATAAGTTTCCATTGATTTGTTTATAATATATTTATATTTATATTTTTGTTTTAAATAAATAAGTCTTGAAGAGGTAAAATGTTTTTTTAAGTATAATATAGTATAGATACGTAGGGTTGGGTTCCGGTGAGAACCGTGATAAAGTGGTTATCGACCGTTCGATAATAAATGGACGCACATATGATAAGATGCACCAGATCATATCCCTTCCGAGTCACAATTCATGGGAGAACTTGAGATTAAAAAAGATCAACAGTTCAGATCCACTGTTTATGCTTCTCACTATTAACTCAAATTCTCACACGATTTTTCGTCTAGATATGTATAGGAGGTTCAAAAACATGATATATATATATATATATATATATATATATATATATAGGCGAAATCGTGTGAGAAGTTAAGTTAACGATGAGAAGCGTGAGAAGTGGATCTGGACCGTTTTTTTTTAATCTCAAGCCCTCGGCTTAGAAGGTAACTGATCTGATGCATCTCATCTTAATGTGCGTTTATTTCTCATCTAACGGTCGATAACCACTTCTCACCATTAACTCAACTTCTCATCGGAACTCAACCTTATATATCTATATAGGGTAACCTTATATATCTATATGAATCAATTAAACGGAAGAAAATTATATCATTTCCATTACTAATTCCGAAACATTCAGAGGTTATGCTTAAAGCATAAATATACACATACAAAAATTATACTCTATCCTTCACAAAATATTGTAGAATTTTACGATTAGAAAATTCAATTAAACTAACACAACAAGACTTAAAATAAACAGCAATTTTAATTATAAAATTAAAATAAACCTTGTTTACAAAGTTACAACTTTATTTAAAAAGTTTAACAATTTGATTTAAAAAATAATATGTTTTGATTGACAATTATATGAACCTAACAACGAGACTATCATCCGCGATAGATTCATTAGAAGAAAGGGTAGAAACAGAGTGTCCACTCTACTGGACGAAAAGAAGACATGACATAAAATATTTAAAACCAACCTGTATAGATGATCTTCAACAAACAACACCCAAAAATAGAACTGCACGGTTTAATAAACCTGTCCTTAAAGGTTTTAGACTAATCTCTTTAATCACTGTGAGACTTATACTCGCTAAACTGCTAAACCTCCAGGATTTGATGCAGCGTTTTCAAACACTAACAGCGATAGTGTTTGAACTTAATGCAGAGTTTGAGACAGAAAACTTTGATAGAGAGCAGATAGATCGAGAGAGAGAGCAGAGAGAGTTTTCTTTTCGGTGGTTTTTTTAGCACAAGGAAGGAGCTCTATTTATACTTGAGGAGATCAAGTATAAAATGAAACTGTTCCTCTCATAATAGTCTCACAAACACAATTTTGAAACCGACAACCGTTTTTATTCACCTCATAAAAACGATTAAGAAACTGACAACCGTTTTTATTCATATCATAAAAACGATTAAGAAACCGATAACAGTTTTTATTTATCTCATAAATTATCGATTAAGAAACCGATAACAATTTACTTTAAATATTTAATTTAATGACTTATTGGTTAGAATAGTTAAAAAAAATTATCTCTATTAACGATAACTTTTAAAAAGTTCTTCAAATTTAGAAAATTTACCCTTTTTCCTAACAAATTTAGAGAAAACCTCATCAAAATTGGGTAAAATATGAAAAAGTGGGAGACTTCAACAAATTTGGAAAATACTTTTTTTTGAAAGAAAAATTTGGAAAATACTTCAAAACTAAATAAAGGAAGAAATAGAATGACTTTTTTGTTCTAAAAAAACACTCTGAAAAAAAGAAAAAGATTTTTTTATATTATTAAATATTTTAATAATATAATTAATATTGAAATCTATAAAGTGAAAAACTGGTGGAGTTTAATATAATTTTTATTTTTCTATTTTGAAGAAATTATAGAGAAACTATAAGAAATGCTCTTAAGAGCTATGGCGAGGCCGAGTTAAGATGACAAATCTTACTTATAGGTTGGGCTCCGATGAGAGGTTGAGGTTACCGTGAGAAATGGTTATCAACCGTTGGATGAGAAATAGATGGACATTAGGATGAGATGCATTGAGATAAGATGTATCAGATCAATTCTCTTCTAAGCCGCAATTCATGGGAGGACATTTGATTAAAAGTGATCAACGGTTCAAATCCACTTCTCACGATATATTATATTATATATATATATATATATATATATTGGGTTGGGTTCCGGTAAGAAGTTGATTTAATGGTGAGAAATGTAAGGATTGGTTATAGACCGTTGGATGAGAAATATACACACATTAGGATGAGATGTACCTAGGTAAGTAAGATGCACCGATATGTACCAGATCAATTCTTTTCTAAACCCGCAATTAATGGGAGGGCTTGAGATTAAAAGAGATATACGGTTCAGATCCACTTCTAGGGCCGTCCCTGGGGGAGAGCGGGCCGGGTGTACGCCCAGGGCCCAAAAGTAATAGGGGCCCAATTTTTTCTTAGTATATAGTAGTAATTAAAAAAATTAGAAAATAAAATAGATACAATTTTTTTATTATCTAATACAACTTAAATGAATTTAGTAATATATTAAGGGTCTATACATGTATTAACTAATTAAATTGAAGAAGAAAATATGCAAAAAGTTAATTGATTGTTTGTTTTATAATGTTACTTATTGTTTATCTAAGTTTTTTTTATCTAGTATCAAAATCTAAAACTATTTGCCTAGAAAACCTTGATATTCTCTATCATTCATCTCCTTGTGACTCTTTTGATTATTTCATCTGAATGAATTCTATTTTTCTATTATAATATAGTAGTTTTCTTGTTATTAACTAAGAAAACTTCTATCTTTCGAAAAAAATTATCACCTATATGAAATGGTCCAACTTATATCTATATTTGAAAATTCAAAACAACCCTCGGTTTTTCATTTATTATTGACTCCTTATTACCTAATATTTAGAGCATAATCTTAAGTACTATTCTATATGTCAAAAACAAAAATAAGATCTCAAGCTATAACCACAATGGGGTTTGATTCAAAGATGATGGTTTCGAAAAAGTTTGTTTTAACTCTAAAAATTTAAAATGGTGATGAAAGACGTTCACACGAGGTAAGATGGAAACTTAACTAATATATATTGATTTACATAGAGTGTTACTATGAATGGTCTCAAGATTGTGATCCCAAATGATTTCAAATTATATATTAAAAGTATATATTGGATGTTTTTGACGGTGTAATGGATTGACGATACTATGTAAAAATGAAACGATAGAAAATATTACTTTAGAACTGATTATTTATTAATTTTACTTCTAGGAATACTTGAAAAAATGGAATTATGCTATTTGCTATTTCTCATAATAAAAACAATATATTGAAGATATTTCGTACATATCGAGGGCCCATTTTTACGTCTCGTCCAGGGCCTAAAAAATGTCAGGATCGGACCTGTCCACTTCTCATGCTTCTCACCATTAACTCAACTTCTCATACAATTCTTCATATATATATATATATATATAAACCTCTTAAAAGTTATTATTCCATCCCAAAATAAATGTCTACAAAGTGATTGTTTTTGGAGATTAGGATAAATTTAATTATTAATTATAAATTTTTATAAACTATATATATATATATAGAGGGGTGTTCAAATGCAACCCTTTTTAATGGTGCAATCCATGCAACCCACATATCTACCACTCATTTTATTTTCACTTTTGTAATTAAAATAAATGAAAATAAAATGAGTGGTAGATATGTGGGTTGCATGGGTTACACCATTAAAAAAGTTGCACAATAACTCATATATATATATATATATATATATTTCTTTATTATTTGCAAGAGAGAAGTAATGGGACCCCTAAGGAGTGAAAGGGACTTCCCTCCCTCTTGTTGAAAAGTTATGGGGCGTTTGGTTAGGGGTATTAGAAGATAAGAGCATCCACAATGGTGGGTTTTTAAAAGTCCACATATCTATGTGGACTGGTTTGTAAAATTAGTTACTGCTGTGAAAAAAAGTCCATAAGGACGTGGCATGCAAATGGTTCATGTTTGTGAACCGCTTCTTCTCAAAAGGGTGGGACCCAAAAGTAATTAAATGATATTAATTGTAGGTGTTTGGTTCACATAGGGAATATAAAAGGAATGAATAAGGTTGTTTGGTTGAGAGTAATATAATTAATGATTATATTAGAAGTTCCAAAAATCCATACCCCCCAAATTTGGGGGGAATACAAAATCTGACGCATCTTTTCCTTTTTTAACCTAATCATGAATCCCTTCACCCCTCTCCTTTCTTTGTAGCCAAATCTCGTCGACGAAGAAAACATAAAACCCTAGTGCCACCATGAACATCCACTGATGAGAGATGCGGCAGCGAGGGGCGATGGTGTGCCGACGTCATTCCATCTCCGGCAGCCCACCGCCGGCGTCCAGTGCCACCATGAACATCCACCAAACAAAAAAGCTTCCCTGAAGAACCTGCAATCGTTTTCGTTCTTGTGTTTTTTCTCTGTAACTCACCCATTCGGTTGATTTGGCTGCAAGACGGATTATGACTTCGATTAATATAATACAACAGGTGATGATTTGTTTTCTTGATGAATGAATGGTTTTTATTTGCAGGTGGGCGTGAGGGTTTGTCGGTGACGGAGAGGGTGGCCGGAGAAATCATGAATAAGGTGGAGACTAGAGAGAGTTGAAAGGGGGTTTAGGGAGTTTGACACAACCATAGTTTTTTTCATGTCCAAACACCAACAATGTAAAGGAATGTGTGCATCAATGGAATACAATATAATTAAAGTACTGATTCCTATTCCATACTATATTCATTTCCATTTTCATTATCATTCCTTAAAACGAACCGAACGCCCCCTTAAAAGTGTGAAGCAGTAGTCAATTTCCATAATCCAACATGAATGGCCTTCGTGCGCCATATTATCTATTTCCAACTATTTAAATAAATTATTTCTTCCACCCAATATATATATATATATATATATATATATATATATAGGACGGTAATCAAATGAGAACCAAAAAAAGGATGTGAACCGTGAAAACCGATCTAAGCCGTTTATTGATTTTAATCTATGGACATTAAAGGCAATGGCATTTTTGTGATTTTTTTGAGATTTGAAACCATTTATTGAATAAATGGCAAATTGAAAGGGGCATTCACGTCATTTTCCAAATACAATCTTCCTCTTTTCCAGATCTCGTTTCTAGATCTACAACACCCATTCTTCATTATCCCATTGAAAGAAATACCTATCGAGTAATCGAAGTTGTACAACTACATGTGTTTATCGGATCATTTACCTTCGAACATGGCAAGGACCAAGACCTTACTCGGTAAAATGACGATAAGGATGGAGAGTCTTACCGGTTATAGTGTTAAATCTTACCGGTAAGCATTTACTGGGTAAAAGTTTGGGTAAGCAGCCTTTAGTTGTTCATATATCATCCTTAAAATCTCCTCAAACAAAACCACTGAAACTTCAAAATTGTTTACATTTATGTCTCCCAATTGCACGGGTGCACAACTATTCCTAAGTGTAAATCATATCCTCGTTAAAATCTATAAGAAAACCACCAAAACTTCAAAATAATGTATATTTATGACTCCCGCCGCATTGCGCGAGTACACTACTAGTGTATATATATATATATATATATATATATATATATATACTACCTTAATATTGGTTTACATCAAATATCTTAAAGACAACTTCTATAGCATAAGGTTCCACATTCTAAAGCATTAAATTCAAATAACTCTAATTAAATTCAAATAACTCTTAATTACAATATTTGATGCATGATGTACAAGTGAAAACAACACTTTTAGGTTTTTCACAAACAACAGCCCATACCCACAATACAGGCTACAACCATCCCTTTTCCTCTACCTCTTCACGTCTTCACCATACCAGAGTACAACTATACCCTTTTTCTTCACATGTTCACGTTTTAGACCATACCTTCACCTGTTCACCTTTTTCTTCACATATAAGGGGGTGTTTAGGATTGCTTATTTATTTGGAAAAGTGCTTATTTGGAAAAGTGCTCATCAGCTTATGTGGTGCCAAATCAGAGTTTTTTAAAAAGTGTTTGGATTAGCTTATTGTGGTACCAAAACGTAATAAGCTAATAAGTTGTTATTTAAAGGTGTTTGGGATTGCTTATCTATCTATACTATATTATAAAGATGGCATAAAAAACTCTTAAAAACAAGTCTTAAAACTTAATGTACAACTATTTAATGCTAATTACTTAAAAAACAACCATTAAAGCTGTATGTACTACACTTAATGCTATTTATTAATTTTCAATCATTATCTCTAACCTTTTTAACTCTCCTAAAATCATTTCCCACTTTAACTCCCCTAAAATAAATCTCACCATAATTAAATATAACTCCCCTAAAATAACTCTCAGCATAATTAAATATAGAATAAAAATCAAATTTTAAATATAAAAATATAAAATATAATTAAAAAATCTAACATAATATTTTATAAAAAAATTATATTTTTAAACCAAAATAAATTACATTATATTATTAAGTCTAAATTAAACAAATTTATATAAAAAAATCATTATCAATATCTCACAACCAACCAAAATCGTAATGTAAATCGACAAAAAATAGAAAATAAAACGAAACGTTAAAATCGTGATGTATCTAACGGCATTGCGCGAGTACACTTCTAGTACATACAAAAGAACCAAAAAAGTCATAAGCACTTTTGAAATAAGTCATAAGTTACAACAAAATGACTTATCAAAAATGGTTTTTCAACGGTTTGGCACCGCTATAAGCTGTTTTCTTTTTGTTCCATCCAAACACTCAAAATAACTTATCTGCGGTGCCAAATCGCAATAAGCTAAAAAACCCTTCAAATAAGCAATCCCAAACACCCCCTAAATCAAGCCGACTATCAAGTTATTCCATTTGGATTTCTCTACAGGTTATTCAAAGCCCTACAAGTTATTCGATTGGGAATTTAATTAAAATGGGCGTATTTCAAATCCGTATTACCCAAATACCCCAAATCTCGTTTAAATCGCCGAAATACCCTTTATGTACGGGAATAGTGGCCGGGAATCCCGGGTTGGTCGTGTTCGAGGTTATGGCCGGGATTCCCGGGGTTGTCATGGCCGGGATTTTTAGGGTTTGAGAAAAAAATTAGGGTTTCAGGATGGGAACTATCATTTTATGTGTTTTCATTGTTTTTCACGTGTTTGTTGTCTGATTTCAATTGTTTTTCCACGTTTTTTTCCATTATTCGTACAATAAATATATACTTGTCATCGAATGTACGATTCAATTTCATCGTTGGCTATAAATTTTTCCTATAAGAGTCAGTATAATTCAAGGTAAATACGTTCATCATCACATCCATTCCATTTTTCTTTCTTCCTTCATTGTTCATACTATTGAAAAAATGAGTTCACCTGTTGTAAAAGCTAAGCTCTATTTATGTTTCAATAGTCAGTGGGTTCAAAACAACAACGAGTGGGATTATATTGGGTACGCAAAGCGTGATGTACAGATTCCAGTAATCTATACATATAAGAGGTTTCTTCGTTACGCCATGGAAAAATGTGGAATCGAAGATTCTGATACTTGCAAGTTGGTGTTCAAACGTGCAGATCGCTCACTAGTGGAGTTAAACAACGACGAAGTGATACTTGGTTTTATGCAAATTGCAGTCGATTCTGAAAGACCTCTAAAAGTCTTTGTGTATGACGCAACATTGATGTGCGACGAAGGTGATGACGAAGATGATGCCGGAGGTGATGACGAAATCCACGTCGGTGGTAGTCAAAATGAGCCTGATTATCAATTTCAGGCATCATACGACACCACACTTTATGCTGATCATTCATATCATCCTAACGACTCTTATCCCGATGTTGTTCCGGAGACGCAACTAGAAGAAGAACAACAAGTATAAGAAGCTGAAGAAGAAGAAGAAGACGAAGAAAGACGGTTTTCTGGAGTTGCCCATGACGAAACCCATGTTTTCACAACGGGTATATCTGATCTAGACAGATCAGATACTGATACTGATGAGGACGAAGAAGAAGAGACATATACCCCTAGCAATAAATCACTTGGTGAGTTAAACGATTATTTTGATATGCCTCCTTCCCTTCCAAACCGGGAGACCAATATACCACCTTACCAACCCGTACCTTACAATCGCGGTACAAGTATACATGAAGGACAACTATTTGATACGAATGAGCAAATGTCCATACAGCTCGGAATTAAGTTCTTGGAAGAGGGTTTCGTGTTTAGAACGGAGAAATCCGACAAAAGTAGATATGTGGCTGTCTGTGAGCAAACAAATTGTAAGTGGCGTATGTCGGCGAAGTCTGTGGGCCCTAAAGGAGGGATGTTTGTCGTTAGGAAGTTGAACGATGTACACACTTGTTCGAGGACGCAACTGAATTCCAGACACCGGCAGGCCAACAAAAGGACTTTGAGCCACATATTGAAAGGTAAGTTTATTGACGCTAGCAGGTCATTTCGGCCGAATGACATCGTCGACGATATCAACCAGCAGTACGGACTCAACATTGGTTACCACCAACGATGGCGCGCGCGATGCAAGGCCCTACTAATGGTGAGAGGCACACCTGAGGAGTCGTACGAACGACTCCCTATGTACTTATATAATTTGGAACTGAAGAATCCGGGTACATGCATCAGAATAAGGACAAATTCGCACGGACGTTTTGAGTTGTGTTTCGCTGCTCTTGGATGTGCGGTATGTATATCAACACGACATATATTTAGATATTATAAATTATAATATTTACAAAGTTGCTCCACCTACGTTATTTGCAGATCCGCACGTTTTTGGCAAACCTGCGTCCTGTCATCGTAATAGACGCGGCCCAGTTAAAGGGACCTTACCTAGGTATGATGTTCTTGGCGGTTGCCATGGACGGAAATAACAACATCGTGCCCTTGGCTTTCGGAGTAGGCAAGTCCGAGACGGGGGAGGAGTGGGGTTGGTTTCTGTCCAGGTTGAGAGAATGTATCGGAGTCCCGGAAGGGTTGGTGTTTATGTCGGACAGGTCTCCTTCAATAAGTGCCGCAATTTCTGCGGTGTACCCATCGACCCCTCATGCCCTATGTTGTCGACATTTGGAGATGAACGTGAGAAGTGCGGACAGGCGTATTACTACAAACCGCTCGACCTACTGGAAGGCATGCAAAGCATATACGGTTACGGAGTTTGACCGGTACATGGATCCACTACGATATGAAGTAGATCGTGGAGCACAAGTTATGGACGCTACTGGTAAGGAGAGGTGGTCAAGGGCCCATTTTCCTGCACATCGGTATAATATAATGACCTCTAATAGTGCCGAGTCGGTGAATGCACTGTCCCGTTTTGCTCGTAGGTTACCGATTGTCGGGCTTATGGAGTACTTCCGAAATTTTCAACAAGAGTGGTACCTACTTCGACGACAAAAGGGAGGTTGATAAACTATGAAATCTTGAACTTATATGTTATTTGCTTTTCTTTTGTTATTTATAAATCGTAGCATAATTAACACACACATGTTTGTAGGTGAAATGTGTAATCATCTTACACCAATGACGGAGGCAAAGATTCTCAAAAGGGCAGGAAAATCTGCGCAATGGAGGGTTAGAGGGATTGGATATGATAGGTTCGATGTTCGGGATACCAGTGGACACGCCATTGTCGATATGCTTAACCGTGTTTGTGAATGTAAGTAATGGCAATATTCTGGGTTACCATGCGGTCATGCCATCGCAGCTGCAAGGTCGGTGAGTCGTAGAGATTGCAGCGATCTAGCTCTAGGTTACTTCACGTCCCATACTTACCAGTCAACATATGTAACACCCCGGATTTCAGTTGTGTAACCTTACTATTCTTATGTTAAGCTTTTGTCGTTAGCTCCGTGTTTGGTTGGTTCTCGTTTTGTTTTTTTTGTGAAGTTTGGGGAGAAACAGTGAGTTACGCGAGTTACACCGCGATTAGAGGTCGCGGCACAACCCGCGTAACCCTCTGTTGGATATTGGATTTTGAGAACTACGCGAGTTACACCGCGACTAGAGGTCGCGGCATAACCCGCGTAACCCACTGGATGGTTTAGGGTTTTTGGACATGGGCGAGTTATGTCGCGGGTTGAAGTCGCGGCATAACCCGCGAAGTTGCATTGACCGTCTTAAAGAGGTTCAGTTTTCCAAATCACTTTATCACAAATCCAAAATATCTTTTCCTTCTCTCTATTTCTCTATCTCTTTATCTTTCGATCTTCGAGGTCTCGTTTGGTTGCTAGTTTTCGGTGTTTCTAGCAAGGGGTCGGTGTTTTAAGCTTCACCTCTTCGCCGTGATCGTTATCTGGTTTTCTAGGTTTTATTCCAAAAACCTATCGGTGAGTTCCTACTACCATTTTACAAACTTTATACATGTCAAAACTCTTATTTGCGAAATCTGAAGTATTTCTACGGTATGATTTTATGTTCTCTACATTTTGTTGTAAATGAAGTTTTTGGTGATTTTCGGGGTTCCCGATCAGTTTTGACTAAAATGACGGGTTCCGCCTTATTAAAAGTAAAATGATGTTTTACTTGTACATTATGTGGATATATGAAAAGAATGTTTATGAACTCATTTTAATGAATTTCATTCTTACCAGAAGTTGAACTGGGAGTAGCATTTTGTTTATAAAATGTACTTATACCATATATTTGTTTATGGTTGGTCAAAAATGTTGTTGTGACGAGTCCTTACCATTACTAGTGGATCCCTAGGTTTTGGAGTAGACTGTTTTGTTGGGAGGCTATATTCCCCAAATTGTAGCTATGGATCACATGTTCCGTGATGAGTTTATGGTACGGTTATGTGAGGCCGGTTACTAGCCATGGTTCATGGTGATCCTAGTGAAGGAGTATACATTGGTTTCCCTTGGGAGCGCGATCTCACCTCGTAGCACGGACTCTGGGTTCATTGCTGAGGACTCCAAGTGTTTAACTCATAACTCGGATTTGTGGTCTACTTTGTGTTACACCACTCTCCTTGGTAAAATGGTCATTTTATCACCGTTTAAGAGTTTTGGACCGAAGAGGCCCGGTTGTGGCGAAATGTTATCTTTACAAACTAAACCTTTATGAAAAGATTTCTTTATGATACTGATGTTATATCTTTTGAGCTTTATAAACTGTATGTTCTCACCAGGCTTTATTGTCTGACACTTTTTCTCAAACGATGTGTATAACAGGTTTCCATTAGCGGTGGGTGCCGGGGTTTTTGGAGAGACGAGTTTTGAGTCTCGGGGTTTTTGGAGAGACGAGTTTTGAGTCTCGGGGTTTTTGGAGATGTTTTAAGTATTGTTGTTGGGCATTGTTAAGTCCCATTCTTTTGATGAAATCCTTGTATAGAATTGTATAGTCTTAAGGACTGATCCCATTTATGGGAAGTTAATGGAATTGCTTACGTCATATTGTCAGATTTCCAGGTTTTAATTTACTCTGATTTTTGAGGTGTTACAACATATCAAGAAGTAATCAATCCGGTTGGACCCCCTCAGTCATGGGTTTTGCCGCACGTGCCCCTTCCTCCATGCTATCCACCGTTAATAACCAAGAGACGTGCGGGGAGGCCAAGCAAGAACGATCGGCGTCCATCTCGAGGTGAGGATCCGATACAGAGAACGTGTACTAGGTGTGGATCAGTAGGACACACTCGTGGTGAATGTCCAACTCCTGCCCTTTCAACCGTTCCCAGGAGCAGAGCTACAAGTAGCCAAAAATTTCGCTCTCAGGGGCCATCGAGCCTAGAACCACATGGAACCCTAAGGCATGATAGCATTGACCTTAACATAGACTTCCCTTGATTGTAACGACCTCATCTTGTAGCTTATTTCTCTCTTTATTTTTGTGCAAGTAGTTAACAAGTAATTTATTTTAGTGTGAAGTGATATGATATTTATGTTCATTGTTGATTTTATCCACCTTTTCGTGGTTGTGGAATTATATTGTGTAAAAACAAGTTAAACATTAAAGCATCCTTTTATTAAAGCATCGATAAAGTAAACATTAATAAAGAAAACATTAATAAAGAAACGAAAACATTAGGCCATCGTTACAGGTAGATTAACCACCCTTTGAGAAACCTACTACGGGTAGATTTCTCGGATGCTCTTGACCCAACCAGCCTTTGCCTTCATCTGCTCCTCCATGCCGGTGTAGTTTATCAAAGTTAAGGGCCTAAGTTGTAATAAACCAAAGCCTAGGGGCCTAAGTTGTAAGTTTATCAAAGTTAAGGGCCTAAGTTGTAAATTATCCAAAGTTAAGGGCCTAAGTTGTAAATTATCCAAAGTTAAGGGGCCTAATTTGTAATAAACCAAAGCCTAGGGGCCTAAGTTGTAAGTTTATCAAAGTTAAAGGCCTAAGTTGTAAATTATCCAAAGTTAAGGGGCCTAAGTTGTAATAAACCAAAGTCTAGGGACCTAAGTTGTAATAAACCAAAGTGTAGGGGCCAAATATTTAAAAAAAAACACAACACTCTAAAAAAACGTAACACTCTAACATGTTATTAACGCAATCTCTAAAATTAACACAGTCTCCAAAAAACATGCCATCTCTAAAATATTTATAAAATATAACACAACAATCTCAAAAAACGTAACACTCTAACATGTTATTAACGCAATCTCTAAAATTAACTCAATCTCCAAAAAACATGCCCTCTAAAATATTTATAAAAAAAACACAACACTCTAAAAAAACGTAACACTCTAACATGTTATTAACGCAATCTCTAAAATTAACCCAATCTCCAAAAAACATGCCATCTCTAAAATATTTATAAAAAAAAACACAACACTCTAAAAAAAACGTAACACTCTAACATGTTATTAACGCAATCTCTAAAATTAACCCAATCTCCAAAAAACATGTCATCTCTAAAATATTTATAAAATATAACACAACAATCTCAAAAAACGTAACACTCTAACATGTTATTAACGCAATCTCTAAAATTAACCCAATCTCCAAAAAACATGTCATCTCTAAAATATTTATAAAATATAACACAACAATCTCAAAAAACGTAACACTCTAACATGTTATTAACGCAATCTCTAAAATTAACCAATCTCCAAAAAACATGTCCTCTAAAATATTTATAAAAAAAAACACAACACTCTAAAAAAACGTAACACTCTAACATGTTATTAACGCAATCTCTAAAATTAACCCAATCTCCAAAAAACATATCCTCTAAAATATTTATAAAAAAAACACAACACTCTAAAAAAACGTAACACTCTAACATGTTATTAACGCAATTTCTAAAATTAACCCAATCTCCAAAAAACATGTCCTCTAAAATATTTATAAAAAATAACATATTATCCGACGTAAACATAACACATAATCTCATATATAAAAGCATAATCGAACATATAGTCTAACAAACATACAATAAATATTTTAGAAAATATAAAACTACAATAGGGTTAAAAAAACTTACAGAAGTAAGTAGACGAGACATATCCGAGCGTGATATACACGATTGCAATGAGAGAGTTAGAAATGAGGGAGAGAGTTAGAATGTTGTGTGGGGTGTCAAATGGTCCCCTCTCCCTTTTATAATCGAACCCAACACCCTATAACCCTAATTCCTTTTAATCCCCACCGTTCATTGTCATCGATCACCTCATACCCACTTTTCCCGGCCCGCAACCTCGGGATTCCCGGCCACGCGACCCAACCCGGGATTCCCGACCTCGTTTCCCGTAGATAAGGGGTATATCGGCGATTTGAAGGAGATTTAGGGCATTTTGGTAATACGGATTTGAAATACGCCCATTTTAATTAAATTCCCTATTCGATTTGGATTTCTCCACAGGTTAGTCGATTTCTCCACACAGGTTATTTGATTGTTTGATTCATATTTGATGACATTTCCCCATTAATATATCTACTATCAAAATCGGTACTCCTGTTCTTCACAAAACACAAAACAGATGCACTCAAAAAGCTTTGTATGAACTTGATGATTCTAAAACAGATGCACTCAAAAATCCACTGTCATCCCTAATGTTTCCAATAACAACAATACCCCTGTTTTGGCAAAGGATGAAGCTCCGATTTTTTCAGATTTTGCATATTCACCCAAAATAGTGAATGGATTTCATCCCAAAGGAACCATTTGATTGTTTCCTTTTAGCTTGTTCTTTGCTTATATTGTGATGGAATTAAATCAAGATTTGGATTATGATCTCATTAATCTGCATTACTTGTGTATCTGCAACATAAATGGGTTGAAATTTGTGGGTTTTAACTTTTAATGTCATATATTGAGTAATTTTTTATTGAATCTGTTGGCATATAATTAGTAAGCCTTTAGTAAACTGCCCTAAGTTATAAGTACTCTGCTCCAGGAAGTTATAAGTTTGAGTGCAGATCCTCCAAATGTTCATCCAAGGTATCTATCAAAAAGCACAACACCACACATCCTTATTGGAGGCTGAATCACCAAGTGCATGATGTTTAGTAATATAGCATGGGAAATTTTCTGCTCAAAAGGCATGACATGAATTGTATAAGTATTAAATAAACAAAAAAATTGGATTTAACATAAACCATTAAGTTGAATTATACATAGAAATTTCAGATTGAAAAAGAAATATATTACATTTTATGTTTGTGTATATAGTTTTGTTTAAGAATCAAACTTCTACTTTTCATATTTCTTATTGATGACTTGGTGGCATGAATTTCTTGTGTATCATTACCCATTTATTTATATGAATAGATTTCACATCAAATTTAAGAATAACATGTTGACTTGTAAATTTCCTCCCGACAATTATCTGCAGTTATAAACATATTGAAGGCCTTTTTTTTAATACAAGTGCATGTATCATATGCCATAAAAATGTATCATCCGAGTTGAGTGTAAGTTATTTACATGCTTATTAACGAGGAGAATGGTCTTTTCTTCATGGAGACATCTGTTAAAACTGCTGCCAATGTTAATGATGTATTCATTGAAATAGGTATGTGCATCTTTGAAATTCAATGGAGTTGGTTCTTGCACGTACGTACCTTAGCATCCATTCTACAAATGCTATGGATAATTTTATTATCCTTGGCATCATTTTCATAACTATTTTACATAATCAATTAAGTTACTAGGTACCTGTTGCAGAATAAATGCATACGTGTTTCATTCATTTTTCTCAGTTTTCCATCCCTGGATGACAAATGTGGTTTATTAAATGTTGTATTGCTTTAATCGTCTAACTGAGAGCATTATTATTATTGTGTTTGAAACAACCAAGAGACTGCCTAGAGCCAAATCAAAATCCAGCGGTGGTGGTTCTTGTTGACAGACCTGCCGAGAGATACTTTGAGACCTTCAAGGAAGTGTTCTTTTTTCAGTCTTCGTTATTTATGCTGTGTGTTTTTAAAACATACCTCCGACCTTTTCTTCCTGAAATGGAGAAACAAACAGAAAGTATGGCTTCCTTAGAAAAACCTCCACTATGTGAAAAACCTCACCCAAGCTTTTTCATTACTTTTTTAAACTATTCAGGGTCCCACTCTTTTAACTTTATATCATTTTTACTCTTATTTATAAAAATAAATAATTAAAATTCATACAAATTAATAAAAATTAGGTTATTAAGAAATATATAAAAGTTGTATAAAAAGTTTGTAAAATAAAAATTAAAAAATGTTAAATTTAAAAGTATGTATAACCGAAAATAAAAAGTGGGTCATTAAGAAATCTGTTAAAATTGTATAAATATGTCAAATTTGAGATATTATTTTAAAAATATAAAATATAATTACTTTCATTATGTATTTATTTATTTATATTATTTATTTAATAATTATATTTAAATAGGATTACTTTAAATATATTAATAAATAAAACTGGTTAATAAATAAAATTGATTAAATACGAAACTTTTATAAAATTCTATAAAGTTAAAACTGATTAAATACGAAAAAACTATGAAAAAGCATGTCGTACATTTACGAGCTATGACGAAAAACCTCATGTGAAAAAGCTGTCCACTATGTGAAAAAACTCAAAAGGAGGTTTTTGTTTTATGAAAAACCTCTGAAAAAACTTTGAAAGCACATTGTGGATGCTCTTATTCATGCTACTTACTTTCTGACCTGCTCTTCTACCTCTTCAAAAAAATAATGTGAGACGGAGAAAGAGTGAGACCACAGATTTCATGGTCACCGATTTCTTCTCTCTCTCTCTCTCTGAGGTCGGTTTCTAAATTAGGTTTTTTTTGTTGATTTAGGATCCGAAGGATTGTCGAGATGGAAACGGGATTAACTCAAAGAAGGTATGTGTTTCATCGTTCTTAATACACATAACTTTCTGAAGGCTCAAGTTAATGTTTTATCTCTTTGAACATATGTATGTGATGTGTATAATAATTTGGGGTTTTTGTTTTTCTTTATCTGGGTTTTTGTTAAGACATGTTGACCTGTAACCTTAACATTGTTAGGGTTCAAACCCATGGCCTCTGTCTTCGTTTTGAATCTGCCTCTAAGAACAGGAAGTGAAAATAGGAGAATCTCACGCTACATTTTGATAAGGTGTTGATCTCACACTCTTTTGCTTTCCGTCTCAATAGCTTTTTCTTCTTCTGTTTATAATGTTGTTAGGTTTATTTTATGCTTTTAGCCTTTTCTTTTGGTTCACTGGTTGTGCCTTTTTGGTGACCATATGCACGAAGTGTGATGATTTGGGGAGCGTGTCGGTCCAACAATACTTTATAACAAGTTCTTAGAAACAACACAATAAGATTACCAACCTGTTTGATATATAAAATAACGATTACAAGGTTGATCGATTAAGCTTTGCTTTGTGTTCTCTATGTTTTTTTCTCTTTTACACCTTGATGTGTGTGTTTGTGTGTGTGATCTCTTTTATGATCTTGAGAGAGAGAGAATAGAGAGATATCACAAAGATATCTAGCTAGTGTGTCTAACACACTACCTAATCAACTTGCAACAACAAGTTGCATTATAAAACTAAAAAACTACATAATATCTAACAAATAGATATTATATAACTAACTAACTAACTAAATAATAACTAAGTTAACTAAATATCTAACAAACTAGATATTAAGTTAACTATTACAATAACAAACAATTACATTGACATTTATTACAAATAGACATAGACTTTTATATCGAGAGTCGACGTTCCGGCTTTAGCTTCAGATTGCGATCTTCAGTTTGGATGATCTTGAATCCAATGAGACTGTGGTCTAACAATCTCCCCCTTTGGATCAAGATCATTTAATAAAAAGATTTATCCAATTCGGTCTTCTTGTTCAGCTCAGAAGATGCAATCTCTTTCTCTGAAATCAACATGTCTTCAATCTACTTTCTTTAGAAGAATTCAGTCTTTGACGTGATTCTTGAAACATGTGATCTTTGCCATTTCTTGTGTAGTCATTCTCCCCCTTTTTGATGTTAAGTGCAACGACTTATCAAAATTAGTGGTAAGAAATGTCAATCTTTCGTTTAGAGCCCCTGATTCGTCATTTCATAAGAGATTCATCTAGATCTTTGCAAATCCAGACAAATGTAGTGTAACACCTGAAATCAACTAATGAATCAGTTAACATGCCTGTCAGTAACACTAAGTCACTGTGTGTAACATATACACATTAGAAAGGAGTTATTTGATGTTGACTCCCCCAGGGCTTCCATTTAATCATCGAAACACCACAAAGGTAATTTCTATAAACGTTATGACAAAGAAACTAATTCCTTGTGTGTACGTGCTTGTGTTTGAAAGAATTAAGCACGGATGATTGCTTATTGGCTCAAAATTGTGTAAACCACTGAGACAACAGTATGTTAAACACAGACTCAATGTGCATGATTGAAGTGCGAAGGTGGGGCAGACTTCCTTCTTTTCAATATCCAGATTTTCCAAATGAAAATCAGATAGCAAATGTGTTGCATCCCCTATGAAAATGTGAAACATTTTCTTGTTGAGAAAAAAATGAGTAGATGGTGAGGTTTTTGATCAAGAGTTGGCATGGGTTAGTTGCCTGTTTCAATAATGATCATCAAAGAATTGTGAATCACTAGAATGGTGGCTACCCGACTCAGAAAAAGTTGGTGCAGAGTTGTGATATTCTTTTAACTCTGTTCTCACACGCTCTTTCTTTTAAACTTTTTGCTTTCTCTAATCACACTCATTTCTTTTCTATTTGCACACTCAATCACTAAGGATTAACTTCTTGGGTAGAAATCACTGGTTAAGGTGATTCCATAGAAGTTGTGTTAATTCCTAGCACAATGATTATTTGTTTTCCTAGATGCACGTGATGCTCAGGTTGGTTTAACTATTTCAGTTAAAGTACAATATAGATCATGAAAACATTTAAAATACACTCCCAAAATATAAAATGTGTTGAAAAATCGGGAAGTGTTTTGAACATTAAAAACAATGTTTTCTTATGATTGAAAGTTGTCCTTCTTTCAACCATATGTGAGATGAAGATAAAGGTTTATACCTTAACGAGCGATCTTACATCTCATGAAGCAAAGCTTAAAGTCATAAACATATGAACTTGTAAGCATCTCTCAAAAATTCTGCAAAAGTCTAATGTCAAGTCAAAGTAATAATTATTCACTTATATTGAAAAGACAAAAAGCAGTAAAACTTTTAAAGTACGAGTTCTGATCAGAAATAATCAGAAGTCATCACCTTTTTATACTCCCCCTGAAATTATGCATTAGTACATTATCAGATGTAAAAGAGATGCATATAATTTCAGACAAATATGTATGTACTCCCCCTTGATGGTTGATTTCCTCTTGGAGTATCGGAGTACAATCTCTTTTTCAGCACGGAGTAAGGTCTTTTGATCATTGAAGTGCGAGTCCTAAACTGTTGTGTTTAGAAGTCAAACTTCGTTGAAGTACGGGTTTTGAACTGCTGTGTTCAAAAGCCATTTTGACTTTGATGTTCGGGTTTTGAACTGCATTATCCAAAAACCTATTTTTGACATTGAAGAACGAGTCCTGATATGTACATAATCAGAAGTCGCTTTCTCTTTAATCTTTGTGTGCCTGCAACACAGATTTAGCCTTAGGTACCCACTGGAATTTGGGTCCTGCTGTGTTAGCACAAGATTTTGGTATCCATTTCAAATTGGATCCTTTGTTCTTTTGAAAAGCATGAGAGTTGGTATGAGATGAATGCACATGGTAATTTCCAAACAAATCTTCAGAATCTTGACAAGAGATAGATATATGTTTATCATAAAAGGAAGACTTTCCAGCAGATAAAGATAACTGAAATAATTGCTTCATTGAATATTGTTTACGATAAACAGCAATATCAGCAATTACAACGTCTTTAGTAAGCGAAGTCTTATTACAATTAACACTACTAGACGATAAAACGGTCTTGTCAAGGTTCCGTTTAGGTTGCCACAGAGAATTTGCTTCTGGCCTTTGATTTCTCAGATCTGAAACATGTAAAGCTGGTGAGTTAGACCTTGGAGCAACAAACGAATGCTTCTTCTTGGAATTACCAGCAGTGGTCGGTTTCTGTGAATGCTGAGATATTTTCTTACCTTTAGCACTCTTAGCGTTCACAGAGACTGATTTATCAACGAAAGCTTTCGTTGATTTTGCACTGTTCACAGGCTTACTAGTTTTTCTTAAAGTTTTTTATCACAGTTGTCTCCAACAGAAAAGGTAAAGGTATTGGAAGCTGAGAACTTTGAACTTAAAAGAAAGATTTCTAATTTAGAAGCTCAAATACAAAATCTATTTGTTCTCTATGTTTTCTCTCAAATACACCTTTATGTGTGTGTTTGTGTGTGTGAATCTTAAACTGATCTTGTTAGAGATAATAGAGAGATATCACAAAGATATCTAGCTAGTGTGTCTAACACACTACCTAATCAACTTGCAACAACAAGTTGCATTATAAAACTATAAACCTACATAATATCTAACAAATAGATATTATATAACTAACTAACAAACTAAATAATAACTAAGTTAACTAAATTTCTAACAAACTAGATATTAAGTTAACTATTACAATAACAAACAATTACATTGACATTTATTACAAATAGACATAGACTTTTATATCGAGAGTCGACGTTCCGGCTTTAGCTTCAGATTGCGATCTTCAGTTTGGATGATCTTGAATCCAATGAGACTGTGGTCTAACAGAGCGCATGAGAGGTGTTTGATGAAATGTCCGAGAGAAATGTAGTTGCACAAAGCATGAGCAAAAGAGAAATGTAGTTGCACACTCTTTTGCAAGGTATATCTAATAGTAATTTTGTGTTTCCTTGCTTATAAATATTTGTTCCCATGGAAGTAATTTGAATTGACAAGATTGGTGTAATAGTCATCATGGTGGTTTCTAAACAAGTCTTCCTTAGCTTCTTGTGCATAAAAATATGAAGTTCGACTCTCAACTCTCTTAGCTTCATGAGAAAACCAAAATTTGAAGATTTATTAAGGTATCATTTTCAGACCATACTCTTTGTTCATTATATATCAACAAACTCATTGTCCATAACTAAATTAACTGGTATAGCTGATTGCCAATATTCTTTACAATTAAACATAGGTTAATTTTATTATTTAATAGAGTAGTAATGTGAGAGCTTGGTTCTTTTTTCATGTATCTTAAAGGGTAATAAAGTGAGTTTGGTTTTTCTATCACGACGGTGGTGCTCAAGTCTCTTACATTCTAAATAATTTAGCTACTCAAATTGCATTTGACGAAATGCAGGTTGGTCGTGATGATGCTGACTTCTTGGTGGAGGAGGCAGATTGATTTACCCGTACCTTTTGTTCATATCTTTACAACTTCTTATCAACAGGACTATTTGACATTTATTTTTTCTCAGTATTATAACATGTAGTTCAAGTTAAGTTGAGTCATTTATTTTTGTATCTCGCCGCATTGCTCGGGCACATGACTTGTGATATCTTCTTTAACTTTTATATTTCAATTGTAGATTGAAGCCAGATAAATTCGTCATTTTTGGAAGGCAAAAATGCTATTGGAGCTGCAAGAACAGGTTCTGGGAAAATTCTAGCATTTCTTCTACCAGCAATTGAGTTGTTATTTCATGCTTCTTGCTCCTCGAAATGAGATTGGTGTTGTTGTCATTTGTCCAACGTGGGAGCTTGCAATACAGGTATAAGTTCACTTCCAATATTTATTCATGATTAAACCTCACATTATTCGTGATTTACGTAGTTTGGATCATAAACAAAACCAAATAAGTTCCCGTGTAACCAGTTTTGGGTGATTTTATTTGTTAACCGGCTAGCTTAAAACATTTACATTAAACAAAACCAAACAAATTTGGGATCTCCCCTCATTTATATTTGTGTGATATCGTAACTTTATTTTATTAACTACCTATGGAATTCATGAGAATAATTGGTTCATCCTCATGCTTATTTGTTAATAAAGCGTATTGAACATTGGGATGCAAGGTATATGCATATGGAAATTGTTAGCTTTGTGCCACAAACGACCAATCATGAAGGCTTTCTTCTTGGCCATGAATGGAGGCAAGAGCTTTCAACTAGGAATGTAGAAACAAGGCATTAGAACTATTAAGAATTCCAATCTTGTTAATTTTGAAGTTTAAGGCAATTGATTTGATACCCACAATTGTAATCTTAAAATGTTTTAGTTTTTGTGAATATATTCTTGGTATATATTTTGAGCACAGGTATGTGCTGTTTACACCTATGGGATCAAGTGATAGGGTTGTTTAAGGGCTTATCGGTAATCGTCAATACTTTTTATTAACTTAACCGGTAAAATTTTAGTTCATTAAAACGGTATCATATGCAACTTATTTATCCGGTAAGCGCTTACCGGGTAAACGTCACTCACTTCCGCGGGAAGACTCTCAGTCATCGTTTTTAACGGATAAGATTCCCATCCATTCCATATTCACTTGATAAGGTAAAGTGGCCCGATAAGCATTTACCGGGCAAGCTTTTCGTAAACGGTCCCTTAGTACAATGTGAAACGGTGTGCTTTATAGCATGCACATTTAGTGCTTGTTGTTAAGAATTTGTGCTATCTAATTGATTGCATTTTAGATAACACATATAGTGCTTGCTGTTAAGAATTTGTGTTATCTAATTGATTGCATTTTAGATAAATTCTTTCATTGTTAAACGAGTTGCGGTTTTTTTCATAGATGTTACATACTATCTCGCCCTTGTCTTGTTTTTGACCTTAACTATGTTTGACCTTTTGTTTGATTGACATTTGCAGGTGGCTAACACAATAGGGGAAAACAAAAGATGCAATGCTCACTAATTCAAGAAGACAACTCTACTTCACTAAAAACAAAGATGTAATCCTACACGTTTTTGTTGAACGTCATTTACATATCATCTTTATTACCATTTTCGTTACATGTTATGTATATTTAGTTTAATTGTGATTACACACTTTGTTTTTATTTAGTGTAACAAATTTATCTTCAGTCAATGTAATTTAGTTTTCAATCTTTTGTTTAATGTAACAAAGTATCAAAACTTCTGATTTAGAATTTAGAATTTGCTGCTACTAAATGGGGTACAAGAAATCACTTGAAGATATAGTATGGAATGAAGAGTAATTAATTTGTTTTTTGATTTTTATGCACTTGTGCATATACACGTGTGCATGTTCTAAATTACTTGTATGCACAAGTGCATACCGTTCAGATTAAAGGGCTACCAGAGTGTTCATCAGTTTTTCTTTTTTTTTAGGTTTTCCCTTGAACCTCCCTCTATATACATATATAGACAGAGAGAGTCAGGTTTACATAATAATAGTAACTAAATAATAAGAAAACAGATCGATCATATGTGATCCTCGCGACTTTGGTCGCGGATCCAAAGGCGGAGTCAGAAATTTCGTCTAGGGTGGTCCCCTTTAATAAAAGAAAAATAGATACATGATGATATTATATTCATCACAAAGTTCGATCAAAAAACAAATATATATTTCAAAAGCCGCAACACTAACCTTTACATATTCAACAATAAATTCGACGCATTTAGGGTTTAGACTTGGGACTGTTTATAAATAGACCAATAGATAGTTTGCAATGAATGTTGGTTCATATGATATTATAAAAATATTAATAGTCAAATAGATAAGTCCGGTTTAAAATTTGGGCTTATTATAAAACAAAATTTTAGGCTTATTAAAAAAAAGTTTGAATGTGAGGTTGAGCCGGTGTGAGGCCTCTGGGCCATTACATCCCCTACTCACCCTTGCGTTAATCGTTAGTGTAAAATCACAATGGACTTTGTACGTGATTTGAGCATTTTTCGTGTTATTTTATTTAGTTATTGTTCTCGTTTAAAGCTCCTATAAACATACAAATTTACTTTTTTTTATTACTAAATTGGCATTTTCCAATATTTAAAAACTTAAAACAAAACCAAACCAAAGAAACTCAATATATCTTGTCGACAACTAGGGTTTGAATGTAAAATGTATACAAAGATGTTTTTGTGAAGACTTTGGGCTTGCGAAAAAGATTTTGTAAAAGATCTCTAAATCACAACTATAAGCCATAGTTTTTCAGAATTAGACCAAAACAATCGGTCAACCTAACTCAAAGTCGGGCAAGCCATTTTGCATGTCTACTGACACAATCTTATGGACCTGGCTCCATGATTCTTCCGAATGAACCAAACCAAAACAATTGAGCCCAGTATATCCAACCCGAGGGTGGGGGTCCCACCTTATAGGCCTGCCCTCAACCCTACAGAGTTAAGTGGCTATTTTCATGAAGATCGCCGGTTTGAAGAAATGTATGCGGAAAAAAAATACTTGCCCAAAAAGTTTGAACAATTTGAAAGAAAGAAGATTAAGGCAAACGACAAAATTGTAAAGAGGACTAATGCTAAAGAAAAGTAAGTTGCACCGTATACTCAAAAGTAGATACAAAGGAACATAACGATCCTAGGACTCTGGTAGCCTATCTCCACGCTCACTACCCTACCCACCGCCCATTTTGCGTGCCTTTCCTCTAGTTTAGACTAGCTACAGATCTCTACCAGCAATCTGCTACCTTAATCTTGCATCTCCAAGAATTCCTATCAAAATGGCAACTTCACCCATTGTTACGACCATTGTCCTATGTTTTAGCAACCTTAGAGGCCTGCCAACCTTTCTTTCGTTTTTTGAAAGGTTCTAGTCCATGGCCCATGTACCATTTACACAACTACTAAAAGGTATACCAACATGACGAACCTAGGAATCAAGTCGGATCATCAATGGCTCAACCTTTCGCCAAAAGAAGACCATGATCTTCATGGTTTTCACGAGGGGGAGGCCCAACAAGAAAACGTGCACAACAGTTTTGACAAGGTTTTATGTATGCAGACCTCCTCTACTGGAGGTAGGATAGATTGCAAGCAGACCAGACTTCTACCGGAGGTAGGATAAGATGTAAGCAGACCTGACCTCTAGTAGAGGTAGGGTCTAGGGGTAAGATGTATGCATACCTCTACCTCAAAGGGGGAGTGGTTGTTTCCTGAAGACCACTAGATTGTGACAAGTGCATGAACATGTGTGAAAACTTGAAAAGATGGGTTTAAGTAAACAATAGCAAGGTGCGAAAATATTCGCCTTTTGAAAGAAGGTGTTCTTCCTTCATCTTCCATCCACACTAAAAGGGCAGCCAAAATATGGTTTGGCTGTAGTAACTTTAGTAGTAAATTTTATCGTGCTATTTGATACCGAATGGAAATTGTTGAAAAACCTACCTTTTCTTTTCAGAAAGCCGACTCTAATTGTTGTAAAGGAAAAAAAAAATATGAAAACCCATCAAATCTATTCAATAAAATAAACCGACACGCTTTTTCTCCCGCAAATAAACCCAAACCAAACAGATCCGGTATCCCACTCAAAGTTATGGTTTGGGCGTAAGATGCTTATCCAACGAGACAGAGAGGTTGTTTCCCAAAAAAGCCCCAACTTGCAATTTTTCTCCAGCAAATCAATTAATCAAGAAAGACAAAGTCCCTAGAAACCAATAACTCGAACCAGACCTCACTTCCGCCCAAGGGGTAGAGAAGTGGTTTCATGAAGACCCTCGACTTGTAAAATAAAATTTTAAAGAAAACAAAAGGCAAACTACAGGTGAGAGTGTGTGCAATCAAGCAACATATACGTTAAAAAGTGCGAGGAAAGTAGGCTAAAATATCTCAGTTGTTAGTGAAATGCCTAAAATAACCCTCTCAGGCCAAGCAAAGTAATAATTGTGTAGATCAAGAAAAACTAAGGTATAGAAAAAGTTACCCAAATCTTCAGTCAGAGATTCACTTGTGAATTTTCTTCTGAAACTGTGGTTTCCCCACTTCTTGATCCCCATGAATAATGACTTCCACCAAAGATCACTTTTCAAGATCTTGAGAAATCCCTGAAACATGTTCAAATTAGCATGCCCAAAGGTATGCTTAAACCACAAGGAAGAAAACACTATAAGTTTACCTGAAAGGCTGAAATTGAAGTTATCGTCTTCGCCAAAAAACCTCTCTCGTTTTGTTGCTCTTTTACGATCAGTAGATGCCCATTTGAATGCCAACCATATGTAGTTGTTTCCCATGGTCAATATTCTTCCAAATTTGGCATTTAATGATAATCTTAGCATTAAACACGTATAATTATGAAGCGTAATATGAACAATCAATCAAATATGGTAGAATATAGGCTAGAAATTACCATTTCCGAAAACTATGCAATTTTAGTTGTTATCCGTTCTTGTAGTTGCAACATCATCTGAACATTGCTTTCGTTTTGCTATGCCTAGAATCTAAGTTCCAACCCATTCGGTATTTCTAAGAATTCAGCAAGAATTTTTGTTAACCGAAGAGATGAATTTCTCTACAGTTCATTTCCATCTGATTTTAAGATCTGAATCTGCCCAAGTCTTTCAAGTTATTACCTAAGCAGATAAAGATTTAACCATCACAAAGTTACCTAATGAAACCTGATCTAATAAGGAATAATCCGTAATCGTATCCATATATCATTCTTATCTTAATCTCTTTTTTAGATTACTTTCCATCCTAATTTGGTTTAAATTTAATGTTTTTAGCACATGGTAAAAAGTGATGCAAGTATTCAAGAAGGCTCCATGTCACCTCTCGACCCCTTCGGGTAGAGGCAATGTCTCCATACATCCTACCCCGAGACCCTACTCGTTTTTGTTTTGGTAAGAAGGCTCAATGTCATAATTTTCTTTGCAAAACTGGGTGTGGCCCACATCATACTTGTATTCATAAATATCGAACACACCATTAGATCTAAGACACATATGGTGCATACTAAAAGCAAAAAAACCAGCAGATACATTTCGCACACTGGAATGTTCCAATCACGGACAAAAAGATCCATAGAAGTCTACAAAACAAAGAGGGTAGACCCTCTAAACCAAGCATATCAATAAATGTTGTGCAGATCAAGAAACTGAGTTATAGGAAATCATCCAGATTCTCTTAAGAATTTGTTTAAGTATCAAAATATACCTCTATACCCCTTGGGTAGAGGAAAGGTCTGCGTACACCATACCTTTTGCATGTTTCCTATAAGTTTTCATATATCATGCTACAGATGATAATATTTCCAAATCGTATCAGAAGTTGAGAAGCAAGTTGGTCATATTATCACTATTTCCTTTCTCTAATCAAATGAAGAAAATTCTTCAATCAAGTCCAACACTCTTCATCACAGACAGTCATAATGCAATAACAGCCTAGAAGAAGAGTAAGTAATATGATAACAGAACTCACCAACATACAATCCAACAAGATAAAACTGTGAAAGATGCTTGTATTCCAGTAATGTTGGTATATCTCTTCACTATGTTTTTTCTAGTTTTTATAGTAGGGAAATTGTTTCTACAATAGGCATGCTCATCTAAATTTATTTAGACCGGACTTGAATTGCAGTATCAAGAAAAAGGATCAAGTTTTCATTTGGAAATCTATATATTTGACCTCATCCTCACACCACCATAGGATTTCAGAAGAAGATCGTCTATTTATTCTGTCACCATTAGAATCATATTGAATTTGACAATATAGGGCTTTCTTCATGTTATTTTTGTGTTTTTCCTTTGTAAACAGCGTTCGAAGTGCATTTTCTCGGTAAATCATACAGATAAAAGTAACTATATCTTTCTCCTATAGTAATTCCAGTTCACGACTCCACGAAGAAAATCTAACAGAAAGGAAATCTCATTTGAGGCATGATTTACATGTAATTGTTGTCTCAAGACCATCAATAGTTATGACAAGCATGCTTAGCTAAATCAAGCTGAATAAGAAACAAAAACCAAGGATGTAGGCATATAAAAACTAACAAACTACAGATTTATAAAATAAGAAAATTAGTAATAAATTATGTCAATATCATCAAACATGCATCGTTCTAGACAAAAAGCAAGAGCAGAAAGTATTGGAAAAGAAAAGCATGTTCGTTTTATCAAGGCGAAAGAAATATGGTATAAATAGATATGTCAAAGCAACACAAGTTCGCCCAAAACACAATTTGATCCTGGCGAAAAGAAGAGCAGAAGAGCCATTTGGGTTCAAAAAACTTGCTCCTTCATAAAATCTTGCTATCATGTATATAACAAGTCTCCAGTAAGCCAAAGAAAAACAAAAAAAGAAGTTTTTACAGCAAGCAAAAAGTTAAGATAACCTTGACAAAGCTCGACCTGCTACAAATTAGCTCCTTAAAATGTCTACAACTTGTAGACAGGGTTGAGTCCAAAATTGAAAGCTTCTGATGACTACTTCAGGTCAACTAAGCTCCACACTATCCCATATCTATCCGCTATCATTTTCTAAAGCCATCCCCTCTTCTTTCACTTTATTAGTTGCATCAATTTCTTTCCCTTCAAGTTTCGCATCTTTTCTCATCTTTCTAGCATATGTTATAATCCCTTTAGTCTCGTTTATCTTGGAATCTAGTCCATCCTCTACTTCCTTTACTTTTGCTTCAGTTGTGGGCTGAAGCAGCTCCAAGGGGAGCGCTGCAGGATCAAGCTCCAAGCAACCCTTGGGAATATTAAGAGATTCTTCCCCTGTGAGCAAATAAAAAGGAACCTGATGAGACAATCGAAAGATATCTTCTCTAGGAATCGTCCATGCTTCCATCGCATCAGAATGTTGATGAAACACAGATTTGAAACCAGCAACTTTAACCAAAGGAGCTACCATCACCCCCTTCTCATTATAATCTTCAACAACTACCACCATGTCATATTTATGTATCACTACATCTGGAGTAAACTCATTCCAATCGGGAGACCAGTTCCTGTAAAGAGCCCATACTTCACCTCTTCGTGGGTAAATTTGAATAACCCCTTTTTTGCCTTTGGTCCATTGAACCTTGTGTGAGAAAGAATTAAGTGAGGTATTGGTTTCATGCTTGCCTATTCTGAAATCTCCGCTGGTTTTAGGAAACCCAGATGCGACCCAATTAATTGGTCCTAGCTCTGCATTACTCTTGGAATTCAGCCAACTTATACGCATCTTGAAGGGTTTTTTCGATATGACACTATGAATCATTGCATAGTATCGAGGCATCCCATCATCTTCATCATAAGCAGCCCAAACCTCGTTTTCACCAAATGACCTTTCAGTTCTATCCATGTCAAAATCATGAAAATCTGGATCTGGAACAATCATCAGTACCGCTTCAACGGCCTTCGCATCAGAGTCCATGTCAACATCCTTCGCATCAGAGTCCATGTCAACTGTATTCATAGCATCTTTTGTCGGTGCTTTTACATCTTTAACTTTGTTCACACCATTTACAATGATTTCTTCAGCATCCTTTTTACGACGACGAGTCATCTCCTTTTCTCTCTTCCTACCTTCTTTCCTTGAAGCTTTTTCTGCAGTCCATTCATCCATTTTCTTGTGAATTTCTTTCCTCGCTTTTGTCATCAACATAGTACGAACTTCTGCCTGTGACAATTCCCGCATACTATTATTAAGCTTGCTGTGTACAGAAACGTTGACCTTTTCCCCTCCGGAATTGGCTTTTGCACATGCATTGCTGGCATGTACCATTGAAGACTGTTCGGCTACACGTCTCCTTTTTGCAATTCCATCACCTTTAACAGAACCTAACCCTGAATTTGAGGTCTGATATCTTGTTGCACCTGCTTTCGCTTCATGTCGTCTTTTAAACTGTCCACTGCCGTTCACAGCTGAAGTGCTTAAAGATGGACCCTGCTGGACATTCACATGGTTGACACTAGATGAGTTTAAGGATGGACCCTGCTGAATGTTCACTTGATGGTTTGCATTGTGACTCTGTTTTTGAGGATACCGCTTTGTTGCATGAATGGGTGGGGCGGACAACTCTACAGCCCAAAAGGGCCCACGACAATTAGGGCAAAGAATTTTCTGGTTGAGGTAAACTTTCAAGTATTCAAAATGCATTAAGCATCTTGTACACTTAGTCCAAAATGTGTTGGTGTTTGGTGGCCGAGGAATTGGTTGAGTGGGTTGAGTAGTAGAGGCTGAAGTCTTCTGAGTTTCAGTGACGGTTTTCTGGTACACAGGTCTTGGGTTTCGTTTTTGGTCATAAATTTTTCGTTTAACCTTATCAGACAGTAATGTCCATGCCTCAGACACAAGCTTAAAAGCTCCTTCAGCTCCAACGGACTTGTTTTTGTCGGGATGAAGGGTGAGAGCCAGCTTCCTATAATTCTTCCTAATAGTCTCGTCATCGGCTGTGGGTTCCACACCAAGAACATTGTACCAATCTGATTCCCCGTTAATCTTTTTCTCTGAAGAAATGTACACATCAAGAATTATCAAAAGCTGCGAAAGACCTTCAAGCCCAGCGAACAGCTTCTCAGCTTTTTGTGCAAGCTTTTTCGCTCCCACAAAATCTTTTTCTACTAGCTTCGCCTCAGATATCTCTTTAGCCCGGAGAGCTTCGTCCTTATTACATTCCATATCAACCATGTTTCATATCCAACTTCACCAATAAATGATCTTGCATGCAAAGTAAAGGGCCTACCTCTGATTGAGCAAGCCCTAATACAAGAAATTAAAGAGAAAAGTACAGTTAATTAAAAAAGTAAATGTAAGGTAAGAAAATCTGTACCTTTGAAAGCAACAATGATGACGAGTAGATGGCGCAAAAAGCAAGGATATGATTAAAAGACCATAACAACAAGTGTAATAACGAACCCAATTATATATAGAAACCAACATCCTATTTATAGGCTCCGTTTTGAATCCCTAAGAAGAAAAACGCACGATTGACCATTGGAACTAACAATTGGATTCTAGAAAGCACAAAAAGGATGAAACCAGTCTAATAACGAAAACAATGTCATGTAAACGTCATAGAATCTAACACAAGTGAAAACAAATCAACATAATCCGTTACAATGGTTTCCAAATGTTCATAAACATCTGGAGAGTCATCTAAAACGACCTAACCTAAACAACTCAAATAGATTAATCCTCACAAAACAAGTATGCAATTCATCCAATGGCATATTGAAACCAATGACAAGCACAATACATCTAAAAAGAAGATCATGAATCGAACTAACTCAAACAAATTATCCTGACTAAGATTCGAAACATTAATGTGCCATCAAAAACCTACTAAATTGATCATACTGAAAAAAAAATCGTGCAACTAGATGATGGCATAACTAAGAGATTGCATAAACTTCCCCCAAAATCCCAATAAAAATTGTGATAGAGAATCATAAAATCAAACTAATCAAACAAATTATCCTGAGTAAGATTCAAAACATTAATGTGCCATCAAAAACCTACTAAATTGATCATACTCAAAAAATTTGTGCAACTAGATGATTGCATAACTTCCCCAAAATCCCAATCAAAATTGTGATAGAGAACCATAAAATCAAACAAATTATCCTGACTAAGATTCAAAACATTAATGTGCCATTAAAAAACTACTAAATTGATCACTACAGAAATTTTTGTGCAACTAGATGATTGCACAACTAAGAAATTGTGATAGAGATTAATCATATAATAAGCTTCCAAATTGTAATATTAGCGTCATTGATTGTCATACTTCCAGTAAAATAATCTCAATCCATTCAACATTGAAATTTTTCATTCTTTAGAATAATGAAAATAATTATCCAAAAAAATCTCATCACTCATATGAACTAAAAAATCGAACAAACCCTAGCATCAGATCCAATAAACACAATGAAACATACTGAATATGCAATCAAAATCACTAGATTTTTTTCTAAAACCCTAGAATGGCCCAACAATAAAGGAAAATTGTTCAAATAACAATAAACCATTAGCATTCCGAATCAAGCAAAAATCAAACACAGTGTACGTATATAGAAACATATCTTCATCAAATTCAAACAAACAAGTGATGAGCAAAAGATGAAGAAAATACCGAAAACACTCGAGCAATCTAACCGTACAAGGGGCACTGAAAATGTCCTCCAAAATCCGCTTCTATTTTGCGTTTATTGAGTGTTGGTGATCAATGATTTTGATAAGCGATTAATTGAATTCCCTAATTCTTCAGAAATCCCTAAACAAATTCACATTAACAAGCAATAAATATGTATCCTTGTATGTTTTTTATTGTAGAACAACTATTGATGAAAACTAGCATGTTATATATATATATATATATATATATATATATATATATATATATATATATATATTTAGAGGGAGGTTCATTTGTTAACCAACATTTTCTTGTTAACTTTGTGAATCACTTCAACCAATAGAATTACACCTTTATATGTTGTTTGTATTCCATTAACCATTAATGAGAAAGGATAAAAATGTAAATCTAAATATATACAATATTTATTATAATTATGTAGGAGTTACAAAAATTTAAATTCCACAATTTTAGTTTTCTTTGATAACAAAATATTTTCTATAATCAATTGCTAAAATTGTATGAACATCACAAGAAGTATAGTAGCTCCATCTCAACAAATCGAAACAATGGTAGGTGAAAGTGCAGTGTCTCATAGGAGAGACCCCATCAAGAACACATGCATGCTTTTCTTTTATTTTCTCTCATATACATGTTTTGTGAAAATGAGATTTGATTTTTGATTTCTTTTTTCTTGGATGATTTATGTGTAAATCTTATGGGTTCTTTTCTGTAAGTGCGATGAACCCATTTTATGTTGTTGGTATGAATCTGAGTCTGACCCCTTTTGGGTTCTATTCATGTTTACATGAACAACATTATATTGTATTACCACTCGATTGAGATTCATATTTGTTCACTCTATTCATGTTCATATTTGTTTACATGAATCTTATGGGTTCTATTCATGTTTACATGAACAATATTGTATTGCCACTCGATTCATGTTCATATTTGTTCACTCTATTCATGTTCATATTTGTTTACATAAATCTTATGGGTTCTATTCATGTTTACATGAACAACAGTGTATTGTATTGCCACTCTATTCATGTTCATATTTGTTCACTTAAGTATGATGTCAGTTACGAATCGAAGGTGAATGAGGGTGAATCCCGAGGTAACGAATGGGGGTACGATTTTTTGGAAGGATAATTAATGGAGAAAATAAAGAAGCTTATTTAATTGATTTTTCCCCAAAATACCCCCAACACCATAGTTCATTCCTAATATTACATTAAATGTACATTTATTACACCCACTAAAAGATATTTAAATCTCAACCCTTGATATCCAAGATCAAGGGCTAGAAATGGTTCACAAAGTTAACAAGAAAATGTTGGTTAACAAATGAACCTAACCCTATATATCTATATATCTATATATCTATATATATATATATATATATATATATATATATACTAAGGTTCTAAATAGCGTCAGACATGGTTAGAAGCGAAGTCACTGCAAGACTTATGGGAGTAAATTTGTATATCATATATAAAATTATATTTATAAACATATGTTTTTTACTATGATTCAATAAATCAATGATACTAAGCAATTTAAATTAAGTTTTATATTAAAAACTAACAAATAAAACATTAAAAAGATAGGTAAAATCAAATATCGTGTTATAAAAACTGCACATTACGACATGGCGAGCCTGAGGCATAACGTAGCATGAGACACAAGCCTTGAGCCACGCCACGCCGCGCCATGACGACTGTTGCGGCGAGCTTTTGCGAACATTGATATGTACACATATATATTTTCTAGAGGACAAATCAAATACAAACCGTGTAAACATTATACACCATATAAATTAATCTCAACCTTTGATTTTTTGTGATTTAAAATTGTAATGTAGTTATCAAATCAGTTACAGATAAAATTTGAAAGTAAATTTTGAAACCGGTTTAATCTGCATCGTTGACATTGATCTGATAATCTGTACGGACGATTGAGATTGGTTTAGTTTGTAAGGTGTGTAACATTTACACAATTTATATATAGAGAGGGAGTTATTATGCAACCCTTGCAACCCCTTTATCCACCACACATTTTACTTTTAGTTTTTTTTTTCTTTTTTTAATTACATAAAATGTGTGGTGGATAGAAGGGTTGCACTGTGTAAATGAGTTGCATTTGAACGTCCCCCCCTCTTTCTCTCTCTCTCTCTCTCTCTCTCTCTCTATATATATATATATATATATATATATATATATATATATAGAGAGAGAGAGAGAGAGAGGGTTTTCAAATGAGAAGTGTCAAATGTATAAGAAATAGAGAAGTGATTATAGCTCTTCATCTGGTCAATATTTACTTCTTTAATTAGCGGATAATTCCTACCATGGTCTGCAGAAGATAGAGGGGTAGTTTCGTAAATTTTATAAGTAGACAATAAACAAGTTCAAATGTGAACATGTGTGATTCATTCATATGTTCATATGTGAATCCGATGATAGTTCATATATGAATCACATGTGAACTATTTAATTGAATCATGCATGAACATACGGGTTCATATGTGAATATGTTAATTAATTCATATGATTCAGTTAATTAGTTCATATGTAAATCACATAAATTCACATATGAACCCGTTTGCAGCAATTTTTGATCAGTCAAATCCAATCTTTACTATATGAAGGGTTAGGATTACTTTTATACTTCTCATATATTTAGGCTTAACACTTCTCATTTGAATTTATGACTATATATATGTATATATATACACACATACAAAAATCGTGTGAGAATAAAAGTTAAGTTAAGAAGCATAAGAAGAAATTTTGACCATTAGTCACTTTTAATCTCACGTCCATGACCTACCCTTGAATTGTGCTTATCACGTGAATTGATCCAGTGCATCTATGTACACCGGATTAGTGTTGATCTTCAATTAGGATTAATCCAATCACTTCTTACTTTTCTCACTATAACTTTTTTTTGGGGGGAAAGGGTGTCCTGGGCCTTTGGCCCAAACTAATCCATTGGCAATGAAACCAACTGCTAAAGCATGCAACCCTGAGGTTATATCCAGTGGCCACAAAGTTGCGAATGCAAGGAATCGAACCCGGGTTGAGCGCTATGAACTCTCCAGATGATTAACGCTACACCACAAGTCTTGTGGTTTATAACTTTTATTCTTATTGGAACCCAACTCATATATATATATAGTGTTTGGTTCATTTGAGAAATAGTAAATATATGAGAAATAGAGAAGTAATCCTAGCCATTCATATGGTCAAGATCATATTTGACTAGTCAAATATTGCGGCTTTGACCGGTCAAAACTTGCGACTTTGACTGGTCAAAAGTTGCGGCTAACCCAAAAATAGAAGGACAATTTCGTAAATTTTACAAAACACACGAGCTGTGTTCATATATGAACATGTATAATTCACATATGAACTATATGTTCATATATGAACCAGTGCAATTCACAACTAAACTCTTTTAACTGATTCATATATGAACCTTTGTGATTCATATATTAATCAGTTGAACTAACTAATAGATTCATATATGAACCTTTGTGATTCATATATGAATCTGTATGAATCACAAAGATTTATATATGAATCAGTTGAACTAATTAACAGATTCATATATGAATCTTTGTGATTCATATATGAATCTTTGTGATTCATACAAATTCATATATGAACTCATCCCGTGTATTTTACGAAATTACCCATCTACCTTCTATAGACCACACAAAGAATTATCCGGTGCTTCGCGGTCAAAGCCGCAAATGTTGACCAGATGAATGACTAAGATTATTTCTCTATTTCTCATATATTTACCATTTCTCAAATGAACCTCTCCCTATATATATATATATATATATATATATATATATATATATATATATATATATATGGGTGGTATCAATTGGAAACCAAATTTCATTGGAAACTTTGGAAACCAAATGTAACACCCTAAAAATAGGGATAACAAAAATCCGAAAAAACAACGGACATGAGGTATACTAAAAATTGCCAAAGCAAGAGCGTCCTTAAATGGAGAAAAATACACAACCTGTTTAAATACAGTTGTAATTAAACGGACGATAAATAACAACCAACTAATCTAATTTCCATAACTAGAAAAGAGATTACAAATAAGGGTGTCATTTATAAACCCAAAGGTTCTCCTACCAAAAGTAAGTCCAAATGCAATATCCCTCAATCTCTCACCCAAGCATCTATGCCATCTTAGAACCAGCGCCGCTATAACCTGAGATACATATCGACACCAAGCAAGTGTTAGGCCAAAAAGCCTAGTGAGTTGAACAATAATAAGCATGCATGAGCAGTTACAATTCTTATCAGCAGTTAACCAGAGTTCAACAATGTGGAGTCAATAGGGGAGACCCATAGCACCAATCAGTTCCACCCAAAGAGACAATGTACCTTAGTGCCAACTACTAAGAGTGACACCCAAAGGCCCGGCACACCCGAGGACTACAACCATGGCATTACCCCGAATGGCGGAGGTCTAGGCACATACCCACACGGTGGCGCCCAAGACTACATCCTCCTAGTGTCTACCGACTTGGTTCGTCCAACATAATATATATAGGAGGTCTTTAGGTATATATCTACCAATGCATTTCGATACCAACCATGGGTACTATGCTACCATCCTCACATAAGTCCAATGTGAGACTCAAATTCCAACATATTCAATGTTCAATAATTAAATCGCCAAGAAAGCATTCCAAGTAGAATTTATCATCTGCTATACCACATATAATCCATATCATGCCAAAATGCCAACAATGTACATTCATGGAACAAGTCCCAAATATCCGACCAATAGAGCAAATCATGGTAAATACTCATAAAAGATAACCCAAAATACCCATTGTTGGTGTACATAATGAAGACCCCAAATACTTTCACAAAATAAAGTAAATCATGGGATGATACTTGTTAAAACATATTTCTCATATAGTCTCATGAAAACACCATCAAATACTTAAACCCGTAAAGATGAACATTTTGAGCAAATATGTGATAATAACAACAAATAAACAATTATGATGTGTATCCAGTTTTAACAAAAGTTTAGTAAACTCACCTTGCTAGATTTAGACTAAATCTAGATTTTACCCACTTAGAGATTTCCTTGAAGAAACTTGTTTTTTCAAACCAAATCTTCCAAAACCTAGATCCACAAGGTTCCAACCATAAATATACATAATCAAACACAAAGAATCATTTCCCAAACCATATACATGAATACCTCAACTAATACCGAAACCCTAACTTCCATAACCGAAGAGAATAGAATATTACCTTAACCCAAACTTGAATCCACCAATCAAAACACCTCTAGTTCACCAACATGATTACAAACCTTCAATCTATGAAAGGGAGAACAAAGGGTGGATGAAACCCTAGAAAACTTTGGTGAAGAAGATGAATAGGGAGAGATGAGAAGCTTACCACCACCAAATACTCTAGTATACTTCAATAGACTTCCAATATATTTCCATAACCTTGAAAAGCTCTCAAAAGCGAAACCGTAGCAACTTGAATCACCCAAATCGGAGCTACGATGAGAAAGATATGAAGAAATGAAGTTTGGGGCTGAAAATCGCGATTTTAACACCCTGAAACACCCGGGCGATTGTGCCAGGCTATAGTGACCATGTCACAATCGCCGGGCACAATCGCTGAGATTGTACCGAGAGTTCTCGGGCTCCGGCGACCTTGACAGGCGATTGTGACACTGTCACAATCGCCGAGCACTATAGCCTAGCGCGTATTGAAACTATTTTGGCCATAACTTCTTCGTTATAGCTCCGTTTTCGCTCCGGAAAGAACCGTTGGTCTCGTAATTGAATCCTTTATCCATCAAGACTATAAAACCAAGGATTCAAGCCCAAAATCAAATATCTTATTTTTTTCTTAATATATCGGTTTCTGTATTAACATGAAATGATACCTTTCGAAAAATCGGGGTGTTACAATCCTCCCAACCTTAAAAGAGATTTCGTCCTCGAAATCTGACACTAACCAAGAACCCAACATAGAACTTGGAAAGATCTATTGATTTCCTATTCAAAAGGAATGCTTTCACTAAGCTTGACCTCATATTCGATCCCAATTATATCCCGTTGACGTTGCCACTGAATTCCACATAACAAGTCGCCATGAACTCAAATTATAAGGTTCAATGCACCTTTCCGACGACGTAAAGGGCATCGAGTCTTTATCAATTCATTTTCCCCATCAATAAATTTTCGGTTGCCTCCCAACCTTAGATTGAACATATTATCCCGAAAGCAACTTACGACCTTATCTAGTCATTTCCACCAAGAATACTCCAAGGCAAACAATTCCCTTCGATACCTCTAAATATGACGCATCAAGGTCTCTTCAATGATTGATTCTTAATTATCAACATCTAATTTCCTTACAAGTCAACCATAACATCATCATTATTCACAATTACCCAACAATATAGTACACCACCGACACATAGCATGCCGTCGTACCAAGTTCCCACAATTTCAAAACCAACCATTCCCAAACAACCTAACACGATTTTAGTCCGTAGGTTTAATGAAGCATAAAGGTCGTTACTTAACTAACTGGGAGAAAGCACATGCCTAACGCCTCAAACTCTGAGGACTCTTTTATTCCTTAATATAGACTTCTAACACGAGGGGGCTTACACCTATAGCCCAATGAGTTCAAGGTTTTTCACACTACTATGCCAATTTGATATTTATAAAACTCTCAAATACATAAGTTTTATAACAATTAAACGTGCGGTGAAAATATACTTTCGTGCATTCGATAGGTTTCAAAATTGATCACCAATGCCACACATATAACCATTTTCAAAACTCATTTGATCATTACTTACACTAATACAACGATAACGAAAGATGCGTAGCAAAATTTTAAAATGGACTACCAGGGTCTTAGTATGCATAAATTTATGCTATGCGTATGAAAATAACTTTCCGTTCCATAACATGTGCAATAAAAGTTTGTACAACTCCCCAAAAGAGGATTTCACCACTTCAACTTTAAAATCTTTTACTTTAACACAAAACATCGGAAGATAAAATTTCCAACAAGGCCTATATACGTCCAATCATTTCCCAAATGTAACAACACAATAGGAAGGTAAATAAATAAATATATATATATATATATATATATATATATATATATTATACGCGTTTCAAATTTGGGCCGCACCGATAAAACGTATATACCCAAAATTGTAATTACAACAACGTGCAACCGAAAATTCATTTCATGCATTGCAGAAAACTCCTATCAATAAAATCAATAACTGAAATATGTTATGGGCAAAAGTTCCATCCGAAATAACATAAATCTTTTATACGATTACTCACACAACCAGTATAATTTATGTAAAGAACGAGAAATAGTTTCATGTACTAAAACAGTGTATGACAAGACTTTCATACAAAACTACAGAAAGGAAATTCACGAAATCGAACCCCAAAATTTTTGCAAATGAACCATGAAATATCGTTAAATAAAACTTCCCATTGTGACTCGCATACATCGGTTTATTCCCCAAAATTTAGTAAAGACATATGCATGCGATTTGAACAATTGTAAGAGTAATTTAGTTTAATTCCAAATTGTATAAATAAATGTTTGCAAAACCCAAGACCACATGCTCAATATCAAACTCTTAAAGTTTTCTCTCTTTTAGTCACAATGCGGCACGAAATAAGATTTCACAACAAAACTTGCATGCGACCGTTTATTTCACAAAGCTAGTAGATTGACATGCGTATGCACCCGGTTAAAACATAAAATAATTTATGTCATTTTCGAGTTCAAAGCCAAATATAAACATGCTCTCATCGTTCTAAAACATTGGCTAAAATACCATGACGGAAATTTCCAATAAGATATGCATACATGACCCAAAGTATAATTAACTAAAATCTCATTGCTAGTTGAGACGAACCATTTTTTCAAAGGAACTCATATTCTTATGTTTTTAAAATGCCTCATAACACAATAATATGTATTTTCTGAAAAAGGTTTATAAGATCAAATACACGAAATGACACTTACGTCAATTGAACTCCAATGATATATGTAAAATCATCGAGGAAACATCTCAACATGATTTATTTACCAAAATACCCAAAGATTCCAAAATGGATGACTCGACATGTTCATAAAACTAAACATTTCAAAATAAACAAAACTTCTCATTGATTGCAACAAAATGTTTTCCAAATGAACTATTTCTCTTCATGTTTCCGAAACGACTCCTAGTTCAATGACATGAATTTTCCAACGGTTTATAAAATCGTGTGCACCAAATGGACAATTAAATAACAAAATACAACGACCAATAACGGGGATACCCGTATCCGTTGAGAGCGGAAGAGCACGAAGTATGCTACTCCTACAACGTTCATCGTATGACACCTAACGACATGAAAGCCCAAGTGTCCCTACGAATCCTTGACAAGTTCCACCCATGAGACGAGATACCTTGATGCCACAAAGGACACCCGAAAGGCCCGGCACGTCCAAGGACTACAACTGAGGAAATTCCTCTACGGCGGAGATCTAGGCGCACACCCACACAGTGTCGCCCAAAACTACCTCATCCTAGTGCCTACTTGTCAAGTTTTGGTCATAAAACATGAGTCTCGGGGTCCAACTTCGTACTACCCAATTGACCATCCAATAAGACTGACTCACGTGCCTATGGATCCAATGCAACACAGCCAAAAAAATACGCGACTACACATGAATGACAAAAGCACTCGAGCGTGTAATGATTATGCATATGCAATGAAATGCATTAAGATGTACGTCATAAATTGGATTCCACATCGAGCCATTAAAACCGGACAAATGTCCACAAGACTCTTTTAAGCCAACACCGAGCTAAAATGCTCAAAATCCATTTGACCAATAATTATCGGTCCCCCAAATAATGAAATGTCTTTAAGCGACGTTTATAAAGACACATGCCTCAAAGACGTGATTAACCCAAAACTCAACACGTATTGGGACCAAAGAGTTTCAAAAGGGTTTATGAATGCAAATACACAAAAATGCATACAACATGTAATAGACTTCATATGTACCAAGATTACCAAAATGCTTAAGTCATGAAATGGACTATATTTGTACAAAATCCAAAATGCTATAATCATGCTATTATTTATCAAGATGTCCAAATTCCAAATATGAGTATTTTATGGAACTAAAATAAGCCAAGTATATCAAATATGAAAACTCATTAAAATACTCACACTTTGACAAATACCAAGTAAAATACATTTTTACTTCAAAATACTCAAAACTTATCAGTAGTTAACCATTTCATGTACAACACTTTAAAATAACCATTTTGGCATGTACACCGTTTTAACAAATCCACTTGAACTCACGCTCCTCGATTTCTATAGTTACACTATCGTCATCCAGATGCTCAACATATTAAGGCAAAGCCACGGACTTCATAGGTTCACCTTACAATTTCTCCTCGAATACATCGATTCAAAAGTCAATGGTTCTAATCCAACCAATCAATCCCACTCGAAACTGTCCACTTAATGCAATCACCATACTTACCGTCACTCCAAGTAACGAATAATAAAACATTAACTTTTTCTAATGGTTACCCATTCAGAAACTTTCTTACCACCCCAACGGTCGACATACCAAGGCCGTTCATACAAGCACGAGAATGAATAAGAAAGAGATTAACAAAATTGAACACGAAGAAAACGTACTACCACGTCTACTAAATATCATAACATTAGTAAACCAAGCACAACAGAACGTACTACTACCTTACCAATTGTCACAGTAACGGCACTTCGAGCACCATCACGTATAAATATCCTCATAATAACATTAGCTAGGTGAAATTATGAGCATATAATACATAAAGATTCTCGTTACCATCGCCACAACGCTTGATAACCATAGTTTTCGTCGACTCTAAGACTAACCCATCTTAGAAATTCTACCCATCTCACAATCATTGTCTAACATACTCAGTCTAAGTCTAGACATCTTACATTCATGCCTAGTTCACTTAAACTAGGGCTCTGATACCAACTTGTAACACCCTAAAAATAGGGATAACAAAAATCCGAAAAAACAACGGACATGAGGTATACTAAAAATTGCCAAAGCAAGAGCGTCCTTAAATGGAGAAAAATACACAACCTGTTTAAATACAGTTGTAATTAAACGGACGATAAATAACAACCAACTAATCTAATTTTCATAACTAGAAAAGAGATTACAAATAAGGGTGTCATTTATAAACCCAAAGGTTCTCCTACCAAAAGTAAGTCCAAATGCAATATCCCTCAATCTCTCACCCAAGCATCTATGCCATCTTAGAACCAGCGCCACTATAACCTGAGATACATATCGACACCAAGCAAGTGTTAGGCCAAAAAGCCTAGTGAGTTGAACAATAATAAGCATGCATGAGCAGTTACAATTCTTATCAGCAGTTAACCAGAGTTCAACAATGTGGAGTCAATAGGGGAGACCCATAGCACCAATCAGTTCCACCCAAAGAGACAATGTACCTTAGTGCCAACTACTAAGAGTGACACCCAAAGGCCCGGCACACCCGAGGACTACAACCATGGCATTACCCCGAATGGCGGAGGTCTAGGCACATACCCACACGGTGGCGCCCAAGACTACATCCTCCTAGTGTCTACCGACTTGGTTCGTCCAACATAATATATATAGGAGGTCTTTAGGTATATATCTACCAATGCATTTCGATACCAACCATGGGTACTATGCTACCATCCTCACATAAGTCCAATGTGAGACTCAAATTCCAACATATTCAATGTTCAATAATTAAATCGCCAAGAAAGCATTCCAAGTAGAATTTATCATCTGCTATACCACATATAATCCATATCATGCCAAAATGCCAACAATGTACATTCATGGAACAAGTCCCAAATATCCGACCAATAGAGCAAATCATGGTAAATACTCATAAAAGATAACCCAAAATACCCATTGTTGGTGTACATAATGAAGACCCCAAATACTTTCACAAAATAAAGTAAATCATGGGATGATACTTGTTAAAACATATTTCTCATATAGTCTCATGAAAACACCATCAAATACTTAAACCCGTAAAGATGAACATTTTGAGCAAATATGTGATAATAACAACAAATAAACAATTATGATGTGTATCCAGTTTTAACAAAAGTTTAGTAAACTCACCTTGCTAGATTTAGACTAAATCTAGATTTTACCCACTTAGAGATTTCCTTGAAGAAACTTGTTTTTTCAAACCAAATCTTCCAAAACCTAGATCCACAAGGTTCCAACCATAAATATACATAATCAAACACAAAGAATCATTTCCCAAACCATATACATGAATACCTCAACTAATACCGAAACCCTAACTTCCATAACCGAAGAGAATAGAATATTACCTTAACCCAAACTTGAATCCACCAATCAAAACACCTCTAGTTCACCAACATGATTACAAACCTTCAATCTATGAAAGGGAGAACAAAGGGTGGATGAAACCCTAGAAAACTTTGGTGAAGAAGATGAATAGGGAGAGATGAGAAGCTTACCACCACCAAATACTCTAGTATACTTCAATAGACTTCCAATATATTTCCATAACCTTGAAAAGCTCTCAAAAGCGAAACCGTAGCAACTTGAATCACCCAAATCGGAGCTACGATGAGAAAGATATGAAGAAATGAAGTTTGGGGCTGAAAATCGCGATTTTAACACCCTGAAACACCCGGGCGATTGTGCCAGGCTATAGTGACCATGTCACAATCGCCGGGCACAATCGCTGAGATTGTACCGAGAGTTCTCGGGCTCCGGCGACCTTGACAGGCGATTGTGACACTGTCACAATCGCCGAGCACTATAGCCTAGCGCGTATTGAAACTATTTTGGCCATAACTTCTTCGTTATAGCTCCGTTTTCGCTCCGGAAAGAACCGTTGGTCTCGTAATTGAATCCTTTATCCATCAAGACTATAAAACCAAGGATTCAAGCCCAAAATCAAATATCTTATTTTTTTCTTAATATATCGGTTTCTGTATTAACATGAAATGATACCTTTCGAAAAATCGGGGTGTTACAATCCTCCCAACCTTAAAAGAGATTTCGTCCTCGAAATCTGACACTAACCAAGAACCCAACATAGAACTTGGAAAGATCTATTGATTTCCTATTCAAAAGGAATGCTTTCACTAAGCTTGACCTCATATTCGATCCCAATTATATCCCGTTGACGTTGCCACTGAATTCCACATAACAAGTCGCCATGAACTCAAATTATAAGGTTCAATGCACCTTTCCGACGACGTAAAGGGCATCGAGTCTTTATCAATTCATTTTCCCCATCAATAAATTTTCGGTTGCCTCCCAACCTTAGATTGAACATATTATCCCGAAAGCAACTTACGACCTTATCTAGTCATTTCCACCAAGAATACTCCAAGGCAAACAATTCCCTTCGATACCTCTAAATATGACGCATCAAGGTCTCTTCAATGATTGATTCTTAATTATCAACATCTAATTTCCTTACAAGTCAACCATAACATCATCATTATTCACAATTACCCAACAATATAGTACACCACCGACACATAGCATGCCGTCGTACCAAGTTCCCACAATTTCAAAACCAACCATTCCCAAACAACCTAACACGATTTTAGTCCGTAGGTTTAATGAAGCATAAAGGTCGTTACTTAACTAACTGGGAGAAAGCACATGCCTAACGCCTCAAACTCTGAGGACTCTTTTATTCCTTAATATAGACTTCTAACACGAGGGGGCTTACACCTATAGCCCAATGAGTTCAAGGTTTTTCACACTACTATGCCAATTTGATATTTATAAAACTCTCAAATACATAAGTTTTATAACAATTAAACGTGCGGTGAAAATATACTTTCGTGCATTCGATAGGTTTCAAAATTGATCACCAATGCCACACATATAACCATTTTCAAAACTCATTTGATCATTACTTACACTAATACAACGATAACGAAAGATGCGTAGCAAAATTTTAAAATGGACTACCAGGGTCTTAGTATGCATAAATTTATGCTATGCGTATGAAAATAACTTTCCGTTCCATAACATGTGCAATAAAAGTTTGTACAACTCCCCAAAAGAGGATTTCACCACTTCAACTTTAAAATCTTTTACTTTAACACAAAACATCGGAAGATAAAATTTCCAACAAGGCCTATATACGTCCAATCATTTCCCAAATGTAACAACACAATAGGAAGGTAAATAAATAAATATATATATATATATATATATATATATATATTATACGCGTTTCAAATTTGGGCCGCACCGATAAAACGTATATACCCAAAATTGTAATTACAACAACGTGCAACCGAAAATTCATTTCATGCATTGCAGAAAACTCCTATCAATAAAATCAATAACTGAAATATGTTATGGGCAAAAGTTCCATCCGAAATAACATAAATCTTTTATACGATTACTCACACAACCAGTATAATTTATGTAAAGAACGAGAAATAGTTTCATGTACTAAAACAGTGTATGACAAGACTTTCATACAAAACTACAGAAAGGAAATTCACGAAATCGAACCCCAAAATTTTTGCAAATGAACCATGAAATATCGTTAAATAAAACTTCCCATTGTGACTCGCATACATCGGTTTATTCCCCAAAATTTAGTAAAGACATATGCATGCGATTTGAACAATTGTAAGAGTAATTTAGTTTAATTCCAAATTGTATAAATAAATGTTTGCAAAACCCAAGACCACATGCTCAATATCAAACTCTTAAAGTTTTCTCTCTTTTAGTCACAATGCGGCACGAAATAAGATTTCACAACAAAACTTGCATGCGACCGTTTATTTCACAAAGCTAGTAGATTGACATGCGTATGCACCCGGTTAAAACATAAAATAATTTATGTCATTTTCGAGTTCAAAGCCAAATATAAACATGCTCTCATCGTTCTAAAACATTGGCTAAAATACCATGACGGAAATTTCCAATAAGATATGCATACATGACCCAAAGTATAATTAACTAAAATCTCATTGCTAGTTGAGACGAACCATTTTTTCAAAGGAACTCATATTCTTATGTTTTTAAAATGCCTCATAACACAATAATATGTATTTTCTGAAAAAGGTTTATAAGATCAAATACACGAAATGACACTTACGTCAATTGAACTCCAATGATATATGTAAAATCATCGAGGAAACATCTCAACATGATTTATTTACCAAAATACCCAAAGATTCCAAAATGGATGACTCGACATGTTCATAAAACTAAACATTTCAAAATAAACAAAACTTCTCATTGATTGCAACAAAATGTTTTCCAAATGAACTATTTCTCTTCATGTTTCCGAAACGACTCCTAGTTCAATGACATGAATTTTCCAACGGTTTATAAAATCGTGTGCACCAAATGGACAATTAAATAACAAAATACAACGACCAATAACGGGGATACCCGTATCCGTTGAGAGCGGAAGAGCACGAAGTATGCTACTCCTACAACGTTCATCGTATGACACCTAACGACATGAAAGCCCAAGTGTCCCTACGAATCCTTGACAAGTTCCACCCATGAGACGAGATACCTTGATGCCACAAAGGACACCCGAAAGGCCCGGCACGTCCAAGGACTACAACTGAGGAAATTCCTCTACGGCGGAGATCTAGGCGCACACCCACACAGTGTCGCCCAAAACTACCTCATCCTAGTGCCTACTTGTCAAGTTTTGGTCATAAAACATGAGTCTCGGGGTCCAACTTCGTACTACCCAATTGACCATCCAATAAGACTGACTCACGTGCCTATGGATCCAATGCAACACAGCCAAAAAAATACGCGACTACACATGAATGACAAAAGCACTCGAGCGTGTAATGATTATGCATATGCAATGAAATGCATTAAGATGTACGTCATAAATTGGATTCCACATCGAGCCATTAAAACCGGACAAATGTCCACAAGACTCTTTTAAGCCAACACCGAGCTAAAATGCTCAAAATCCATTTGACCAATAATTATCGGTCCCCCAAATAATGAAATGTCTTTAAGCGACGTTTATAAAGACACATGCCTCAAAGACGTGATTAACCCAAAACTCAACACGTATTGGGACCAAAGAGTTTCAAAAGGGTTTATGAATGCAAATACACAAAAATGCATACAACATGTAATAGACTTCATATGTACCAAGATTACCAAAATGCTTAAGTCATGAAATGGACTATATTTGTACAAAATCCAAAATGCTATAATCATGCTATTATTTATCAAGATGTCCAAATTCCAAATATGAGTATTTTATGGAACTAAAATAAGCCAAGTATATCAAATATGAAAACTCATTAAAATACTCACACTTTGACAAATACCAAGTAAAATACATTTTTACTTCAAAATACTCAAAACTTATCAGTAGTTAACCATTTCATGTACAACACTTTAAAATAACCATTTTGGCATGTACACCGTTTTAACAAATCCACTTGAACTCACGCTCCTCGATTTCTATAGTTACACTATCGTCATCCAGATGCTCAACATATTAAGGCAAAGCCACGGACTTCATAGGTTCACCTTACAATTTCTCCTCGAATACATCGATTCAAAAGTCAATGGTTCTAATCCAACCAATCAATCCCACTCGAAACTGTCCACTTAATGCAATCACCATACTTACCGTCACTCCAAGTAACGAATAATAAAACATTAACTTTTTCTAATGGTTACCCATTCAGAAACTTTCTTACCACCCCAACGGTCGACATACCAAGGCCGTTCATACAAGCACGAGAATGAATAAGAAAGAGATTAACAAAATTGAACACGAAGAAAACGTACTACCACGTCTACTAAATATCATAACATTAGTAAACCAAGCACAACAGAACGTACTACTACCTTACCAATTGTCACAGTAACGGCACTTCGAGCACCATCACGTATAAATATCCTCATAATAACATTAGCTAGGTGAAATTATGAGCATATAATACATAAAGGTTCTCGTTACCATCGCCACAACGCTTGATAACCATAGTTTTCGTCGACTCTAAGACTAACCCATCTTAGAAATTCTACCCATCTCACAATCATTGTCTAACATACTCAGTCTAAGTCTAGACATCTTACATTCATGCCTAGTTCACTTAAACTAGGGCTCTGATACCAACTTGTAACACCCTAAAAATAGGGATAACAAAAATCCGAAAAAACAACGGACATGAGGTATACTAAAAATTGCCAAAGCAAGAGCGTCCTTAAATGGAGAAAAATACACAACCTGTTTAAATACAGTTGTAATTAAACGGACGATAAATAACAACCAACTAATCTAATTTTCATAACTAGAAAAGAGATTACAAATAAGGGTGTCATTTATAAACCCAAAGGTTCTCCTACCAAAAGTAAGTCCAAATGCAATATCCCTCAATCTCTCACCCAAGCATCTATGCCATCTTAGAACCAGCGCCACTATAACCTGAGATACATATCGACACCAAGCAAGTGTTAGGCCAAAAAGCCTAGTGAGTTGAACAATAATAAGCATGCATGAGCAGTTACAATTCTTATCAGCAGTTAACCAGAGTTCAACAATGTGGAGTCAATAGGGGAGACCCATAGCACCAATCAGTTCCACCCAAAGAGACAATGTACCTTAGTGCCAACTACTAAGAGTGACACCCAAAGGCCCGGCACACCCGAGGACTACAACCATGGCATTACCCCGAATGGCGGAGGTCTAGGCACATACCCACACGGTGGCGCCCAAGACTACATCCTCCTAGTGTCTACCGACTTGGTTCGTCCAACATAATATATATAGGAGGTCTTTAGGTATATATCTACCAATGCATTTCGATACCAACCATGGGTACTATGCTACCATCCTCACATAAGTCCAATGTGAGACTCAAATTCCAACATATTCAATGTTCAATAATTAAATCGCCAAGAAAGCATTCCAAGTAGAATTTATCATCTGCTATACCACATATAATCCATATCATGCCAAAATGCCAACAATGTACATTCATGGAACAAGTCCCAAATATCCGACCAATAGAGCAAATCATGGTAAATACTCATAAAAGATAACCCAAAATACCCATTGTTGGTGTACATAATGAAGACCCCAAATACTTTCACAAAATAAAGTAAATCATGGGATGATACTTGTTAAAACATATTTCTCATATAGTCTCATGAAAACACCATCAAATACTTAAACCCGTAAAGATGAACATTTTGAGCAAATATGTGATAATAACAACAAATAAACAATTATGATGTGTATCCAGTTTTAACAAAAGTTTAGTAAACTCACCTTGCTAGATTTAGACTAAATCTAGATTTTACCCACTTAGAGATTTCCTTGAAGAAACTTGTTTTTTCAAACCAAATCTTCCAAAACCTAGATCCACAAGGTTCCAACCATAAATATACATAATCAAACACAAAGAATCATTTCCCAAACCATATACATGAATACCTCAACTAATACCGAAACCCTAACTTCCATAACCGAAGAGAATAGAATATTACCTTAACCCAAACTTGAATCCACCAATCAAAACACCTCTAGTTCACCAACATGATTACAAACCTTCAATCTATGAAAGGGAGAACAAAGGGTGGATGAAACCCTAGAAAACTTTGGTGAAGAAGATGAATAGGGAGAGATGAGAAGCTTACCACCACCAAATACTCTAGTATACTTCAATAGACTTCCAATATATTTCCATAACCTTGAAAAGCTCTCAAAAGCGAAACCGTAGCAACTTGAATCACCCAAATCGGAGCTACGATGAGAAAGATATGAAGAAATGAAGTTTGGGGCTGAAAATCGCGATTTTAACACCCTGAAACACCCGGGCGATTGTGCCAGGCTATAGTGACCATGTCACAATCGCCGGGCACAATCTCTGAGATTGTACCGAGAGTTCTCGGGCTCCGGCGACCTTGACAGGCGATTGTGACACTGTCACAATCGCCGGGCACTATAGCCTAGCGCGTATTGAAACTGTTTTGGCCATAACTTCTTCGTTATAGCTCCGTTTTCGCTCCGGAAAGAACCGTTGGTCTCGTAATTGAATCCTTTATCCACCAAGACTATAAAACCAAGGATTCAAACCCAAAATCAAATATCTTATTTTTTTCTTAATATATCGGTTTCTGTATTAACATGAAATGATACCTTTCGAAAAATCGGGGTGTTACACCAAATTTCAGTCATTGATCTTTATAATCAATGGTTAAGATTCATTTGAATTATATATGGTAGTAAATTAATTAATTTATTAATAATAAATAAAAATAATAGATGAAAAAGGTAAATATGTCTTTTGATTTTGTGTCTCAAATGTGGCAAGAAAAGTTTATTTTATTTAGATTACTTGAAACCAAAATAAAATTTCCACGAAATCTAAATTTTGTTATTTTTTTACTATGAAAACGAGGAGCATTTGTCTTTTCATCAAAAAAATATTTTTCTTTTAAAATGTAAGAAAATATTATTTTTAATTTCATTTTATTATAAAATTTCCACGCAATCTAATATTGTGATGAAACAGAATGAATTTGTGGATTACAGATTTCATTGGATTACGGATTTCATCAGGTTCATCGTATTAGCATTATTGTTTCATAATGAAAATAGATTCATCAGGTTCATCGTGTTAGCATATTTGTTTCATAATGAAACATGATGAATTTGTGTCATTTTTGTTAACTTCTCATTTTTGTTTCATTAGCTGTTCAGTTGCATATCCGTATATGAAAATAGATTCATCAGGTTCATCGTGTTAGCATTATTGTTTCATAATGAAAATAGATTCATCAGGTTCATCGTGTTAGCATTATTGTTTCATTATTACCATATATAAGCTAAATTAAAATTAGAGTAAATTACAATTTTAGTCCCTGTGGTTTTATATAATTTTGGATTGGGTCCCTCTAGCAAAATAGTTACAAGCATGGTCACTGTGGTTTTAGTTTTGTTATGGATTGAGTCCCTACTTCTAATTCTATTAAGTTAGTTATGTTAAATCAAAGGATCATTTGGTCATTTAACATTATCATTTAATTATTTTAAAAATAAAAAACAAATTATATATACAACCACACAAACATGCAGACAGGCAAAGTCTATCATCTTCTCCATGATCTAGCCCTTCTTCCCTACCAATTCACCGTCCCCCTCTCGATGCGAACAACACCACCGAGAACCGCAAAACCCGACAACAAAACATGAACAAAATGGTGACTTTATCAAGTTTCGTGGACAGAATGAAACCAGATCAAGGACGAGAATGAAAGAAAGCCAGTTCTGAAACCACGACATTAGCTCTTGATAATGTTAAAATCTAGTCCCCTCCAAAAAAAAATGTTAAAATGTTAAAATCGAAATTGCGAATGAATTCTTAAAATCCAGAATGAAACAAATTGTGCTTTAAATGTTAAAATCTAAATTGCGAATGAATTGTGTTCATTAGCTCATCATAATGATTGCAATAAGAAGATAATTGTTGAAGAAGGTGGAATTTCGCCATTGTCGAAGCTTCTGAAAGAAGCTTCATCGCCGGAATCGCAAATCGCCGCTGCGATTGCGCTGTTTAATTTAGGTAATAATCAAGAACGAGCGAGATTGATCTCCGATGAACTCGGTGTTTCGATCATCGTTCAGGCATTTGGGAGGAAATCCCCAATTAGGGTTCGGATCGCGATCGCGAAATTGATCGGTCGGATGTCGGAATTCGATCCGGTTTCGCAGGAGGGGTTCGGTAGAGAGAATGTGATCCGACCGCTTGTGACGATGTTATCGTTCGAAACGTTTGTCGATGACGATAAACTCGAAAGCGTTCGTTCGGTTCTCGATAAGGGGAAACCACGAGATTACGAAGCGGGTTCGTCTTCGTGATCGTTGGAGCGGAAAGAACGGGAGAGTGAATCTCCATAATTGAAGCTCGAGTTGAAGACAGGTTGTGCGAAAGCGTTGTGGATGCTTACGAGAGGTAATCTTGCAAATTGTAGGATACTAACGGATTCTAAGACTGATTCAAGAATCTGAAAACTCTGTAATCAAGATTCCGGCCATCAAAGCAATCGATTTGTTGGCTCGAACGTTTCCCGCCAGGGAGACTCGAGTCATCGGTCCGCTAGTTAAGCAACACAATCACCAGAACCCGGACGTCGGGACGGAATCCGCGATCGCGTTAGGGAAATTTTTGTCCCCGGATAACTTTCTTTGTACCCAACACTCGAAAACCGTGATCGAGTTCGACCGCATGGTGCCGTTGATGAGATTGTTGAGAGAGAGCGAGAGAACACAGTATCACGCGTTGGTGGTTCTGTGTTATCTCGCATTGCACGCCGGAAACAGCGAAGCCCTTGTGCATGCTTGGGTTTTGACAACTCTAGAAGGTGCAGATAGAGACATTGTTGGGCAGCATTCTGAGCTAAAAGAGTTGGTGGTTAAGGCCATATATCATCTCAATTTGATTCCAGATTAAGGCCATAAACCACGACAGATTTGGAATCTTATTAATACTTTGTTGAGGTTTGTAGAAGGGTAAAATTGATCGTGAAACAACCGTTTTTTACGCGTGAATCCTTTTTGATTTCGCCGACGGTTTGAGAGTTCCAGCCGATGGACTGAAAGTGATGGACCAAGGGTTTTTAGTTTTAGCAAATAATTGTTTTTAATTTGTTTTTTAAAGTTATTAATGAAAAGACTAAATGATCCTTCAGTTAACAAGATCTTTTTAATAGAGTTAGTTGAAGGGACCCAATTCGCAACAAGAATAAAACCACAATGACTATATTTGTAATTATTATGTTTGAGGGGCCCAATCCAAAATTGTATAAAACCACGGGGACGAAATTTGTAATTTACTCTTAAAATTAAATAATTTTCTTAAATTAAATATCTCATTTTTAAATTAATCAATGATAATTATTACCATATATAAGTTAAATTAAATAATTATTAATATAATAATTATAACAGTTACCATATATATATTATGAAATAATGTAAAAGACAAAAATAACATTTTTAATTAAAAATAAATTTACTGATTGGTTGATTTCGGTTTCCAAAGTTTCCAATGTAATACTTTTCCAATTGATCGCTACTATAGGGATTGTTTAATTTGCAACCCACATCTTAACCGTCAGATTCATGATCGACGGTTATAAATAGATATGGAGCCCAATATTTTTAATTAAAAAAAAAGAAAAAGAAAAATAAAATAACCGTCGATCATGAATCCGACGGTTAAGATGTGGGTTGCAAATGTTGCAACCTTTTTAAGGGTTGCAAAATATTCTTCCACTATATATATATATATATATATATATATATATATATATATATATATATATATATATATATATAGGGGTTGTTTAATTTGCAACTCTTAAAAAGGTTGCAAACCTTGCAACCCACATCTTAACCGTCAGATTCATGATCGACGGTTACAATAGATATGTGACCCAATATTTTTAATTAAAAAAAATAAAAATAAAAATAAAATAACCGTCGATCATGAATCCAACGGTTAAGATGTGGGTTGCAAATATATATATATATATATATATATATATATATATATATATATATATATATTTCCTTTTAATCTATATTTTTGCATTTTATCATCTTCAGATTTATAATATATTGTAATCATGCGTTAAATGTGATTGGTTGTTATTTGTGCGATGGATGTAAATTTTTGGCTTTATTTGACGAACTAGCTGATAAGACAACTAATGACTAACAAAACTAATCATGTTTGATAAAAGTGGATGACGAGCTAGTTGAAAATTGCAAATTAACAAAAAATGTCATGTTAAAAATTAGTTAAGTTTAAAACTTTATAAAGTATTTAAAAACAAATCATTAATAATATGATATATTAATTAATATAAAGTTGATGGTAAAAAATTAAATAATATAATATGTTAATTAATAGAATTTTATTTATAATTATTATATATATAATATTATAAATTTTAGATTTGTATAAATATTTATAATAAATTTATTGAAGTTTTTTAAAATAATAATTAAATTAAAAGGTCTACTATTTATGAAACAAAATAAAATAAAATACTTGCTTTTATATAATTGTTAAATTAGAAAATTATTTATATTTTAGATAATTTAAATTTCTTTTTTAAATTGAGATAAATCTATGGGTTTCAAAAACTTGATCCATTCATATGAAAAAGATAAACGAGTTTTCAAAACCATAAGTTTCCATTGATTTGTATATCTATACTATATTATAAAGATGACATAAAAAACTCTTAAAAACAATTCTTAAAGCTTAATGTACCGCTATTTAATGCAAATTACTTAAAAAACAGTCATAAAAGTTGTATGTACTACATTTAATGCTATTCATTAATTTTCAATCATTATCTCTAACCATTTTAACTCCCCTAAAATCATTTTTCACTTTAACTCCCCTAAAATAACTCTCAGCATATTTTAGATATAAAAAATCTAAAATATAATTAAAAAATCTTACATAATATTTTATAAAAAAATTATATTATTAAACCAAAATAAATTACATTATATTATTAAGTCTAAATTAAACAAATTTATATAAAAAATCATTATCACTCTCTCACAACCATCCAAAATCCTAATGTAAATTGACAAAAAACAGAAAGTAAAATGAAACATTAAAATCGTGATGTATCTAGCTGCATTGCGCGAATACACTTCTAATAATATATTAATATTTATATTTTTGTTTTAAATAAATAAGTTTTGAAGAGGTAAAATCTTTTTTAAGTATAATATAGTATAGATACGTAGGGTTGGGTTCCGGTGAGAACCGTGATAAAGTGGTTATCGACCGTTCGATAAGAAATGGACGCACATATGATAAGATGTACCGAGATGCACCAGATCATATCCTTTCTAAGTCACAATTCATGGGAGAGCTTGAGATTAAAAGAGATCAACGGTTCAGATTCACTGCTCATGCTTCTCACTATTAACTTAAATTCTCACACGATTTTTCGTCTAGATACGTATAGGAGGTTCAAAAACATGATATATATATATATATATATATATATATATATATATATATATATATATATATATATATATATATATATATATATAGGCGAAAGATCGTGTGAGAAGTTAAGTTAACGATGAGAAACGTGAGAAGTGAATCTGAACCGTTGATCTTTTTTAATCTCAAGCCCTCGGCTTAGAAGGTAATTGATCTGGTGCATCTCATCTTAATGTGCGTTCATTTCTCATCTAACGGTCGATAACCACTTCTCATCGGAACTCAACCTTATATATCTATATAGGGTCACCTTCTTTTAATAAAATTATTTATTTATATTTGTAAAGATTTATTGAAACATTAATATTAATAATAATTTACAATTGAATATAAATAATTATAAAAATATATTGTATTTTTTGATAATCATATTATTATTATTAAATAATCAAAATACATATTCATTCTAACTTATAATGTGCACACTTTTTGACATATGTCTGGCTACATTTTTATTAAAATACAAAGAGAATCAAAGTAAATAATTTTCAACTTTTTTGTTTTAATATGCATTTCTTAGTTTTTTATACTTAACATCACACTAAATAAACTTGATATCCATGTTATTGAAGTAATGTCTATCTATCTATATATATATAAAAGGAAAACCTACAAATGATGATGTGGCACAATGTTAGAGTAGTATTCACCTAAAGGAATTTTCTCATTGTTTTGAATTTTTTTTAAATACAAATAAATTAAAGACCTTTCTACCCTTAAATGAAAATTGTATACTTCATTATAAGAAGGTTCATTTGGTAATTTTACTTCCTATTTAATTAACTTTAACCTTCAAACTATCCAACTTCCTATATGCATTCATTTAGGATTCTTAGATAGAAATTATGTAGTTTTTTTTGAATATTTAAAATATTAAATACATTAAAGACTTCAATGCCCCTCTATGAAAAATACATTTTATATTTCAAGGAGGCTACTTTGGTAATTTTGGCACCACTTTGATTAGCTTTTAGTATCAAACCATCCATCTTATATTAATCAAATTTTTATTGCAATCTATATATATATATAAAGAAAACCTACAAATGATGATGTGACACAATGTTAGAGTAGTATTCATCTAAAGGAATTTTCTCATTGTTTTGAATTTTTTTTAAATACAAATAAATTAAAGACTTTTGTACCCGTAAATAAAAATTATGTACTTCATTATAAGAAGGATCATTTGGTAATTTTACTTCCTATTTAATTAACTTTAACCTTCAAACTATCCAACTTCCTATATGCATTCATTTAGGATTCTTAGATAGAAATTATGTAGTTTTTTTGAATATTTAAAATATTAAATACATTAAAGACTTCAATGCCCCTCTATGAAAAATGCATTTTATATTTCAAGGAGGCTACTTTGGTAATTTTGGCACCACTTTGATTAGCTTTTAGTATCAAACCATCCATCTTCTTATATTAATCAAATTTTTATTGCAATTTATGTTAATTAATAATTTATTTTCACTTTTTTATGTTGTTAACCATTCATTTTCCTACATTTATTTTAATTAACCATCCATTTCCTCTTATTTAAACACACATGTTTTTTTTTCACTTCTTTGTCATACAACAATCTACCTTCCATTATTTCTTTCTAACACATTTTCTCTTACTAAAAGATCGATCTAGCCTGTAGACTTTTGTTTGCCATTGTGTTGATTTCATATGATGTTTATTTTGTGTTTTTTTTGTAGTAAGTGACACAAGTAGAAACAAGTTCTAAAGATCGTCAAATATCCGAAAGAGCATCAAAGTCTCATCACCATGTTACACATATACGTTACTAAATGTAAGTCTTTCATTCAACTACTTCTTCAATTTCAATCTATTCTTACTTTTGTCTATTTTAGAATTTCATGAGGTATTATTATCTTTATTCTTATTTCTATATTTTTTTCTTTCGAACATAACATGCAATACTAAAATTGTATATTGTTTATTCAAGTATAACATTGTTACTCGCAAACGGGTTGCAAATCTATATTTTTATATTCACTTATTGTTTGATGTATATACTAATAGATTTTTAGTGTTACATTTGAGAAATTAAAGTTTTATGTGAATGTAAATCTACTAATACTATCCAAAGTATTAAACTTGTATATTGATGTATATCCAAAGTTTTATGTAAATTTACGAATTTATTTTTTGCTTCATATAATTTAAGAGTTCCAACAATGATACTTTGCTACAATTTAATGAGATTTATACCATTGTCAACAATGTTATCGAAGATTATCAATTTAGAAAATGAAACTGGTACATCTCCTCCACACAAGAAAAGTAAAAAACTGAAGGTGTTTGACAATGCTATTTAATCGTGTTAAGTGACATTTGCCTCGATCCAAACTTTGACCTAGATTGCAAAAAAAAAAATCAAAAAAATACTATTTAAAAAGAAAAAATATTGGAAGAAAATAACTCTACGACTAAATGAAAAAGGAGTTGGACCCTTGATATTTTTTTTTGAATTAGATTTTAAATACTTCTATATCTTTTTTATATAAGAAGATAATATTTATGATAAATATAAACACTTTTTATATTACATTTAATCATGTATTATTGTATTTTTTTTAAAGACGCTTATAATTTTTAAAAATATTATAATAGTTGGTTTTTAAATATGAAGGTTATTTAAACTACATATTTGAATAATAATAATAATAATAGCATAAATATTTGATAATATAGTTTTATTAAGTAATAACTGATATATTTTGTTTATTTATTGTTTCTATTTATTATAAGTTTATATATTTATAATTTTATTTTTAGTTATTGTGGTGTTAGAGTTTTGTTTATTCTAAATCTTTCACTATGTTGGAGCATTTTGACTTATTTTTTATTTTTATGTTATTTTTTGTATCAATTTATTTTAAATGACGTCAATAAATGTTATATAAAAATATTTAAACTATATTTGTTATTAATAATTTTCATCACACATCCAACATATTTCATAACTCTATTAATTGAATAGGCTCAAAACCAATATTTATTTAAAATAAAGTATTGTACATGGACTTGCACCTATTATGTATTTAGAAATGGTTAATAACATAAATTGAAATAGATATGTCAAATTACTAAAAAGTCCCTCACTTTTACTGAAAATTTAAGTTACATATGAACATAGAGAAGTCTTTTAACATATTCAACATTTTAAAAAGTCAAAAATTTCAGAAAAATGATAAGAAATTATACGTATTAAAATATGCTACATTATCTCTTCAAGACCTCTCTTATGTACAAAATTATATAGACTTGGGATAATGGGAGATCATGATGTTTTCGTGAGACCGTTAAAACCACAAAATAACACTGAAATTTCATAGTAAAACATTGAGAAGTTAGAAAAAAACTTCGAACCTTCATAGGAAAAACATGTGAAGTTTTACCTTCACAGAGTACCAAACACTATATATATCGTCAATGAAAATGATTTTTACATTTTTGTTAACATTTATTTTGATCATCGTGCAACGCGCGATATCAAACACTAGTTTCTATAAACCCGACAAATTTTGAAAATTAATTATTACATCATATATAATGCCAAGTGCCTCCCTCATTTCGGTGCTCTCGTAACCCGCCAACATTCGACTAACGTGTATGTATTATATATATTTTTTATGTTGAAACATTATAGTTAGACGCGTAGATGAATATATGATTTGTCATCACAAGACGAACTGTCAATTCGGCACGACACCGATACAGATTTACTTTATGTCATCTTTTATGATTTTTAAGTTGAAGTTTACAAAATGATGCGAACAAAATGATCACTCTTGCAATGGATGGAGTGGCGTTCTTCGTGTTACAATTTACATAATATATAAATGTAATTATATTACAAATATTATATATATATATATATATATATTTTTATATTATATAAATTACTATAACACCCATGTTTCCCCACACACATATATGAGTATCAAGTTTTAAAAAATAAAATATTATTCTTTATATAATTTATTTAATTAAAAAGTTATGTAAATTTAAGGTAAAATATTGTAAATTGAAATAAATATGTAGCTAAATATGAGATAAATGGGAATTCCTGTTAATATTGAAGGTAATTTTAATCATTTTATTATTAATTTATTTCAATTTATATTTATGGTAATTTTGGTAATATTATCATTGGAAAAAGTCTAAAAAACCGAATGAACTATCTAGTTTTGAATTGTTAAGTCCTTAAACTATTTTTTTGAAAGAGAAAACCCTCAAACTTTTTTAAACCGGTTAATTACATCCTTGCAACCTGTAAATCAGGTTAATATGATCAAAATTTTGAGAAAAATTAAAAAAAAAATTAAAACAAACTATTTGATTGTGAATAATTAAGCCCCTTAATTTTTTAACAAATAAATCTCCAAAGTTTTTCATAATTTTTTTTACCAAATAAATTCTTGAACTTTTTTAGAACAAATAAATCTTAAACTTTTTTGAAGAAACAAAATCATGAACTTAATTTTGAACAAATAAACCTAAAACTCTTTTTAATCAAAATCATGAACAATAAAATATATACAATTTTCTCACCGACAACAAAGTAAAATGAACCAATTAAACGAAAGAAAATTATATCATTTCCATTACTAATTCCGGAACATTCAGAGATTATGCTTAAAGCATAAATATACACATACAAAAATTATACTTTACCCTTCACAAAATATACCAAAAAATGCTCATCCTTATCATAAAATATACCAAAACACACTCATCATTTTCACAATATATACAAAAAAAAAAAAACTTTTATCCCTTCAAAAAATGTACAAAAAAAAAAAAAACCAATCCCTTCACAGGTATACCAAAAAAATGCCTAAAAGATATGTTCATCCGCTAACAAGAGATGTTCATCAACCGTTTGATTTTCATCTACACCATCAACCTCACCTTCATCACCAATATCCGGATCTTCTTGAGCTTCATGACCAAATTGGTCCTCCAAACTTGAAATTGAATGTGAAAAGATATCATTTGGCCATGATGGCCGTGGCACACCGGATGATGTCTATAATAGATATGAAGGGTAAGTATCGGATATTGCACCCCTCTTTGTATAACCTGCTCTCCAACATTATTATCCCCTTCGTACACATTGAACTCAATATCAGAATCAACCTCATCACCAACTTGATTACAAAGTTTTATATAAAAATGGATCATCACTCGTTTTCTTTAAATTGATTATATCATCCTCATTTTCAAGATCTAAGGATAAAGAATATGACATATATTCACTTGAATCATCACTTACCTCATACGAAGAGTCATCACTACAAACTTCACTACAATTGGATGCCATCCTATAAACAAAAATAACAATGAGATCATCATTAATTCTCGAATGAAAACAAAACCTAATTAAGAATAATCATATTGTAAACTACAAGTGGAAGCACAAGGAAAGCAATTATAAAGTACCATGTACGAAGCTGGTTTGTTCAATATTTGTGCAATTGAAGCAAATGAAAAGAAATTATAAATTTGTCATGTTAGATATGTCTACAAGTTGAACCAAGTGGAATCGAATATGAACTTGTTACAATACAACAAACCAATAGTAACTAATTTGAATAAACAAATCGAAAATTGAATAGATAAGCAAGTTTGTGTCAAATCTGAAATAAGAATCGAAAATAAGAATATAATCGAACAAGAGGATCAAAATTGAACAAGAGAAGTTAGAAATAAGGATAGAAACGACCTGCAAATAAAAAAAAAAAACCTGACTAAATTACAGTAACCGAACCTGATGCAAGAACAGGTCGCGATGGCGAGGTGAGAGGTGGCGATGGTGGCAGGTGATGTTGGGCTGGCGGAGGGCTGGCGACACCGATGGCTAATGGTGGAGGGTTGGTGGCGAAGAACAGGTCGCGACGACGAGGATGAGGGTGAGAGGTGGCGATGGTGGCATGTGGTGTTGGGCTGATGACGCCGGTGGCTAGCGGAGGGCTGGCGACGCTGGTGGCTAGTGGCGGAGGGTTGTGGTGACGGGGATGGAAGGGTCGCTCGTATGATTAGGGTTTTAGAATTAGCAACTATTTTTTTTCTTTTCTTTTTTAATTTTAGAATTACCTATTAATCAGGTAACAAGTAAACATTACTGATAAAAAAGATGTAATTAAGAAGTTTTAAAAAGTGTAAGGATTTTTTCAATCAAAAAAATAGTTTAAGGACTTAACTATTTAAAAGTAGATAGTTCATTGAGTTTTTTTTAGACTTTTCCCTATTATCATTATATATAATTTAAGTAATAGAGTATGAAAATCAATAAAGATTTATTTTGATCATTTGTTATTATTTTATTCCAATTTTAAAGCTACATTTTGTCAATCAAACATGGATATTCAAGTTCTTCTTCCGTTACATTTTTTTTATGTCAATCAAACTCATGATCAAACTTCATTCCAATTTAGTCAAATTCCAATTTATATGATAACAATCATGTCTCTATCTCATCGAGGCTTATATATTTGTGAGTCATAATTAATAGTAGAACTGAAAATTTATTAATTTAGTGCTATCTATTCTAAAAAATAGATACTTATTTATCTATTAGTTTAAGACAGAGAGAGAGAGTATTAACTAATATCTATACTATATTATAAAGCATACATAAAATATTCTTAAAAACAATTCTTAAAGCTTAATGTATGGCTATTTAATGCTAATTATTTAAAAAACAACTATTAAAGCTGTATGTACTACATTTAATGTTATTTATTAATTTTCAATCATTATCTCTAACCATTTTAACTCCCTTAAAATAATTTCTCACTTTAACTATCCTAAAATAACTCTCATCATAATTAAATATAGAATAAAAATCAAATTTTAAATATAAAAAAATATAAAATATAATTAAAAAAATCTAACAGAATATTTAATAAAAAAATTGTATTATTAATCCAAAATAAATTACATTATATTATTAAGTATAAATCAAACAAATTTATATAAAAAAGTCATTATCGCTCTCTCACAACCATCCAAAATCGTAATGTAAATTGACAAAAAAAAAACAGAAAATAAAATGAAACATTAAAATCGTGATGTATTTAGCGACATTGCGCGAGTACATTTCTAGTGTATTTTTAAAGATTAAAATCATGAGATTTCAAAAAAAAAATTACCAAAAACAATCTAAGATTCAACCACAAGGTTGTAGTGTGATGGTAAGAGTCTGAGGACTTTATAGCGGTTGTCCGGGTTCGAGCCCCACTAACAGCATTGTGGACACTGAGGATAAACTCAAGGTTGCACGTTTAGTAGCTGGGCCAAATGCTCTAATTGTCAATGGATTAGTCTGGGCCAAAGGCCCAAAATACCCTTATAAAAAAAACAATCTAAGATTTTGAATCAGCCTCAAAAATATGATTTTGCAGAAAATAAATAAATATAATTTTTACAAGAACTCCATTTTAGCATAAAATCATTTTTTTTTTCCCACCAAACTAGCCATTTTTAAGTTTTAACAAAAAATAAAATAAAATAAGAAAAAACATTTCTTTTTTACTATCACCAATTAACCAAGAATTTCGTAAATTCACGAAATCATCTTTTTGATTTTTTTTAAGGTCATAAATACAATCTTAGCAGAAAAACACCTTTTTACACACACACACACACGTATATATGTTAGTTGACTTGCAAATTAACCACGCAAACTCATGAAATAAAATCGAAAGCGATAAAGAAACATGATTCATGACTAAACTAATGTTTTGGAATTGTGATTCACCCGCGCTGCATCGCGCGGGTACACCACTAGTATATATATATATATATATATATATATATATATATATATATATAGGGAGAGGTTCATTTGAGAAATGATAAATATATGAGAAATAGAGAAGTAATCTTAGCCATTCATATGGTCAACATTTGCGGCTTTGACCGCAAAACACCGGATAATTCTTTGTGTGGTTTATAGAAGGTAGATGGTAATTTCGTAAAATACACGGGATGAGTTCATATATAAATCTGTATGAATCACAAAGATTCATATATGAATCTGTTAATTAGTTCAACTGATTCATATATGAATATTTGTGATTCATACAAATTCATATATGAATCACAAAGGTTCATATATGAATCTGTTAGTTAGTTCAACTGATTCATATATGAATCACAAAGGTTCATATATGAATCAGTTAAAAGAGTTCAGTTGTGAATTGCACTGATTCATATATGAACATATAGTTTATATGTGAATTATACATGTTCATATATGAACACAGCCCGTGTGTTTTGTAAAATTTACGAAATTGTTCTTCTATTTTTGGGATAGCCGCAAATTTTGACCAGTCAAAGCCGCAATATTTAACTGGTCAAAGCCGCAATATTTGACTAGTCAAATCCAATCTTGACCATATGAATGGCTAGGATTACTTTTCTATTTCTCATATATTTACCATTTTTCAAATGAACCAAACACTATATATATATATATTGCAAAGATTTGGGAAATTACCGGCTATCTATACTATATTATAAAAAAAACATAAAAAACTGTTACTTACAACATTTTAAACACAAAATACAACTAATTATAGCCAATTACTTAATTTACAATTTCATAATGCCTTGGTACAACTTATCCAAGCACAATATTTTACATCATCATCTATTTGTGGAATGGATACTCATTTATTAATATAAATATTTGTATTTAATGGACGATTTGATCAATATTATCTACTATTATCAATATTTATTTTTCATATTTATTGGACGATTTGATCAATATTACTATTAACAATATTTATTTTTTATTTTATGATTTGCTCTTAATATATCTGTATCTATATTAGTTATAATCTCATAACTAATATATCTATACTATATTATAAAAAACATGCATTGATCTAATAAATATATTTTAATAAAAAATAAAACAGGTAGTATCTTTTTAATTTTAAATATAGTTATCATTTAAATTAAACATTTTTTGACCCGTAACAAAATACTTTATTATTATTTTTTATAAAAAACTATAATTAAACTAAAATAAAATATATTTTTGTTTTAAATCTAGGTTCTCAAAATCATAAAATAAAATAAAATAAAACTAACAAAAAGTATGAATAATGATCGAGGGTTCGAGTTCTAAATTTCAGAAACCCGCTGCATTGCGATGGTACATTTCTAGTATCTTGATAAAGTTAATAAACGAGTATTTTATGATTACTTTGGTGAAAACTTTTTTTTCTTAAAGATTTCATCATCATTTCTTCTGGCATTAATAAAACACGACCCACAATCACATTTTTCTCACTCCCATTACATAAAAAAGACCCACAAAATAAGAATGTTTTCTAGGAAAGAGGATGGAACTTATGAAAAAAAAAATTTTATTAATTTTTTTTTATAATAAGCTAACTTATAAGCTACTTTTTTGTCCATTCAAATAATATTTTTGAAATAAACTCAAAATAAACTAACTTATATCTTTCAGACATAGTGATACGGGGGCAACATGGGTCGTTATTTTTGAAAGACCGTTAAGGTTTTAAAAAGTCGTTAGGGTTTGAAAAGTAGTTGAGGAGGAACCGTCACCTAAGGGTTTACTTAGGATAAGGTTGACACGCCAAACAAAAGGCCCTCACCTCTCGTGATAAGTGTAAGAAATTGAGTTAAGTTAAAATGTCTTTTTTTTTCTTCAAGTTTTCAGAACCTCTTAACTCTTAAATACATCTGAAATAAGAAGCGATGACCTAATTTCTTAAAACCTATCGCCGCCTCATTTCATATGCTCTCCTTTCTCTCAATACGCCTCCAGACGTTACGAAAACAAACAGACTTATTGATACATATTTCAGACTCAGCACCACCTCTTATTAATCAGAAATGAAATAAGACTTCAGATCTCTTAAAAAACAAACGCCACCTTAATTTTTTTTAAGGAAACTTAATCTTTTAGAAAAGACAACTCCTTATTGAGGGGGTGTTTGGGATTGCTTATTTAAAACAACTTATGTTTATTTTAAAAAGTGCTTATCAACTTATGCGGTGTCAAACCGGAGTTTTTAAAAAAATGTTTGGATTGGCTTATTGTGGTACAAAAACGTAATAAGCTAAAAAGTTGTTATTTAAAGGTGTTTGGGATTGCTTACTTATACATATAAAATAACCAAAAAAATGATAAAACACTTTTCAAATAAGTTGATAAGTTAAAACAAAATGACTTATCAAAAAGTGTTTTTCAGCGGTTTGACACCGCTATAAGCCATTTTAATTTTTTCTCATCCAAACACTCAAAAGTGCTCATATCCGGTGCTAAATCGCAATAAGCTAAAAAACACCTCAAATAAGCAATCCCAAACACCCCCTGAATATAATTGTCTTGACTTGCTCCCCAAGTGTCGTCCCGGTGTTGCTACATGCGGTTGCACACAAATCCATTTCTTCGTCTATTGCACCCGCATCACATAGCCTAAAACAACTTTGTTACCAACAGAAGCTGGCCAAAAAGTCTGAAACAACATTGCATTGCAATGATCATACAACACAAATTCATTCATTAAATCCCAACTACATAAACCTCAAAGAATTTGAGACTTTTGTTTCCTTTTTCTTTCTTCAAGTAAATGTATATATGTATATGTAGTAGATCCACAAATCTAACAATAAACAAAATTTCTCCCTCCAGTCAACTATATATATATATATATATATATATATATATGATCCTATGATCTCAAAATGTTCATATCTGTTAAAGATCACGAGCGAGCAATAAGAAGTTCCAAAGCTAATTTCAGTTACCAGATCTTCTCAAGAACGCTAATACGCCTAATCCAGCTACTAACGCAGCTCCCGCTGCAGCAGCGCTGTATGCAGAAGCCCATGCATCTGCTTGATCAAGTGCCTGATCACCCCCTGATGATGACGATGATGATTTTAAACCTTTTCGATGTCTAGACATTCCGGAATAATCTAGATGCAACTTTAATCCCTGTGTTAACATTTTCACCATCAAAATATCAAACTTCACTTCGTTTTTGAATTTGGGAAGAAAAGGAAAGGGAGGGGAAAGAAAGAAAGTTCTTTGTTTGTGTTCAAAGGGAAAGAAAGGAAAAGAAAACAAATTTTCATGTTATTGGATAGGAGAGAAAGGACATGTTTACAAATATACCCTTTACATCTGTTTTTCTCATTTTTCCTTATGAGGGTATTTTTGTCATAAAAAGTACACAGACTTCCTTTAGATTTTGTTGAGAAAAAGTGAAGGTAGTACTATATTGTGTGAAGGTTTGTCGTGAGGACTTTGAAGATACTTTTATATCATGTGAAAGTTGCAACATTCACACAATACATAATGTAACGTTCCAACACACAATTGAACGTTATGTAAAAGTTACAATCTTCACACAATATAATGTAACATTCACACAATATAAAGGTACCTTTTGTTATTCCCTCTGTTTCTTTGAGAAAACTTTCTATCTATTTCACACACTTCTCACTAGCAAGGGGGTCTATCACGGAAATAACCGCTCTACTTTTTGTGGGTATAGGTCAAGTCTGCTTACATATCCCGATTCCCTCCCCCCTCCCCGGGACCCCATCTTCGGGTGGGATATACTAGGCTCGTTTGGTTTGGTTTAGTCAAATCCTTTTACAAAACTATGCGTCTTGTTAAATGTTGTACTTATTTAGGGATAACGGATGTAATTAGTAAAATATTAGCTACGAGGAGTAAGACGAAACACACCTTCCAACCAGCTAATCTTGCATGTTCCACAGCTGCAACAAGATCACTGTCTGATGCAAGTATGACCTTGTCCTGGTCTTCATCTTCGTACTACAATATGAGATCGCTGGTAAATGTAATAATCAAAGAGAATAATTATATGATATTCGACATCGAATAAATGTAGACAGAAGTACCAAAATCTGTGGGAGGTTGTTGCGGTCAATCTCACCACCTACTCTCTGAAGTATTGCAGTTATAAGATCTGTCAAGCTTCGAGAATCTGGCAGAACAGTCGATAAAATTACTTATTTAAACAAAAAACGTTAAAACGCCTCTACGTGCAACATACACGATGGACTAGATTAAAATTAGGGAAATTGTCCAAAATAGTCGATTTGACCCCCCTCTTCATTTTATAGCCACCTTTTCAACCGACCGAAATAGCCGAGATTATGCAAGTCGCATTTATGCAATTTGTGTAACCAACTTTTTTCAAGTTGCGTAAGTGCTACTAGCCTCATGTCTACATGGACAAGCTATGTGGCACATTCTCCCAAGTCCCAAACCTCATTTACTTACGCAATCAGTCATTGGAGAAGTGTGTGCCACAAAGCAGACATTGCGCAAGTAGCACTTACACAACTTGCGTAATGTCTACTTTTTTCTTAATATTATACTATTGAAAAAAGTGGGTTACGCAAGTTGCGTAAGTGCTACTCACGTAATCTCGGCTATTTCGGTCAATAAGTTAAAAAGGTGACTATAAAATGAAGAGGGGGGGGGGGGTCAAATTGGCTTTTTTGTACAAAAACCTTAAAGTTAAGTTAAATGACGGCTAGATGATTCTATAAACATAATAAAAAGCATACCAGAGATAAATCTATGCATTCGACCCCTCTTATCTTGGATTTTGAAACCAAATGAATTAGGATGAGACGGAGAAGGATAAGGAAGAGATTTTCCAGTTTCTCCCCCTTCAGAAGCTAATTTCAAGGAACTCTCGCTGCAATTCACAAGCCACATTTAGGAAAACCAACAATAAATTAAAATGACATTAACGTAGCAACGGTGTAGACTATAACCTCCTAGTTTCATCCTCGTCGTCTATAGGAGATAACGCCATTGCAGAGTCCCAAAACTTCTGCATCACAGAACTTCCTCCCTCGTTATTAACCCCGGTAGCATTTCCCACCTAGTTTGCAAATAATGGTAATTCTATATCAGCTGAAATAACCAAAGAATGGCATAGATAGACTTAATATTCTGATACATTCACTCACACACACGTTCACACATAGTTCCTCTGTCCCAAAATAAATGACCACAATGAAAAACACACATAGTTTTTAACTAACGAAATGTTAATTTTACCCCAAAAGAGGGGGTAATGAATTTGTCCATCTAAAAACTAAAGGTAGAATTGGAAAATAGACGCTTACTTTTGAAAATGGACAGTTATTGGGGACACACAAATAGAAATGTGTACACTTATTTTGGGTCGGAGGGGAGTATGTCTGTATGTGGTATAGAAGATATGATACATACATTAACACTATATGGAATAATGAGCAATAGATTTAATATCACCCAAATTAAATGGGATTTGGTAAGATGTTAAATTTCCTAAAATATGATATAACATTATGCTCGAAGTATTGCATCCCAATAACTAAAGGGTTTTTAATAAAAACCAAGGCCGGCATGAAATCATATGAGAGAACAAGAAAGAAAAAGAACTAAAGGACTTTTGAACTCATTTATTTGAAACCTCAAGGACTTATAACCCTGAATACAGGTAGTTTCACTTACTGTGGCTATTGCAGCATGAGTGATGTGGAGAACATCAACAATGGAAACAACACATCCATCTGCATCAAACCATCTGCCAGTTTTAAATTCGTAATGTATGTATTTATTGAACGTATAAATCAAAACATACAATGTTGTTCTTTACCTCTATCAACAACTGGAAGATGTAAAAACTTTCCATCATGCATGGTATGCAGGGCATCGACAATAGGTGTATCAATAGAGGCACATTCTGGATTTGGAGTCATTACCTACATAATCAATCACACATGACTAAAAAGTAAGTTGAAAAGATAATGTGACGAAACACCATAGCACATGCACAAGAAAAGGGAACCGCCTAAGAACTGATCACCTTCTCCACCAAGGTTGATTCAGCTTGAAGATCTTGTGCAATCACCCGCGTTAAGATATCCTTTGAGCTAATATTGTACAAAATGAGTGTTACTAATACAGTTTGTTAAAAATCACATTATTCTTTCCAAATACATAACTGAAATACATTTGAGAGAAACTCACGTTAAAATCCCTCGTGGCTTGTTATCAACTGTTACAATGACAGAGCTAATACGAAACTCGAGCATCTTTTTTGTTGCCATCACAACTGTGTCGAATGGCGAAACAGTCACAATCCTGGATAAGGAATATCCTAACTTGGATTATGTTTTTGAATTTGTCAAGATAAGTAAATACATAAAACTATTACCTACTTTGAATTCTCTGAGATAATGGTAGATAAGGAAGGCCTGAACATTCGCTCTCGTAGTGTTTCAATGAACGTGTTGGGACCTGTATGACGATAAGTGAAATGTGTAGATAATTAAAATCCCACTTTTCTAACACAACCGAGTATGCCCCAACTAGACAAAAAAAATATCTAAACTTGATATAAAATCTACTATACAATCTAACCAGGATAAGTTGTTCCCCAGTGCTTCTCAACACCTTCAACGGCAGCTGCTATAGCCTTTCCTTTTTCAGCTGCCCTTTCCATACGTTCGATAGCATCATATAAACATTTTGCTATGTCAAGCAAAGCAATAACCTCGCCGTTCTCTACAACAGGCAAGTGTCTAAATTTTCCTGCACGCATAATTTAATTCGCAAGATTAGAAGGTTCAACAAAAATCAACGAGTTCTTCCTAGTTGTTACAAACCTTGAACCATCTTTTGTAGGGCTTCCACAGCAAGACTATCAGACAACACATAAATTGGGTTCTTTGTCATCACCTTTGAGACAGGTGTGTTCACATAATCAATCTCACGAGCAATAACTCTTGTTGCAATATCCTTCGATCGTCAAAAAGTTTAGTTAGTGAAACTTTATCGTAATGTGATGGAACAATCACTGTTATGTAACACGGTAGATGTTGGGTCGATTCTATATTCATGTGAGGATTCAAGACAAACCTTGTCTGTCAATATACCACTGAGTAATGCATTTGAGTCGGTGAGCAAAAGAGCATCAGCTCTTCGAGCAGCCATCCGACAGCAGGCTTCATAAATAGTTGTAGTTTCAGGTACTGTCAGGGCCTTTGATAGGCGCAATCGCTTCACTGTACGCTCTCCTGTAAATCCCCTGTTTGATGCATGTCAACAAGTAAACTTTATCCGTTTAGAAACATGGCTGATCGAGTTTCATATGATAAAAACTAATATTGACATTTCTAGTCCCTTTATGTGAGTTAATACACAACCTACTTGTTCTGATGTTTCCAAAAGTAGCCAAACTTTCTCAAGAGATTCTCAACATGGACGTAAATCATCTACTTGATAAATTATATACACGAGACCAAGTGTCTGTTTGTTAGTAGCTTAATGAGCTTAATGGGACTCACAGCTTATTCGGTCAACTATATATGATTGTTCGATAGTGGCTTAATGATATAGAAAGTGGCTTATTCATTAAGCTTCTAGAGGGGAGCTTTATGCAGAAATCCAAGTTTTTCAGACATGCCCCTCCCAATTAAAAAACATGCTCCTTCAACCAAACATCCCCTAAGCTGTACATGTCCATTTCAGAAGTTACTTAAACAGACACTTTAGATCATTTTGCTGAAAAATGGGTATATCAACGCATATGCATCCGTTTTCCTTCATTTGCAACAGGGATTCTCTTCAAAATGCAATCTAAACAACCATTGTTAGCTCATGGAAGATTCCATGGTTCAGCTTTAGTCCAACCATTTTCTCAAGGTCTTACACGTTGTTATGAGGTACGGCAGTGCTCTTTTTGGCCTATATATCCCTCACTCTGCCATTGATATCTCTAAGTCGGTGGTGCTACACCTCTAGGTTTCCTGTTTAAAGAGAAACATCCTAACAAAAAAACAAAAAAACTTTTGAAGATTGTTACAAATGTAAGAATGTAATCTTTCTCCAGGCTCCAAACTTCAAACATTAAGAGTTCTCCATCTAAAACAACGCAATTTTTCGTTAATCATTGATGATTAATGACTGTCTAGGTTAAGCTTCATTATCGTTGTTATGCTTTATTAGAAAAAGTAGCGTTGTTATGATGATAATCCGCATATCAACAAATGGAAACCTACATGCAATTATGCAAATCAGGAAATTGATAACAAATAGATCAAAAATCATACACGGAGGAACGAGAATTGGTGAGAGCTTTGCGGCCAGAATCAGGGTGACCATTTTCATGAGCTTTCTTCTTCCGAGAAGATGAAGATGTCATCGACATACTTCTTCGGGAAGAATAATTACCATGACGAGTAGTCATCTTCACCAGCTATCAATCAAAATTTTCCTCTCTCCGAAACCCTACCTCAAATCGTATCAATCAATCAATCAGTTTCATAATCACACAACCAATTCAGAGCACAATCGACAAAATGCAAACCGAAAGAACAAAACAAAAATTACCTGATTCAGAAACAATCAAACATCGACGAGAATTCAAACGAATTGAAAGGTGATTGAATACCTGATCGGAATAAATTATTTTCCGGGAAAATCAAAGATGAATTTTCCAGGAAAATGCAACCCGATCAGCGAAGAATGTTGGATCGTTAATTAGGGATTGGAAAATTGGGGATTGCAGAGAAGATTTTACGAATGAAGAATCGAATCGAATTTGATTTTGATGAAATGGAGACTAAAATTTGGGAAAGAATCTGGTTCGAATTTCATTCAAAAATATGAAGAAATTTTGAGGCGTTTTTAACTTTTTATGTTTTGAATTCCATTTTTGGGTTCATGATTATATACTCATTGACATTCTTACACACGTGCATATTTATTTTCATATATAATTCGTTGACTGTTTTTTTTAGCGTAAATTATGTTTGTAGTCCCTGTGGTTTGTTAAACTTTTCTATTTTCATCCTTATCATTTTGAAATTACAATTTTCATCCTTATGGTTTTGAAATTATAATTTTCATCCTTATGATATAAATATTATTGCTTTTTTTCATCCCTATGGTTTACAATCCATTTCTATTTTAGTCCTTCATACTTAAAAGTAGTGGTTTGGCCTTAGGGACCAAAATATAAATGAATTACAAACCATAGGGATGAAAACCGAAACTTTAAAACCATAGGGACAAAATCCGCAATTTTCAACAAACCACAGGGACGAAAAAGGTAATTTACTCTTTTTTTATTACATGTTTGGTCCATGAGGTTTGTAAAATACCATGATTGGATCTTTAAAATGAAAATTTAGGTCCCTATGGTATATATGTCACGTTTGGTTTGCAGGAATGCAATGGATTTGGAAGGATTTGGATTATAAATCCATTCCAATCCTGCGTTTAGATTGTGCGAATGGAAAGTTTTGACTGGATTTAAAATTCATTGACTATTTTAAAATCCAATGTCTGATGGATTTTGAAATCCTTTGGGTTGGGTCAGGATTTCAAATCCAATCCGGACGGTGACTTCAATTGTTTTGGGTTTAGTGGCTCTTTTGGGTTAAGGTTTGCAACTTGCAAGCATGGAAAGTTGGAAACCATGTTTTAGATGATTTTATAATATTTTGAATAAAATTTTTTAAATAATAAATAAACTTTTTTTGTATTTTTTTTTTGTGTGTAAATAGCTCTTTATAATGACTTTTGAAGAATTTGTTTTGTGGTTGTTGTGAGATTTGATTAATCCCTTGTAATCTTCCACTACAACTTCATAAACTTGTGATATGTTTTATGGGCGTTTGATAGTTTATTTGCAAATCCTACAAACCAAACACATGAAGGGATTTCAAATTCCCTCAAATCCAAATCTCTCCTTGAAATCCAATTCATTCCATTCCAATCCCGCAAACCAAACGTGTCATAAGTTTTCATTTTTTTTGATTGATTAGTATTTCGAATGATCATTCTGTTTCTACAAGAACGCATACATATACACAAAAATATTATATAACATGCACTCATGCATACGTACATAGAACTTCATATATATATATATATATATAGTAGTATCATATTTTCGTGTTGGAGTCCCATGTGTCGTTAGACGTGTTCCATCAAACTTGTATATATAAGAACATCATCTCTCTAAGGACTCTTTGAGGGAGAGATTCAAATGATGGTATCAAAGCAGATGTCTATCACGTCAAAAGATTCAACATACTCTTTCGATCTCTCTTGAAAAATTCGTAACCGAAGAACCTTCCCCTAAATGGCTAAACCCTAGTCTGGATTTTAATTTTATTTTTTAAAATTTTACTAAATAAATAAATTTAACGTCTATTACTTTTTTTTTTCCCTTTATAATAAAAAGTGTGCTTTAACTGAACTTATTTTTAAACCTTTATTTTACATAACTTATTTAAAAATACTTTCTTTACTTGATATCAAGTTTAGAAAATACGAACAAAGTGTTTTTATTTTGAGTTCTGATATAATACCTATTCATTCAAACATTTATTTATATTCATTATTCAAAAAAAAATAGTTAAACAATCCAACTTCAATATATTGTAGTTGGGCCAGGCCAGGGCCAGGGCCAAAGCCCACCTCCAAGAAAGGAAATAAATACGTACAATGGACATATTATGTTTGACAAACTAGCCGATAAGCTAGCTGATAACTGATAAGTTAGCTGATAGCTAATAAGCTAGCTGATGACTGATAAAATATCTAATGAAAAGTTACGTTTGGTAAAAACTAGCTTATAAGCATGTAAAATTATCAAAATGATATATAGAAAAAATAATCAATTAAAATAATGGATATTAATGATGGCATAATTGGAATAATCACAAAAAGCTCCTCATAAGCTACTCCAATTAGCTTATCAAAAAACTAGCTTGTGTCTATCCAAACATGTCCACAGAAAATAAGCTAGCTTATTTTTGCCAAACGATGCCATAATAATTGGAATTCATGTTACTGTATCCTATATTGAACAAAACCTGTATAACGAATTTAATTCAATTTCTAAACTACGGATTGTGTGCTTATTTGTGCGAACTCTAGCTAAGGATTATATTTAGATCGCCATACGAAAAGAGCTATAGGGCTACGTTACATCGTAACTACAAGATCTATAAAAGTTTTGAATTTGGAATCAAAATACAAATCGATCATCCTTCTCCTTCATTACCATCTTCTCTCAATTCTTCCCCCGATTGTTCTTCCATCGTCGTTACACGACCAAAACCAATCCTTGATCGCGCCTCCACATTTTATTTTGCAGTTTTCCACCACCAAATTCATACGAGAGTCGGTGAAATTGCTCCCCAAATGTCACGAGTTCGAGCAGAAACTGAAGAAATTATTTTCGGGTTGTTTGGATGTGTGTTTTAACAATTATTTCTAGTTTAACAATTAGAAAAAGGAATTTAGGATCCTATGCTCAATGAGGCCCCCTTGTCGGATATATGCTTCAATGTTAACTTTGAAAATTTTATTTTATTCTCAAAATATCCCTCCCTATCTAAAACCCGTTCATGTAAACCCATGCATAGTGATAACGCCAATTTCGGCGTTATTTTAGAGCCACTTTTCGAGTAATTATGCTTGTTTCTTCAATCAAACGAAACGTCTTTTCACATTTATTCGCGAGTTTTTCAGGTATCTATCTTTCAGGAATAAATTGAGAAAATGAGTCCAAAAGAAGCTAATTATAGACGAGAATGTCATACCCGATGAGTTTAATGGCAAAGCAAAGCTCGTGCAAGTCAAATCTTGGGTCAAGGCTCGGAAATGGCATCAAAGGGGAATTTTGGAGAAAAAGTGTCTGCCGAGACTTTGGCCGAGACTTTAGTCTCGGTACAACTAGCACCAGTGCATATCTTTTGAGAATCAGAGTTCATTGAGACTTTCACCGATAGTTAAGTCTCGGTGAAAGTAGCGACAGCATGCTGAATTCGTTTTTAAGCTATATCTCTTAGGGTTTTGGGGGAGGATTCATTTTATTCTGATTTTGGCGACGGGAGGAAGCAAGGAGGCGATTGGGGGGCGATTTTTGCAAGAGGAGAACACAAGATTGAAGCTTGGAAACATCTTGGAGACACGATTCTATACCGAATTCTTGCCAATCTTCGTGGGTATTACGCAATCAAGGGAGTTTTTCAATCTTTGATTCTTCGAGAGATTTTTCTTAGATCTATGAACTCTTCTATTATTTTCTTGTTTAATACCCCAACATGAACTAATCTTTAGATGTTGGGGGTTGGTTTGATTTTGGTTTAAGCTTGTGAACATGTGATTGGGATTTTTATCAGTTTTTCTTAACTAATGAAGCATAGGATTTGGGTTTTAATGCTTTTGTGAGTTTGGCCAACTTTCATTTGATTTGTTCGTTATAAATTCAATTCGAGAGAATTAATTGTTAACAAGAACTGGAATTATATGCCTAATGTGAGAAATTTGATAGAGATATACCAACTAAACCTTAGTATCATAATAATCTGGAACTTAATGTGTTTTGAATTCATGTGTTAAGATCGAGAGATAAGACTGGTGCTTTCAAAATAAAATCCGTTGTTGCTTGAGAAAGAACAACGGTGATTTTACAGATTAGATTTTCATTAAAGGGTTTAACTGATAATTGTTTTCAAGAACATTGTTCATTAGTAAAAACCATAGGATTTCCAACCCTCAACTGTTTTCTTTCCGAAAAAAGTTTCCAACTTTATTCTCGTTTTTACTTTAGAGTTTATTTTTATTAATTTAGTTATTATTTAATCATAAAAAATTCAACCTTTTGGATCGTTCAGTTAATAGTGAATATAGTCATTGTGATACTCAGTTCCTAGTTCCCTTGGTTCGATACTCGTACTTCCAAGTACATATTACTTGATTCGACCCGTACACTTGCGGTTAGATTAGGGGGTGTAAACCCGCCTATCAAGTTTTTGGCGCCGTTGCCGGGGAACTAGTTTGCACTGATAGCACTACCAGCTATAAGCATTATTACATTGAACATTTTTTTTTATTTCAGTTTTCCTTATTGTTTAATTTCTGGTTACTAAATTCTCTTTTCTGATTTTTGCAGGTACTAATTGGTTTATGCCAAGAGGTATTCAAGGAAAAAGTCTAGAGCCTATAGACCCAGAAATCGAACGAACTGTGCGCCATCTGAGAAAAGCATCAGGAGTTAGAAGGCGAATACTAATGGGTGAAGAAAGACCTTTAAATGAAGAGATGCCACCACCACCTCCGCCTCCGCCTCCGATGAGAGTGCCAATGAGGTCGTTTGCCAATCCGAATATGGCAGCGATCAACAGAGGCATTCAAGCCCCCGTAGTAGCAGCAAACAACTTTGAAATTAAGTATGGCACAATCCAGATGCTGCAACAAAAACAGTTTGGTGGAGCACCAACAGAAGACCCTCATGCACATCTCCGTTCATTCGAAAAGATCTGTAACACATTTAAGATCAACGGAGTATCAGACGATGCAGTTAAACTGAGGTTATTCAACTTCTCACTGAAGGGAAGGGCACAAATTTGGGAAGAGAGCCTACCCAACGGTCAGATTACCACTTGGGCTGAAATGACTGCAGCATTCCTTCAGAAGTTCTTTCCACCGGGTAGGACAACCCAACTCATGGCTGAAATTACTCACTTTGCTCAATGGGATCAAGAGACACTCTATGAGGCATGGGAAAGGTATAAAGACATGCTAAAAAAATGTCCGCATCATGGGTTACATGGTTGGGTTATAATTCAGACTTTCTTTGGTGGACTCCACCCGCAGTACAAAAATGATATTACTGCAGCAGCGGGTGGGGCCTTGATGAACAAGACCTATGAAGAAGCGGTTGAGCTAATTGAGAACTTGGCTGAACACAGTTATGCCACTCCACGAGCCGATACCAGACGTATAGCTAATGTTCAGGAATCTGATGAACTAAAGGCGATAAAAGCCCAACTGGCCGCCATCACTAATCAGCTGAAAGGAGCTTCCATCCAACCTACACATCATTATGAGGGAGACATTCCCGATTTGTTCCCTGCTTCTCATGAACCTGAACAGGTGCAATTCCTACAAAATCGGAATAATCGCCCTCGGAATGATCCATTCTCTAATACATACAATGAAGGGTGGAAGAGACATCCCAATTTCTCATGGAATCAACCGCAAAATCAACCGAGAGAGACTATGGGACAGCAGCAGCAACAGTATGGTAACAATTCTAATTTTAATTCTTCTTCCCATGCTAATAATGTTTATCGTCCCCCAGGTTATAATCAGAGAAGGCAGGAGGAAGGACAATCTGGAGAGAAGAATCCTGGATTAGAAGATGTTCTAATGAAGTTCATCACAAAGATGGACAATACTGTTGATGGAATTACTTCTTCCGTAAGCAATTTGACTACCACTGTCGGCACTGTAAAAGCAGCAACGGAACAAAACACTGCTTCCATCCAGATCTTAGAAAGACAGATGGGTCAAATAGCTGAAGCTTTACAATCTCGCAATCAGGGCCAATTCCCGAGTCAGACAGAACGGAAACCAAGAGAGGATTGCAAGGTTATCCAGTTGAGAAGTGGTAAGAAATTGATCGGAGATCCGACCCAAGAACAAGTTGCTGATAACCCTGAAGGCAAAGGTACTAAGATGGATCCAATTGAAGTGGAAGAGAGTGAGGTCGATGAAGAGATAGAAATGGATAGGCCAGAAGTTAAGGATAAAGGAACAGAGCAAGAAAGCACCACCGTGAAGCAGCCAATCAAGCCTACTATCCCTAAAGTTCCATATCCTAACCGCCTGAAAGCTCACAAGGATGATTTAAATTTTGCGAAATTTCTAGAAGTGTTTAAAAAGTTACATATTAATATCCCTTTTGCAGATGCCTTGGCACATATGCCATCTTATGTGAAGTTCTTAAAAGACATCCTTTCCAACAAAAGGAAGATAGAAGAACAGGCCACGGTTGCACTTACTGAAGAGTGCAGTGCCATCATCCAGCACAAGCTTCCCCCTAAACTAAAGGATCCAGGGAGTTTTACTATTCCCGTTCATATAGGGACTTCTGAATTTAGCAAAACTTTATGTGATTTAGGTGCGAGTATTAATCTAATGCCGTTATCTATTTTCAGGAAGCTTGGATTAGGAGAAGTGCAGCCAACAACCATCACACTCCAACTTGCTGACAGATCGATCAAGTACCCGTATGGAGTGATTGAAGACGTGTTGATCAAAGTGGACAAGTTCTATTTTCCAGTGGACTTTGTGGTATTGGACATGGACGAGGACAAAGAGATTCCACTTATCTTGGGCCGACCATTTTTAGCCACCGGAGGAGCGCTGATCGATGTAAGAGGTGGTAAGTTGACATTGAGAGTAGGTGAAGAAGAGGCTGTATTCAATGTGTTCCGGGAAGCAAAGCATAACATGGAATCTAATGAATGTTATCGAGTAGATACTATTGATTCCCTTCTCAGAGATACCTATAGTCAAAAAGTATCAGATGATCAGCTAATGAAAGTACTGACCGGTATTGAGACAGATTCTAAAAGTGAAGAGGTGAAGCAATTAAATGCATTACCTACATTCAAAGGGCAGCGCAGACCACAGATTGAGGATTTGGGAGCACCTATCCCAAAATCCCAACCTTCATCACAAGTTCCACCAAAGCTTGAACTCAAGCAGCTTCCAGAACATCTTGAATATGCATATTTGGGGGATCACGAGACGTTACCGGTGATCATATCTTCTCATTTGAGTGCTGACAAAAAAGAGAAACTACTAAGGGTCCTTAGAGAGCATCAAGCAGCCATTGGGTGGACTATTGCTGACCTCAAGGGATTAAGCACTACTTTTTGTACTCACATAATTAATCTTGAAGAAAGGCACCGTCCAGCGGTTCAACACCAACGCCGTCTCAATCCAAACATGAAAGAGGTTGTTCGTAAGGAAATACTTAAACTCCTTGATGCTGGAATCATCTATCCGGTTCCGGATAGTCCATGGGTCAGTCCGGTGCAAGTAGTGCCAAAGAAAGGAGGTATTACAGTTGTCCGGAATAATAACAATGAACTTATCCCATCAAGGACAGTCACTGGATGGAGAGTTTGTATTGATTATCGGAAGTTAAATGATGCTACAATGAAAGATCACTTCCCTCTTCCATTTATTGATCAGATGTTGGAACGATTGGCTGGACACGAATATTACTGCTTCCTAGACGGATATTCAGGGTATAATCAAATACCCATCGCCCCGGAAGATCAAGATAAGACGACATTCATGTGTCCGTTTGGCACATTTGCTTACCGAAAGATGCCGTTTGGGTTGTGCAACGCTCCAGCTACTTTCCAGCGATGCATGTTAGCAATCTTTTCAGATATGGTTGAAAGGACTATAGAGATCTTCATGGATGACTTCTCGGTATTTGGACCATCCTTTGACACTTGCTTGGCTCATCTGGAAGTTGTTCTCCAAAGATGCAAGGAAACGAGTTTAGTACTGAATTGGGAAAAGTGTCACTTCATGGTGACCGAAAGGATTGTGCTCGGCCACAAAGTCTCAAAAGAGGGCATTGAAGTGGATAAAGCCAAAGTTGCAGTCATAGAAAATCTACCGTACCCGACTCAGTAAAGGGCGTTCGGAGCTTCTTGGGACACGCTGGATTTTACCGGCGCTTTATTAAAGATTTTTCTAAGATTACTAAGCCTTTATGTTCTTTATTACTTAAGGATGCTAAATTTGAATTTTCTGATGAGTGTATTTCTGCCTTTGACAGGTTAAAAAAGGAGCTCACTTCAGCACCAATCCTGACAGCACCCGACTGGAACCTTCCGTTTGTCTTGATGTGCGATGCAAGTGACACCGCCGTTGGTGCCGTGTTGGGCCAAAAGAAAGATAAAAGATTACATGTCATCTACTATGCAAGCAAGACACTGGATGAAGCTCAAATCAACTATGCTACTACTGAGAAAGAGCTTCTGGCTGTTGTTTATGCATGTGAAAAGTTCAGATCTTACCTGGTAGGTGCAAAGGTAGTAGTTTATACAGACCACTCTACACTTAAATATTTGATGACCAAGAAAGATGCGAAGCCCAGACTTATTCGTTGGGTATTGTTACTCCAAGAATTTGATTTGGAGATCCTGGATAAAAAAGGCTCGGAGAATACGGTAGCCGATCACCTTTCTAGACTCGAGGACAATGGAATAAAAGACGAATCTATCATTAATGATTCGTTTCCGGATGAGCAGTTACTGAAGGTCAATCATTCAGAGCCTTGGTATGCGGATTTAGTGAACTACTTGGTAGGAGCGGTTGTTCCTTACAATATGAATTCCCATCAGAAGAAGAAGTTCTTTTCAGATGCCAAAAGATACTATTGGGACGATCCATATCTCTACAAGTTATGTGCCGATGGCATGATCCGCAGATGTGTTCCAAATGAAGAGAAAGCCGACATCATTAATCACTGTCATACTTTAGAATGTGGCGGACACTTCAGCACGGACCGAACAGTCGCAAAAATTCTTCAATCAGGTTTCTTTTGGCCGTCAATGTTTAAGGAGACAAGAGAGTTCATATCTCGATGTGATCGCTGTCAGCGAGTGGGAAACATGACTAAAAGAGATGAAATGACCATGAGAATCTTCATGGAAGTCGAGCTTTTCGATGTCTGGGGGATCGACTTCATGGGCCCATTCCCGAATTCAGGCCGTAATGAGTATATTTTAGTGGTCGTGGATTACGTCTCCAAGTGGGTCGAAGCGATCGCAACTCCTACTAATGATTCTAAAGTGGTGATTAAATTCTTACAGAAGAACATCTTCTCTCGATTTGGGGTTCCGCGGGCGTTGATTAGTGACGGTGGGAGCCATTTCTGCAACCGCTACTTAGATGCGGTGTTGAAGAAATACTCTGTCAAGCATAAAGTGACCACACCATATCATCCACAGGCTAACGGTTTAGCTGAGGTATCTAATAGAGAACTCAAGCAGATACTCGAGAAGACCGTTAGCGCTTCACGTAAAGATTGGTCATCTAAGTTAGACGACGCACTCTGGGCGTATCGGACAACATATAAGACTCCTCTTGGAACTACTCCATATCGACTTGTATTTGGAAAGTCGTGCCATCTACCAGTTGAACTAGAGCATAAGGCATATTGGGCAATTAAACAGCTCAATATGAACTTGAAGGACGTTGGTCAACGTCGGTTCTTGCAATTAAACGAGCTAGAAGAGATCAGACAAGATGCTTTCGAAAATGCCACCATTTACAAGGAGCGTACGAAAAGATTTCATGACAGGCGCCTCCATCAAAAGGTAATTGTTCCGGATATGAAAGTGTTATTGTTTAACTCACGGTTGCGTTTATTTCCAGGGAAGCTGGAATCCAAGTGGTCGGGTCCATTCACGGTTAAGGAGGTGTTTCCATATGGTACCGTTGAGCTACAAGGAAAAGACGGAACAACGTTTAAAGTGAATGGTCAGCATGTGAAGCCATATTACGGAGGAGAAACGGTGGTAGCGGACACCACGTTTCTACAAGATCCAAACGAGTAATCGCCGCAAAGAGGTCGTGCCACGACCCTAAATAAGGCGCTAGGTGGGAGGCAACCCACCAGGTTTGTTTTCGTTAAGTTTTGAAGTTTTAGTTTTTCTTTTATGTTTTAGTTGTTCTTTTTGTTTCAGTCTCGTGTCGTTGTGGTCTCTTGTCAAAAATCCGAGTTTTGAATGATTCCTAGCGATTAGCACAGTTTCGATGGAAATGGGAAGGAGCAAGCCGACCACTACCACCCCTAAAGGGCCATCCTACGACAAGCTTAAACCGACACACAAGGCCCAACTTCGTCAACAACCAAACCCAGATTTCACAAGACGAAGAGAATTGATGGGTGAGAGACCAATTTTCCATGAGCGCGGGATCAGACTTCAAGGGCTCCCGGAATCTTCGTTGATAGCCGACACTATCACTCATTATGAGTGGCACCACTTCTGCGAGAGTCGAGGGGCTTATGACATTGAGCTTGTGCGCGACTTCTACGCCTCTTTACACAAAGGAGTTTTTAACGAGTTTGGCGAGGTAATGGTTCGAGGACATAAAGTTACAATGAAAGTATCGGATATCCACCACTACTACGGCCTTCCTCGGATAGACACGACAGGATTTATTGGTGGTGTACCTCCTATCCCCGGTGTAGGAGAGAGAGAAGAGCATAGTAGCGTGATTGCAGGTGCACTGAGAAGGAATGGACATTCGTTTTGGAATAAGGAGCATGGACTCAAAAAGAGTCAAATGCACATTGACACGACCTTTTGGATGGTCTTCCTGACTCGCAGCTTAAAACCATCCACCCACAATCATGAAGCCAATTCTATTGTAGCGAGAATTCTATATTGCATCCAAAGCTCGATGATCATCGATGTGGCTTGCATCATCCACCGTGAAATCATCGTTGCCGCGTCGGACACCAGCACAGGTATCTTGCCATTTTCGTGTCTAATCTCTGCTTTCTGCATTCAGGCAGGTATTGAATCTCAACTATCAAGCCGACCACCCCGGGACTTGGATGAGCGCACCTACACTTACCAAATCACTTACTCAAGGAAGCATGAGACAAAAGAAGTGTGGGAGCGGGAAGATGTATGTGTACCAATAGAGCTAGATGAGGCAGACCGGGTTGAAGCACAATCACAATCTGATGACGAGGATGAAGACTACGAGCCAGCCCATGAGGGGGGGTCTACTTTCCGCCCTTCACGAACTTCAACAAGCCACGGATCACCACCTTGGTCCCAGTTGTGTGATCAGATGAACCGGATAGAGGGCAAAGTAGACGAAGCACTAACGAAGATTGGAGAACTGCAGACGAGCGTACGACAGATAGAGGAGAGTCTGGAAGATCGCGGCTTTGTTCGAACCTACCTTACTGGCCAAGCGCGCAAGAGACAAGCGGTCACATCTCAGTGAGACTTTTAATACTTCTGACCCTTTTGATTCCTCGTACTTGTTACTCTTCAGCCGTATAGATAACTGTACCTAACTAATACTTCTGTCGCTACTCGCACTCAGGCCATTATCTGATATGAACTGCTGTCTTTTGTTAAATTCTGCACATTTTACTATCTTTAATCAAAACCAAGCCTACACATTGGGGACAATGTGTTGGTAAGGTTTGGGGTTGTAGGCACGGGTATACTCATTATTGTATAACTGCATTACACTGTTTTGGGCCACCATTTTAAAACTTTCTTTTAGGATGAGGACACGAGATTCTATGAAAAGCACAAGTTTCACAAAATTTATATTGTTTTGCGAATTTGAGAACGATGATATAGTCTGGACCAACAATTAGGAGATTGCATGATTAGGAGACATTAGTGGAGACCACCCGTGAGATGTTGAGCCTAATAAACACCGATTCGATTTTGAGAGATATAATGCAAAATAGTCTATACACTTATCTGTTACCCTTTCATTGTAGTTATAGCTTGATCTCACTATAAATTGCATCAAGTAGCAAAGACGTCCATCAGGATATTGAGTAAGGGTTTAGTCACCTATTCGTGTGGACCTTAAGACATGATTTCAGGCATTGTGTGTGACTTCTATGATTTAATTCTTTTTGGCTATCGTTCCCTTGTTTTAATTGTGTGCACCTAACCCCTTTTGCAGCCTTTTACTGTTTAAATATTCGTTTCTTAACCCACTTTTGACCCCAGCCTAAACAGTAGCCTACCCTTGTCCTAAGATGTGTCAATCACAAGCGGTTAGTAGTCATGGTGATGGTAGATAGAAATGAATGAAAGAGAAAGAAAGAAAGAAAGAAAGAGCAGCAGAGTAGAGAAATACACCCAAAGGGTGTAATGGTGGAAGAAAAAAAAAGGGAAAGTGAAAAAGAACGAAAAGGGGTGAGTAAGGTGAAAAGTCGTAGTACCGCATAAATTACTGACACATCTGGGCTTTTGTTCCACGCTGCCCATCGTTTCTTAGCCACAACCCCTAGCCCCATTACAACCCGTTAAAAAGACCTGAATGATCTTCTGGAAAATGTGATAAAGGTAGATTAACTCTCTTACTAATATTCCTTGTCTTGTTACTTGATTCCATTCCGAGATCACCTAGAGTTCATCTGTGCGTTTTTCAAATTATACATCATGCAGTTATTACTTGATTTTCTTTGTCTATAACATCCACCTGCATGAAATATGTGTGATAGCCTAGGATTCGAGTGAATCGAGTGCATCCCGTGAGGTAAGGTCGAGGCGAAATCCTCTCTGAAAGTGTAGTTGAATAGTTGTAGTTCAGTATGGTGTCGTTGTTTTCAGTTCAATCTTCAATGTTTAGTTTGTTGTTAATCGTGCTATGATTGAATTCTTGCTGTCTTCTTCTTATTTTTCACTACTAGTTGGCACAATAATGGTTCAAACTTCATGATAAGTATACCCGTTGGCCACTGTTGCAGAATTAGCTTGCTTTTGATCTTTTCTTATTTTATTTTTGTCGCTAATTTGCTTGGGGACAAGCAACGCTCGGTTTGGGGTTGTTGATAACGCCAATTTCGGAGCCACTTTTCGAGTAATTATGCTTGTTTCTTCAATCAAACGAAGCGTCTTTTCACATTTATTCGCGAGTTTTTCAGGTATCTAATTATAGACGAGAATGTCATACCCGATGAGTTTAATGGCAAAGCAAAGCTCGTGCAAGTCAAATCTTGGGTCAAGGCTCGGAAATGGCATCAAAGGGGAATTTTGGAGAAAAGGTGTCTGCCGAGACTTTGGCCGAGACTTTAGTCTCGGTACAACTAGCACCAGTGCATATCTTTTGAGAATCAGAGTTCATTGAGACTTTCACCGATAGTTAAGTCTCGGTGAAAGTAGCGACAACATGTTGAATTCGTTTTTAAGCTATATCTCTTAGGGTTTTGGGGGAGGATTCATTCTATTCTGATTTTGGCGACGGGAGGAAGCAAGGAGGCGATTGGGGGGCGATTTTTGCAAGAGGAGAACACAAGATTGAAGCTTGGAAACATCTTGGAGACACGATTCTACACCGAATTCTTGCCAATCTTCGTGGGTATTACGCAATCAAGGGAGTTTTTCAATCTTTGATTCTTCGAGAGATTTTTCTTAGATCTATGAACTCTTCTATTATTTTCTTGTTTAATACCCCCAACATGAACTAATCTTTAGATGTTGGGGGTTGGTTTGATTTTGGTTTAAGCTTGTGAACATGTGATTGGGATTTTTATCAGTTTTTCTTAACTAATGAAGCATAGGATTTGGGTTTTAATGCTTTTGTGAGTTTGGCCAACTTTCATTTGATTTGTTCGTTATAAATTCAATTCGAGAGAATTAATTGTTAACAAGAACTGGAATTATATGCCTAATGTGAGAAATTGGATAGAGATATACCAACTAAACCTTAGTATCATAATAATCTGGAACTTAATGTGTTTTGAATTCATGTGTTAAGATCGAGAGATAAGACTGGTGCTTTCAAAATAAAATCCGTTGTTGCTTGAGAAAGAACAACGGTGATTTTACAGATTAGATTTTCATTAAAGGGTTTAACTGATAATTGTTTTCAAGAACATTGTTCATTAGTAAAAACCATAGGATTTCCAACCCTCAACTGTTTTCTTTCCGAAAAAAGTTTCCAACTTTATTCTCGTTTTTACTTTAGAGTTTATTTTTATTAATTTAGTTATTATTTAATCATAAAAAATTCAACCTTTTGGATCGTTTAGTTAATAGTGAATATAGTCATTGTGATACTCAGTTCCTAGTTCCCTTGGTTCGATACTCGTACTTCCAAGTACATATTACTTGATTCGACCCGTACACTTGCGGTTAGATTAGGGGGTGTAAACCCGCCTATCACATAAACCTGACAAAAATTGACACGACACGCTAACATGTTACAAACTCGACACGAAATAAACGGGTTTGGGTAATACATTTCAACCCGTTTAAGTAAACGGGTTGACACGACACGAAAAGTAAACGGGTAAGGACAGGGTCAAAAATTTCAACTCGAAAATGACCCGAATAACCCTTTTATATATATTTATATAAGTTTTATTTTTAATGCTTTGTATTTTTAATGTTTTAGATTTGGTTATAACTTATAAGTTTGAACTATAAAATTTGGATTTCTAATGCTTTCATTTAAATTTTGGATTTGTACTTTTTTGTGAATTTTTGATTTTTAATTTTTAGTTTTTTAAATGTTAAACGGGTTAGGCGGGTCGTGTTGAATTAGACGGGTCGGGTTAGGGTTGAGATTTTCAGACCCGTTTATTAAATTGGTCGGGTTTAGGGATGGCCAAAAATCGGGCTCGGTCCGGGCCAAAACAGGCTTCGGGCCGCTACAGTGAAGGCAAAAACCGGGCCCAAACGGACTTCGGACCGGGTTTCACCTGAAAAGGGGTGGCCCGGTTAGCATTGGGGTAAACCGGTTTAACAAAAACCGGGCCGAGCTGGGCCCAAAACCGGGCCAAGATCGGGCTACGTTTTTTTTTTTTTAATAATTTCCTTTATATAATAATTAATTACTAAACTTTAAAAAATAAAAATTGGATCAGATCACTAAAATACACTTTAAAAATACGTTTTATTTATAATAAATCTCTAAAATACACTTTAAAAATACATTTTATTTATAATTTTAAGTTACAAACTTACAATACATAAATTCTAATAACTCGAACCCGAAGGTCCCGCTCCCAAACTCCCACCCTCACCCCATCCCCATGGATTGTAATTGTATGGATTGTATGGATTATAGTATGGATTATACTCTGAATTGTAGTCTTCAAGAGTTTCGTACTTTTCCAGTCGATCAACAGCCGTATTATCATCAAGGCGGTCGATATCTGGTTCTTCTTCTTCATCGTCGTAACGTGAGACGCCACCGGCACTACTAGCATCGTCCTCGGTTACGGTTCCCGGTGTACTTAGTCCTTCGTCGACTTCGTTTTCGGCTAAGTTTAATTCTACATCGTCTATATCCGCCTCCAGGCTTGTTTCATGTTGAATTCTTTGTTGGACATCCAAGTAATCCTTCAAACATATGCAACACTCTATCGACTCCGGAGTTAATCTTGACCGACGCTCCGATATGATCCAGCCACTAAGAGAAAAAGCAGACTCCGAAGCTACGGTACTAGCTTGGATTGTTAGTATATCAAGAGCAATAGATGCCAAAACCGAGTATTGAGGTTGTTTACCTTTCCACCATTCTAATAAATCTAGTGATTTAACATCGCTGACGGTTGTGGAGGATGCCGTTATAAAATTAGTATGTATGTACATATTGAATTCACTCAAATTATCTCCATCAAATCTAGATTTTTTACTAAATTCATTTAAAACCGAGTTCATTAAATTTGCCATTAAGTCGAACCGGTTTCGCCCACGAGAACTAGAACTAGAACCCGGTGAAAACATTTGAGTTGTAGGGGTTTGTTGGCTTCCTCCCCCATAATTAATTCTATAAATATCAAAGAATTGATGAAAATCATTATTAAATTGTAGTATGCGGTTCCTTGAAAAAGAAGAATTTGTAGCCGTATCCAAACCAAACGCTACACATATTGATTGTATTAAAACTTCGACACCCGTAACATTTAAATACGGATTTAATGCCGCGACACAAAGGAAACTGAAGGGGATCTCTTTAAAATATTTTAACAATTTTGCTTTCATTGGTGCTACCACGTTTTGAAAGTTGAAATGTTCTTCGTATTGAGAAATTTTACTTGCCAAAATATATATTTGATTTAAAAGTAAATGGCTTGTTGGATAATAAATACCGGATAACAAAGTTGTTGCAGTTTTGAAATCACCTAAAATATCATGTAAGCCTTCAAGCATTTGCCAATCATATTCAGATATCGTGTTATCCGGATATTGAATGTTATAAAATGCGTGAATATATGGTTTTTGTCTTAATAAATTATCCATCATTTTGTAAGTCGAATTCCATCGAACCGCCATATCGTGTGCCGGTCCCAAAGCTTTAAAACCGACATCTTTGCAATATTTTATATATGCTTGTTGCATGCTTTTACCTTTTGTGAAAATCCGGCGTAACATAAGCCTAAACTTAGTTAAAGAATGTTTACATACTACTAAGCCGTCTTGAACGGCTAGATTTATTATGTGTGCGCAACAACGTGTGTGAAATAATTTTCCATTTAAAATAGGGGCTAAAGCCAACTTTAATTTCTCAACACATAACGTATTATTACTAGCATTATCAAACGAAATACTAATAACCTTATTAGTTAAATTATAATATTCAATATTTCTCATAATTATATTAAATTGACACTCACCCGAATGTGGCGAACCAAAGTGCTCAAACGTGATTACACGTTTGCATAATTGCCACAATTGCGGCACAATCCAATGTGCCGTTATGCATATATAAGATTGTGGCAATCCGAATGGTGCGCTCCATATATCACACGTTAAAGAAATGTTGTTGGATAATGATAAAAACGTTTGTCGCGTATCTTTTTTGGCCATTTTCCAAAGTTTTATAGCATCACGTCTAAGAGTTTGACGACTTACCGAACCCACGTAGCGTGGTTGGAGCGAGAGTTTGATCATGTTCGTAATGTGAGGATTGTCGAAATGTCCGAACGGCAACCCCACTTGAATGACACATTTCATTTGCATTTCTCGGGCCAACGCGACATCATACGACCATAGTTGACCGGAATTGTCAAGTATGGATTGACTTGGATCGTCACCCGATTTCAACTTCTTGCACGAAGACTCGTGGTGGCGCTTTAACGTGGTATTTGCGGCCGCCGCAAGGAGATCTCCACACCGTTTGCATTTTGCTTTTTTTGTACCGTCGGGGAGCATCACCAAGTTGAAATGGTTCCAAATTGGTGCTTTTCGTCCATGATCGGCAATAACTTGGTAATTTTGTTCGGTCATTTTGAGAGTAGAGACTTGATAGTAGAGACTAAAGAGTAGAGAACTAGAGATATTAGACTAGAACTTGCGAGAAACGAATATAGCGAGAGCCGATAAATGAGAATTGTATGCGTTTTTTGCGTTTTGTAAGTTGGTGTCACTATCCATAACCAACACAAGTATTTATATGGGTTTGGACGGGTAAAAAACACCAAAAAAAAGGGTCAAAAAATGCATACCAACGGCTAGAAAACGACTGGGCCAAAAATCGGGCCGAAGTTTTGTACATGGATGTGAGAGAGAGAGAGAGAGAGAGAGAGAGAGTACCTAATTGATAGAGCAATGATCCGAAGTTTTGTCATTCTAAAGATTAGCATCCATTTAAATCTGCATATTCTCTAACACAAATTTTTCAAGTGTTTTTTCCTCTTTATATAATTGTGCAAGTTTCACTGTGCCTTCCTCTTAAAAATCCCTTATGAAATATTATGAGAAATTCACTTATTTGTTGTCCAAGTATATGAACAACATGATTAATGGGGTTTGTTTATGTGATTGGAGTCATTCCAGATGATTGTGTGAAAATCTATTAATTTCTTGATCGATTTGTTGTGTGCTTCATCGAAGATGGAGAGTTTTGTTGTGATGGAGTCAAGCGATGGGGAGGCCAACAAAGATGGAGTATGGAAGGAGAAGGTCGTACGTGAGCGTGTGTGTGTATATATATATATATATATATACAGAGAGAGAGATAGGTTCATACGAAAATAGTAACGATTTAAAAAATAAAGGGACAATTCTGGACCAATCATAATTATTAAACAAATAATTAATGTTTAAATAAAAAAATTTATAAAAGAGTATTTTGGTCTTTTTTTACTCCTGATTATTTTAGGATAATCTTCAACTACTAAATATAACTGATTTCCTAATTATTAGCTATCTCTCTCTATCTCTATCAACGTCCATGGATGTGATTTTATTAGCTATCTCTCTCTATCTCTATCAACGAAATCGTCCATGGCAACGTCGCAATCCACGGTGGCTTCCACCACTCCTCCGCCGACAACACCACCGGCACCGCTCTCTGCCGCGACAACATCTCACCGACACTCTGCGAAGACTGCGTCAAAAACTCGATTCCGTCACTCCGTCGCACCTGCCACAACCAAACGGAGGTGGCGGTCTGGTACGTCGATTGTATGGTCCGTTACTCCGATCGGAAGATCCTCGGAGTGCTCGACAACTGGACCTCCGGTAACTTATCCAACACGGCGGTTGTTGCCGACGTTTTGGAGTTCAACAAGGCGTTGAGTGATCTGACCACTAGGTTAAAGGCGGAGGCCGCCGACGGTGATTCGGTTCGGAAATTTGCGTCCGGAAATGTGACTTGGGGACCGGATTAGCTCACGATCTACGGCGTTACGCAATGTTCGCCGGATTTATCGAGAGATCAGTGTGATAGATGTATAAATGGTACGATTATTGGAATCCATGATTGTTGTATAAATGGTACTATTCTGTTTTTCCATATCCAATTTATATGGAAACATTTTGTATAAGTTATTTAGAACAAAATCACATATGATTTTGGTGTTAAGTATTATAGCCAAGTTATTTAGTACAAAATCACATATGATTTTGGTGTTAAGTATTTAGAACAACATCACATATGATTTTGGTGTTAAGTATTATAGCCAAATTATTTAGTACAAAATCATATATGATTTCGGTGTTAAGTATGAAGTTGGTGTTAAGTATTTAGAACAAAATCACATGTGATTTTGGTGTCAAGTATTATATCCAAGTATTTAGTACAAAATCATATATGATTTTGGTGTTAAGTATTTAGAACAAAATCACATGTGATTTAGGAAAACAAACTAATAACATCATTTTATCTAAACTATTTATAATAAAATCATATATAATAATCCTTGTTTTTTGGAAAAGGATTAACCGGATTTGCTTTAATAAAGAAAAAGGATAAATACGTTTTTGATTTGAATTAAATATTATAATCCTTGTTTTTTGGAAGTTAATACTATCCTAAATTATCCATAACATAATATGACTTTATTGCCCTTTTACTCTTAATTTTAGAAATTATTATTTTTGGAATTAATTTAAAAAATGATTGGCTGAGAATCGTCTCTTTGTTCTTTTAAATACACTATGTTCTCGTTTGAACCCACCCCTATATATATATATATACTTAAGTTCGCATGAGACCAAACAGTTTCCGTGAGACCGGTGAGATCAAACTTTAAAGTATGAAACTTCACACAAAAAAAACTGTGAAAGTAAATGTTACGTTCACGGTGTTTTTCGTTGTGAATGTTCGTTTTTTTGTTACCTTAACAGCGTCTTCACTGTGAAGGTTCGGATATACCTTCACAATCTTTTATCTGTGAAGGTTTGATTTTTTTCAACTTGGTTTATGTTTTTTTACCTTCATAGTGTGATTACATTATGAAAGTTCGAATGTTTTTTACCTTCACAGTGTTTCGGTGTGAAGTTTCATGTTTTAAGGCTTGGTCTCACGCGGTCTCACGGAAACAACTTGGTTTCACGTGAACCTGACCATATATATATATATATATATATATATATATATATATATATATATATATAGAGAGAGAGAGAGAGAGAGAGAGAGAGAGAGAGAGAGAGAGAGACGTTCAAATGCAACCCATCTATATGGTGCAACCTTTGCAACCCCTCCATCCATCACAGTCCACACATTTTATGTAATATATATATATATATATATATAGGGGATGTTTCATTTGCAACCCTTAAAAAAGTTGCAAACCTTGCAACCCACATCTTAACCGTCGGATTCATGATCGGCGGTTATAATAGATATATTTTTAATTAAAAAAACAGAAAAATAAAAATAAAATAACCGTCGATCATGAATCCAACGGTTAAGATGTGGGTTGCAAGGGTTGCAACCTTTTTCAGGGTTGCAAAATATCCTTCCACTATATATATATATATATATATATATATATATATATATATATATATATATATAATTTTTGAATACCAAATAAAATAAAAAGGTAAAAAAAACTAAAATGCTCGTAAGTTAACGAATTTTGTAAACATAATTAAGATGAGGGACCTAATTTAATACACAATGCATACCACATAGACCAATTCTATACTTTCTAACTTTAGGAACCTAATTTCTAGTTGTTTACAAAACCTCAAGGACCAAACATGTAACTTACTCTATTTAATATTATTGAAATTGTCCACATGAAAACCTTTTTTTTAAATAGAAATGAAAGATGTTCTTTTTAATTTGTATATATCTTGAAAAACATATTTTATTTTGAAATTTAATTTAAATTGTGTTAAATACGAAAATATCCATTTTAATTTTATTTGTTATAATGTTAGCAATTATTGTATGATATTTGTATCATTACTAAATATTTTTATTAAATTACATGCTATTTAAATATTACATTTTTATTTTGTAATTTTATTGCTTAAATTAATAAACTTAAATTTTTTTTATAATAAATTAAACTTGTATTTGGGTCATATATCTTGAACCAAAAAGTTTTAAAATAAAATCATTAATATGATTTGATACGAAAATTATTAAAAACAAAAAACTGTAAATGGATAGAATTTAGAAGTAGCAATAATAAAATTAATGGGTCCAACAAATCAAAATGAATAATTTTACTTCTCATCGGGTTGAATCATCCATTCTCCTTCGTAGTGTCGGACCGAACAATTTGGCCGAACGTCTGCATATTTAATTTAAGGTGGATAAAAGGTCTACAAAGTTGTCTGATACGTTTTATACCGAATTTCACTTTTTCGAGGGATTTTTTAAAGTATTTTAATTGATTTCAAGAGACTTTCGATATTTTTGGTTGATTTTGAGTGACTTTTTGGTTTTTGGTTGATTTCAAAGAATTTATTTGGTTGATTTCGAAGGGATTTATTTGGATTTTTGGTTGATTTCAATGGATTTATTTGGTTTTTGGTTGATTTCGATGAGTTTTTTTGGTTGATGTTTCTTATATTTTTAATATCCCGGAACGCCCCTCAAAGTTTAGTGGGTGCACATTTCATACCCCAAAAAGAATTCTATTTGCGAAAATTGGTTGAGCGAGTGCATGGGACCATGCTTGGACCTTAATAGGTCTACCCCTGCTTCTTCGTTTATCTCGCTTCTCTTTCATGATTTTTTTCAATGTTTTATGGAATACGACAAATTAAACACACTCTCTCTCTCTCTCTCTCACACACACACACACACACACATTTCTTAAATTTCTCGAGACTTGAACACCTGGCTACAAGGAATGTGAGGTCACCAAATACCGCTGAGCAAATAGCCCTTTGGTTTATTATTTGCGTATTGCACTCCAACTCTTCTTTATCGCATTGTGCTTCCACCACCCTTGACCATGCCTCGAATAGTTCTACCACATCGGCGATCAATTAAGACGATTACAAGGAGTTCTTCCCATTGGAGCCAAACCATTATGCCTTGCTAGATGAAATGCTAATGGATTTTCATCTTAAACCGAACAAGAAAATGAAACCTAAGCCCTGATATGAACTCACACATGGGCTTAAAATTACACCTGCAAACCCAGAGATTTGTTGCAGCGTGTGGCACAAAATACTTACTATAATGTAAAATTAAATTAAAAACTTGTAGTTCTAAACTAGTTTGATTGATGGAGCTAGCTATGAGCGGAGTCAGAAACCTGTTTATTTTAAATAAAAAACGTTAAAAAATCTACTTACCAAAACTTGAACCCATGACATTATCTTTCTCCGATAACACTATTACAATTGGTCTACACTTTGTTTCGTTTTGTTTAACTTAAAAGGTGATACATATTTAATCAAGGAGTAGCGCATTTAAAGTGTAAGCTATTCAAACCACATGGAATTTGGCTCGTAACTAAAAATTTACATATTTTGATACGTTACGAACCCGTTCATTTTGCCACTTCCATTCTCCTTTTATATATATATATATATATATATATATATATATATATATAGAGAGAGAGAGAGAGAGAGAGAGAGAGAGGTGATTTCATTTGCAACCCACATTAATTTTGCAAACTTTGCAAACTCATCTTCACCATTGATTTCATTGATCAACGGTTGAAAATGAACAAAAGTTATTTATGTTAAGAAAAAAAAACAATTAATACACCCTACTTAAAATAGAGTTAAAAAAGGTAAAATAGTTAAAAGATTTTTTGAATATTTATTATCATTTTTTAGTTTATTTTTTTATTTTCGATAATAATTAATGCTATGTAATATTTTTGGTAACAATTTAAATATTTATTTTTTATTCATATTTTTCCAGAATTTTTTTTCTTTCATTTTTTTATGTTTCATACTAGTATTTCATGATTTTATGGTTTCATGAATGAAAGAACTTGTGATTTCATTGTTTTGATTTCACGTTTCATTAATGTTTCCCAAATGAAAATAGGTGAAACATATTTCGTCAAAAACAAATATTTCATTATGTGAAATCATACTGAAACCAATGAAACCATGCTGAAACCATATTGAAAAACGTATCATAGTTTCATTAGTAGCAAAAAAAAACATTATATACAAACATTCTCTATTTCAGCATCTACCAACAACACTAAAAACAATAATTTTTGGAAAAAAAAGAACGATAGAATAACAATGAAATCCGTCGATTTATTAAAAAATAAAATAAATAAATACTAGCGCCTCCTCATCATTATAATTGGATATTTGTTTACGAGAGAAATTTTTTTGTTTTACCTAAATAATCAGATAATCTAATCAACATATCCTAAAATAACTTGAAAGCATAATTCCATATATATATATATATATATACTACTTTATAATACATTTACATCAAACTCTTAAAGACAAGTCACAATGCACAAAGTACAACCATTTTATGCAGAAAGTTGAAAAAACTATGAATTACAATTTGCTATGCATGAGGTACAAGTCAGTAATCCATGCCTTTACCCCCTGCTGCTTCTTACCACCACCATGTTTGGAACGTACAAACGTCTCTTTTTCTTCTATCTGAGTTTCTTTTACTTTTAGGGGAACCGAGTCTGCTTTTATCAGTAAGGGATTCAAACTTTCAATGCAAATAGAGTGACATCAGGGTATACTTTCTTGAATGCAAAGTTCTTATTGCCTATTCCGACTCCCGCTCAACCAATTCTCTGGTAAAGGGTTAGGTTTCAAATTTCAAATTCAATTTTCAAAATCGGAAAAGCTAGGTTGTCTGTATCCTTTAATTCATGTCCTTGAATCGTATACCATGACCATCTATCTATTTCTCCTCAAAATATTGGTACGAATTTTTCCCCATCTCGCTGGCGATCGACTCAAAATTTTATATTGTTGTTAAATCGATTGTATTGTTCCTCACTCAAAGCGTTCATATATCCAAATCAGTTAATATGATTCAACTGATTAAGCAAGGACATCGATTCTAAGACTCCGACTCAACATCTTCAAGGGATGACGCAATCCAGTGGATTTGGTTTTGATCCCTTCAAGGTATACAATATTTATATATGTTCCTTGTACTCTGGTTGGATTTCTTTTTTTAGTTTCTATTTCATTTTAGATATGTAGGCTTCTCCTGTAGATCACAATTGCACCCCATTGCGATTGGTATCTTTGTGTTACACAACATGGGTTCTCAATAGCTTTGGATGAGGCAATGGTTTGGTTTGTAACTTGAAAGTTTGATTTCTCTCTAGGGATCTGACATGTTCCATATTTTGTTAGATATGGTTTTGTAACCCTAGATTGATTGCTGGGTAGAACAATTGGGTATCTAGGTTGGGTTAGGGTTATGTTGGATCTGTTGCTTTTGATTTTGATCTAAATTTATTGAGCTTTTGAATTGATTAGTTGTTTATGAATATGAAATTTACGGGTTTATTTGTTATCAATTGTGTAATAATAAAATGATTTGCCCAAAATCTTGGTACAATCTTCCCCATCTCCTGAATCTCAGTCTCAATCGTCATCACCAAAAAAGATTGTAAACCTTCCATCAAATGTAACAATTTTCAATTGTCCCTCTCAATCAGTACAATTGTGTGTGAGTATTCTTCTTCATGAAATATGTTTATATGTTACAATTTGGTTTAAATCTCGTGAACTTACGAGTGATTTCTTCACTTAGATACCCGATTTCTTCTGCTATAATGTCTCTCACCGTTGTGAAATTGGTTTCATAGATGACAGAAGGTGGAGAGCGTATTCGTCAAGAAGCAAGAAAAGAAAAAGAGATCAAAGAGTGAAGAATGTTGTGGATTATCCTGTCCAAGTACACTCTCTGTAAAGGGGTTTCTCATCTCCAGGTTTCTCATCACCATTTAATTTTTTCAGATATCTTGTGTTCACTTTCTTTGTTTTTTGATGAACACCAAGTGTTCAATCAAAGTTTCCAATGAGAGTTTTTGGTGTTGACCGGTCCTTCAAGTAATAGTAAGTCCACAAGTAATTTCTTTGCTCATTTAGGTGATTGAGAATCTGCAGAACTTGACAAACTTACAGGAGTTATGGTTAGGTTGTAATCGTATTAAGGCCATCAACTTATGTGCATTAAAATGCATTAAGAAACTCAGTTTGCAAAACAATCTACTAACTTATATAAAAGGATTACTGGATTAGAGGTAACTATTTATTTATATAGTATAAAGAGTTTACCATGTCCAGGAATATAACTCATTAGAAAAACTATACGTGAGTCATAATGGTATTGCAAAAATGGAAGGCCCCTCTCAACTTTGGCAAATTTCCAAGTCTTGGATGCTTCTTCAAATAAACTTGCTACAATTGAGGACATTGAATAGCAAGATTTTATTCTGTTGATGGTTTTAAAATTGGTATATTTTTAAAATTGCTAAAAGGGGTTTCTTCTCCCACCCTCATTTTGAAAGCTCAATGCATTCATTTGACTCTTTACCCACAGTAAAAATTATGTCTTCATCCATTTCTATTTGAAAATCTTTGTAAGAGTCTGACTGATTTTGAATATTTTTTTCCCGGGTTTAATGGATTATATACCATGATTGATAGGTCAAGAAGTAGCTACAAGAAATGATGAACATGCCAAAGAAGACCAGATGCAGAGGTTTAACATGGTAAAGTTGTTTGTGGATGATTCATTTGGAAAACTTTTCATTTTCTCATGCTACTTTTGAGGTATGTATTCTTGAAGTACCATTTAGATGTTTGATACCTTGTCTCCCCCCCGCCCCCCCCCCCCCCCCCCCCCAATTTCTTATGTAAACCCTCAAAATCCATTGTTTATCCCATCTATCTTTTTATTTCTCTGCTTCAAATGGGTACACATCAATCTCTCGCTTTTCCCCCCTTTTCTACTTTGAATGGGTACACACTCAATTATGTTTGCATTGTTCATAATTTCTATGTTTTTCTTTCTTAAATGGGTTTTTATGATGTTGCATTTATACGTTCCTTGCCCTTTGTATGTGATTATATCAACTTATTTATGTTTGTGATTTTATGTTTACTCATTTTGTTTTTCGGGGTTGGGGTGGTGTTTGTATAGATTTTCATCACGTGTGGAACATTTTACCATGGTTGTTGGCTGCTGCCCTATGATGTTGTCATGGATATGCATATAGCTTGGCGTGAAGCATAAGTTAAGGTAATGTTACCTCATAAGGTAAATGCGGGTGTTGACTCTTGCCGGTAAGCGCTTACTCGCTTACTCGGTAAGCATTTGGTGAACTGCCCCTAAGTCCTTGTATTTATAAATTTGTAGGTTGTTTTAAAAAAATATGGTATTGTCGAAGATAGTTGTTTCTTGCCCATAAGCAAGCTATCCCTTTCACACGTTTCTGTAGTGGAGTTGGACGTATTGCAAAGGCAAAGAATCACCATTCAAATGGGACAAGAACGTTGGCTTGCTAAATCTGCAAAGTTTATCCTAAACTTGCTGAAGATGTAGAGAGTAACGTAGAATTAAGTAGTAACTATCTTGGTTTCATATAAATCTTCACTTTTCTTCTTGATAAGTTTCATCCAACTAAATTTATGGTTTTTTGGTGTAATAGAGGGTTGGATGTGGATGCTCTTCACATCTCCCACATCACGTGAACCAAGCACTGAAACAAACATGTTGCACATATTCTTGAATTTGGAATGAAAAGAGGAGCACTACTTATTTGTTAAAAAACTATTTGTACTTTACATACATTTATTATAATTTCATATCCTGCTGCATTGTGCGAGTACACAGCTAGATGGAGTTTTTAAGAGTTTGGAATCGTTGGTTGTTGATCATGGGGATGCAATTCCATTTATGGCTTTAGATTAACCCATGTATGATTTGGTTTCTTGTTTTTTTCTATTTTTAATTGTCCAGTTCTTGCTCTCTCTGTGTTTGGAAATGGATAATTCTTTGAATGTTGAGCAGCTTAGATTTTCAATTGTTTAAACCGGTAATAGAAAGGAAAAAGAATTGTTTAGTTGTTGAGGGATGTGGCAACTGTTGTGGCCGGTGAGAACTTTATTTAAAAACAAGATGCATAAATTTTTGTAGTTTTGAGACGGTAAGCGATTATCGGTCCTTTACCTTACCAAACGAATATGATAAAGTCCAAGAATCTTACCCGGTAAGAACAATGATAAGGATTGAGAGCCTTACCTGGTAAGTAATGGTAATGAATCTTACCCGGTAAGCGCTTACCGCATAAATTGTTACATACGTTACCGTTTTGATGAACTACAATATTATCCAATAAAATAAGTTAAGAATGTTAAATTTTACTGGTAACGCTTACCAGATGAGCGTTTGGGTAAACGGCCCCTTGGTTGCAGATAACATTGTGTTGGAATGGTTCATTTTTATTTTCTAATAAACAATGCAAACCAATTAATAAAATAGAGAGGCACAGAGAATAGAACGAAGCAAGAAACACGATCAAAAGTTACGTTATTGGCTTCAAAATTGTGATTCATCCGCGCTGCATCGTGCGGGTACACTACTAGTATATATATATATATATTGTTTCCAATCAGTTTACCAATATACCCTTGTAATTAAAATTCAAAGAAAATTATATGATTGGTCTAAATGGGTTTGCAAAGTTTGCTACATAAAAGTGGTTTTCAAATGATCGCTCCCCTATATATATATATATATATATATATATATAAATGGGTTTTTAAAGTTTGCTACATAAGAGTGGTTTTCAAATGATCGCTCCCCTATCTATCTATCTATCTATCTATCTATCTATCTATCGTAACTGTGAGATCCAATCTCAACTATCCATTTATATGTTTTTTTTAAATTAATAATGAAGAATATTTTAGTCATTTACTAAATTACTTAATATTAAAAACAAAATTGTAACAGAAAGATATCAATCAATGTTAAATTAAATATTTTGTTTCTTTCATTATCTCAACCAACTAATTAGAAGATATTCTGATTTTGATAATTTGATTTGGTTTTAAACATGGTATCGACTGCATCATCCCTTCCACCGTGACATTGTTTTTTTTACAATATATCTTGCTATTCGATTTCTTCTTTATTCTTCTCGTTTCATACATTCCGTCGTTGACAGTGTTTTTTTTTATATTAGCCTGCAACACTGTGTCTTCTTTATTCATCTCGTTTCATTGTGATACATTGTGAAACTTATGGTACATGAATTGTGTTGCAAATATGAGTTGTGATATTATGTGGTACATCTGGTTTTACATGGTGCTATACTGATAAATGTATCGTCTGGTTTTAGATGTCATTCTGATGTATGTGTTACACTGTGTGCCTTTTGTTTCAGTTCCATACGTATCATGTGACTTTGTGTTACATTCACTGTGTTGTATGCGTTATATAAATTACCCATCGCAATCTGCTTCCCAGGTTTTAATGTTATGGATATGTAATTACTTGGGGAGTACATCAGAACATTGTGTGTGTGATCATAATGTAACACACATTTTTTCAAGAACATCATAATGTAACACATAGCAAACAAATAAGTAAAGGGTTCAATGATTCATAATCAGTATCGTCCAACTCAGATTTCAAACTCTAGAATTAAAATCATTACCAAGAAATACCCAATAACAACATGGATGAATCACATTTAAATAGGTTTGAATAACTGGTGGTTTTTTTTGATAGTTTTGAATTGTATCACAGCGGAATCAATTCCTAAAATATTGGTTGCCGCCTAAATTAGATAAGAATAAATTATAATGTTATTTGACAAATTTACCCTTTTTTCCTTATTTAGTGGTATAAAATCAGTTTTTTAAATATTTTATATTTTATTTATTTTAGACCGTTGATTAATTAAATGGATGGATGAGATTGGATCTCATAGTTACCACGAAATACAAGGGTCTCCCATGAAAGGCCCTATATATATATATATATATATATATATATATATATAGCTTTAAGTTCATTTGAGAAATGATAAATATATGAGAAATAGAGAAGTAATCCTAGCCATTCATATGGTCAAGATCGGATTTGACTAGTCAAATATTGCGATTTTGACCGGTCAAAAGTTGCGGCTTTGACTGGTCAAAAGGTGGGGCTATCCCAAAAATAGAAGAACAATTTCGTAAATTTTACAAAACACACGGGTTGTGTTCATATATGAACATGTATAATTCACATATGAACTATATGTTCATATATGAATCAGTGTAATTCACATCTTAACTCTTTTAACTGATTCATATATGAATTTTTGTGATTCATATATGAACCAATTAACTGATTCACATATGAACTAATTAACTATAAGTTCATATATGAATCTGTTAGTTCATATATGAATCTGTTGAACTAATTAACAGATTCATATATGAACTTTTGTGATTCATATATGAACAAATTAACTGATTCATATATGAACGTATAGTTCATATGTGAATCATATAGGTTCATATATGAACTCATCTTGCGTATTTTACGAAACTACCCCTCTACCTTCTATAGACCATGCAAGGAATTATCCGGTGCTTCGCGGTCAAAGCCGCAAATTTTGACCAGATGAATGACTAAGATTACTTCTCTATTTCTCATACATTACCATTTCTCAAATGAACCTCTCCCTATATATATATATATCCTGTTTTTTAATGTTTTTAATTTAAAAAATAGTTATTATAATCACTGTTCTAAAAAACTCGTCGCACAGCCGTTATGGTGCGCCATGGCACCAAGGCTTGTGTCTCACGTCACGTTAAGCCCGTCAGGGCCGGCCCTGGGGGTGTGCCGGTGGTGCCGCCGCACGGGGCCTCCGATTTTTGGGGGCCTCCGAATTTTATTAAGTTTTTATATGTAATATTATTTGAATATAAATAATATCCATAACTATAAACAACCTGTCTTATAGCTCAGCTGGTTAACGCACTTATATTTTTGTAGTGCATCTCGCGTTCAAATCTCTTGCACCTCGTTTTTAATTGTTTTAACCATTTTTAATATAAAAAGATTCTCTTATTCTTTTTTATATTAAAAATAACTTATTATTCATTAAGAAAAGAACATACCATAATTATAGATTTACTAGAGGTGTATCCGCGCAATGCAGCTAGATACATCACGATTTTAATGTATCATTTTATTTTCTGTTTTTTGTTGATTTACATTACGATTTTGGATGGTTGTGAGAGAGTGATAATGATTTTTTTATATAAATTTATTTATTTTATACTTAAAAATATAATTTTATTATTTTGGTTTAATAATATAATTTTTTTATAAAATATTCTTTTAGATTTTTTTTTAAATTTGATTTTTATTCTATATTTAATTATGTTGAGAGTTATTTTGGGGGGGGGGACTTAAAGTGGGAAATGATTTTGGTGGAGTTAAAATGGTTAGAGATAATGATGGAAAATTAATAAATAGCATTAAATGTAGTACATACAGCTTTAATGATTGTTTTTTAAATAATTATCATTAAATAGCGGTACATTAAGTTTTAAGACTTGTTTTTAAGAGTTTTTTATGTCTTCTTTATAATATAGTATATATTTTAAGTAATTAACATTAAATAGCGGTACATTAAGCTTTAAGACTTGTTTTTAAGAGTTTTTTGTGTCTTCTTTATAATATAGTATAGAAAAAAAAAACAACTTAACTAAATAAAAAATTCGTATTTTCAAGATAACTTAATTATATAATTTTTTAATGATTTTGTTTATTTTCTAATTATTTATTTATCAATCGAGTTTTATGATTTCGTTCTTTAAATTATAGTCCAAAAAATTAAAATTATCAATTTCTTTATTCGATTTCCTTTCGTCATTGTTAGTGTGAAAATGTATTGTCCTTTCTTAGATTCTTCTAGGGCCGTTCCTAACTTTTTTGGGGCCCTGTTACATATTGGACGATAAAACGAGTAATAAAGTTTTTTTTCTAACCCTAGAAGACATTATGACTATTGAGATTGAAATAAGTAAAACTAAAAAGTTATAAATGAACAAAACAACCTGGTTTGAGGACAGAGAATTTGATATTGATTCTTGGTTCTCCTAACTCCCAAGTGCCAATGCCAAAGGCCCAAAGCTTTTGAGTTTTGACTACACTGCACATTGCAAAATGAGAAAAAAACATTAAATTGTTAATTGCAGATTGCAGAAGTACTAAACAATATGTTATTTTTGAACTTTTGATTTCCTAAAGTAAACAATATGAACATAATATGACTTTGAGTATGTTAAATTGTTAATTTCTAAATCAATCATCATTCATCAATGATCCATTGAACCTAAACCTATTAACCTTTAAAATATGTCCATTATGATTTAATATTCTTTCAAGCTGCTAATCCAATGTAACATAACTATTGAGCAAAGAAAATCAAGTGATTAAGGATATTACATTGGACAGATTGATTTCAACAGCTGTCGTAAGGTCTTCCAGGTAAAAGTGGCCATCTTCTAATTGCGATATGACACCCATCACCCAGCTTATTCCAGTACGTCCAACCAGAGATGGGATTTGAGATATCTACAAAGTACAGGAATCAACAACATTGTTAAAAAGAAGTTTCATTCATAATAAAAATGAAAGGCCATTGTCTTCAATCAGATAAGCACTGTGTTATGAGAATGAAGTGTTTTCTGGGGGATTTAGGGAACCTGACAGTTCCCAAACTTGGATAATTCAATATTAAAGACTAGAAAATTGTGGAATCCGAGATAGCCTCTGAGACAACAAAAGAAATCAATCCCTGTACAACCAAGCTTTTGCAGGAGCATCACCGTGAATCAGAAGTCTCCCTGTGTGTCTACATGAAATGAAAGATGCATAAATGACAACATTTGATTTCAATATAAGTTTCAGCTAAAACAAACAAAGATCATTCCAGACCTTATTTGCAGATATTAGAAAACTATGCAAGAGCCTTTTTTATATTCTCTCCCCAAGTCTGTATAAAAAACCCCCTATTAACCTAAACAAGTAAAAATCATAAATCAAAAGACGATTTAGTTATGAAGATTTAAATAACAAGGGAATCAAGATATTTGATAGAGAGGGTGGGTTAGGTTCCATAAGAATTCACAAGCACCTGATTCTGCTCCTATCTGATAAATTTTACACAAAACATCTCCTGGTTAAGAAAAAAGACAACAAAAAATTGAATTTAAGTTAAATAAAGGGAATTACCTACTGTTTGTGCGATGCTTGATAGTTGATAGTTCTACTTCGGTTCAAACTCCAATGATATCAAGACTTCAAGAGGCAAGAGCCAAACAGTCCAAAACAACAAAACTCCAAATTGAAAGAATAGATGTTTGGAACCACTCAACCACCGAAACTGGAATGTTGTATGAAATTGAAAGCTTAGATGTTTCGAGCTGATTGTAGATTTGTAGGAGTATGATGAAGAATGTGAGATTAATCGGCCGTATGAAATTGAAAGCTTAAAAAACTGAATCGTCCATTGTTGACACTTGAGAATTTCAATCGACAACTGCAGAATCGAGAATAGAAAGCTATTAAGCTAGAACCGTAGAAGGAGAATAGGAGATTGAAGAAGATGATTGTTGAATCGTTCCAAGCCGTCTCCCGTCTCCACCTTTTGATAATTAGGGCCCAAATTTTTTTTAGGGAAGATATGTTTTGGCTACAAAATAGGTATAAGATGACTTGAAATTGCGCCCTGTGTGTTCTTGGGGTCCCTGTTCAAATGAACAGATAGAACGGGCCAAAGAACGACCCTGGATTCTTCTACTTTCAAAGGTACAAATTTCTATCTATAGACAAATATTTATACTTTTATTTTATTTTCTGGGGATTTTCTTTCTATTATGTTTGTTTGATCGTTAATAAAAAAATAAAATTTATTTTATCGTTATTTACTGATTTTATCTAGCTTTTCTTTATTCATTTTCAAAATATTATTTGTGAAGGACTATGATTGAATGTTTTGCTTTTGATTTCGATTGACAATGAGTTTCTATCAATCTTGATTATCAAAGTGTAATTAATAGATGATTTTGCTTTTAAATTTTTTAGGGATTTATATTCACAAAATAGAAAGACTATATGCCTTATTTAAAAAAAATATATACTTAGTAGTGTTCATTTGTTATTGAAGAATGAATAACCACTTATGCTCACTACTACTGCATTATATATATATATATATATATATATATATATATATATATATATATATATATATATATATTATACATTGTTCTTATTATGTGGTTACTTTCATTTTATAATTAATCTACTTTTAGAGTTAATTTGATTTTTATTTGAATATTGTCTATAATTATTTTATATGTATTCTAAACTTAAAATATTTATTTTTAATGTAATAATAAAAAATTAATAAATAATATAACTAAAAGAAAAATTTAGGGCCACATTTAGGTTTTTGCACAGGGCCTCTAAAATGTGAGGACCGATTCTGAGCCCGTGGCACGCCATGGCCTAATGCACAATTTCCTAATGCAAAATTTGATTTTTCTTTACGTTTTCCATGTCTTATTTGCAAGTTTTTTTTTAATATATATCATAATTTAACTTGCTTATTACTATTGACTAATTGAGTAACACTACAAAACATATGTTTTTATATATAATATTATATATGAATTAGAAAAATGACGCCATAAGTCACGTCTTGAAAACGACATGGCTTCGTTGTGGCTCCTAACGCTTGAGGCTTGGCCTCGCCGCCACGCCACGCCTCACGCCATTTAGAACCTTAATTATAATACATACCTAAAATAAATTTTTTTAATAATAATACACAACTAGACTACCAAAATAATTAAACTCAATTTATTTCACCTTAAAATAGAAAACAAATTATACACATTACAACAAAATTAATTTTATTGGACACCTAAAATGTCTAAACATCCTAATAAAGTACTTTATAGGATCAAACAAAAAACGTCATATCTAGAAGTGTTAAAATAGGTTTATAAGACGATTTTAAACGTTTCAACAAGTTTTTTATGACGTTTTAAAAAAAATGTCGTATCTATTATATACGTACCTATTTGAAGCAATGTCCTATAAACATAAGTATCCTATAAGAAAATGAGTTTATAGGATACTTTTCAAAAGTGTCTTATAAAACAACTAATACAATACTTTATATCAAAAACATCCTAAAAACCTCGTTAAAACACCCAATAATGTCCTATTAATCTATTGTAACATTTTTAGATAAGACGTTTTTTTGTTTATTCCTATAAACTTAAGTCTTATAAAGTATTATATTAGAACGCTTAGACAATATAAATGCTCTATAAAGCCAAGTTTGTGATATGCAATCCTTCGGGTACAAGAAAGATATAGGAAGGGCAAGGAATAGAGTATTGGCAACAAAAGGCAAATAAAAAGAGGAAAAAGAGCACATTGTTTCTTGTATTTAGAGAAACCAAGACCTTCAAAGCATATCAAAACAACAAACACTTGAAACATTCTAATTTACAAGATTGAAAAATGCTGGATTGGGCACCGGTATTAGTAGGGTTATTACTGTTCATACTTCTATCTCCAGGGCTCATCTTTCAGGTTCCTGGAAACACGCGTACTGTTGAGTTCGGCAGCTTCGGCACTAATGGAAAAGCTGTAATATTTCACACGTTTCTTTTCTTTGGTGCCTTTACTATTCTCATTTTGGCTACTGGGATACATATTTTCACAGGGAGAACGTGATACAAAGCATCAACCTATAACTTTTTCAATAGGTGATAAAAATATCTTTAATTTGTATTTTGTTTTTATTATTGAGTGAACATTTTTTCTCAACTTGGCTACTTATTGTAACAAGAACCATTTGTTGGTTTGAGGGTGTTTGGCGCGTTGTAGGTGTGGAGGAGAATTCTTCATTTAACTAATTTTCTTGTAACAATGAGGGTTTGCAGATAACTGTCATACTATGTTTTTTGGTTAATTATTATTTTTGTTAATAAATGAATGTTGCATTTCGCAAATGAAATAAAAGAAATATATATTATTTATGTGTCAAATACAATTCAATACTTGGGTATTGACTGTTCAACATGATATGAAAAAGTTATGTAAATTAAAACCAGTCTTGCATTTTCGTCAATATTATACAATCTATATCAATGTATAAAAACAAGACGTTGGATTGTTTATGACAAAATGTGATTTTTATATTCTAAAATCTTGAATTATAGCACTAGTTTATCCAATAGGCAAAATTCGATTCGTCCGAAACCCGAACCAAAAGTAAGATGTTTGTGTATAATCAAATGTCCCGAAATCCGAAACCTAGCCTTTGAATGGTATCTGGATTCAGGTTGGTTTTGATCATCAAACCTATCCGAAAACCCGATACACACACACACACACACATATATATATATATATATACAATTTTTAAATATTATATAAATATATTTATTTATCTAATTATCTTCCTAAAATCCTAAATCATAGTTGGTTGTACTTTTTTCTAATCTCTAAATTGATTATCGATTTCGTCAATCATCTCATTCGATTGAATTGATTCTAAAAATCGATTGATATATATATATATATATATATGCATATAATCACATCCGAACCCAACCGATCCTGAGGCAATCCGAAAATCTCAAACCCAAAATTCAGGGTATGGTTTCCATATCCGAAAATCCGATTAGATTTTTGGTTTACAGACGTGAACTCACCCCGATCCATCCGATGCATACCCCTAGTTTTATATATGTAAGTTTTTATTAAAAAAAATCATTTTTTATTACTTTGATACCTTTTTTATTGGGATCAGGATATATCTGTAAACACAGGAGAAGAGAAGAATAGCTAGGAGGTCAATCTCACCGTGGCCCAATTTCCATTCTAAAAAAGCGCAAAATATTCAGTATCATTCACGGCACACCAAAACAGCAAGCACGTGAAAACACCATAGATCTGCACAAACCCACATATTAATGTCTCCCAAAAATCCCCAAATTTAAGAACCCTAATTAGAATCCTTCATCGATCTTCAAACTTCCTCCTTCAGCAATTACACTCTCAGTAATCATAGATCTGATCAATTAACCTTCATTCCATCGTCATCAACCTCAAACTCATCGGCGGCGATGGCGGATTGGGGGCCAGTACTGGTGGCGGTGGTGCTATTTGTGCTGTTAACGCCGGGACTGTTATTCCAGTTGCCAGGTCACAACAAAGTGGTGGAATTCGGAAACATGCACACCAGCGGCGCATCAATTATCGTTCACGCCGTTATCTTTTTCGCCGTTCTCACCATCTTTCTAATCGCAATCGGCGTTCATGTCTACGCCGGCTAGTAATTGCCGTTTTCCGGTGAGGTATTTTCCGATTTCACTTGTCGTCTCCGTTCTGGTTTTCAGTCGCTTCATTGTATTTACGTTTACACCCCCTGTAGTTTTCTATTTGTTGACATTTTACCCCTATGGTTTATTGGATTTGGTTTTTGTTGAGTTACAACTTACATGTGTCTTTTGTGAACCATTGGTACAAAAGTTTGTTTAGGAATGAAAAATAATCTCAAATATTTGTATCATGTTGTTTTATTGATGTTAAATGATTAATTAATCAAGTTTGTTTTGAATGGTGTAATATGTTTTTTTGAATATTTTTTATTGTTTTTTAAGGAGGATCTAAGACTATGTTTGGCAACTAGCTGATAAACTACCTTTTCAAAACGCTACTATGAGTAGGTTTTCAAAACGTTACTATAAGCAGTTTTTCAATAAGCTAGCTTATAAGCTAGTTTATGGTATCTTTTTTTGCCAAACAATGCCTAAGTAGATATGTATAAGGGCATTTCCAATAAATAGAGATTTTCGGGATTTTTGCTTCGACATATTCTTTAAAACTTTTTCTAAAATAGATAAAACAAGGAAAAGAGAGAGTGAAATCTTCCAAATTTGAATAACTCTCTAAAAATGATTCCAAATTTGAATAACTCTCTAAAAATGATTACTTAGGACTTAGGAAAGAGAGTGATTTTTTTTAATGAATCCTATCAACCAAAATCTTTAAAATAAAGGAAAATTGAGTACAATTGCCAATCTCCCCGACAAAATTCACTTTTTAGTTACCTTTTCAATTGAATTCCCATTTTAGTCGGTGGCATAAACTCATCTTCGAATTAAAAATTTTCTCGTAAGGATTCAAATTTTGACTAAGGATCCCCACATAGACTTTGTGTAAATATTTTTTTAATCTGAAAACAGGTTTTATGCAAATTCGTAAAGTATTTACGTAAACTCTGGCTAAGGGGTCCTTTACCAAACGCTTACCCGGGTAATCGCTTATCGGTAAAATTCAACACTATTATAATTACTTACATGGTAAGATTTGTCTATCAAAATGGTATCGTATCCAACAATTCTCTCTGTAGGCGTGTACCATGGTAAGAGTCTTCGCCCTCACTTACTAGGGCAAGACTCTTGTCCTTGCCTTAGCTCTTACCCAGTAAGATTCTTGGTGCTTGCCATATTCATCCGAAAGGTAATGTGACTTGGTAAGCGCTTACCCGGGTAAGTGCTCAGTAAGCGGCCCCTAAGATGGGATTTTGGTTCCAAAAGTGGCTAGAAATGAAGTTGGTCGGGGAGAAAATAAATGTTTAGGAAAGAAAAATGATATTTTATGAATTATATTGAATATTTTAAAAACATTTTTATATCATAATCTTCAAAACAAAGGAGATGTTGGAGATGCACATTTTTTTGGAAAATTTGACTTTTTGATTCTCTATTTTAGAAAATCTGTTGGAGATGCTTTAAGAACTGGTTTTTGATCCTGGTTATGCCGAGTTTGGCTCAACTTTAAAAACGGCATAACCGTTGGATTGGGCCTACTCGTGATCTTGAAATTTGGGCCCAAATCGGTCTTGGTGACCGACCTATTTTAAATTTTAGAAATATGTAAATACATTTACATATAAATCCAACAAATTAAGTTTTCTATAATATTATGAGACTAGGGGCTGTTTCGCAATTGTTGAATGATTTAGTACAAAATGATTAAGAGGCTCATATGATATAGTGTAAAATAAAATATGGTTTTTTGTTAATTGTTCAAAATGAAATCAGGGTTCTGAATGGTTAAGGGAGGGTCAAGATACAAAATCATTCAGAGGTTTTTGGAACCATTAAGAGACAGCCAAATTTTTTGCCAAACAAGATTTATCTCTTAACGATTCAGAGGTTGTCTCTTAATGGAACCATTAAGCGGTAAACAAACAGCCCATAGGTGCCTCCACCACCACAAACCCCGATTAGATTCATGCATGCTACATTTTTTTAGCCATTGGAAGACTTGGGTACTCTCTTTCGGGTTCAGGAAAGGACTTCTTATAGATCTATTTTCCCTTTTCAAAGATACATGGGCAAAACAATCAACCTATTGATATTGGAACGACAAACTAACTTTTTCCAATTTATCATTTATGATATAAGAAGAAACCCAATCAAATAGAGATTTTTTCTTTCGACCATATATGGTCTATTAGCCTTGGATAAGAATATCTTTCTACATGTACAAAAATAAAAAAAAGTACAAGACAAAAATTAATAAAAAATAGCCGTTCATTTAATAATTTTGATCAAGCTTTGAGCGACATCACCAGGGGTTTGCAATAACTTTCCTCGGTGAAAAATGTACGATTGATTGGGCTTTTGGGTCTCTAGACCATTGGTCTTCGAGTTAATTACCTTGAAAAAATACAAAGCCTGAGATTTCCAAATCCGGTTAAAAAACCCTTCCCAATTGGGTATTTCAAATTCCCATAGTTAATTTAATCACAAATCCATGACAAATTCACTAATTATGGAGTATTATATCACCTTAATTAAACTTCATTAATCGTTTACCTTCGGATACTTCAATACTTCTTTCCTCATAATAATCGCCATTTCATTTCATGTATCAATGGCGACAAAAAACCCTGGCTAATTTCATACCATCTTCAAAACATCAAAAACTCAACTCCAAGTGCAAAAAAACACACACATAAAAAATAATAATGGGAGCTCAAAAAAACACCCTCCAAACCACCGTCATTCCGCCGGCCGGAAAACCCACCACCCTACAATTCCTCTTTGATCTTGATTCACAAAGCTTCACTACTCAAAACGACGACAAAAAGACTCAAATTTTCGAACAACTTTTATCCATAATTCTTTACTGCACTAATCATCATTCAAACGATCAAGAATCAAGTTTGAAAAAACTCAAACTCACACAACTTCTTTCCATCATCAAAACCTCAAAAACCCTAATTTCTGATCAAACACTAAAATTTTTGTTTAACATGTTATCTTCAAATCTCTTCCGCCCTCTCCCGCCACTGCCGTCCTCCTCCACCGTCTCACTCATCTCACCGGACGACGACGATTGTATCGCCAATGCACCTTCCTCCGCCGCCGCGTGGGCTCACTTACAAACCGTCTACGACATCCTCCTCCGATTGATCATAAAAAACGACGCAAAATCCCTCGGAAACGAACACTTCGTCTCCCAGAGCTTCGTTAACAACCTCCTCGTCCTCTTCCAATCCGGAGACCCACGAGAACGCGACGCCGTGAAGAACGTCGTCCACCGGATCTACGCCAAGTTCACGTTCTACCGATCGTTCATGCGGAAAGCGATGACCGACGTGTTGTTGGATTACGTTTACGAGAGCGATGAATATCATCACCGGCGGAACGGGATCGGGGAGATGCTCGAGATTTGGGGGAGTATTATTAACGGGTTTACGGTGCCATTGAAGGAGGAACACAAGGTGTTTTTGTCTAGGGTTTTGGTGCCTTTGCATAAGGTGAAGAACATGCAGGTTTATCACCGGCAATTGGCGTATTGTGTGACGGAGTTTGTGAAGAAGGAGGCGGAGATGGGCGGCATTGTGATCGGAAAGATTTTGAGGTATTGGCCGGTGAGTAATTGTGAGAAGGAAGTGTTGTGGATTGGGGAATTGGAGGAGATTGTTGAGAATATGGATTGTGGGCAGTTTTTGAATCTGGGTTTTCCTTTGTGGATTCGAATCACAAAGTGCATAAAAAGTTCCAATTCACAGGTAATTAGTTGTTCACTTTATGAAAACACGAGAATATTTTTTTACTATAGTCGAATGTTATTATCGTCTGTCACATATGAATCACAGATAAAGGTGTAAACGAGTCGAGCTTTTAACGAGCTGTACGAGATCGAACTTAATAAGCTCGAGCTTGAGTAGATCTTGAACACATAATAAAACTTGTTTAACTTAACCAGTTAAACTTCGTAACACCGATAATCAACTCAACTCGTGCGAAAACTCGATTAAAATTTTGGAGTTGAGTTAAGTCATTCGAGCATACAGTTTTTCGAGTCAGACATACTCATATGTTCATAAATTATATAATAAAAATATAAAAATTACCAACCTTGAGAGTCAATAAGCGAGTTAATCAATCGCGAGTTCGAGTCCATAAATGAGCATCGAGCTCGAGCTTGATAACTCCAAAAATAATCGAGCTCAAGATCGAGCCCTACTCGACTCGTTTACACCCTTAGACACAACTCACAAGTGATACTAAATTGGAGATGCAGAAGGCCTTTGATGCGATGGGTACTATCACATGTGATAAGGGTGATATTTTGTTTTCTAAAAATGAAAGTGTTTTCGTTTGAACTTCCACACACACATAAATATGTGGAGGATTACGGGAGAAGTTAGTCATTTTGCAAGAATAGTCAGATCACATGTGATTAATGCAACACGTCTAAAAGGACGCGATGATTTGGTCAATGAGACCAAGTTCGAGGGAAAAATTGCCTGCACGATGGTTGGTCGATGTGTTTGTATCACATGTGATTACATATGATCTGACCCTTCTCACAAATTGATTGAATTTTCGTTTGAACTTGCATATATATATATATATATATATAGAGAGAGAGAGAGAGAGAGAGAGAGAGAGAGAGAGAGGGGGGGGGGGATAATTAATCATTTAAGAACTCTAAACTTTGTGAGATCCATGAGATTCATCCTAAACCACTAATTTAAGATAATTAATGTTATTTATTAAATAAACGTCGATACATTTTCTTAGGAAATTCAGATTCCATACATATCTTCATCTCTCCTTTTTTCACAACAAACATGCAGGCACATGTACAATTAAATGTCCACACAAGATGAACAAATTGTGAACACAATGTAAACAATCTTAAGGAATTTTTTACTGGGATATCCACAATGCACGTGTTCACAAGGTTCACATGGTGTTCACAAGCGGTATATTTAGATTTAGTTTTATTGCTTTAGTTGGTGTTCACAAAATGTTCACAAGCTATATCAGATCTCGTAGATTCAGAGTGTGTTCACAATGTGGCCACAAACTATATATACTAGTATTTCAAGTAAAGTATTCACAATGTGCCCACCTTATGTGCACATTCAATTGTGTATACAAGTGTATGTCAAGGAGAGAGGAGAGAGAACGTTTTCCTAAATTATATTCGATTTTATATTTTAACTAATTTTTTATGGTTTAAATTGGATCTCACACATCTCATGAATTTTGATACTTTATTTATTTGAGTTGAAATGTCGTCTGTAATATTGGGAATTTCAAATTGTAGGTAGCCGAACGGGCCCTATACGTTTGGAACAATGAGCCGTTCTTGAAGGTGGTGTCACAAGAACTCGACAAGGTGTTCCCTATTCTAGTTGAAGCCATTGAAAAGAACCTTATGTGGCATTGGAACAAAAACGTACGAGAACTGACACAGAATGTGAAGACCTTACTCGAAGACCTCGAGCCAGCTCTATACAGAAAGTGTCTCGAGATGATTGAAATACACAAACTCACAACCCGAATAGACGAAAACACACGAAGGAAAAGATGGGAGAGGATCGAAACAATAACACGAGCGAAGAACTAACTATTTATTATTGACCATTCTATTGTTGTAGATATTCAAAATTCACTACATAACTTTAATCTTTTTTGATATAGAGTGGTATCAAATGAGTTATAAACTATAAATTTTCAGGTATTCTTTTAAAAATATGAAGATGTGGTTTCAAATAGCGTGTTTGCTCAAAATTTTGAACAAAATCATGGATATTGTAGACGTAAGATATACGAAATCCCAGTCATATCTATACTATATTATAAAGATGACATAAAAAACTCTTAATTACAACTCACTAAGCTTTATGTACTATCATTTAAAGCTATCTACTTAAAATCTCTTAAAAATAACTACTAAAGCCTAATGTACTACCTGTAAAGCTTTTAACCCTAATTAATATATTTCATCATTATCCCCCAAAATCCTTATCTCTAATCCCCAAACCCTAAAATTATGAAATTTGAATTCTGATAAACATAATCAAAACAGGATAAACATCTCAATTTAAATATAAAAAATTAAAATATATAAGATAATTAATGAATTTTAACAAACTACTTAATTTTTTTTATATAAAAAACATTATATTGTTAAACCTAAATTAAACAAATTTATATATAAAAAACCATTATCTCTCAATTAAAAAACAATTAATGAAGCAATATGTACTACTTTTAAATGTTTTTTACCCTAATTAATATATTTCATTCTTATCCCCCAAAATTCTTATCTCTAATCCCCAAATCCTAAAATTATGAAATTTGAATTCTGATAATCATAATCAAAACAGGATAAACATCTCAATTTAAATATAAAAAATTTAAAATATATAAGATAATTAATGAATTTTAACAAACTACTTAATTTTTTTAATATAAAAAACATTATATTGTTAAGCCTAAATTAAACAAATTTATATATAAAAAAAATCATTATCACTCAATAAAAATCATCCAAAATCGTACTGTAAATCAATAAAAAATAAAAATAAACTTTAAAATCGTGATGTATCTCGTTGCATTGCACGAGTACGATTCTAGTTCTTATTAAAACATATATGATAAGCAACTAGCATGTCAAAATTTAAATAAAACATTTTCAAATCATGAATTATGTAGACAATTTGCAGATAAACATCCAAGAAAGACATTTTGTCTTAAGTCAACTTGTTTATAGAATGCTTTTGTAAGACAAAATGTCTTTTGTCAACGTTCAGATAGGAACGACCTTTCGGTGGTACGGAAGGCACAGACTCCGTGAACGAAGATCTCGAACGTGGACCTGAGTAGTGGACGTTAATAATGGCTAAATGTGTCATAGTTAAACTCAAAGGTACTGCATAGCACATACGTTTACTAACTTAATTCTATTAGCCAAACATAGATATATGTATTGGTTCCTTGCATCAATTCCCTAAACTAATGGCCAACAAGGTTTTTAATGGTGTGAGACATTGCCGTTAAGGTCAACCCTTAATCCTTACGAGCCATGATGAGGCCACGCGCAAGTCCATAGTGTTTTTTAAGGTGTGTGTAATGGCAGCAAATATGTATATCATATATAATATACATATATATATATACTAGAAGTGTAATCGCACAATGCAACTAGATACATTACGATTTTAATGTTTCATTTTATTTTCTGTTTTTTGTCGATTTACATTACGATTTTAGATGGTTGTGAGAGAGTAATAATGATTTTTTTTTTATATAAATTTGTTTAATTTAGACTTAATAATATATTGTAATTTATTTTGGTTTAATAATATAATTTTTTTATAAAATATTATGTTAGATTTTTTTAATTATATTTTAGATTTTTTATATTTAAAATTTGATTTTTATTCTATATTTAATTATGCTGAGAGTTATTTTAGGGGAGTTAATTATGCTGAGAGTTATTTTAGGAGAGAATGGTTAGGGAGGGGGAGGAGTGTAGGTGGAAGTGGGAATGAAGAAGAGAACCAAACGGGAGGGCGAGGGGGGGAATTCGATAACCTTCTTTGTCTTTTACAGGATTGGAGGCCCTGCTCAAGCGGAAATGACCGTGTCAAATGGCTCTTGGGACAAGAAGAAGAATTCTTGGTGTCTAGCTTAAAGAGGATGATAGAGGAGAAGTTGGCGAGGGGGGAAGAGGCCGTGGTGGAGACAAGATGGTCCAAACTTATTCCAAAAAAGATAGCAATTTTTATATGGAGGGTGCGACTTGGAAGAATTCTGTGCCGGGAGCTACTCGACAAGATGGGGGTGGACTTAAATTCGACGTTATGTCCGCGATGTGAGCTTGAGGTAGAATCGGTTGATCACGCTCTTTTGAGATGCGGGGAGGTCAAAAAATTGTGGCAAGAAGTGGCAAAATGGTGGAAGATGGACATTGGAAGAATCGAATCGGTGAACGAGCTACTAAATATCGGTTTGGATTCGGATGGGGCGGCAAGATGTCCAAATGTCTGGACAGAAGTAACATGGGTTGTTTTGTACCTTTTATGGCTAAACAGGAACAATATTGTCTTCGATAACGGAAAGCGGAACCTGGAGGACAAAGTGATTGAGTTCCAAAGGCGAAGTTTCGAATGGATAGAAAGAAGAATTAAGAAGCACAAGATTGAGTGGAGTACGTGGCTTACAAACCCAAGGAACCTGTGGAGTAACTAATCTGTTATGTGTAGAATAATCGGCGGTCGTTGCGGTTTTTCGGAGAGAGTTTGAGAAGCTGTGAATCTGACCGCTGATAGTGACGAACAGCAGGTCCTGATCGTTTGGGATGCGGCTGTAGTCGGGGCTAGTTTGCCTCTCGCAATCTGCCCTATGTGTCTCGGTTGTTTTTTTTGTTCTGTTTCGTTGTAGGATGTGGTTCTGTTTCTTTCTTTGGTTTGTGGATGATGATGCTTCTGTTTGGTTTTGCTGGGGTTGTTGCCCTTGGTTTTAATAAATTGCTTTTCTAAAAAAAGAATTTAGGGGAGTTAAAGTGGAAATGATTTTAGGGAATTTAAAATGGTTAGAGATAATGATTGAAAATTAATAAATAACATTAAATGTAGTACATACAGCTTTAATGGTTGTTTTTTAAGTAATTAACATTAAATAGCGGTACATTAAGTTTTAAGACTTGTTTTTAAGAGTTTTTTATGTTTGCTTTATAATATAGTATATATATATATGTGTGTGTGTGTGTGTGTGTGTGTTTTACCTACTCTTATTCTATTAATAAATGATATTAAACAGTTCAAATGAAGGTATATACTAAAAACTAAGGGGGTGTTTGTTTTCCACTTAATGACCTTAATGGGTGGTTAGCTTAATTGGTTAAGTTATATTGAGGTGTTTGATTTTAACTTAATACTAAATGATTTACTTAACATGTTAAGTTAGCCCATTCTATCTTAATGCATTAAGTTACAATTTTTTCAAAATTACCCTTGTCCTATAATTTTTCATCACACATCTCATTAAAAAATAAATAGTTCACCAACATGCATAAATTAAAAAACTTGTAATCAAACATTAATACTTTATTGTTTTAAATATATTTTAAGTTATTACGTATTGTTTTGAACTAATTGAATTCATATTATTTATGTTAATTTAAATAATTCATATTATTTAAATTTTTTGTCATTTTAAGTATTTATCAAACAATTTTTTTCATTCCAACACTTATGTAGACATAAGGTTAAAATGGTAATTTTTGGTGTTCAGACTATTATTCAGGACAAAAATCAAACAACAACTTATCTTAATTTATGTTGGGAACTGAAGATTTGTCTAAGTGATTACTACTGCCAAACTATCAAGATTACTACTGCTAGTAGAATTAATACTGCTTAAAGAGTTAGTGCTGCTACTTGAATAGTTAGTACTGTTTGGAGAGTTAGTACTGCTAGTAGTTAGTACTGTTGAAGATTAATACTGCTCAGAGTGTTAATGCTGCTGGTGATGATTAATATTTCTGAAGATGATTAGTGTTGCTTATAAAGATAAAGATGCCTTGGAGATAAAGACAAGCTGAAGATAAGGCTGAAGATAATTATGGGATTGATATTGAAGATTAAGTTTATTTTGATAATTATCTTGTAATCTACTCTGTAAATATAGTTTAGATGTTATAGCTTATATAGTACATTCTGAGAGAATTATTGATAGATAAGTTTTTTTTAGAGAAAATTAACCTCAAGGTTTACAACCCTAGTTCTAGAGAAGTAGAATTCGTCTTGGTGAGCCTGTTCATCAAGATTGAGGTTTTGTGTGAAAGCTTGTAACTTTAATCATTCAATAAAGTTTACAAGTTGTGATTTCTACTTTACTGTTACATTGATATTTGAATATTAAAATGTTTTTCCGCAACTTCTTTAATATTGTTTCTGAGTTTCATTATTATTGTTAAGAATCAGATCCTGACAAGTGGTATCAGAGCCTAGTATTCTCAGAAACCTTCATTCATCATGGACAACATAGTTGAATCAAACAGTACTTTTGTTTCAAAGGTTCCCATGCTCAAACCTAATGAATTTGACATGTGAAAAATTAGGATCAAGCAGTACATCCTCCTTACAGACTTTTCTATGTGGGACATTGTTGAGAATGGTCCCTCTGCTGAAGGTAAAATTGGACAAGATGGAAGAAGACCACCTCCAAAAACTGATGCTGAGAAGAAAGTAAGACAATTGGAGATGAAAGCCTTAAGCACCCTGCTTTTGGCCATTCCTAATGAGTATCAACATCAGTTTCATCACTGCACTGATGCTCAGATTCTATGGAATGCTTTAGAGAAGAGATTTGCTGGCACCAAGAGCACTAAGAGGAATCAAAGGGATATTCTTAAGCAGCAATATGAGAATTTACATCTTCAAAGAATGAGTCTATGACTCAAACTTTTGATAGATTCAATAAGCTAATTGGTGAGTTGGCTACTGTTGGAGTTCAGATGGAACAAGATGATGTCAACCGAAAGTTCCTCAGATCTCTTGGAGATGAATGGACCATGTACACTGTCTCATTCAGAAAGAATGACATGTTGGAAGAAAAGGAAGTGGATGATCTGTATAATGATCTGAGAGTGTTTGAATCTGAGGTGGAAGCAAAGAAGAAGCCTACTGGATATGTTCATAATGCTGCACTCCTATCAGCATCAGCTGATTCTGCTGCTAACCCTGAATAAGTTAATGCGGTCAGTGGAGTAAATCAAGAAAAAGGCAATGAATCCGTTTTTGAAGCCTTTCTTTCAATCCATGGTAACTCTTCTTTAATCAATGATGACTTGGAACAACTTCATCCTGATGATCTTGAAGAGATGGATATTAAATGGCAGATGGCCATGCTTTCTATGAGGGTGAAAAAGTTCATCAAGAGGACTGGGAGGAACAACTTCTCCCAAAGAAGAGAAGATGGAGCAGGCTTTGATATGTCAAAGGTAGAGTGCTACAAGTCTCATATGAAGGGACACTTTGACAGGGAATGCAGAAGTGGAGTGTCTCATAACAATCACCAACAAGCTCAGACTGGAAGCTTCAACCAGAACAGAAACTCTGCTCAAGCTCTTGTTTCTCAACAAGGAATGGGGTTTGACTGGAGTGATCAAGCAGAAGAGGCCATTCAAAATCAAGCTCTCATGGCAGAGGTATCTGATCTCCCAACTGAGGTACTTTCTAATCTTTGTTCTCAAACTTGCATAGACACTGTTAAAAGGTACAGGGATCACAACCAGAGTATGAGTGATGACCTTAAGAGGTTAGAAAAGGATAGAAAAGACTATGTGAAAATTGTTGAGAGGTTTGAGGAACAAATTAAAGGGTTCCAAGCTAATGAACTTCAACACACATATAATACAAATTACTGGAAGTGGGAGAAAAATGAGCTAGAAATCCAACTGACAAAGTCTAGAGAGGAGAATGAAAAGTTGAGAGGAGAGCTAGCCAAGGTTAAGCTAGATGTGGAAAAGTTTTCATATGCTTCTAAAGCCATGGATACAATTCTAAAGGTCCAAATCCATGATAAGCTTAAACCAGGAATTGGGTACAATACCACACCACCACCATACAACAACAACTACATCCCTCCTAAATCAGACTTGCTAGAGACCAAGGATAGGAAGGGCTTACATGAGGGAGCCACTAAGATAGATCCTTTAGATGAAGTAGTTATTGAGGACAAGACTGAGAAAGAAGCTGGTAAGAGTAAGGATAACACTGTGAGTGGTGAGATTCCCTTAGAAAATAACATTCTTACCAATGAGGGTGGTGGAAGGGATTGGGTCAAATCTGATGACTTAGAGAAGACTGAGGGAAAGTCTAAAAAGGTCCATTACAAGCAGACTACAGTTGTGAATCCTGTTCTTTGCAAACAGTGTGCAGGTAATAAGTCTGAGCCCCTAAAACATGATAAAAGGAGGGGCAATCAAAGAAATTAGAATAATTAGTGGGCTCAGAAACAAGGAGTTGATCTGAGTAGAATCATCAGACCAAAACCTTGTTTCATATGTGGCAAAATGAACCATCTTGCCAAGCACTGTTATTTTAATCCTATTAACCAAAGGATAAATTTTCAAAGATCTGTGCAAAAATCCTTTGGTTATAGGAAGGATGAAAGGAACCATGTGGCTAAGAAACCTGTTAAATCTAAAAACCACATGAAGAAAAAGACTGTAAAAGAGAGTGTCAAGATGTGGGTTCCCAAAAGCACTAAAACTGTTAGTACTGCTACCACAAATAGTGCTGCTGACAAAGATAGTGCTGCCAGAAGCAATACTGCTGCTATCAATGTTAGTGCTGCTGAGAGTATTAGTACTTCTAAAACTAACATTGTTAGTACTTCATCAGATGTTAATACTGCTAACTCTGTTAGTGCTTCTAACAAGGTTAGTACTGCTAAAACTGTTAGTGCTCCTAACTCTGTTAGTACTTCTAAAATTAGTACTGCTTCTAGTATTTGTGCTTCTAGACCAATCATCTTGACAAAGTACTCCAGTAAAGAGTATTCTAAATTTAAAAATCTCATCAAAAAGGAGTGTAAGTACTTTGATGAGAAAGGGAGGCCCAAGACCACTTTGGTTTGGGTTCCCAATCAATACTAATTGATTTATCTTATGTGCAGGGCAACCAACAGCTCAAAGGAAAAAGCATTTGGCATCTTGATTGTGGTTGCTCTAGGCACATGACAGGGAACATGGCTTGCCTCAAGAATTTCAAGAAAATTGATGGAGGGCATGTTGCCTTTGGTAATACTCCAGATGGAGGTAAGATTAGTGGTAAGGGAGATGTAACAAAAGGTAAGATGACCTTTGAAGATGTTTTCTATGTTGAGTAGTTAAGGTACAACCTGTTAAGTGTATCACAGGTTTGTGACAAAAAGCATAGTATATTATTCACTGATTCAGAATGCATTATTCTTGCTCCTGGATTCAAGGTAGTTGATGAAAAGATGATACTACTAAGAACTCCTAGAAAGGATAATGTCTATTGTTTGGATATGGAAAATGTTTCAAATGATTCATCCCTAAACTGTCTTGTTTCAAAAGCCTCTTTGGATGAATCATCACTTTGGCACAGAAGGATGTGTCACATGAACTTTAAAACAATGAATAAACTTGTTAAAAACAACCTTGTAAGAGGTCTGCCTTCAAAAGTCTTTTCATGTGATGATCATTGTGTTGCTTGTCTCAAAGGCAAACAACACAAAACTTCTCATAAGTCCAAAGAGTTGAACACAATTTCTTCTTCTCTTCAGTTGTTGCATATGGATCTGTTTGGTCCTACAAATGTCATGAGTATAGGTAAGAAATCATACTGCTTAGTTATTGTTGATGATTACTCTAGATTTACTTGGGTGTATTTTATAAGGACTAAGGATGAAACAAGTGGACTGATCAAATCCTTTATTCTAAGAATTGAAAACCAAACAAATCAAAAGGTAAAAGTCATTAGGTCAGATAATGGTACTGAATTTAAAAATCTTGACCTAAACACCTTTTGTGAGGAAAAAGGAATTGAGAGGCAATACAGTGCTCCTAGGACTCCACAACAAAATGGTGTTGTTGAGAGAAGGACTAAGACACTGATTGAGGTTGCTAGATCTCTGTTAGCTGATTCAAAACTTCCAATTACTTTTTGGGCTGAAGCAGTTAATACTGCTTGCTACGTCCAAAACAGAGTTCTAGTAGTCAAGCCTAAGAACAAGACACCATATGAGCTTTTAAATAAAAGAAAACCATTTATTGGTTTCTCAATACCAAAACTCACTTAGGAAAGTTTGATAGCAAAGCAGATGATGGTTTTCTTGTTGGTTACTCATCTCAGAGTAAGGCCTACAGAGTGTTTAATTTTTCTTCTAGAATAATTGAGGAAAGTGACAATGTCAAATGCAATGAGAACTCACCAAATCCTATTGGTTCAGGTCCTCGGTGGTTATTTGACATTGATTCACTAACTAACTCTTTGGGTTTCAGTAGCAATGATCATGCAGGATCAGGAAGTAGAGGTTCAGGGGATGAACAAGTACAAAATATTATTCCTCAGTCTGTGATCTTTCCCATATCTACAATGGACCCTGTTGAAATCTGTGAAAAGGAGACTGTTAATGAACCAATTCAGAGTGAAGAAGAAAGAAGAGATGAGGAGAATCCAGAGCATGAAGAGCCAGAAGTAGCTGATGAGATCCCCTCAGCTGACTTAAATGACTCCAATTTAGATGAGGGAATTAATGAAGAACCTAGTCATCAGACAAGAACTCAGAAGAATCATCCTACTGAGCTGGTAATAGGAGACATCACTTTTCCTATGATTACTAGGAATCAAAGCAGACTTCAAGATTTGCAGGATCAGCAACATACAGTACTCTCTTGCTTTCTATCTCAGATTGAGCCTAAGAAGGCTTATGATGCAATGAAAGATTCAAGTTGGATAGAAGCCATGCAAGAAGAGTTGCTACAGTTTAAATATGGAAGATGTTTGGGACTTGGTGGACCTTCCAAAAGGTCATAGAGCAATTGGCACCAAGTGGATTTTCAGAAATAAAAAGGATGAGAGAGGAATAGTAATCAGGAACAAAGCAAGGCTAGTGGCACAAGGGTACACTCAGGAAGAAGGCATAGACTATGAGGAAGTTTTTGCTCCAGTTGCACGGGTAGAGGCAATTAGGCTGTTTCTAGCCTATGCCTCATATATGAAGTTCAAGGTATATCAGATGGATGTGAAGAGTGTCTTTCTATATGGAACAATTGATGAAGAAGTATATGTCTGTCAGCCCCCTGGATTTGAAAATCCATCATATCCTGACAGAGTATACAAACTTAAGAAATCACTCTATGGTCTACATCAAGCCCCAAGAGCATGGTATGATACTCTGTCTACCTATCTCTTAGAAAATGGGTTTGAAAGGGGAATCATTGACAAGAACCTTTTCATTAAAAGAAGTAAGAAGGACACCCTACTTGTTCAGATCTATGTGGATGACATCATATTTGGATCCACAAAAGATCAGATGTGTAGAGACTTTGAAGAGTTGATGCACAAGAGCTTCAAAATGAATTCAATGGGTGAACTCACTTTCTTCCTTGGGCTTCAAGTGAAACAGCAGAAATATGGGATTTTCATAAGTCAATCAAAGTATGTAAAAGACATCCTAGATAAGTATGGTTTATCAGACTCAAAGCCAGCAAGCACACCAATGGAAACACATAAACAGATCACTGCTGATCTTGAGGGGGAGGATGTTGATGTCCATCTTTATAGATCAATGATTGGATCTCTCATGTATCTCACAACCTCAAGACCAGATATCATGTTTCCAGTGTGTGTGTGTGCCAGATTCCAAGTCAAGCCAAAGCAGTCACATTTGCAAGCAGTTAAGAGGATTTTCAGATACTTAAGAGGGCAACCTAGATTAGGTCTTTGGTATCCTTATGAATCTACTTTTGACTTGATTGCATATTCAGACAGTGACTTGGGTGGTGCTAATATGGATAGAAAGTCTACTTCAGGAGGATGTCAGCTTTTGGGTGCAAGACTAGTATCTTGGCAGTGTAAGAAGCAAACCACAGTGTCCTTATCCACAGCAGAAGTTGAGTACATTGCTGCTGCAAGTTGCTACTCTCAGGTTCTATGGATTCAGAATCAAATGCTGGACTATGGGGTAACCTTTCTTCACACTCCAATCTTCATTGACAATAGCAGTGCTATTAGCATTGTTAACAATCCAGTCAAGCACTCCAAAACAAAGCACATTGAAATCAAGTATCACTTTATTAGAGACTGCAATGAAAAGAAGCTTATTCAAGTTGCTAAAGTTCATACTGATAACCAGTTTGCTGATCTATTCACTAAAGCTTTTGATGTGGGTAGATTCACTTTCTTGGTCACAAGTGTGGGCATGATCAACTCTGAATGAGCTCATGTTTAAAAAGTGTTTGTATACCTTTTATTTGTTTATTTCTTTTGGTGCTACTAATCATCTTTCTCAGGAAGTTTATTGCCTTGCTCAGACTAACACTAGCTTCAACAGTGTAAGTATAGTTAATGTTGCCAGTGCAGTTTTAATGCTGCCAGTGCAAAGTTACTACTGCAGGTTCATTATTACTACTGCTAGTCTGAGTTACTACTTCAGGTATGTGTTAATACTGCTCTCAGTTAATACTGCTTCTTTCCTGAATTCTATAAATACCCTCCTTGCCCGCCAAAAAGCTCACAACGACTCTTTGAATATTGTTCGTCTTCTCTCTAACTCTTTTCTCTCAAGCAACCAGTGTGTTTCAGTCAAGAATCCTCAAGCCCGATGGCATCCATGGCGTTTATTGATGAACACAATGAGATCACAATGCTTCAAAAGCCTAAGCAGGCTGCTGGATTCCATCAAATAGTTGATTTTCTCAAGTCCAGTCATATAGCTCATGCTCTTACAGTGTCACCACCAATTTACATCGAGCACCAGAATCAATTTTGGGCCAATGCCACCGCTGTTACGAAAACGGTGTGCAGTTTATCAAGACAAGGGTGTGTGACAAACCCTTGATAGTCTCTGAAGAGGTCATTCGCATCTGTCTACGACTAGACGATGCCTCAGGTATTACCTCTATCTCTAATGAGGATTTGTTTTCCAATCTCACAAGAATGGGGTATGAAGGCCAACTGGGTGTTTTCAAATTTTACAAAGCTAACTTTTCTCCCCAATGGCGTTTCTTTGTTCATACTCTTATGCACTGTATTTCTAGAAAAACTATGACAGGATCTAATTCTTAAAAAGAATAATGAACTCAAAAACAATATTAAAGAAGTTGCGGAATAACACTTTAATATTCAAAAATGAATGTAACAGTGAATCAGAAATCACAATCTTGTAAACTTTATTGAATGATTAAAGCTACAAGATTTTAAACAAAACCTCAATATTGATGAACAGGCTCACCAATACGAATTCTACTTCTCTAGAACTAGGGTTCTAAACCTTGAGGTTAATTCTCTCTATGAAAACAAAAACTCAGAATATTGTCTAACTTGATGTTCTAAACTATTCTCAATAAGTCTATACATATACTAAAGATAAAAGATAACTACAAAATATAAAAGATCTTCAGTATATTCTTCCATAGTTATCTCCAAGCTTTCCATGAATATCTTCAATTAATACAGATGTCTTCATTGCCATACGAAGTCTTCATCTCATAAGCAGCACTATCTTCATGAGCAGTATTAATACACAGCAGCATTAACACTCTGAGCAGTATTAAGTTCAGCAGTACTAACTACTAGCAGTAGTAACTTTGCTTAGCAGTAGTAACTTCATCAAGCAGTATTAACCTGTCTCAGCAGTAGTAACTTTTCTCAGAAGTAGTAACCATGTTGTGCTAGCAGCATTAACCATACTTGAATAATTCTTCAATGCCCAACAATCTCCCCCTAACTTGACTTTTAGGAAGAGAAGTCAAGTTCTTCAATTATGATCTTCAAGATGCTTTCAACACTACAGCTTAGTTGCCCAAATTCGGATCCAGACCCAGACTTTGATTGATTGTCCTTCTTACCACAATTCTGGCCATTTCTGATTCCTTTGCACACACTAGCTTAGCTTTCAGCATCCCATTCAGCTTCTCCTTGCTATGATCATATACTTTGTCCACCAGGTAGTATTCATGATAACAGTTATCTATTGTGATCATGTATACACCACAGTTTTCAAAGAGTATCCACTTATCAATCTTCTTAAATCCATACTCATGATGTAGATCCTTTATCCTGTAAACCACCTTTTCTGGTTCAAACATCATACAAAGATATTCCATTGCAATCTTGAGTAGACTTTCTTCAGTTCCTTTCAAAATAGGCTCATACAACTGCATTCCCACTTTATGCATTTCTTCAAGATTAGCCCTGGAACAACTTCTGATCACTTTCCCCCAGGTTGAGTAGACTTCAAACACATCACCAACTCTTTTGAGTCTGAAGTACTCCTTTCTGTTGTCCCTCAGAATATCCCAAAAGATGACTTCTGGTGCTTTCACAGAAATGGGAACAGCCTGTACTGGTTCTATTAAAGTCATATAAAACCCCACATGCTCATCAGATTGCTTATTGGACTGCTCTGGGTTCTACACAGATTCTGCTGAAGGTGTAACTGAAGGTTCTGCCTCTTTTTCAGCTTCTTCAACTCTTGGCTTCTTGGACTGTTTCTTGGAAGCTATGGTCTTTACTCTCTTTGAAGATTTCATTTCCATACCAACATTCTCTTCTTTATTGTCTTCAGCCTTTTCTTTAGTAGGAGTGACTTCCTCAGGGAATGGTTGTTGAATGTTGAGATCATGTCTCTCCTTCATCCTTCTTTCAGCCTCTTCCCTTTGAGAGGAGCCCCCTTGAAGCTTAGCCATTTCCTTCTTGTATAGCTCCTCAACCTTGCTGTATGCCATGTTGGTAAACATCTCTCCTTTGACACCAATTGAACCTTTCAGGAAATTGATCATTTTTCTCCTTTCCTGATTGGCCAAAAAGGTCTTAGAAGGTTGTCTTTTCTGCTTCTTGAATGACATTCTTTGCTTTGATGCTTTGACTGCTATTTTCTTGGCCTCAGTTGCTGCTTTCATGTTCTTTTGATACTCTTCATTGAGTTTTCTGGCCATATTCAGTGCAAGCTCCCTGTCTTTTTCAGATTGTAATTGTTCCTCCTTTTCTATTTCTACTTGAAGTTGCTTTGCCACTTCTTCATCTAACTCAATCTGACTCTTCTTCTTTGAAGGTTGTTCAGGTTCAACCATCTTTCCCTTTCCCTTTACATCCTTCAAACTTGTCTCACTGCTTTCTTTTCTTTTCTTTGAAAGGCCTCCTTCTTTAATGACCACTCCTTTGGCCTTTTGAGTAGCCTTAGGAGTGTCATTTTTGGCTTTTACCAATGTTTCTGCTATTTCCAATTCTTCAACAGAAAGGGGGAGCTGAATACAGAAAAAGAAAGTACAGAAGCAGAAAGTTCAAAAGTAGCAGAAACAGTTAAACTAGCAGTAGAAAAGGCACAAGTAGCAGTAACAGAGTCAGCAGCAGTAACAGGGCTATCTGTTGAAGAGATAGAAATTGCAGAAACCTTGGTCAAAGCAAATAATGATACTCCCAAAGCCACTCAAAAGGCTAAGGGAGTAATAATCAAAGAATGAGGCTCAGAAAAGAAAGAAAAAGAGGTCAGTATGGAGGATGCAAAGAAGAAGGGAAAGGAGAAGATGGTTGAATCTGAGCAACCTTTAAAGAAAAAGAATCAGATAGAGTTAGATGAAGAAGTGGCCAAACAGCTTCAAGCAGAGTTGGCAAAGGAAGAAGAAATACAATCTGCCAAAGACAGAGAGCTTGCACTAGATATGGCCAAAAAGCTCAATGAAGAATATCAAAAGAATTTGTAGGATGCAGCTGCTGCCAAGATAATTACAAAGAAGGCTTCAAGGCAAAGGTTGGCAGTAAAGCAAAGACAAAGACAACCCTCAAAGACCTTCCTGGCCAATCAAGAAAGGAGGAAGATGATAAACTTCTTGAAAGGAGCTCTTGGAGTTCCTGAAGGAATGTTTACTAACATGGCCTATGGTAGGATAGAGGAGTTGTATTCAAAGGAGATGGCAAAGCTTCAAGGGGATTCCACTCAAAGGGAAGAAGCTGAAAGGAGGATGAAAGAGAGGCATGATCTCAATATCCAACAACCCTTCCCTGAGAGTGAGGAAACCACTCCTTCAAAAGAAACGGTTGAAGAAAAGAAGGAAGAACTTGTTGTTGTGGAAGTCAAATCTGCAAAGAGAGTGAAAACTCTAGCCTCCAAAAAACAGTCCAAAAGGCCAAGGGTTGAAGAAGCAGAAAAAGAGACAGAACCATCTGTTGCAAGTCAAAGTGCACAAAAATCAAGTCAATCTAATGTGCATTTTGAACTTTACATGACTGTAACAGATAGTGATCCAGTGAAGGCATATCCCATTTCAGTCCAAGCCCCTGAAATCATCCACTGGGATATTCTTGAAGATCAAGGCAAAGAATATTTCAGAATCAAAAGAATGGGTGATCACTTTGAAGTCTACTCTACTTGGGGGAAGATAGTCAGATGTTGTTCCAGGTCAGACTTGGAAGAAATGTTTAAAGTGGGAATGAATCTGTATGAGGATGTGCTGAAGACTCCAGGGATGAACATCAAGAAACTAGCAATGGAGTATTTATGCATGATGTTCAGTCCAGATAGTGTCAAGCATGTCATCAAAGATGTCTTCAAATCTGTGGATAACTGGATGCTCATAGAAAGGTGTGGAGTGTATATCTTAACAATAGATAAAAGCTTTCATGAATATTATCTAGTGGATAAGATATATGATCACAACCTAGCTAAGCTTCATGGGATGCTGAAAGCCAAATTAATTTGTCCTCAAGGCTCAGAAATGGCAAGGATTGTAGTTAGCAGGATAATCAATCAAAGTCTGGGACTGGATCCAAATTTGGGCAACTGAGCTGAAGTGTTGAAAGCATCATGAAGACCACATCTGAAGAACTTGACTTCTTTTCTCTAAAAGTCAAGTTAGGGGGAGATTATTGGGAACTGAAGATTTGTCTAAGTTATTACTACTGCCAGGCTATCAAGATTACTACTGCTAGTAGAATTAATACTGCTTAAAGAGTTAGTGCTGCTACTTGAATAATTAGTACTGCTTGGAGAGTTAGTACTGCTAGTAGTTAGTACTGCTGAAGATTAATACTGCTAAGAGTGTTAATGCTGCTGGTGATGATTAATACTTCTGAAGATGATTAGTGCTGCTTATAAAGATAAAGATGCCTTGGAGATAAAGATAAGGCTGAAGATAATTATGGGATTGATATTGAAGATCAAGTTTATTTTGATAATTATCTTGTAATCTACTCTGTAAATATAGTTTAGATGTTATAGCTTATATAGTACATTCTGAGAGAATTATTGATAGATAAGTTTTTTTTAGAGAGAATTAACCTCAAGGTTTACAACCCTAGTTCTAGAGAAGTAGAATTCATCTTGGTGAGCCTGTTCATCAAGATTGAGGTTTTGTGTGAAAGTTTGTAACTTTAATCATTCAATAAAGTTTACAAGTTATGATTTCTACTTTACTGTTACATTGATATTTGAATATTAAAGTGTTTTTTCGCAACTTCTTTAATATTGTTTCTGAGTTTCATTATTCTTGTTAAGAATCAGATCCTGACAATTTATCCGGATAAATTAATGCTTATAGATAACTTAATAGATTCAGAGCTTAATAGATAAAAAAAATCAAACAACCCCTAAGACATGAAAGAGGTAAACAAAATCAAATAACATCTTGTAAAACTGCACATTAAGCCATGACGAGCCATGAGCTTAAATGGTGTCGGAGATGAGTGTTAATTCACTACATGCTACAACTACCGATCCTTTTAAAACACCGATGGCTAAAACATTATCTTTTCATGCATAACAACCTTCATAAAGCATTATTAAAAGATGACTTGATCATGATCACCACACGGTATCTGTAATCCGACTAAGAGCCTGTTTGTTAGCAACTTAATAAGACTCGCAACTTATTCAGTGATCAACTATACTTGATTGTTTGATAATGGGTTAATGATATATAGAAAGTGGTTTATTCAGTAAATTTCTAAGGGGGAACTTTACACAGAAAGTCAAGATTTTTTTGAAACCTGCCCATCACAATTAAAAAAAAATACGCTCCTTCCATTTGTGAAAAAAATTCTCCCAAACAAAAACTTTATCAATCTATACAGATATATTAATCCACACTGACAACTTCATCCAAACAAGAGTTAATGAAAACTAACAAAACAACCCCTAAACCTATCATATTTTCATGGAATAATTATCCCAAGTTTAATTAAAATTGATCTCCCAAATTTGCAATCTAAACCATAACTTTCCTGTAGTGGTTAATTGGTCATTCAACTAATCATACTTTGAAAAACATACATCTTTATTCCTTCACTTGGGCTACTTATTAATATATCATAGTTTAGGGTGTTACAAATCATATATACAATGACCCTAATTGATATACATTTTTTATTGGATTATAGTCGGTTTAATAGCAAGGTTCTAAATTGTGTGGTTTGCGAGGTCAACCATCATATATATAGGAAGGGAGGGGAGGAAGGGGGGGGGGGGGGGGTGGAGATCAAACAAGAAAAATGTCAAAATAAGAGAGCAAGAAAATGGCCAAATCACATGTGATTTTACATATGATTACGAAACACGGTCAACGCAAAGGTGAGAGGGGCGACCTGACCCGCGATCTCAGATCAAGGCCAAAGTCGCATGAATCACATGTGATTTTACACGTGATTTTAGTGTAAATTCACATGTGAAGCGACCGTTTTCGTGTTCTCTTTTTGGTTACTCTTCTCGTATGAACTTGTCTCTCTCTCTCTATATATGTATATATATATATATATATATATATAGGGGTGGTATCAATTGGAAACCAAGTTTCATTGGAAACTTTGGAAACCAAATTTCAGCCATTGATCTTTATAATAAATGGTTAAGATTCATTTGAATTATATATGGTAGTAAATTAATTAATTTATTAATAATAAATAAAAATAATAGATGAAAAGGGTAAATATGTCTTTTGATTTTGTGTCTCAAATATGGCAAGAAAGGTTTATTTTATTTAGATTTGAAACCAAAATAAAATTTCTCACGCAAAATAAGAAAATATAAAATTAGATAATATTTTGGTTTCAAGTAAAAAAAAAAATTACCACGCAAAACAAAAATAAAATTTCCCACGCCCATGAATTTCCATATCGATAAGAAAATTTTTATTTTTCTTTTAAAATGTAAGAAAATATTTTTTTAATTTCATTTTATTATAAAATTTCCCACGCAATCTAATATTGTGATGAAACAGAATGAATTTGTGGATTACAGATTTCATTGGATTACATTTTTGTGATGAAACAGGATGAATTTGTGTCATTTTGTTAACTTCTCATTTTTGTTTCATTACCTGTTCAGTTGCATATCCGTATATGAAAATAGATTCATCAGGTTCATCGTGTTAACATTATTGTTTCATAATGAAAATAGATTTATCAGGTTCATCGTGTTAGCATTATTGTTTCATAATGAAACATGATGAATTTGTGTCATTTTTGTTAACTTCCCATTTTTGTTTCATTACCTACTAGCATTATTGTTTCATCGTGTTAGCATTATTGTTTCACTAGAAGCGTATTCGCGCAATGCAGCGAGATACATCACGATTTTAATGTTTCATTTTATTTTTTGTTTTTTTGTTGATTTACAATACGATTTTGGATGGTTTTGAGAAAGTGATAATGTTTTTTTAATAGATTTGTTTAATTTAGGCTTAATAATATAATGTTTTTTTAGATTAAAAAAATTAAGTATTTTATTAGAATTCAATGATTATATTATATATTTTAATGACATCTAGAAAAAATAACCAATTACATATTTAATAATATAATTAAAACAAATTTATAATAATATAATATATTAATTAATAGTTATTCATAGAAATGTCTGCATAAAAGGAAGGTACTGCACATACCAAATTGGTGGGTGTTAGAAGGCTGCAGTAATAATATGTATTTTGTGCTTTGATACTTGTAAATTAAGATATTTTTAAAATCTTGCATAAAATGATAGTACATTGTGCCTAATATATAAGAATTTTTTATCCGTGCTTTATAATATAGTATAGATTATTACCATATATAAGCTAAATTAAAATTAAATAATTTACCTAAATTAAATATTTCATTTTTAAATTAATCAATGATCATTATTACTATATATAAGTTAAATTAAAATTAAATAATTATTAATATAATAATAATAACAGTTTCCATATATATTATGAAATAATGTAAAAGACAAAAATAACCTTTTCAACTAAAAATAAAAAAAGAAATTCACTGATTGGTTGATTTCGGTTTCCAAAATTTACAATGTAATATTGGTTTCCAATTGATTGCTCTCTATATATATATTCTATTGTTACACAATTATATTATATAAAAAGATGAAAACTAATGTATGGATATCATACATAAAGCTTAAAAAGAGGTTATATTAAGAGCTCATAATATGGTAAGTGGTAACATGTAAAAAGAATACAAACTTCAAAACAAAAATTAAAAGGACAAACAAAGCCTACAGATGATTAAAAAAAAAAATACTTGTAATGCATCTCAAGACGTCTTGCTTTGCCTTACATGATTGTTATTGGTCAAATTAAATGACGTTAGAAACGCATCTCACATGGTTTTTTATAATCTAGTTAATGATGGCAATATTGTTTGTATATATAAAGCTGCCATATTTTATATTTTAATTAAATTCTATCATCTTATTATTACTTAATTGTAATTTTTTTATAAATATTTTAGTAATAATCATTTTCTCAAAACAAGTTGCAAAAAAAGTCATTCTTGGTGTCACTTGGCCACATTAAGATGATAAGGTAAATAAATAGGAAAAGTGAAATAAAGATAAGGGTATAGAAGTCATATAATAAGAATTTTAAGTTATCATTAACACAAGTTGGTGTATCATAGGGGCATTAAGGTCCATTACTTTTTTCATACATAGCTAGTTGTCTCATTTATTACACAAAGTAACAACTAACAAGTAAATATTTATTTATGTTATCAGAATTTTATCTGATCCATATAACTCTATTTGTCGTATGTCAAAAATCATTAAAAAAATATTATGCATTAATTAAAGATTCATCTCTATAGGTTGAAATTAAAGTCTTGTCTATCGGCTAAAAACCATAGACTTGAAAGGTGCTGACCAACCCGATTATAGTTGAATATTGCAAAATTTGGACCATTTGGGTCGAATAATTAACCCTGAAAAATGTGTGAATATCACGCACACACACATACATACGCACCCCTTTTCGTTTGAACCCCCCCCCCCCCCCTTTCGTTTGAACCATCATACACACATACACACACGTTTTCATTTGAACCATCACACACACGTACTTTTACGTTTTCATTTGAACCACCGAACATGTTTTCATTTGAACCATCACACACACGTACTTTTACGTTTTCATTTGAACCACCGTCTATATAAACATATACATGTTATATAATATATTAAATAAATATTTATTTGGCATGTGGAGGAGAGAAGCTAGCCTTAAGGTCTTAACTCACATTAGGGGTGTTTAAATTTCCGACCAACCCGGTCAACCCAATCCGAAAAAACGCAAAAAATCTCAAACCGAGGTAACCCGCTACATAATCGATATAAATTTTGTCCAAACCGTATCTATTGGGTTGGAAATGGGTTAGGCCCAAAGTAACCCGACCAACTCGTCCAACCTGTCAACCCGACCATAACTTGTACGTTTTTACTTTTTTTAATGGTTTTAGACTTTTAGCGACCTTTCTTTCTATCAATTCTCAAATCTTCCTATCTTAGCCGTAGTTTAGATATGTCTACAGACCACGCCGATTAAAATCGGACAAATCTTAACCTCCAAGTTTTCAAATATTTTCAACATCGATACAATCAAGAGGCAAGAGATATTCTTCTTCTACCATTCTCTTATTAGCCTTATTTTTATATTTTTCATTTTGATTTTAGTTTTTTTAAACGGAATTATTTAGTTAGATTATAAAATGATGTATTAAAGTTTCAACCCGACCAATCAAACCCAAACCGTACGGCTTGGGTTGGGTTAAGTTGCACTTTTGATTGGGTTGGGTTGGATTAAGATTTTTCAAAACACAAACATTAGGTTGAATTATTCAAGTGCCTTTAACCTGATCAACCTAACCCGTAAACACCCTTAACTCACATTTTGGCACTCTTTAATATATACCAAAATGCCTAAAAGTGAAATTTTATGTAAAGTAATTAACAAAAGATGATCCTGTGTTGGACTTTATAAAAGTCAACCCTTCCCATTAACACAAATTTAGAAATTATTTAATCATTAAATTTCGAAAAGCAAGCTTGACGTGTCTCAACTTGGTACAAGCACATTTTCATCATCCACCCTTTTTCTTTCATTTAAATGCATTTATACCCCCTCATTTGTTTATTTCATCCATTAATAATTTATACTATTATATTAAAGGACTTAAACGTTGTTGTTGGCGGTTCCTGAAAGTAGTTATTGATATATAGTTACAATTTTGGTCCCTTAACTCTTTTAATAGGTTTACTTTATACCTTTTAGTTTTACATTTTATATTTTACATTTTCATTATATTAACACATATAAGCATATATTAACTAAAATACGTTAAAAAAATAATACTTAATTTTAACAAGTTACACCATTATAATCGTTTCTTCGATACCTTCAAAATGAGTCAAATATTGAATATTTTATTATTTTATTGTATTATTATATGTTAAAAAATGCGTTTTAACATATCACATTAACATATATAATTAATTACGTTGTATTTTGTGGATATCATATGTGATTAATTGTGGATATCACAAAATTTCGATTATTTTGAGATATCACATGTCGATCAATGAAAACAGAATCATTCGACATATATATAATATATTATTTGAAATAAAGTAAAGTAATTGATTAGAAATAAATAAAAATATTATTGAAGACCCTCGTAGACGCAGTTATTCTAACACGCCAACATTTATCAACTCCAAAGATTTTGGTCATAAAGAATCAGCGAGGCATAGCTTCTACTTCCAACGACAACCCCCTCCATATCTTGATCAAATCACGAATTTATTTCATCCATACATCGCACAAGTATAAAATGTATTAGGCGATGAGAATTGTGAATTTCGAGTCATATCTACTTGTTTTGGTGGTCATGAAAATGCATGGGACACTATCCGTATAGAGTTAATGAGTGAACTAACTGGGTATTAAAAGGAGATTACCCAATGCCCACACTCATACACCATTGGACACATCATGCACTTCTAGATGCAATGTCGTGGATTATCCCATACAAACGTAGATTAGATGTGAATGAAGAATATATAGAGCGTACTCGTATTCGTGAATATGTTGATTTAAATGAATTATCAAAGTTGTAATCTGTTGGAATAAAAAAATACACAATTATTTTTTATCTTTATTATCTTGATGTTAAAACTTACGTTCGATGTAATGCATTTTCTCTTTTAAAAAATCGATTAACCAAGTTATTATATATGACATATAATAATATAATTAAATCAAAAAATATTCAATATTGGGCTCATTTCGAATATATCAGCGAGACGATTATAATGGTGTAACTTGTTAAAATTAAAAATTATTTTTTTAACGTATTTTAGTTAATATATGCTTATATGTGTTAATATAATGAAAATGTAAAATGTAAAACTAAAAGATAAAAAGTAAGTCTATCAAAATAGTTCAGGGACAAAAACGAGCCCAATATTGAATATTTTTTTAATGTAACTGTAATATTAAATATCATGAATATTTATGAACTAATTTATTTTATATCCATACGTTTTATTTTTTTTCCACCTTTAGCATATTAAAAATACATAATCGTAGATCAACTAAAATATATTAAAAATACATTTCATTATTATTATAAAATAGGCATATACCCGTGCACGATGTGACGCGAAAAATCGTGAAATCGAATGAACTATTGACAAAGATATGTATCCGCTTGCGAAACATCTCGAAATCAAAATGACAACAACGTTTCATTTTAAGTTTGTATTTCTTCATCCTTATCGATATTTTAGTCTATGATTCACATATAAGTGCACCAAACGAATAACGAAATGAAAACTGATGTATTTAGTCTATGATTCATAGACTAAAGTATCGATAAGAACGAAGAATACAAACTTAAAATGAAAACGTTGTCGTCATTTTGATTTCGAGATGTTTTGTGGGCGGATACATACCTTTGCCAATTGTTCATTCGATTGCACGAATTTTCACGCCGCATCGTGTGCGAGTATATGTCTATATAATAGTATAGATAAAAATTATAAAACTGTTATTGTACAATCTTTTATACAATAACATTTACCACTCTTACAATGTTACATTTACCACCTTACACTTACTTATTTAATTTACTTTATATCCCTTGTTTTTTCATTTTTAATTTTACACCATTATCATATTAACACAAATAATCGTATATGAACAAAAATGCAATGAAAAAATACGTTTATTTTTATACAAATTATACCATAATAATCATCTCGTCAATACCTTCAAAACGAACCCAATATTGAATGTTTTTTAATTTAACCGTACTATTAAATATCATGAATATCTACGAATTAATTTGTTTTCTATCCATACGTTTTATTTTTTTTCCACCGTTAGCACATTAAAAATACATAATCGTAAAATGTCTTTCATTCTTATTATAAATTATATCATTATAATTTTTTTTCGTCAATAATTGTAATATAAACTAATTATTGAATATCTTTATGGGTTTAGAGTTTAGTGTTTCATAAGTTATGATTCTTAGGTCATGGTTTATTGTTGATGACATGTCTATAAGGAGGTAACATTAATTGTTTATTCTTTACTCACATTCCGCTGCATCGTGCGGGTATATGCCTAGTGTAATAAAAACAAACAAGTCTTGACGGACGTTTTTTATGCATTATTAAAAAGCTATTTATTTTATTCTTTTATATGAGGCTTAGAGGAAACTACAAATAATAAAAAATTGAAAATTAATTTAATCAATGGTTGAATGAATATGATTAAAAATAATCCTCTATCTTTATTCAAAAAAAGATAAAATATAAATAAATTATACAAAAAATGAACAATAATATTTTTTTCGTTGGTTTAACATTCATATATCGGTTTTTTCATGGTTTTTAGATTTTTTATTTATTTAACGTTTTTCTTTAAACTCAACGTGAAAACAAAACACAAGGCAGCTAGCGTGATCAAAAGGTAGAGTTTACACGTAGGAGGTGTACATATTTGTATTGCAACCATTTGCAAATGAAATATTATATGTAACATTGTCTAAACTAATTAATTTAAATTGATCAACATATAATATTATATTAATTAATTTTAAATAGTTTTTATAGGTATCTTTAATTATATAGTTTAATTTAGTTATCATATTAATTAGATGTTTTATAAGAAATTAATATTATGTTTGTATTCTTCAAAACTAATTACATTAGATAATAATTAATTAAGGAAATTAATTAAAATGACCGTATTTCAAACACATATTACCGAAATGCCCTAAATCTCGATAGTTTTATCGAAATACTCTTTTTGGCCGGGATATGGGGCTGGGATGAGACCCATCCCGAGGTTATGGAAATTCGCGGGCCTCAACAATGGTATCCCGGGGTTAGGGCCGGGATTGAAATGGTATCCCAGGGTTACCCCGGGATTTAGGGGATAGAGGCCGGGATGGGTTTAGTTAATAGGATTTTATATGATTTTAATATATATATATATATATATATATATATATATATATATATATATATATATATATATATATATATATATATATATAGGCCCATTCATTTGCTAACCACGATATTTGTGTTAACCGTGCTAACCAATCTCAACCGTAGATTGAGGAGATCAATGGTCCATAATTAATTGATTTTTAATTAAAATAAAATATTCAAAACGGTTTATAAGAATACATTGTATATATGCACAAGGGTATTATAGTAAAAATACAATCCCATTATTTTAGGGAAACACACGCCCTACCATATTAAAATCCCATTTAATTAGGGATTTCATTCTAGAATGAAGAGCAACAAAGAAGCTAGAGTTATTTTCCCCACCGGAGAAATCCACCAATTTCAGGATTCCGTCAAACTCACAGTCGTTGAATATCAACAGTTGTTTTTTGCCTCTCTCGGCCGATGAAGATCTGGAATCGTATATATTATGTTTCCGATGAGGAGGGTGAATTCGATGATCACGCCGACGGATATGGCGGTTTTTTGGATGTCGGCGAATAGCGCACCGAAGAGGATTTCGGGGAAGATATATCCGGTGCAGGGTGGTGGTGGTGGTGGTGATAGGACGGAGCAGGCGAGGTTGGTGGTGGAGGTGGCGGAGTTTAGTTAGCGGTTTTCCGATCACGGAAGCCATTTCTGGATACCATAAAGGAGGAGCCGGTTCGTTTCAAGTAATGCGAATGAATGAATGTTTTGTTTGCTTCAAAGCGCAGATTAGTAATTTTGTATATATATGATTGATTGCACTAGGTTGAACAAATTTTAGTAATTTTGGTCTTGTTGTTCTATATTTTCGTTTGTTATTGATTATTTTGGGATGAAATTATATGAGATTATTTTTATTATGCTCCCTTTTCTTTTTTTGAGAAATCAATCAATATTAAAAAAAACTATTGTTGTTTTCGATTTGTAGAAAACGATTTCAGGAAATCTGTTGTTTTCGATTTCAAGAAATTGTTCTACTCACCTCATCCATGGCGGCATCCAGTGTGAAGATGATGATGGAGGGCATCCACGGATGAGATCCAAGAAAACAAAAAATCGATTCAGATTATCAAACCCTGCTAATCAATAAAATACGAACACCTTTGTGCTTATTCATGGAATTCATGTCATTAATTTGCAATGAACTAATGATCTCTTTGATAGTGCATATGTGCATATGTTTGTTGAAATATTATATGCATATGTGTACATTGGTATCTAATATGCACATGTGCATATTGAGCATATGCATATCTACACACTAATATCTAATATGCATATGTACACATTGAGTATTGTGAATATGTACATGTTGTATATGTGCATATGTGCATATCAACTGATCTATTCTGCATTGGTTGAGATACACATTGACATCTAGACATGCATATATGCGCACTCGAAATATGGAAATACATTTGATGGAATTTTGAAAGTGCATGTATGCATTGTTGTGGATTTTTGCACATAGATAACAACTTTTATATTTTTGTATATGCATATGTGCATTGTTTGGTAATTGTGCATATGGGAATATGGTAAGAAGTTATCATTAGGAGTTGTGCATATGAGCATATGTTCATGCAGTTTGAAAGTTATTGGATGCTTAAAATTAGATAGAAGATAATTTCCATATTAATTTGATAGACATCAAATTTTAATTTAAAAATATTACATTTAAAGAATAGATAATTACCATAACAAAACTCCTCAAAATATGGAATGAGATTAAATGGCCAAATAATAGATAATTACCATAACAAACTCCTCAAAATATGGAATGAGATTAAATGGCCAAATAATAGATAATTACCATAACAAAACTCCTCAAAATATGGAATGAGATTAAATGGTCAAATAATAGATAATTACCATAACAAACTCCTCAAAATATGGAATGAGATTAAATGGCCGAAATTTAGAAAATTCCCATAATATCCTTGATGTTTTAAAAGCATTAATCAAATTACATAAACTCTAGAAAGATTCTGATTGGTCGAAATTTGGTTAGCACGGTTAGCACCAATAGTTTGGTTAGCAAATGAAGGATACCCTATATATATATATAGGGGTTGTTTAATTTGCAACCCTTAAAAAGGTTGCAACTCTTGCAACCCACATCTTAACCGTCGGATTCATGATCGGCAGTTATAAATAGATATGGGGCCCAATATTTTTAATTAAAAAATAGAAAAATAAAAATAAAATAATCGTCGATCATGAATCCGACGATTAAGATGTGGGTTGCAAGGGTTGCAACCTTTTTAAGGGTTACAAAATATCATTTCACTATATATATATATATATATATATATATATATATATATATATATATATATATATATTTACATTTTATACCCCTAAAATTATTTAGTTAGTTTACTTTATACCTCTTACTTTTCTATTTTTTATTTTACACTTTCACATATTAACACATATAATTGTATATTAACTAAAATGCGTTAAAAAATACGTTTTAATTTTAAAAAGTTACACCATTATAACCGTCTCTTCGATACCTTCGAAATGAGCCCAATATTGAATATTTTTGGATTTAATAATGATATTAAAACTAAACCAGATATAATATAAAATAAATGATATTAAATCCAAAAATATTCAATATTATGCTCATTTCGATGGTATCGAAGAGACGGTTATAATGGTGTAACTTGTTAAAATTAAAACGTTTTTTTTAACGCATTTTAGTTAATATACGATTATATGTGTTAATATGAGAAAGTGTAAAATAAAAAATAGAAAAATAAAAGGTATAAAGTAAACTAACTAAATAATTATAGGGATACAAAATGTAAATATATATATTAAAACCGGGATATATGCTAAATTCAATTAAAATTTTCACCCCCAACCCCGGGATATCTCCCTAAATCCCGGGGTAACCCCTCTATTTCTCAAAAAATTTGACAACCCCGGGATGGGTCTCATCCCGGCCCTATATCCGGGCCAAAAAGGGTATTTCAGCAAAACTATCGAGATTTAGGACATTTCGGTAATACGTGTTTGAAATACGGTCATTTTAATTAATTTCCCTAATAATTAACAATTATGATTTCTTTCAGTATATTTTAACAACTATTTTAAGCAAAATTATTATATATATATATATATATATATATATATATATATATATACTACTTTAAAAGCATAGATAAACTTTGATGCATGATTATTTTAAATGGTTAAAACTTTTAAAAATTGTTATGCAATTTTCAAAATGATGATGCATAAAAAATAAGTTAATTTCTAAGAAAGACTATATATATGTATATATATATAGAGAGAGAGTATAAATATATATATATAGATAGATAGATAGAGATAGAGGGGGATAATTAATAGATAGGGAAATTGAATTATAAATTTATAATGGGAAGAGGGAAAGTAGAGGTGAAGAGAATAGAGAATGCAACAAATAGGCAGGTGACCTTCTCAAGAAGAAGAAATGGTGTGCTTAAGAAAGCCTTTGAGCTTTCTCTTCTATGTGATGCTGAGGTTGCTCTTCTTCTTTTCTCTCCTTCTACTCCAAAACCCCATCTCTTCTCCAGCCATGGGTAATTAAACTATACACACTCACTCTCTCTCTCTCTATATATATATATATACACCCCTATATATGTCTGTCTCTCTCTGGTATGAAAATTAGGGTTTTCATAAGGCTGATCTTTGAGACAACATATCCAAACACAAACGCCTCTCTCTCTCTCTCTATGTATCTATATACATATATATATATATACATATATATATATATATATATATATATATATATATAAAGGAGAGATGAAATGGAAACCACTATAATTTTGTAAACCGTGAAAACCGTCGATTTCATTGGTTAATTAAGTTAATGAAATTGGTTTATTAAATCGTTTCATGTATTTTCTCATTCTGATAAAACTTTTTTATTTTTACATAAAAAACACAAATATATGGAACAATTTCATCAAGAAAAGAATTATATAAAACAATTTATCAAATTTTATAAATTTATGAAAAAAAATTCATTAACTTAATCAATGAAATCGACGGTTTCCATTATTTTCAAAATTAAGGTAGTTTTCAAATGAAACTACCCATATATTATTCTCTCTCTCTCTCTCTCTCTCTCTCTATATATATATATATATATATATATATATATGGAAAAGTTCAATTGTGAACCAGGTTTTCGTCTGTGAACCGGGGGACAAAGGATAGTGTGATACGTGTCTTCAGATGTTCACGTTCAGTATGAATAACGAAGATGAACGTTCATGCACTATTCATGACGAATAATACAACATTCATAATGAATAATACACAAATTCATGATTCATGTATTATTTATCATGAATCGTATATTATGCATTCTGAATGGTACTTTATTCATAATGAATAATACATGAACGACCCGTGAAGATGTGAATACATGACACTCTCTCCTTTGTCCTCATTTCACAACCGCAATTTGAATATATATATATATATTCTCAATATCTTTACGAATTTTAGTGGTTTATGATTATGAATTTAATTAACATTTGATTAATATATATATATATATATGTTGTAGCATGGATAGGACCTTAATAAGGTATCGTCGTGAAAAGGGTTTCTACACCACCAATAACAATGGAATTAGGACGATCGAGGTAGGTTTATTTTTAATATCTACAATTATATTAATTTAATATCGTTTTTTTAATTAATTAAATGTTTAATTAATCTGTGTGTTACAGGTTTGGAAGGATGAAATGGAAGAAATGAAGAGAATGCTTGAGGCCTTAGAAACTAAACACAAGTAATTAATTATTAATTAATCCAAATTAATAAACCTTCTTATATATTTATTAAAATCCTTAATTGATTATTTATTAATTTGTCCAATTAATAATTAAATATTAATTTGTATTTGTCAAGGCATTTTGCGGGAGACGATTTATCGACGTTAGGGTTGAAAGATTTAAAAAAACTCGAGCGTCAATTGAGGATCGGAGTTGATCGTGTACGCTCTAAAAAGGCAATTTCGAATCATCCCATCATTACTTCTTTATATTTATATTATATATTATTCATATCAATTATTTTATCTTACGTTGCTTTAATTAATTAATCGATTTTGACAGCGGCGTCTTTTAACGGAGCACATAAGTTTACTCAAGAGAAATGTGAGACATCTTAACTCTAAAGTCATCTAAAATCCAGAAAACCATAATTAAACAATATATATATAGAGAGAGAGAGAGGAAGGATCATTTGTTAACTTTGTATAAGTACGTTACAGTAGTGCTCATATGCATCCATATTAACAAATGTGTTCATGTAATGCATATATGTTCACATTTGTTAACATATAATTCAAATTTCAATTTGGATATCATCTTTAGCAGTCAATGATTGTTCATATCGTGAGAAATTGAATATGTTAACATAAGCATTATAGTTGCATAATATGATAACATATATGTTCATGGTATAAATGTGTATTAGTTGCATAATATGTCGGTTACAGAATCAATGTTGTTACTCGTCGGTTACTAATTTAGTGTAATAAATGTCTTTAAAGTGTTTCCAAGGGTTTAATTTTTTGAGTGTTTTTTTTTTTTTTTTTTCCAAAATACCCTTTTTCATTCATGTTCACTTACAATTGTATTTAATGAAATATTTTTTTATTAAAAAAAATTACATTTAATCTCAACCATCCGATCTATAGATGGATGACTTGGATTAGTTCACATAGTTAACAAAAGATCTCTACCATATATATATATATATATATATATATATATAATATCGATCGATATATACTCATATTTATAGATTTCAAGTTTACACAATTAGTTATATATGAATTTAGTATATATATATATATATATACAATTCATGTTTGTATATATCACAATTACTGTTTATAATTTATTTGTTTATGCAGCTAAAAACCATGCAAGAAGAGAACACCCTTCTTAACAAGAAAGTGAGTACATATATTTTTTTTTCTTCCAAAAAGCTCAAAAAATAATAAATATCTGAATCATGAAAATTTTCTATTTATCCATACGTTGGTAAAAAAAAAACTTCCATATGTTAGAAATAATAAATAGTTCGTCTGAAGTATTTTATTTCAAGATTAATCATTTCTTATTTACGTTATTTTCTGTGTTCATGATTCAAAATAAAGTTAAATGAGCTGAAGAAGGGCATCGACGAGGATTCATGATAATGGATCATAATATGTTAGACAAAGGTAATTAATCGATTATTTTCATCCTCACAAAACAAATATTTCGTTTTTAGTTATAATCAACCACAATTATGTTACTAAAAAAAGATCGCGTGAAATAATTTTAGCATTTTCTATATCATCGCAAATAATGCCGTCAATAAGATTAAAAAAATACATTATTATTGATATATGCATTTTTTTTTTTTTGTATTTTAGGGTTTGTTTAAGCAATTATGTGAACGTCAACAGGTAACATATAATATTTTAACATTTTTGTATTTATAAATTTTGGGTTAATTACTCCAGATTAAATATTTAAATTGTGTGATTTTTTGTGCTATAATTTATATTTTTCTTACAATTCTTCAAAAATAAAATCTTAAATATAAATAATGTTTGAATTAATGCAGGTTTATGCCAGAAATGCTGTGCACCGGGGGTATTGGTATTATTGATTGTATGGTTGTCTCCTTTTTTTTATTTATTAATAAATACGGATTTAATTTTATTTCTAAAAACTGTGTATGTTTTACTGAGTTAAAAGTCAGTTAAATTGTGTTTCTCTGTTTAGAATCGTGTTACTTATAATTAAAGAAAATGTCGTTTTTTTGGAATTGCATTCTTGATAATTATAATATATAGTTTATCTTAATAATAAAGATGATATACTTGATTTTAAGGACGTTTGATTTGCTTACATGTTATCCTTTGTGATCGTGTATATATGAATTTAGTCGCTTTTCAACTATCATCCTTTTTCAAGGTCGATTTTAGTTAACGTTGTGAAACTGATAAAATATATATTAAATATTACAACAAAATTAGGTTTATTGCACGCCAACAATTCATAGACGTCTTAATAGACTGTTTTATAAGACTTCATTTATATTTAAAGGCGTTGTAATAAGTTTATAAGATGATTTTAGACGTCTTCACAAGGTTTTAAGAAAAACTTTGAATACAAAACATTGCATTAGCTATTTTACAAAGACACTTTTGAAAAATGTTCTATGTCCCTCAGGGACGAAAATAGAAATGAGTTGTAAATCATAGGGACGAAAACCGAAATTTCAAAACCACAAGAACAAAAAATGCAATTTACTTCTTAATTTTATAAGACATTTTTTCAAATAATGTTATATAAAATAACATTTTTTTGTCCAAAAACGTTCTGTGAACTTAGTACATCTTTAGATATAATGTTTTATTTTTTTGTCCTACAAAATAAGTTATATAAAGCGGTCCTAAATTATTTTTCTGGACTTAATATTTTGAGCTTTCGGATATAAATATTTACTAAATTTTGTGTTTGTTATTAATATTTGTTCTTTACAATAATTTATCTGATTCATAAAAAAGAATGCTTTACATTATATATATAAAAAAAAACCAAGAGTACCAATTCTACGTTATAAGAAATACTTGTATTTTGTGCTGCAAAAGTTTTTTAGAATTTATTTTTGGAATATATTTTTAAAAATTAAATTTTTTTACACTAATTATTTGAAATTTACTTGCCTTGACCTTTTAATTTTCTTTTTATTAAATATTAATGGGCTAAGAAGATGAAAATCCATTTGTGCTTAAATTGGGCCTACTAGTCCACTTTAGAAATATAATACTAGGCCCAATAAAATTGTGCGACCACAAATCGAGTGTTTTTTAGAGTAAACTTCAATTTTAGTCCCTGACGTTTAGTGATTTCTTTGAAAGAGGTCTTTATGGTTTCATAATTCAAGTTTACGTCTCCAAAGTATGGACTTTGCTCTAAAAAAGGTCCCTGGACACTAACACCGTTAAAAACTCCGTTAGAGGCAGGGGTATTTTCGTCCAACCATATTTTTGTTCCTTTTTTGTAATTTTATTTGTTTTTTCTTATCTTTGTAAAAAAACCAATATTTTAGAGGGATCATATCTGTAAATTTTACTCTCCTTTCCGGTCATCTTCTCCGGCCAAATCGTCGGTCATCTTCACCGGCCAAAAAAAATTCAGACACAAGTTCTAATCCAAAGTCCAAACCTTAATCCAAACACCAACATCAATTAAACCAAGACCAAATCCAAACCTAAACATCAACATGAAAAATTAAAATCAGACACAAACTCTAATCTAAACCTAAACCTTAAAACCAAAATCAAAACCCAAAACTTGATCCAAAATTGAAGTTTGCTCTATATTGTAAAATTGGAGTTTAGTCTGAACACCAAAATCAAAATTATCCTAACAACAACATCAATTAAACCCAATCAAATCCTAATCTGAACACCAAAATCAAAATTAAAATCAACCACAAAAATCAGAGCTTTGTTTTTCTTTTATCATCGTATTCATATCTTCATCTTCTCCATCAATCATCTTCAATCAAGGTCAAAAACCCCTGGAAACCCAAGCCAACAAACCTAAATTAAACAAACCTGGAAACCCCCCTCCTCCTGTTCATGTCGATTTCAAAAACCAGGATCCATTCCCCCTGTTTGATCATGTCGATATCCAGAACCAGAACAAGAACCCCCTCTCATTGTTCCTGTCAATTTCCAGAACGAGAACCCCCTCCCCTTGTTCATAAAAACCGAATCTAATGTTCATAAAAAACATTTAGGAATTCAAATTCACTAAGATGGCAAGATCAAAATCGAATCTAATATCAACATTCTAAAATTCAAAGGAATACCAGAAGCAATAACACACAGACCAATTAGTACCCAGATTAATTTACAACCTAATTCTTGCTAAGAACATCAAACTAGATGAAAACATTGTGCCAACTGAGCCAAAATTTCCCCCTTTTGATGATGTTGTTGCATGTTGATACCTAACCCAACATAAGACTCCAAGAACACCGCCGCTGCTTCGCCGGATTCATCATCTCTGGCAACTGCACCGCCACCGAGTGTCTCTATTCTCCCTTTTTTCAAGAAAATACAAAAAAAACTAGATTTCTTCTAAATATTTACCGTAGAAATCAAAAAGGGTTTTGAGTCTTGATAGTTCCATGTTTCCTGCAATCGCCCCCATTAAAGAACAGGGATAAATCGTGGTGTCGAACTCAATGGCGAAGAATGGATCTGAGATGATGAGGAAGGCGATGCCTTCGCCGGGAAGGCATGGCGGAGGGGCTGGGATGGTGGTGGCGGAGAAACGAGTGGAGAAGAAGACGGTGGCGGTGGATGCAGAACGAAGAAAGCGAATGGGGTAATGGAGTTGTTCTTGAAATCCAAAGGGTTTTTTTTAGGGTTTGGTTCTTGAAGACGATGAAAACAATTTTGGTGTTTTTTTTCAAAAGTTTGATCGATTTGAGAGAAAGGTTTTAGCCGGCGAGATGTTTGAGTTAATTACAAGTTAGGCCCAAAATTTTGGTGTTTTTTACAAAAATAAGGAAAATCAAAGAAAAAGTGCAAAAAGCAACAAAAATATGGTTGGACGAAAATGCCTCTGCCTCTAACGGAGCTTTTTAACGGTGTTAGTGTCTAGGGACCTTTTTTAGAGCAAAATCCATACCCTGAGGACGTAAACTTGAATTATGAAACCATAGGGTCCTCTTTCAAAAAAATCACTAAACGTCAGGGACCAAAATTGAAGTTTACTCTTTTTTTTTATAACAAAGTATTTGATTGACCCTTTAACTATAAAATACTTTCCATTTTTGGTCCTCCAACTTTTCTTTTGCTCGAAGTTGCTTCTAATTTTTTTTCTTTTAGAGCCACAACTAAATTTTAACTATAAGTGAATCTTTTATAAATAAACAAGAACTTCAATGTTTTCATAACCATAACACTTTTTTATTTTGGTAGGTATTTTTAAAAATTAACATTTTTATCACTGATGGATTATTCCGACTGATTTTGCGGCCGATAATCTCTGATGGATCACCGGCAGAGTGACCATCATCGGCAAATTACGGACGGATTTTTCCGTCTATGATTGAAAATCTGCCGGTAATCATGATCCCCGATGATGAGATGTGCCAGTGATGACTTTTTCTGACGGATCACTGGTGGATTTTTCGGTTGGTGAAACCTTTTTTTGTAGTATATATCTATTTACAAATTTATTTATTTGTCAATTAACAATCATTACAATATATTGATTAGATTGATTCTGGTGCACATGAATTTTTTTTGTTTTAACTGTAAAATATTAACATTTTTTATGTTAATGAGGAATACTAATTAGGAATATTTTAGTTGTTTTGTGCTATTTTGGTCGAATTTGGTGTAAATAGCAACGACTGCAAAGTTGACAAACATTTCTTTTCATATTTTTATAGTATAATTGTTCGCGGCTTTTCGTGTTTACACCTTTTTAAAATGCAAGAAAATAGATCTCGACGCAAGTATACATCTTAATCTACTGCCGTCTGTTAACAAGTAATAATGGTACAAAGTACCGAATATCGATCCCACAGGGAAGCGTGGAAAAGTTCTCCTCGAAAGTCGGGTCTGTAAAAGCGAGTTTCAGATGGCGATTTTGAAAACAATATTGTTGATTGGGGGATTTGATTAACACTACTGAACCATTAATTAAAAAAGAACTATCGGTACAATGCTTTGTTGAAATGAGATTAATAATTGGATAAAAAGATTAGATCGCATTCCTTCGTTATCTTAAAGTCGATATTTCCAGAAACTCAAATGAGCCGTTGTACAATAAAACAGTTGTCAATTGATTAATTGCAATCCACCATAAAATATAACTCTAATTTAAATAACTTCGGACAATCATGCGATACGAAACACCGTTTTAACTTTTGCTCAGTCTTTGTCCCAACTTAACTTCGTACCGATTATAAATATAACAGAAGCAGAAATGTAAATTTAACTAAAATAGGAGGTTGGCGTTTTCAAACAATCAACGATTAAAAATCGTAGGAGTGTTGTGCCCTTAACCTTTCTAAAAGAGATGGTCGGCGTTTTCAAACAATCAACGATAAAAATCGTAGGATTGTTGTGCCCGAAACTTCTCTTTGGACAATGAAATAAAGTTGCGTAAAATAAAAGACTGAAAGTAAATAACGGAAATTAAATGACGGAAAGTAAAAGACGAAAGATTAAAGTACATAAATTAAATTGCGGAATTTAAAATGCGAAAATTAAATAACGTAAATAAAAAATGCAAATTATAAAATTAAGGTGAAGGAAAATCTTGTTTCAAATGTGAGATTTAAACTTGAAGGTTTCATGATGTTTTAACGACGTAAAGGAAACTAACTAACGTTCGATTGATTTTTATAACGTCGGAAACATAAAACGGATTTAATAAGCTACAACAAACCGTGAACCAACAAAAGTTGGGAATCCGAAATTATTTTCCGGACTTCCAGTTTGTAATAGAATTAAAGCCGTAATGAGACCAAAATAAAAACCAAAGCATATCGAACCAACGAGATTCTTGGATTGTAACGAGAACACGTACAACTAACACAAAATGAACACGAGATATCGAAACTTAAAAAGGAGAATGACTTATATTTATATAATTATGAGCCAAATTGAATCATGAGCCAATGTTTTAAACCAAACACTAATGACTCAATTCTTCAATTCTAATACAAAAGATGGTGGAAAAAGCTCCTATGGGTGAAGATGACAAAAGTGGCTAGGTTCAATGTACCAAACACATTTTGTCCAAAAGTTTTCCAATACGTGAGGTATGGAAGGAACCAAAGTAGGAAGCAAGTATGATATGGGATGAGGTATCTCTTACACTAACTAAGCACATCCTTATATAGCCAACTTAAGCCTTGGGGCCCAAGTTTGCAAATAGGGGCCCAAGGTAGTAGGAAGACATTAGCCCAAAACATTTGATCATCCAACAAAAAAATATAAATTGCATAATTGGCCCAAGGTAGTCATAACAAAAGCCCGGTCCGCAATCTTCAATGAAAATCGAGCCCGATCAAAAACCGTAGAGTTGGCCCAAAAAGGAGAAGTTCGTTTTCGTTTGCGCGTTACCTCGTGAAGTTGACTTCTCACGGCCTTCGCTTCGATCCTAAAATAAAGACACATAAAAACATGAGATTCATGCAATGCTTATTAAAATTAACCACTAAAAACGACCAATTACACTAAACATTTATTTTAGACAATAAGCACTAAAAATAAGCAAAATGACTCAATGGGGAAATAAAAATTTGCTCAAGATTATAAAAACGAGTTAAAAATAGGGTAAATAAAATTACCCTATCAGTAATATATTTGAAACGTTTGCAAAACTTAAGTGACTTAGAGGTTGTTTATTATATATTTTTTTTCTTTTTTTTCTGATAAACTATTACATTAATTTTTTATTTTCATTTACATTTGCTCACCCCGATGCATTGCACGGGTACACTGCTAGTAAACATAAATTGAGTAAACGTTAATTCACTTAATTGGATAAAACGTTTACTGTAACAACCCATCCAAAAAAAAACAAGCAGATCGATTCTAAAAATAAAATTCTCAATGATCAATAATAAACCATATCCAAACGGTCCCAAGCTTACCTTAGAATAATTAAGGTTTGATAAACAACCTATACACAACTAAGATTAAGAGAATAACTAAGTATTGGTCTTCTATCCACCCCGCTAAGCCTTCTTCTTGCCGTTAGCTGCCCTGCCTAACTCACGACAGCCTGAAAAGATTTTTAGTTTTGAAAGAGCGAGGGTTAGACCATAGGTCTAGTGAGATCCCTCTAAACAGATAAGCAACAAAATACTTTCCATAATTTTAAACAACATTTAATAATGGCACATAAATAAATCACGTTACGGACCACACGACCGTCGAAGACGATGTGTCTAACTCGCGCTGCCTTAATGTTGGGACACACCTCCCAACGACATAAACGGGCCACACTCCCCGGCACGAGTAGGCGGGCCACACTCCCCGACTTAGGTCACGTAACCCACGTATAATGTATGCATACATTTAAGCAACAACAATTTATAACACACTTGAACATTTCCATAAAATCATGCCATCATAAATAAATCAACGTTTAAAATAAACTTCACATGCTTTCATCATCAAAGGTTTAGTTTAGAAAACTCACCTGTCGTTCCTTATCTCAAGCTCTTCGTCTACTTCTAGAAGTCGAACTGAAACCTATCAAGGAAACACTGGTTGGTGAAATCTTTCGACTTTCTAAATTAATAAGGTTGATTTTGACATCGACCCCCATCCACACTTAATCTCTGAATATTTAATTCATCAATACGCGACTGAGACTTACCACTCTAATTAATCGAATTCCTACTAAATAACTTAGGCCGCTTAAGAAAACAAAACTCACAACCATAATTAATACCTTAAATAAAAGCCAAGTGGGCCTGAGCTTCGGCCCACAAAGTTTTCCCACGGACCGGGGCCACTTGGGGCGACCAGATGACTCTCAAAATGACCGGTATCCTGAAGACCGGAATTTCCAATACCTCGACCGATACGTGGCCGAGTCGACCGATAGGCTTACGACCGGAATGGGAACGACGGGTATTCCTTTGACCGGTATCTATACATCGACCAGGACCTCTCCCTACTTCCTTCGACCGGACTTCTATTCGACCGATGTCAACGACCGGGAACATCGACCGGGTTCCCAACTTGCAGAACGCCCAGAGGCGATTATGGGTTATCGAACCTAACCCTTTACGCAGATTCCAAACCCATGAATACCACAACAGCTTCAAATCCCAACTCTGATATATACACATACAATACTTAACCTCAATCAAAACCAAGACTGACAGAATGAAAGAGATGAAGATTCAAGAAATTCTCAGACTCAAAACCTACAAATCCCAAATTCACACAACCCATTCTACACTTATAATCAAAAGACAAATCTAAAAGAGAGTTTTGATTTGAATCTTACCTCACCAATCGATTGCACTCCTTCGAGATCTTTGATCTTCTTCGCTTCTCCAAAATGCTCCTAACCTCCTTCCTCTTTGTATCCTTCGGCCGACACCAAAACAAACCCAAAAACCCTATACTAATATCCCAATACAAGAATTTTACACTTATCCCCCTTTATGAAAAGTTTTGACAGAATTTTCACCCAACTTACCTTTTATTGATTTTTTAACTGGTTATTACATTTACTTTATTCAAGATACGAAAAATATTCAAGACGAAAAAATAATGAAGATTGCAAAAGAATTAATTAGTTTAAATTGTCATAATTTAACTAATTTTTATTTCTTACGAGTAATTTGTTTACAATTAAATTAAAGTTTGAGAATTTTTTAAAAGATTGTCCGCTTCATTATTTAATATATGTATTTGGTAATTTAAAAAAATCCCAAAAGGACCGCTTAATTATGACTCCCAAATCCCAATGTGGATTTGATTCTAAGTTTTTGGCCAATGAACGGTTAAGGCATGGTCCTAGTTCCTCCTTTTTTTTTTTTTTTTTTTTTTTTTTTTTTTTTTGCGAAAATAGATCGGTCTTCTTAAGATCGAGTTTTGTACACCTCTAGGTTAAAGTGTGATTTAATGACACTAATAACTAACGAAGTGAAACTTACCGCGTCAACACCTCGGTCAACATCATTAACTTGTAAGAGGAGATTATAAACGAAAGCATTTCTTACCAGATAAGAGACGAAAAACGGGTAGTAAATAACCCCTTTAAAAAATTGTATTTCAGTAAATAGTAAATTTAAAGTTGAATTAATATAATTAAATCTTAATCAGGAGACCAAAGTTGAATCTTCATAAACATACAAAACCGAAGGTGTTCGGTGCATGTAAGTTGGTCCGGAAACCCACGGTTATCCAAAAAAGGTGTTTGACGCTTTGTTGTTTCCATGCTAGTATTGAATCTGGCTTTTTTCAATGTCCAAGGGACAAAAATGCCAATAACCAAAAGACAAGGGCTTAAATTAGATTCAAAGATTATTTTATTATTTTTTAAAATTAAATTAAGAAATTATTGTTACCGGTCTAGGAATAAAATTCAAATTTCTTGAGTTTATGCAAATGAATGATCAAATCTCTCAACTATAAACTTTTATGAAATTCAGCTCATTTTACCTCTGAACCAATCATGGCCAATGAATTCAGTAAAAATAATTTTGTTTTTCCAATTCCATCGGATTTTTATGATTGTAATAACTATGGAAAAGACAATTATGACGACTCAAATATTGCAATTTCGAAATGATGAATAGATGTTGGTGTGCAGTGGCGGATCCATAAAGTTTTATGGTTGGGGGCCCACTTAAGGACCAAAACGGTTTCGGATTTTCGTTGTCGGGTTAAACGGTTCGGTTACCGAGTAAAGATAACTTATTCCATTCGGTTTTCAGTTGATTTTTTACCGAATAAAGATAACAAGTAGTAGGTTTTTCAAGTTCGACTCGAAAAAATATACTAGGGTTGAGCTCGACTCGAGCTCGAATAACCTTTTCATTTAGGGCTCAAGCTCGAATATTTTTTGATTTACCAAGCTCGAGCTCAATGTTCTTTTACGAGCTCGTACTCACGATTGATTAACTTGTTTATTGGCTCAAAATTTATAATTTTTATATTTTATATTCCGAACGAGCCGAGTCGAGCATTGGTTTTATGAAGTTCGACTCATTAAGTTAAACAAGTTTTATTTTGTATTCGAGATCGACTCAAGCTAAATAATTAATAAGATAGAACTCGATGTAACGAGTTCGACTCGTTTAGTTAAACAAGTTTTATTTTGTAATCGAGATCGACTCAAGCTAAATAATTAATAAGATCGAGCTCCATGTTACGAGTTCGAACTCGAATAGGTTTGGGGCTCTTGTTTTCTTCTTGTTGGGGGCCCAATAAAAAATTTTACTTAAAGGAATACTTTTTATAGCATTTTTGAAACATATTGGTGGTTTTGTTGGGGGCCTAGGACCCCTACCACCAACAAGTGAATCCGCCCCTGTTGGTGTGTGTATATATATATATATATATATATATATATATCAAAATCAGGTTAAATCGTAAATTGAAAATATAAAAAAATAAAATTTAATATTAATATATATATATATATATATATGAAAAATAAAATTAATAGATAGATGTATATTTAGCAAATACTATATATACACTGAATAAAAAACTTCTGTCCCAAAATCTCATGTCCCATTCTTGTCCGACCAATGAAATTAAGACATATCAGATTTTATATATTTTTGATTTTATTTAATTCAAGTTTATATTCTCTCTCCGATGACATGTATTCATGTAATTGGTGCAAATAAATGAGACATGATAATTTGGAACAAGGTGATTTTTATCCATATACACTTAGCTTATCCCATTAAGAGTGACAAATTTCATGTGGGCTTTGAATGTTCTAGAGTTGTCAAGATGTACACTTTGACAATTGTTTGATTCATCGTTACCAATTTAATAGTTTGTCTAGAATAACCTGTTTTTGCATGTTATATAGTTTTTTTGATTTTTTTTTTTAATAAAACAATGGTTAGTTTATAGTGTAAAATCAAATATGGTGACTATGGAAAAGTCAATTATTATATAATATTATAAAAACTAGCAAAATGTTATAAAACAAGTGTCCAAATTCCAAAATAGTTGTTTCAACTTTTATGCTAAGCTTTTTTTTTCAATATATCCCTAGGGGAGAAGTCATTTTTGCTTGTATTGCATCCCTTATTTTAATGGGTTATACTCGAATCATTTGGTTTGATTAAGTTAATCTTTTTTATAGACTTCATCCATCCAAAAAAAATCGTAGTGATTGCCGTTTTAAGATGTTCTAAGTAAATTACACTCTCTCTTGTTGGCAGATTTCATGGTTTAAATAACATGTTTCCTAAATCCCAAATCTAGAGCTTGGTCAAATATTGTAATCAGTTTTTCCCGATATCCTAAATTTGTAGCTTAGTCAAATATTGTAGCTTCTTGAAATTCCAAATCTGTAGCTCAGCCAAATATTGTAATTAACTTTTCCCAAGTTGAGGCTTCCTCGAAGGAAGAATATGAAACTCCATGAACTCTTAAAAACATACCAGAAGGTCATAAAATTTCAGTGCTAAATACTATTGATATTGATGTATTGATAATTGTATTTTACAACTATTTTTATACAATAATTAAAAAAAAAAAATATAGATAAAAGAATGGGGAATGGTGGAACCATGTTCCAACTTATATTTGGTGCCCATATGACGCACCATGCTTTAACGTTCTCAATTTAGAATATGTAAAATGTTTTCGAACATACTTTATCTTTCTTTCAAACAAAGATAGTATAAAAAGATACATCTTTAAGAAAAAAGTAAACATGAATTAATCTTATCTAAATGGATGTTAATTGAGACTTTGGTCCCCAAACTTTTTTTAGCCATCAATAAACATATGATTTGTCTTAGGGGCTGTTTGGTTGGTTTTCCATTAAGTTCTGTATGGATAAAGTTGTCTGTGTTGATTAATTCGTCTGTATAGATTTGGAAGGTTTTTATTTGTGAGAGTTTTTTCATATATGGAAGAAACGTGTTTTTTAATGGGATGGACTGGTTTAGAAAAAACTTGGCTTTCTGCATAAAGCTCCCCCTTGAAATCTTACTGAATAAGCCACTTTCTATATCATTAAGCTACTACCAAACAGTCATATATAGCTGACTGAATAAGCTATGAGTCTCATTAAGCTCATTAAGCTGCTAACAAACAGACCCTTAGTCCACTATGGGGTGCATATATAAATATATATATAGAGAGAGAGCAAGGATCATTTGTTAATCAACCAATTGTTGTTAACTTTATGAACCTTACTCAACCAATAGAAATGCATACTTGGTTGTTGTTTTCATTGTTTATATATTTAATACAAAAGGGTAGAAAGGTCATTTCGTGATTAACCAATAATTCATTTATTTTCTTGGGGGTTACAAGAAAAAAAACATCCATGATTATAGCGTAGGTTACAATTTCATAAAATTTTCATTTTTCCATAAACTTTTAATATCATATGAATATTTTCACTTCGATTTCATATGTCTTTGTTCTTTATCTGGATGAACACACCTAGCAGATGTCCTTGTTGTTTATTTGGATGTGAACATTGATGAACACAGATGTCCTTGTTCTTTATCTGGATGTGAACATTGATGAACACAGATGCTTTTGTCTTTATCTGGATAAACACACCTAGCAAATGTTCTTGTTCTTTAACAGATGAACACATATGTATGTTCAACTAAGTAAAAGAAGAAATGTAATTGTTTTGATTTAAATGTAACATAACTGTTTTGAATGTGTGTTCAACAATGAACATATTTATAAGTGTTTATGAATGTTCATCATGTGCATTTGAAACAATGGGAGATTTAATTCACCATTTGAAACAATGAGAGATTAATTGTTTTTAATTTAGATGTGTAACTGTTTTAAAGGTGTGTTCAATAATGAACATATTTGTAGGTATTCATGAATGCTCATTATGTGCATTTCAAATAATGGTAGATTTAGTTCCCCATTGTTCACTTCGGTTACAATTGTTTTCAATGGAACATTAATGAGGCGTTTAATAGCATTTAAAACAATGAAATTTTTAATTCTCCAAATTACCCTTAAACACTTTTGTTCACTTGTCCATTTAAGAAATAAAACCTCTTTTATTAATTAGAAATTTACTTTTAATCTCAACCATTCAATGTTAAGATGAAGGGTTTAGATTAGTTCACAAAGTTAACAACAAAACTATGGTTAACAAAAGAACTCAACCCTATATATATATATATATACTAGGCATATACCCGTGCACTATGCGGGGCGAAAAATTGTGCAATCGAATAAACAATTGACAAAGGTATGTATCCACTCGCGAAACATCTCGAAATAAAAATGACAACAACGTTTTTCATTTTAAGTTTGTATTCTTCGTTCTTATCGATACTTTAGTCTATGAAAACACGGTGCTTGAGTCGTTTGGTGCACTTATATGTGAATCATAGACTAAAGTATCGATAAGGACGAAGAAATACAAACTTAAAATGAAATGTTGTTGTTATTTTGATTTTGAGATGTTTCGCGAGCGGATACATACCTTTGTCAATTGTTCCTTCGATTTCACGATTTTTCGCGCCACATCGTGCGCGGGTATATGCCTAGTTTATAATAATAATAATAATGAAATGTATTTTTAATATATTTTAGTTGATCTGCGATTATGTATTTTTAATATGTTAAAGGTGAAAAAAAATAAAACGTATAGATAGAAAACAAATTAATTCATAGATATTCATGATATTTAATAGTACGGTTAAATTAAAAAATATTCAATATTGGGCTCGTTTTGAAGATATTGACGAGACGATTATAATGGTATAATTTATAAAAAAAGAAACATATTTTTTCATTGCATATTGTTCATATACCATTATTTGTGTTAATATAACAAAGGTGTAAAATGGAAAATGAAAAAGTAAGGGATATAAAATAAATTAAATAACTAATTGTAAAGATGTTAAATGTAACATTGAATTTTGAAAATAACCGTTTTACAATTTTAATATAATAGTATAGATATAGATAGTATATATATATATATATATATATATATATATATATATATATATAATGTTACACATTTATGCTACCCATAAAAATATTCAATAATTAGTTTATATTAAAATTATTGACGAAAAAATTATAATATTAGAATTTATAATACTAATGAAACATATTTTTAATATATTTTAGTTGATCTACAATTATGTATTTTTAATATGCTAACGGTGAAAAAAAATAAAACGTATGGATAGAAAACAAACTAATTCATAGATATTCAAAGTATTTAATAATACGTTTAAATTAAAAAAATATTCAATATTGAGCTCGTTTTGAAGGTATTGACAAGACGATTATAATGGTATAATTTAAAAAAAACGTATTTTTTCATTGCATTTTTGTTCATATACGATTATTTGTGTTAATATGATAATGGTGTAAAATGAAAAATGAAAAAAAAGAATATAAAGTAAATTAAATAATTAATTGAAAGGGTGTTAAATGTTATTGTAGAAAAGATTGTATGGTTTTAAAAATTTTAGGGATATAAAGTAAATTAAATAAGTAATTGTAAGGGTGATAAATGTAACATTTAAGTGTGGTAAATGTTATTGTACAAAAGATTGTACAATAACCGTTTTAGAATTTTTATATAAAACAATTTAATTATTAGATATTCATGATATTTAATAGTACGGTTAAATTAAAAAATATTTAATATTTGGCTCATTTTGAAAGTATTGACGAGACGATTATAATGGTATAATTTGTAAAAAAAACGTATTTTTTATTGCATTTTTTGTTCATATACGATTATTTGTGTTAACATGATAAAAGTTTAAAAATAAAAAATGAAAAAACAAGGAATATAAAGTAAATTAAATAATTAATTGTAAGAGTGATAAATGTAACATTTAATTTTAATGACTTTCCAATAACCGTTTTTCAAGAACTGACTTTTCAAAAACCGTTTTAGAATTTTAATTATATAGTATAGATATGGAAGGGTTCAAACGAGAACATCATTTTGCTATAATCGATTACATGTGATACATATGTGATAAGGAATCAGATGTGGGCAACCTTTAGCGCAACCCTAGGTCATTGGACAAGTTGTCTGCACACTACCACTACCAGAGTATTATCACATGTATTTTCTCTAGTGAAAGAGTGTTCTTGCGTTTTCGTAAAATGAAAGTATTCTCATTATATATATGGACGGGTTTAGTTGCAAACTGATTTTTAGGTTGTGAATCAGGAGACAAAGAAGAGCGCGCCACATGTCCTATATCTTCACAGGTTATTGAACATGAATAATGTATCATTATTGATGGTGAATGGGTATTATTCATCATAAATGATGTATCAATTAATTATGGATCAAGATTCGTGTATTATTCATCATGAATGACGTATTATTCAACATGAATATTGTATTATTCATCATTAATAGTTCATGAACTATCACCTTCATTAATCATGATGAATGTGAACACCCAGAGACACGTGTCATGCTCTCCTTTGTCCTCCAATTCACAACCTAAGATCCAGTTCCCAATTGTTAGTTAAGAAACAAGTTAAAATCTTATATCATCTTACTTTAGTTATAAATAAACTATTGTTAAATATTTTGTTATCAAAAAAGTACATCATGCTTTCACAAACAAATTGGATTAGGTTTATCAAAGTAGACCTTTTTGGCCCCCATTAATAACAATTATGCATTCCTTTGATTAGATTGGAGGGCACAATTTGTGTTTCATTTGTTGGTAACCATTCACCATATAAAGAAAAAGCAATATTAATTTCAACACCATATTTTTTTTTTCTATTAAATCATATTTTTGGATTAGGGACGGATCCATAACTTTTTTATACGATGACACCATATTTTTTCATATGATTTTTAGCGACGTGTCTTCATTTTTTTACCAACGTTTAATATCATCCAATGTGTTTTTAGCTTAACTCCACCGTTTCGATGGATTTTTAAAGTTTTTTTGCTTGATTTCTAGGGATTTTAAGTTTTTTTTTATTGATTTCGAGAGATTTTTTTGGTTGACTTCAAGAGTTTTTTTCCCGTTTTTTTGGTTGATTTCAATAGTTTTTTTTTTGTTTTTTGGTTGATTACAAAATATGATTGCACTTCTAAAATAATACGGTTGCACCTGTTGCACTTTTCACAAACCTAAATTTTTTTACGTTACGAATCCGGTGGCACGTGCCACCGTTGGCAACCTCTGTAGGTCCGTCCATGTTTTGGATAAGCTTATCTTTTCTCCTCTGTGGGTTATAGTTTCAGATTGTGTTGTTTTTAGCCTCTTTGTAGTCTACATGTTTTTTAGCTTCTTTACCCTCTATCTGTTTTTTTGTTTTGTTTGATGTTGCACCTTGCAGAGGAAATCATTTGTTCTGTAAGAGCATCTCTAACATATTCTTTAAAATGGAGAAAAATAAAATTAAAATCTCCTAAAAGATTTACATTTAATTTCAACAGATTTTTTATTTTAGAGATTTCAACATCCATTATAAAATATTCTATAAATTTATCATCTTAATACACTTTTAAAAAATAAATATAAAATAATAACAATTCAATCTTATTGGTGAAAATGAATAGAACTAATTTCTTTTTCCACACGTTAAGTTTTAGAAAACTCTCTAAACTTGAAATTTTCTCTATTTTAAAGAATAATATAGGGAATCTATTTGAGCAAAATAGAAAACAAATTTTTCCCCTCTTTATTAGAGAATCTGTTGAAGATACTCTAAATTATTTGTTATTTTTTTTCTTAATATAAGTTGTTGCCTTTAAAAAAACCAGTACATGTAAAAGAACAGCTATAGATTTCCATTAATAATAAGTTATTTAAATAAGAACTAGTGTTGGGCCCGTGCATTGCACGGGAGGATAAATTTTTTGTTGGAATATTAAACCGAGTTAAAATGAAACGTAATTTCTCTGTTAACAGTTAATGAAATACAATGTGAAAAACGGATGTATTTTCATAAGTTGTTAACTTGCATATATTCTTAATCGTTTGTTGTTATGAGTTTGTGCAATAATATTGGTAATAGTTTTGTATTATATTATTTAAAACTCAAACGGCATGTCTCACAACATATCACTATTATTGAAATAATTATAAATATGAACATACGTTTTTACAGATTTTGCAATTTTTCTGAAACCATCTCGACAACATTTGACAATCACTTTGAACGTATAAATCTGTAGATTAATTACCGACATTCAACCCACATCAAATATGACAAAGAAAATAAATGATTTTTATTTTTTGTAACCGGCAACTCAACTGGTATAGTTCAAATTCACTCAATACCACTTGAAAATTTATCTGACTATTGACTTCAAGACCTCATAGTATTAGTCGATAAAAATAAAGATATGTATATATATCTTATTCCCCTACTTCGAAAAATATGATTGTGAGTTTTGAAAAATATAAACAAATCCTCAGTAAATAAAATAAAATATAAAAAAGTAGTTTTTCAAAGAAACAAAAATATAGTGGAATACCTTTTGTTCAGTTGCAGGTTCCGCCATTGACACCCGACCGTTCGTCTTCTTCTTGTACTCGGATGATACATAGAGAAACTATATATATTTATAGTGAATGTAAAGAATATTTTAAAATCTTTTATTTTTATTTTTGATTTTACATTTAAATGTAAATATATTAAAAATATGGAAGAATATATTTATATCTACATCGTTTCTATTTTATTTTCTTTACACTTGGTTAATTTGGAAAGTATTGCGGAATATTTTTATTTTAAAGAATACGATAATTTGTTAGTGTATTTCGTTATTTTTTATTCATATTAACCTTCTTTTTTCTTATTTTAATGCTCGGGAAAAAAAAATACGTGTAGATTTTATATTAGCAAAAAAAATACGTGTAGATTTTATATTATTCTAATATAAAATACGTGTAGATTTTATATTAGCAAAAAAATACGGAAGAAAAAAGAGTTTATATTACATATTATTATGTAAAAAGATTTTATAAAATAAAATATGGAAAAAGATTTTATAAAATAAAATATGAAAAATCATTATGAGATGTAATATAAAAAAATACGGAAAAAAAAGATTTTATATTACATCTCATTAATATAGATTTAAATGTAAAATCTACATTTAAAATAGATTATGCTAATATAAAATCTATTTTATAAAATCCTCCACCAAAAAAACAAATATTTATATTAATAAATGAGTATCTATTTCACAAATAGATGATTATGTGAGATATTGTTCTTGGAAAGGTTGTACAAAAACATTAAGAAATTGTAAATTAAGTAATTGACTTTAATTAGTTGCACCTTGTGCTTAAAATGTTGTAATTAAGAGTTTTTTATGTCGTTTTTATAATATAGTATAGATAGTTACACAAAGTTGATAAGAATGGAAGAAAATTTACTTCATAAATAACTCTAAATGTTTCTATCACATACTTTTAAAGATGACATATTTATCATTCAACATTACATATTTACATTATTTAATAAATATTTGACTGACAAGTAAATATCTATAATTTTTTTAATGTTGGTTTAATATATAAAATTATAAATATGTAAGTTTTATGCTAGGAAAAGAATTTGTGTTCCAAAATTATAGTCAAATGTTTTTTTCTCTAGAAAAATGATGTCATAAAACGGATATCTCTCAAAATTACATTGATTTTTATATCGATAGTTTAGATAATTTTATAAAAAATAAATATCTTTTATAAAATTCTATAAGAAAATTATTCTGACCATCTATTTTGTTGTAAATATGAAAAGTATCTCTAACAACTATGCTAAAATGAAAAAAAAAATGGGATTTTTATATGCTAAAATAGAAAAAAAAAATGAAAGAGATTGTAAAAAAATTTAAATTTAGAAAAATCTCTACTTAGATAGTTTCCCCCAAAACTAATTATTACCCCCAAAAAGTAAAAAAAAATATCTCTCATCTTTCTATATATTTTATATTTTAATAATTTAATTAAATAAATTAAATATTTTAATAAGATAATTAATATTAGAGTTGATAAAATAGAATATTTATTGAACTTGAATGTAATACTTTTTAGAGAATTTGATTTTTATAACTTTATTTTAGAAATTTTTTAACATAATTGTTGAAGATGCTCTGACTGACTGAGGTGATGGATTTGGTTTCATATAAATTATTAAAGGAATATATACATAAAACTTGTCAAAGAATATTTGTCCTTAAAAAGTCATATCATAATAATCATTTTCATATTGACTTTTTGTAGGCTTATAAAAACTAGAGTAAATTACAACTTTGGTCCCTGTGGTTTCCACTCATTATCAAGAGTAGTCCTTTTTTCAAAGTAATTGTGGTTTTAGTCATTGTGGTTTACATTCTATTGCAATTATGGTCCTTTTGACACTTTCCATCCAAACCTCCGTCAATCTAAAACTAACAGCCAAGGGCAAAATTGTCAAGTCCCTTTTTCATTTAAATAATAAAAAAAAACTTATTACTTTTAACCCAATCAAATCAAAATAAAAAAGACAAAAATAAGAAACCCTTTTGGTCCCTATGGTTTCTTTTTTACTTTTAACCAAATCATATTGAAACCATTTGCTTAAGCACAATCTGTATTTACAACATAATGACAAGCCATTTGCAGAGACATAACTATCACAACTCTGAGGTGGAACAACGAGGTTCCTCTCTAAAATCTTTAAGAGAGCCAATATAGAACCGAAACATGGTGTCAAAAACCTGCATAATTCATCATCACAAAATTATGTATATATATATATATATATATGTGCATGAAAATGGATAAATATATGCATGAGAAAAAGTCTTCAAAATCTGCAATGGAAATGTTTTCACGTCACCATGGAATTGAAGAAAAAAAGAAAGGTCAACATGCAAGATCTAAAGTCAACAGAGGAGGCTAAATGTGATGCTCTCCATATTATTTCTTTTTTTTTCTCCCAACAATTAGAGAGTTACGATAGCATTAACACTGTAATTTTCTTCATCGATTTCTCAAGCATTGTAACATCGATAAAGTATAGTGGATTTCTTGGTGGTCTCCTCCGCCCGTGGTTTTTCCCGTTTTGGGTTTTCCACATAAATCCGATGTCATTTTCTCCCTTATTTATTTTCGTCAAGTTTTTTCGATTATTATTGTGTGGCTGATTATTGTTCCGTTTAGAGTTCGAGTTTATCGTTTCCACATACGAACTCGTTTGAGTTTATTTTTGGATCTTGGGTTAATTTTCGATTAAGTTTCTACTTGTTTCGATCTCGTTTTGTGGGGTTCATTCGAGTGTGGTGTGATCAATATTTGCAACATTACAGTAATATATGTATACTCAAAATCATGATATAACTAACCTGCAAGAAATATGCAGACAACCCTATGTTTTTTCTACAAAATAGTTGCAACTTGGACACCTCCTTCATTTGTTGTTCTTGGCAAGCTCCATGGTTTGATTATGTCTAAACATTTCATCGAACAACATTTCATTTACAGCTCCTCCACTTGTTGTTTGATTTGATTTACGATAACATTGAACCAAAACATGGTCTGTTGCAGCTTGGGCACCTCCTTCACTTGTTGTTTGATTTGATTGGGTTAAAAGTAAAAAGGTTTTCTTTTGATTATTTAAATGAAAAAGGGATATGACATTTTTGCCCTTGGTTGTTAGTTTCAGATTGATGGAGGTTTGGATGGAAGGTATCAGAAGGACGATAATTGAAATAGAATGTAAACCACAATTAAAGAGGGATTACTCTTGATAATGGGTGGAAACCACAGGGACCAAAATTGTAATTTACTCTAAAAACTATATTATGACATGATCATGATGTCTATGAAAGGAGCTGCTCGCTTGTTTCATTTCACATATTAAACCATATATGTTTAAATTAATGTTTTCACATTTATTAAAAGTTATGTGTTTAATATAACTTTTTATTAATAAATCAAAATATAAGTAAATATATTAAAATTATACGAAATATAAAAATAACTTAATTTAATTTTTTAAAGTATAATTATAAACATATTATTCAATTAATTGATTTTATTTTTGATAATTAGTTAATTATGTGATATTAAGTTATAGTAAAAAAATATTCAATTGTAGGTTTATTGTTATTTGATTCAATATTGTCTTTTTATAATGAGGTGTCACTTAAGAAATTAGTACGAAACCATTATAATAGAAGGTAATTTCTAGATAATTTTTCTAAAGCTGACGTAACACTCAAGAAATTTTGTTAGAAATTGTATTGTAGTAGATGTATATTGGGTATAATTATATAAAACCCTAAAAAAATGTTAAGAAACGTGAGAACCAGTGAGATATTGTGAAATAATACATATAAAACTTACATTATTGTTTCATGTCGTAAAACAAACAATACATGTCAAAAGGTTTCATACTGTGAAATACTTGCATATGAAATAACTCATCAAATCTTAGCCTAAAATGAAAAAAATAATCATGTGAAACAATACATTGAGATTGGTTTCACGAGTTTAATTTTGAGTGGTTTGCACATATGGGTTGGATTCTGGTTGGTGAGAATAGTATGAACACTGAACCTTCATCACATTCATCCATCTGCATTTACTTTCGTATACCTCATTGTATCACAATGACTGAAACTTTAACAAATCTATACATATGAACCTGAATAAAGGTACGGACAAGTGACTGAAGATGATGGTGGATGAATGTGATGAAAGTAAATGAAAGTCTACGTTTTTTGTGAGTAAACAGACAAAAAAAACTCATTCGAAGGCCCAGAAATGTCCCAACTAGTCTTACTAAACTAGTTTATTCTCATATGATTTAAACTCTATTATATGATTAGCCACTTATATATAAAAGTTAAGTATTTAACGATTTGTTAACTTTTAACCAATGATCGATGAAAAGTTTTAATCTAAGCCGTTTAAATTAATGTAATAATTCATTTTAAATCTCTTTGAAATGATAATTAGGGGTCGTTTATCAAATTCTTACCCGGTAAACACTTACCAGCAAGAGATTCACCTTCATTTACCTTATCGGGTGAGGTCCTTGGCCATGAAAATGGATTGTTGGTAAGCATCTTACACCGGGTAAGACTCTTGGTCCTTGCCTTATCTCTTCTCAGTCATTTCCATGCTCAATCAATAAGGTAAATGACACTGATAAACGTTTAGTAAACGGCCCCTTAGTTTCTATTTGCTTCTAAAATATCTGAAGATCTTGTTTATCTAATAAATTAGTGGACTTTTTTACTTGGTCACCAACAGATTATTCAAAATCTTGTTTGGAATTTTATTTTGTTAGATGAGAAGTTGTTGCGAGTAGGTACAACTTATTGTCATTATTATATTTGTTAAAAATACATATATAAAAAACACTAAAAGCAATTTTAAGTAATTTATAATTATTTTTTGAAGAAAAGTAACTTTTAATTATTAACCTAAAAACATGATAATTAATAGTAATAATCACTAATCCTATCAAATCTTTTTGTTATTTGTGAGATATAATTGAGTTTTTCACATTGCAAAAGCTCTAATTTGTGTAGTTTTTGACTTTATTTTATTTTAAATCTTTTTATATAATTAAGAATTTGCAACTAATATGTGAAAAATAAATTGTGGTGATTTGACGGGTATTTATTCGAAATTTGGGTTTGACAAAATCAATTAGCAAAAATAATTTGAATATAATTATTGCAATAAATCAGTGGGAATACTGTAGAAGAAAAAGACCCTCAATTTTGTAGTTAGTATTAATGTCATCAACCACTATTTTGACCTAACCACAAATAATTATTTATATGTTTGTTGGTATATATATATATATGATTTATATGTATCCTCATTCAAGATTATTTCAGCCATTTTTTCTATGTTTTCCTACAAATACTTGCCATTTGATCATTGTCTTCATCTTTGTGGTCTGATACTTCTGCTTTTAGATGATCATTGAGAGATTGATATCTAAATCCATGTTAGAGGTGAATTTTTTTTATTTAAATCTTGTTTATTTTGTTGGTTGGAAATGGTAAAGTGATGATATTGGAATGGCTCAATCAAATCAAATCACCCAGATAGAACACGAGGGTGTTTTAATTTGATTGAGCCGTGCCAATATCATGAACTACCGCTTATTCAATTGTGTTTGCTTATTCGATTTCAAATAGAAATACACTTTTTGTGTATATATGTTCATGCTTTAGGTTTGATCTTGTTAAACGTTTAGCGTTTTTTGGATGATTCGATTTTGTTTTATGTTGTTCCGATGATTTCATATGATTATGTGATTATAAGTGTGGGGGTCGGTGCAAATAAGAAACCTAAATATCGTGAGAAGGTTCATATGTGAATCATTGAAAAAATCCATTTGAAAGTGCATATATGAACCTATATAAATAATCGGTAATGTTGGTTCACATATACATCTTCAAATAGATTTTTCCGGGGGTTTTCAACGATTCACAATTTCACATATGAATCTTCCTTATTTAAACCTCTCATTATAAGTGTGTATGCTATTTTAAAAACCGTGTGAACCAACTATTCAGGATTAATATACCTATATATTCATGACTATTATCGATGCATTTCATTATCATGAATAATTCATGAATAGTTGGTTCTCACGGTTCTCAAATAAAATGAACTTGCCCCCTATGTGTTAATGGCACATTTTGACCTAACAATTCTTTTCTACTGCTACAACTTTTAAGGTCATTATCGTATTCATTGGTTATGAAACGACAGACCGATCCATGGTGGCTCGTGGGTTGCTCCGGTGAGAGAGCACACATGATGTTTTCCAAGGAAGACGACTCACGGCCACCTGAACCAACCAGCCCTTCTAGTCAAAGATATTGTTTACCTGCATATGAAGACTTAAAGGACCATATACAGGCTCCATAGTGGCTCGTGGACCATTGGTGCAGCCTCGACTAGCCTAGTCATAGACTCGCAGCTACCTGAAAGTATTCGGAAAACATTGAATATCAACAGAGTTTAACAAGAATTCTAGTAATTCTCATTATTTATACACAAAAGGATATAGTAAAATACCATCCAGTTTTGATGCCACAAAATGTGGCCGGAATATTGACCATTAAGGCAGTGCTATCAACATCTGGTTGCCCCAAGAATGACCACAAAAAAGGTGAAAACAAGACCACCAAATAATTATGTCCAAGTCACCTCCGGTACTGGTGGTTAGAACATCTCAAAAGGTCAGAAACGTTGGCACAAGAAGATAGAGCAACCAAAGGGTCATCGGGCCAATGGATCAAGTTATCGGTAGAGCCCAGCCTCCCAGAAAATCAACGGTCCAAACCTCACCAAATGTGAGGAGTGAGCATGAATATTTGCCATATATAAATAGTGATGATAATGGATAGATACGTTGTTGTAACAAGAAAACTTTCCAAGAGAAACAGTATTGCAATTTCCATGAAAAATCCAGGAAAAGAAAACATTGCAATTCTGATAGGGGATGGAAGCAGTGTTAAACATAGACACATAGATCGTGGTTAAAGAAGGTAAGACGATTTTGTAGCAAATTTCTTATTGTATGCTCTGGAAATTCAATTCTATAGGTTCACTAATTCATCGTTCTACCAAAGTGTTTTCTGATTGTGCTTTGTGTTGTATGATTAGGCATCTCAATTTGTGCTTCGACGAGCTGAAAAGAAGCACAATTTCTTGAAAAGGAACAGGATAAAACAGTTTAGCAAAGTCTCCTACGTTTCTTGCAACATTGATGGTGTTCTTAGGGTACCAAGAACCAGAGTCGATTGCTTAGGCAGGATCACTTTCAAACAAGAAAATTGGCTTGTGACCTGTGATGATTCAATCCCTGTCTGTACTTTTCAAAAATGAAAAGCACTTGATCAGAAAAGATAATCATGCAATACAACTTCAAACACAAAGGGGCGTAGTTCATATGATCTTGAAGATAACGACTGCCAGGTAGTGTTTTCAACGGTCTTGATGTTCACCAAAATAATTTGCTAAAACGTAGATTACGTTCTAACTAAAGCCTAAAGGAGTGTAATAGCATACCAAACAGAATATATAAGGAGGAAAGAAACTACTAGTTTTCTGTGAATTTGCCAATGGGTAAAGAGAACCCCTTTAGCAAAGAGGCAAAGCTCTAAGCTCTAAAAAGTAGGTTATGTTTTTTTATGTTGTTTTGGCGATTGCATATGGTTACAAGTGTATACATATGTATGTATGGCACATTTTTACCAAAAAATCTTCGACTTTTAGGTCATCCATGTTATATTGGTTTTGGCAGGACAGACGACTCCATGGTCCGGTGAGAGAGCACACATGATGTGTTCTTAGGAAGACGACTCAAGGCCACCTGTAGCAACCAGCCCTTCTAGTCGAAGATATTGCTTACTTTCATATGAAGATTTGGAGGAACCTACAAGCACAAATATTCTGAAGTCTTGTCCACCTTGAATCATTTCTCTATGCTTATAAAGAAATTACTTTGAGACTAGTAATGATCTACACTTCACTAGAAATTTATGGAAACCATAGGCCAAGATTAGGTAATTGCAAACCTTAAGTGTAGCCAACTGGCAAATAAAGGCCAAACTTTGGGGCTCCTCCTCCAGTCACCGGTCCGAGTTCCTCAGGGTCACCGGGGATTTTCCAGAATGTTATCTTCAAAGCCCCATGGGACTAGTTGAGGTCCACATAAGCTGGCCTGGGGTTACCAAAAGAAAATGATTAGGTAATGCACCAATTCCATCAAAAGATTTGGTCGCAGTAGAAAGATTGTCGGCATATACAGTTAATAGAACCTATAAATCTTACAAACACAAATACTTTGTACAACAAACAAAAGATTATATACGGATATACCTCTACTTGCTGAGTGCCTCAACTTTCACCCCCTTACAAATCCAACGATCAGCATAATTGCTCACTTTGCACTCTTGAACAGAAGTCGAAGAAACTTCAGATCATTGTCATCATCCTCTATAATTCCCCACTGAATCCGTAGATTACAAAACTGTATATGTTGTCCCATATTGGCCAGACGTGACCATTTCTCCTAAATATATGTTGGAAGCTTCATTCGCTCAATGCTCGTTTAGAGAGTAATCTAATGTGGATCCATATATTTGCAAGTATGCATCTTATTAACATCAAACACAATAAAGCCTAAATTTACTGATCAAATTCACTTGGAATAAGCATAATGTAAGATATAGCAAACCTCTTCTAATTCATTTGAAGCCACATCTCTTCCAATGATTCCAGATGGAACTTTGGTAATGACAGTAACTTTTGAGTCCATCTTTGCAATGATCTGCAAGCCTTTCATCCATGAAATCAATGAATTCTGCGAATCCAATAAGCAGACAGATCTACTACTCCTTCCGTTAAAAAAACGATGCATCTGGATTTTTTACGTTAAAATTAGCAGTTTTAAGTGAAATCGCTATATACAGATTGCATCAATTCAAGGGTACTTCGCTACTAGATCTCAATGTCGTTAATCGTTTATCAATTTCTTCACAAGTAATTTAACAAAAGCATATCAATTACGAAATGTAAAAGTAGTCTATTATGTAGCTATTTTCGGTGAATGAGTTTGTGCGACATCAACAGAGAAGAAAAGACATACGAATCGGTTAGCCGTCTGGTTTAGCCGGACCGACAGAGGAGACGGCGAAATGAGGATTAATTGGCTCAGATATAGATTTATTCAACACTTCGTCCACAGCAACCACGACGATAATTGCGGAGAAAGAGCGAACACCGTTCGACTGTCATAATTTCGAGTACAAATATCATAGATTTAGAGGCAAATGAAGAAGCCGGCACTCCGGAGATCGTATTTTGAAGAAGGTATTCGCCGATGAAGCCAATAACTTCTGTTAATCTGCACGGTGAGTACGTCGGCGACGGCAACGGCGACGGCGACGATTTATCTGAGCGATTGATCGAAGTCACCACCACTTCTGCAGTCCTGCTTCCTTCAAAGGAAAAAAAATGTAAATTGGTTTGTAAATTACAAAAATAGTCCTGAATTAACTCTTAGTTGCCAAATTTAGTCCAAAAACTAAAAATCTCTTACATTTAGGTCTAACGCCATCATGGTCAACGACGATACGTTATGTTAGATACTCGACGAGTATTTTTGTTACACGCAAGAAAGACTCGGCACATCTGAACCTTAAAAAAAAGCTTGAACAAACGTTTTTTTAGAAATGGGTGGGGTCAGACCAACCTGATAAGATTAACGGACGAACATGAGCGATACAAAAGTTAATTCCGGCTAGCCTAGTGGGCCAGATCCGTTAGAGCCTAGCAACGTCGACCCATTTACACGGCGGGTAAAAGAAAATTATCAAACCTACAAAAAGGGGTATGGTTTGGATATTATTACGCGTGTGGAATGGAAAAAAAATAGGCAGGTTCGTAAATGACCACCTCTAATTCACACATACGTATAGCTCAAAAAAAATCGATAAGGATTTGAGTCTAACTTTTATAAACTATAACTAGTTATATATTTTAATCTAAAATTTGTTCTATACTTCATAAAGTTTAAATCGAGCTTGCATTTCCCGATAAAAGGTTTGATTACAGGACCGTCTATTAGCATGTTAAATCTTGATTTTTAAACAGGATCCCAATAACTTGCGGTTGGGGCCTAGATTTATATAGCTCAACCTGTGAACTCATCTCAATAAAGACATATCTAATTTCTTTCAAAATCAGAAGTTTTCAAAATTTGCCGATCAAAAACAAAAATAACTCTTTGATATTCTTCTCACTTTGTCATTTCAAACATTTTTGTTGTTTTAATTTGTAAAATTTATAATATGATACAGAATTTTATATTTTATTTTGTTTATTACTCATTTCATACGATTTATAGTCTTAGTACGCATGTAACAGGGCCTCCAAAAAGATTAAGATAACCCTAATTTCTTTGCAACATTAAATATCATGTACCTGCAAAAAGGTTTGTAATTGGCAACCCTAACCCTAACCCTAACCCTAACCCTAACCATGTCGTTCTACTCCATGAGCTATCATGTGAAAGACAAATCAAGTATATAATGGGCCATTAGAGGGTTGGCTTAAAAGCCCAACGTCCACAAGAAGCTCAATCTGAGAAGAAAAAAATAATGTAGCCCACATTGCAGCTGCCCAACTGTCTGTTTGTGCAAGTATACCACCCTAAAACCAGCTAGTAGCTACATTACATGTGCAGGTATACCACCTAAAACAAGTTAAGGGGTTATTTGGTTGGTTTTTCATTAAGTCCTGTATGGATAAAGTTGTTTGTGTGGATTAATCTATCTTTATAGATTGGAAAGATTTTGTTTTGGAGGGGTTTTTCATAGACGGGGAAAGCTTGTTTTTTAATTGGGATTAATTAGGAGGGGTAGCTTTGAAAAAAACATAACATGACTTTCTGCATAAAGCTTCCTCCTAAAATGAATAAACCACTTCCTATATCATTAAGCCACTACCAAACAATCATGTATAGTTAACCGAATAAATTGTGAGTCCCATTAAGATCATTAAAATGCTAACAAACGGGTCCTAAGTCACATGTACAAGTATACCACCCTAAAACCAACTAGCTTTAGGAATCATGTTGGCCCGATATCTAATGGGCTTTAGGAACCATGTTAGCCCGGTATCCATAAAACCCGATACGAAAGAAATTGTAACTCACACTCTGCAACAATAACCGAAAACAATTCAATCAAGAAAAGAGTTGAACACAAGAGAAAGAATGAAATACCAACAACTACAAGTTACAACACACACTAAACCAAATCGAATCGAATCGAATCAAATCAAATCTCGAACTACAAACGGGTAGAATTCAACGACGCTTATTCCCAGTAGAACGGAAGTGTTTGTGGAGCTCCGTTATCCGGAGACGCATGCTGATGATGATGATGATGATGAAGTCCCATTTGAATCATCTCGTTGCAATCGTTCCCGTTAGGATCCATAATGGACTCCAAACCACCGTAACCCGTACCCGGGTCCAACGGGTTTGGTGTAGCCGGGAACGAGTTCGGTGGGTGGACCACATGGCTCAGGGTCGTACAAGATGTCTGTGACGGTGATGATGACAGAAGAGAGAGAGCACAGTCCGATTGCACCACCGGCTGCAACTGAGCTGGTGGCGGATATCCGTCACAGAACAGTTTATCGTAGCTGCTGCTATTTGCCTCGAAGTTAAGAACCGGCTGCTGACAAACTTTTGGAGGTGAGGAGGTCTGGTGGTTGAGTTTAAGGTGTGAGCCGCTGTTTTGAAAGAGGTTGAATTGTTGCTTTTCGGTTAGCTTTTTGGCGCCGGAAGATGATTCGGAAAACGGGTTTTGTTTGTGGGCCAGGTTCGAGTGGTGGGTCGAGTACGTGGCTTCTTCTTCGGACTTGACCATGCCGGCCCATAGCGGGTTAGTGAGCGTTGTCGTTTGATACACATGCGGACTAGAGAACTGCAGCATCGTGGTACCTAAAACACGGCAAATCTAGCATCAATATCCGAACATAGCTTATTTTTTTGAGCTTATTGAAAAAGCCCTGTGTGGTTAGCCAAAAGCTAAATTTTTTAAATATGCCCACGGGGATTTTTCCAATTATGCCCCTTTATTTTTCTAATTAATGTTTCAAACATGTCCTTTTAGGTCATTTTATGTTGGCATCCAGCTTATCGGCTAGTTTTTATCAAACATAACTAGTTTATCAACTAACATAACTAGTTTATCAACTAACAGTCAGCTTAATAACCACTTTGATTAGTCACGCTACTTCAAATAGCGTTTCAAGAAGCTCCAGAGGTTTTTTTTTCCAATTAATTTTTGAGCATGTCCTTTTAGGTTATTTTATGTTGTCATCTAGCTCATCAGATGGTTATTACCAAACATGACTATTTATCGGTTAGCTTGTTAACCGACAACTAGTCTTTCAGCTAACGGCTAGTTTGCTGAACGTAGCTGAATGCTTTGAAAAGCTAACCTTGATGACCGGCAAAAAGACTTGAGGCACGCGAGTTATCCAGCTGCGGCTTACGTCTCCGGCGATTATGTCCATCGAGCCGCTTTCTGCAACTTCGTTTTCCTTCATCGAACTCGTCTAGTGAATGAAACCTACAAAAAGTGGCAAAATTCAGTTCAATTCCAAACCTTTTTCTAGTTTTCTGTTAATCTTCTTGACCGTAGAAATGTGGTGTTCGATGTCTTCTGAAACTAGAAATTTGGTTCGATTTCGTACCTTTTTCTAGTTTAGACCGTAAACATCAAGGCGATTCAAACGAAATGCTAAAGATTTACTAAAATAGGTTCCACGAATAGCAGAAGAACCGAAGAATCGACTGCTATCTTGAATTCTTGATCAGGGAATCTCATGAAACTTGGATGAGACTAAAGTTGGTCTTCAAAAGCAACGATGCTTAAATCAGTTACAAGTACAAGATTCTTTGGCTGTGATGAACCATCTAAAGTTCTCGACTCACGTGGTTTTGTTGCGAAAGTTTAGATGATAAGAACCGAGGTGCTTCAAATAAAGACGTCAGAAAGATTTGATCTTTTTTTCGCCCCTAGAAGAATCCCATCAAGATTTCTTGATTTGGGGAGTCCCAACTGTTAAAAAAAAAACATACCCTACGAGAGCTCTTTTGGAGAGTAATCTAATGGGGCTCCATATATTCTCACATGGTAACAGAGTCAAGGTCTACCACTGTAGGGACTCGACACCCTGGGGCAATCTATACTCGTCTAGCCCCCTGTCAAAACTCTAAGAAATGATTTTTGCCCATCTAGCCTCCATTGGAGGGGGCGTGTTAGAATCCCACATCGGCTAGATTTTGATCATTTCTCGTCAATATATGTTGGAACCTCCCAATGAAAATAGATGGCGAGTGCCCGATCGAATTGATCGGGTCATGTAGGAACAAGGTTCAAGTCTACCGGTCTGTTAGGATGCCTCCTAGGTACGGATTGGATGCTCCTCCTGCTTGAGGGCTTTTTTCTGAGAGTAATTTGACGGGGTAAAACATATTCTCACATAAAGATTTCTTGATTTGGGGAGTCCCAGCTAAACTTAACGGGCAACTTTAATGGCTATCATTATTCGATTTCTGGGATATATGCGGTTAAACAAAAGCAAATGAGAAAGACAATAGCCTCTCAACTATCTTAAATTCCCCCATTGTTCTCCCTAAAAGAAGAAACCCATCAAAATTTCTTGATTTTGGGAGTCCCAACTAAACTTATCGGCAACTTTAACCGCTATCGCTATTCGATCACAGCAAAATTCACTTCTAAAACAAACCCAAATCAGAAAGACAACAGCTTCTCAACAAACACACAAATTGTTTTCCCTAAAAGAAGAAACCATCAAGATTTCTTGATTCTGGGTGTCCCAACTAAACTTACTGGCAACTTTAATCACTATCGCTATTCGATTTCTACGAAATTCACTGCTAAAACAAAAGCAAATCAGAAAGACAACAGTTTCTCAACTATCTTGACCCCCCCCCCAACCCAAAAAAAAATTGTTTGCCCTAGAACAAGAAACCCATCAAGATTTCTTGATTTGGGGAGTCCCAACTAAACTTACTCGCAACTTTAACCGCTACCGCTATTCGATCTCTGCAAAATTCACTGCTAAAACAAAACCAAATCAGAAAGACAACAGCTTCTCAACTATCTTGACCCCCCCCCAAAAAAAAAAAAAGTTTTTGTTTTCCCTAAAAGAAGAAATTCCCATCAAGATTTATTGATTTTGGGAGTCCTAACTAAACATACTCGCAACTTTAATCGGTATCACTATTCGATTTCTACGAAATTCACTAAACCAAATCAGAAAGACAACACCTTCTCAACCATCTTGACACCCCCCCCCCCAAAAAAAAAAAAAAAAAAAAAAATTATCAACAAACCTCATCTAAATCACTCACCATTTCACACCACTTTTCAAAAAAAAAAATCAAGAAACTTAACCAACAAAAGCACAACCAACTAGTACAAAACAAACCAACCACAGAACATAAAAATGAAAGAAAAAAAAATACATATATATATATATATACCTGCTACATTGCTGGCAAAACCTTTGCTTTTGTCCATTAATGGACACCTGTGGAGTCTTTGAATGAACTTCACAAACCTTATGTCTCCGATGATACTCTTTACAGTTACTCAAATCAGATTTGCACCCATCCACAAGGCAACAAACTGCAGGATTAATGGTGGTGTTGTTATTTATGGGTCTAGCTCTCTTTGATGACCCTGAAGGTGATGATGATAATGCCATTTTTGAAGTACTTGAAGAACAAGTTGTTGTGGTGTTCAAACTTGACTCATTTTGTGAGTCAATCACAACTTGTCCAAGCTTTAAATCCACTGAAAAATTCTTCCCTTTAATCCCCTGCCCTCCATAACAACTACTACTACTATTGGAATCAATGTTGGGAATTGTTCCTTGTTCGAATTCTGTGAAATCCCAACAAGGTATCTTCAAATTCCAGTCCATAAAATGGATACAAAAATCCCACAAAACCTTTTACTTTCAAATACTTTTTTCTTTAATAATCTTGACTCTTGACTCTTGGGCTTTTTGGGTCTTTAACTCTTTTTGGGTGGTCTTTAACTTCACTAAAATCTTGAATTTAATTGCCTCTGAAATCCATCAAGAATGAAACAATAGTTAAGAACAAGAACAACCCATATTCAGATTTCAAATTCCAAAAGAAACACAGAAAAAAAAGAAACAAACTTGAAGTTGGAATCCATGGAATTAAGGGAAAAAAGATTTGGGAATTAATTAATTAAACTGGGTAAGTACAAAAAAAAGCATTATTTTTACCAAAAGAAAGAAAAAAAACAAGAAACCCAATGTAGAAAAAAGAAAAGAAAACAAGTTTTAGAAATGGGTTTTTGATATTTGATATATAATAACTTGAAAATCAAGGTAAGCTTTCCAATATAAAGAACTACTAGTAAAAACATTTAGAGAGAGAAAGTAATTACTTACAGAGAGAGAGAGAGTGAGAGAGAGAGAGCTTTACAGCCTTTCAAAGCCTGGCATGGAATCCATGGAAAAGAAATGGGTAAAGAGAGGAGTTTTAAGTGTGTGTGTAAAAGAAAAAGAAAATACCCAAAAAAATGGAGGTGAGGGTGTAGGATAATAAACCTATACTCCTTCACTGTGACACTTCATCAAACCCCATTAAAGAGTTGATCTTGGATTTTGCAAAAAAAACAAAAAACATATTAATTGATAGATAAATCTCATGGCATTGGGACTTGAAACACTTGTGAAAAAACAATGGGAATTGGGTACCCAAAAACCCTAAAAAAAGAAATAAAATAATTTGAGTTACCAAATAGAGAAATAAGAAAAGACCCAATATTAGAAACCCAATGGTGGTGTTGGTGGTGGTGGTGGTGGGGGATGGTGGTGGTGGTGGTGGTGGGTCAATCTTGTTATGTGGTATAATGGGTTTTCTTTATTGAGGTGGATTGTGTGTTGTTTGATAAAGGAGGATGACAAGGACAAGGTGTCTCAAGAAAAAAGTTAAAGAAAGTTATCAAGTACAAAATTTTACAAGATAGGGAAGGGATTGGAAATGGATGGATGGAGGGATTTGCATTGTCCTCTTCATTTTTGTTTCTTTGTTATCTTGTGTTTCACATTTCTTGGACATGTTTTCTTTCTCTTTGGCATGTATTTCATTTTTTTTTCAAAATTCAAATATTACGGATTTGAAACAACTGTCAATACAAGAACTGGTACACTTTGAAAATTGTTATGAAGAAATATTCGACAAGATTTGGGGCTTGACATCAGTGGCTCGAGATTGATAGTCCCCTCATGTTAATCCCACGAGCCTTTTGTCCATTTTCATTCAATCACAACATGATCTGAGTCTGACACTCAATCTAGGAGGAAATATGTTTGGCAGGGACAATCAGTTAAAAGGAAGTTCGGCAAATGCTGATATAAAAAGTATTCACAATAATCTTTACATACAAAGAGTGTATTTTGTTAGATTTGAAATCATATTTATATTCTTGTTGCATAATATAAAAACTTTCATGTTTGTTTGGATAATTATAATCGATTGTTTTTATATGTACAGTGAATAATCAGTTTTTTTATAATAACTTATTATTCGAGTTTTCAGATATAATTATTTTGGTATCCATAATCATAATAATTTTGTCAAACATTAGAAAAATAATTGTTATTTCAAATTATTGTTATCATAATAATTGTTACGACGGGTCATGATGTTTTTGAAATAGTGTTTGAAAAACCTAATTTATGAAAAGAGACATATTTAATAAACTCAAAAAACAAATTGATTTATGGTTGTAAACCATAATGTAACAATCATAAAAAGTGATTTACATGGTTTTTATTATATGTATAAAAAGATTATAATTTTATTTTTTGTCCCTCAAATTTTTATATTGTCATATTTGGACCTCCTAGTTACGAAACACATCCAAACATCACCGAAATTACCTATTTTCTTTCTTTTTTTTTCTTTGATAAGCAAGCATAACACTCAACTAAGAACGAAGAATACACCGCAAACACGGGAAAGTTTTCTTCAAGATATAAGAAACCACCCAACAACCCACATATTTATTTATGTTAGTGACATGAAAGAGAAACGATGGGTAGAAATGTGAACGAAATAATTTTTATATATACTTAAATTGAAGAAGAAAAAAATAAAACGTTATTCATATAAATGTCTTTTATATTTGATATGATAGTATTGGATTAATGGGTAGTTTATGTGGTTGTTGTAACACCCTAAAAATAAGGTTTAATTTAAACCTGAAATAATTGCGGAATAAACAAGACTAACATAATTAAATCACCCAAAAAGGGGAATAACTGAATGGTGTTGTAACACCCGGTTTTTTCGTAAGTAAGTTTCCGTCCTCCGTTGGTAATCTCTTCGTTTTTCGCCTACCCTTTTGGGTGGAAAATGTTGTGCTTTCGAACCTTAAGTCGACCCATGCGAGAATCTTGAGTTTTGACCTTTTTCTGACTTCGGTACGAGTGGCGCGATTGTGACTCGCGATAGTGACATGTGTCACTATCGCATGGCACAATCGCCGGGGGTGTACCACCCGTGGTACAATCCCCGCGAGAGTGCCCTCGCGATAGTGACAATGTCACTATCACGTGGCAAGGTCGCCCACGATCCCTGACTCCTAAAATGTCCGAATTCTCACCCAAACTTCTCATTTCTCATTTCTATCTTCTCCCATTTTCTCTCCCAAACCCCAAAGACGAACCCTAACCCATTTTGAGGGTTTTTCCCCTTGAACCACATGATTCTTCATCATCTAGCTAGTGGGATCTTGAACCACAACACCTCCATCTTCATCTTCCTCATCAAGTTCAACGTGTGGGATTGAAGAGTTGTAATGGGTGTCCTCGGAAAGTCTCATCAACTAAAATGGTAAGCTTTCTTGAAATAAGTTATAAATGCTCCATTGATGGTTTCTTAGTATTTGATTTCTCAAATCTCGGATTTGATGGTTTTGGGGAAACTAGGGTTTTGATCTCGTTGGGGACTTTAGTAAATAATGTTTGGGGAATGTTTCTAAACGGTTTGGTATGTGTGAATCTAGGTTTTGGAAGTCCTCGGCTTGAGGATTCAAGTGACCTTCAAAAGAGCTCGTTGGGTGAAATCTAGATTTAGCCTAAATCTAGCGATGTGAGTTCAAGTTGATTTGTGAAAATGGTGTATATGTCAAAATGTTTATTTTAAAGTGTTTTGTGTTTTACATGAAATGGTTAACTGCTGATAAGTTTTGTGTATTTTGAAGTAAAAATATATTTTACTTGGTTGTATGTCAAAAGTGAGTATTTTGATAAGTATTCATATTTAGTAAACTTGGGTTGTGTTAACCTCTTAAAATGCGTATATTGGGTTTTGAACATTTCAACAACTAAATAGCATGATTTACGTATTCTTGGTGATTTTGTACAAGTAAGATCTATTTTATGATTTATGCATCTTTGATGATTTTGTACAAATGAAGTCTATTCCATGTTATATGCATGTTGGTGTATTTGCATTCATAAACCTTTTGGAAAACCTTTGATCCCATTAAGTGTTGAGTTTTGGGTTAAGCTCGTCTTTGAGGTATGTGTCTTCGTAAATGTTGTTTAAAGACATTTCATTATTTGGGGGACCGGTAATTGTTGGTCGAATGGATTTTGAGCATTTTAGCTCGGTGTTGGCTTAAAAGAGTTTTGAGGACATTTGTCCGGTTTTAATGGCTCGATGTAGAGTCCAATTTATGATTTACATCTTAATGTATTTTATTGCATATGTATGATCATTACAGGCTCGAGTGATTTTGTCATTCATGTGTAGTCGTGTATTCTTAGACTGTGTTGCATTAGATCCATAGGCACGTAAGTCAGTCATATTTGATGGTCAAATGGGTGGTACGGGGTTAGACTCCGGGACTCATGTTTTATGACCAAAACTTGACAAGTAGGCACTAAGAGGATGTAGTCTTGGGTGCCACTGTGTGGGTGTGTGCCTAGACCTCCGCCGTCGGGGAATTTCCTCAGTTGTAGTCCCCGGGTGTGTCGGGCCTTTCGGGTGTCCTTTTTGGCATCAAGGTACCTCGTCTCTTTGGGTGAAACTTGTCAAGGATTCGTAGGGACACTTGGACTTTCATGTCGTTAAGTGTCATGTGATGAACGTTGTAGGAGTGGCATACTTTGTGTTCATATGCTCTCAACGGATACGGGTATCCCCCGTTGTCGGCCTGCTGTATTTTGGATATTTAATTGTCCATGCTTTAATATTTGGATTTCATTCCATTTTATGGTCGTGTGAGTATTAAGTTTCAGTTCCATGTTTTAATGGTGTATCATATTTATATGGATTGTTTTCTGGTATTTAAGGGTCGAGTATTATGTCCCACCCGAGTTTTGGGTGTTTTGGGATATGAAGTATTATTTACATTTTCACAAATTGAGTATCGAACTATGACCCCGTTTTGGGTGAGTTACGGGTTGCATCGCTTTATAAGAAATGTGTGTTTGGGAGCATTGTCTTTAAAAGTGTATATTATGGGAAAATGTGTCGTTTCCATTTTGAAGTATAATATTTCGAAGGATCTTGCTTTAAACTGAATTCCTTTCTTTTAAAGATATATCCATTCATGTTAAAACTCTTGAGCTCACTAGGCGTTAAGTCTAACCTTTTAATTTTTCGGCATGTGCATCAGGTTCCTGTCAGGGGTTCGGTTCTAGCAAGTGCTATGAGGAGTTGAGCCTTAGTTTTATACAAGAGTAAGTAGTTGGTGAAGTCTTCCGCAAATTGGAGATAGTGATTGTGTCTGGATCGAATTCTCAACAAGAATTATGAATACTCAAAAACAATATCAAAGAAGTTGCGGAATAACACTTTGATATTCAATGTAACAGTAAACAAACAGTGTATATGATTAACAACTTGTAAACTTGTATTGAATGATTAAAATCACAAGATTACACACTCAACCTCAATCTTGAAGAACAGACTCTTTCAAGACGAATTCTACTTCTCTAGAATTAGGAACTATGCCTTAAGGTTGATTCTCTCTAGAACAAAAACTTAGATTTTTTAATTAATTATAACTATTCTATCAATTCTATATATATATTGAACAAAAGATAATTACAATAAATAAAATATCTTCAGAATATCTTCCATGAATATCTTCAGTATATCCAGCTGTCATTCTTGTAATTCGGATCTCCATCTCATAAGCAGTACTAATCATAAGCAGCAGTAATACTCTGAGTAGTACTAAGTTCAGCAGCACTAACCATGCTCAGCAGTATTAATCTCTTGGCAGTAGTAACTCCAGCAATACTAATGAAGAGCAGCATTAACTTTTACTAGCAGTATTAACCACAGAAGTAGTAACCATGATGAACTAGCAGCATTAACCATACTTGGTAAATTCTTCAGTTCCCAACAGATTGTTATTGGGTTTAGTAACACCCGTCCTTTTCATAAATGGTATGTATAGGATGAATGTGCGTATCGAGGTTAATTCTCAAGTTGTGTCTGTAGTCAAGTAGTTATGGATGTATTTAGAAAATTTTAACAAATTGTTATCTTCAGGATTAAGGGTGTTACAAGTTTACAATACAAAGAGATCAAGTAAAATTTAAACTCAACAACCTACTAATCTAGACCAACTAAATCTAGATTACGAACGGGTGTTGTCATTTCACTACCAAAAGTATACCACAACTATATCAAGTGTACGCCTCTACAACCTCCAAAAATGTTATTATCCTCCAATGACTCTCTATTCAAGCCCGAGGAGTCCCACCGCTAGAATGACTTGTTATACATGTCATTTTAAGAAAAAAAATGTTAGACTGAAGCCTAGTGAGATCAAACGATTATATTAAAGAAGCAGTAAGTTATAACTGCGTTAAGTAGAGAAAAACGAGCGAAATAAATATGGATAAAGATTGCTTATACACAAATACCTCTTGGGTTGACGAGAGAGACCCACTTACTAACATAAGTGACGGAACACAAAAGTAAGCCACTTGATATGTTAGTAAAACCAAACACATAATAAAATACACGCATTAGATGTCAGACTCGGTGGCTTTAAACGTACACCCACGAAATGTTAACTTCAACCACATATGGTCCTTACGTTGAGTTATCCTCATCCAATGACATGTACTAGCACGTAGGACTTATACCCTATCTGATGCCTAACCGTGCCTCAATATGGAAAAGTAGCATTCCATCATCGGACGTAATGATACACATAATTATGGGGTCATGACGCCCAAATGCAACCAAATAATCAATCCCATATAAACAAACTCCACCAATATATCTAAAACAATTAACATGCCATCCAATGTACAAATCAAGAGTTCATATAAAATTCTTATGAAATCTCCCAAAAAGGTTCCCACATGATTCTTGAACAATATTCCCATATACCAAATTACTCACAGAAGTTCTCTTTCAAAATATTCATCAATAATTACAAAACCCTATTTTTTTATTTGAAGAGGTTGAACTTGAGATTAGAGGAAAATGTGTATCCCATGTGTATAAATCACATTTAACCCAAGATATAAGTTTCTTAGTCATACATTTATACACATCCAAGTAAACCCTAAAATCTCCCAAAATTAGGTTTTGGTGAAGAAACTACCCAAATCAAGAGAAATAGAAGGGGAGATGTTTAAAAGATTAAAATCTATATTTAACATGTATAAAGTTTGTAAAAATGAGAATGAACTCACCTTGATGGTTGATACAAAAGAAACCAACCTAAGGATGAAGGAGATGAACACTTGAGGTCTAATCACTTGAGAGTTTCCTACAACCCCTTCCTAGATGCACCATTGACACCATTAATGACTAATGTATCACAATAAATGAAGTAAGAGGTTTTGGGAAAGAAGACTTACCAATCTGCAGAGAGAAATCGACCTAAGCTTTCCCAAAATCTGATAAAATGACCAAAAATCGCGACTTGCTCCCTTTATACCCAAAATCCCCCTTGGCAAAAGTGTCAGGCGATTGTGACAATTGTCACTTTTGCCGGAACAATCGCCCGCGTCCTGGTACCCGTGGTACAAACCACGCGATAGTGACCAGGGCATAATCGCCCGTCACTATCGCCGATATTGTACCGAGGGGACTCCCCCCTTTGCGATTGTGCCTCCGGGATTGTGACATCTTGTCACTTTCGCGGGCACTATCGCCTAGATGGTACTGAACTTCACTCGACTCTGAATCCTGTTTCGAGTGCGATTAACTGTTCGTAAACTCTAAGGCTTGGCATCCAAAGACAAGAAAAGGTTTCCATACTAAGATTTAAGACTTCTATTTAATGAAGGTAGGTTCGTCACATAAAACAATTATCAAAATCTCGGGTGTTACAGTTGTCATTTCTTTCTTTCCATACTCTTTATCCTAATAGATACAACATTCAACATATCATGATTTAATAAAAAAAAAAAGAAATAGTTGATTATTAATCTACAATATCTTATTCACAACTTTTGAAAAGCAATCCAAACCATATATGAGGTATATATCAACAACCCAAAGTGGGTATGTATCAAAGACTATCGAACTTCATCGATACATAACTTTATTAAGCATGACAAGCTGTCATCGATCTCATATCGAACATCATCAAAAACATGTGATACATTTATCATCGATTAAAAAAAACTATTATTGGTAATAAAATACTATTCTCATAAATAAATAAATAAAAACCTTATATAACATTCAAATATCAAATCTACATCTAGAAATTAAAAAAATAATAATAAAAAGAAAGAAAGAATAAAACTCTTATAGGAAGAAAACGAGGCAGGGAAAAGCACAAAACATATAGTAAAATTGTCAATGATATGTAAATATCTAAAGTACGGTTTACTTTGGAAGATTGACGACCGAATCAGCAGCGGTGCGGAATTTTCTTTCTCGTCTGCTAGATTAGATCTATAGTTAGGAGTGATATAAGGGTTTGGAGTTCGAACTTTTTGGGGCAAAAAACAAAAATAGATACAAGATAAGGAAGGGTTTACAGACAATATTCTGAAATTAAAACAAAACCCTCTCTCCTAAAATAAATGTCCAGTTGTCCACAATAAAAATGATACACTATTGAGTACAAAAACACGAGAAGAATAATTGACGGATCAATTTCTTTGTTTAAGTCAATTACATTAGTTGGTCAACGGTGAACAATTGACCAAAGCACCCAACAAGGGTCCATAAATTATTATGATAAAGAGGGGCCATGCCTTTGCAGTTGGCTTCTGTTGACGAAGAACCCAAGGGGCAAATTTGTAATTACAACAACTTTGACATTTTCTTTATTTATGTCTTGTAATTAATTTCTTGAATATATGAAATAAGCATCTAATAAGAATAGAATCAATAATATAATGTAAAATTACTTTCAAAAAATTGTACTCAATTTAATATTTTTTTTAACAATTGTAATTGTTTGATTAATTTATGTACACCTCAACTAATTCTTTTATAAGACTTTAAAATTAGCAGTGACACCCTTCAATGACGTTATGTTGACTTAAACTGGTGGTGGCCTCCAGTTGAACCACCTAGAGATACACAAAAGACTGGTTACCTGATTTTGGAACGGTAAGAATCGATGACCAATCCTAAAAAGGATTGATTTTTAGGATCGGTTACAAAAGGCATAGCTCAAGGACCAATTATAGGTTAAAGTCGGCATGGGTCCTAGATTTTGAACCTGATTCTTAACCAGTTAAAAAAGTCTGGATAAAACCCAAAAACTGGTTATTGGCTAACTGAAAATTGATCTGTTTAAAGCCCGAAAAAACCTCCGTTATTTTATGACTTAAAAAATTAAAGAGTAAATTACGTTTTTTTTTAAGTATGTCCTATGCTATGCTTAGACTAATCCTTGACAAATTATGATTGTAAGACATCAACCCTAATTAAACCTCATTGACTACAATTGTTGTGTACGTCTGGATTCGAACCCTAGACATATGTGATATTCTACAACATCTTCAGGGCCTTAACCATAAATTACGTTTTTAGTCGCTATGGTTTGTTGAAAATTTTATTTTCGTCCTTATGGTTTTGAAATTATGATTTTCATTCATATGATTTGTAATTCATTATCTTTTTCGTTCTTATGATTTAAATTTTATTGTTTTTTTTTCATTCTTATGGTTTACAATTCATTTCTATCTAAGTCTTTCATACTTAAAAACAGTGTTTTGGCCTCAGAGACGAAAATAGAAATGAATTGTAAACCATAAGAACGAAAACCAAAATTTCAAAACCACAAATGAAATCCACAATTTTTAACAAACCACATGCACAAAACGTAATTTACTCAAAATTAAAATAAATTTTTTGGTGCATCAATAGTAAAATTAATTAAAGAACTTTTTTTTTAAATGTCCACCGTTTTTTTCGTGTCCAACAATTTTAAACCAAACATGCAAAATAAATGGAGCCCACATTTTACTATAAAAAATGCCAAGTATTTTATATTTAAACGTTGTTCGATTTTTTTTATTGAACGGCTGAATTTTATTCCTCTTCGACGTAACCCACCACGCAAGGAGTTGTTCGATTTAATCATTTAAGATTAAAAAGTAATGAGAAATACGAAAAATCTTAACGAAGACAAAAATAAATTTTTTTTATTGAAGATATGGATAATATTAAAGATAAAAAAAAAAAAACTAATATGTCAAAAGAATTAATTAATTAATTTGTAATGTCATAATTTAACAAATTTTTATTTCTTACAATTAATTATTTTATAATTAAATGAAAATTCAAAGTATTTTTAAAAATAATTGTCCACTACATTCTTTTTATATATGTATTTGTTATCAATTTAAAAATCTCAAAAGGACCATTTACGACCAGTTAAGACTCGATTAGGATTATCGGTCCGAATTTGGTCCTAAATTTAGGCCAAAAAGGTCCGTGAATCCGCGACTTTTTTTTTTTTTTTTTGTGGCTTGATCCTTTTCTTGATTTAAAATGATTGATCTTTTTTACAACCAGTTAAAGCCCGATCTTTGTACACTAATAAAGTCCCTCAAAGGGTTCTTAATTTAGAAAATTCTTAATTGTTTGTAGATTTTCTGATTTTACGTTGCCTTTCAACCAAAAAATAACAATATTTATTTAAGTTTTGTTGTAATAGGATAATTACATTAATAACAACGAGCAAAATAATCAAAACATTTTTCTATAATTGTGTAATTTTCTATGAGCAATTTAAAGAAAAAAAATTGTTATTAACTTCCACGATCAAAATGAAAAAAACGATACTTCAATTTTTCGTAAAATCAAAAGTCAAATTTATTTTCTTTCACGTTGTCAATCTTATATAACAATACTAGATTAATATCATTAATTTTAATTCACGAAGTTTTCTTATATTTGTATGTATTCATCATGAAATTTTTAAATATTTTTGGAACAATTTACATACCTTAAATGTGATTCTTATTTTATTTATTTTTATAAGTTTTTAGAGTATCTTTAACGTCTATGCTCAAATAGATATTTTTGAAGATTTATATTTTTTTTTGCTCCACCAGCTATGCTAAATATATATATATATATATATATATATATATTAAAATAAAGAAAACACGAAAAAATAAAGTGAAATACTCGAAATTTTGAGAAATCTTTAAAACTTTATTGAATATAGATAAATAATATTTTAATTGTTTTCGACCATAAGAGGTACATAAATTAAATGTGTAGGAAAAAAAAATATTTTATTAAATAATATTAATATAATTAATGTTATAATTGCTAAAATATAGTAGCTATTGAAGTTGGATGTATAACTTTATATAAATTTTGACTTTTCATACTCTATTATAGAAAATTTATAACATAGTTATCGGAGATGCACAATGAGTTGCTAGGAACACATTAATGGTAGAAGTACATCAATGCATATGGCAAAAACATTTATCCTTATTGATATCGAATATATTTTTTCGAGCCTTTTTAATTAATTAATCTAAATAATTTTTTTCAGAGTAATATCATATAGAGTAAAACACACAAATGATATAATTAATAGTTATACCAAAAAAAAAACTAATTTTTGCATCTAGATTTTAAGACGATGAGATTTGAAGTTGTGATTAAGGACTGTCATTGATGGTAACGCTATATCATCCCAATGAGAGCAAGAGAGTGGTGATGGGTACAGTGGATCGAGAGAATGGTGATGGGTACAGTAAAAGAGGGGGGGGGGGGGGGAGATAGGGGGATCAACGGTAATAGTGGTTGCAAGTGTCTTGGTCTGCAACGAGAAGACGCAGGAATGGTATATAGTTGGTCTTTAAATCTCTCCATGTGATATCAATTGGATTTCTTTTTTCAATTTAAACCTTAAATCTATTTACCCCTATAATAAAATGGCAAAGATATATGTTATTTACAAGATTGTCACCGTTTTTATCTTTATTTGTGTGCCAGTGCAGTTCAGTGCAGCAAAATGAATTACACTTTTGGTCCCTAAGGTTTGATGATTTCTTTGAAAGAGGTACCTATATATACTTCAATGAGTCAAGTTGTAGTATTTGAGATTTGGATTTTACTTTGAAAGTGGGACCTGACCACTAACTCCATCTATTTTCATCATTATTGCCAAGGGTATTTTCGTCTAATCACTTTTTGTCCCTTTTTTACACTTTTTCTTTTTTGCTTTCTTATTTATGTAAAATATATCAAACTCTAGGGATCAATCAGGTAATTAACTCAATATATATATATATATATATATATATATATATATATATAATACAACACACAGACATGTGAAATGGAACATTATATACATATATGCAAACATTATACATATACAGAGACATACACAGATACATTATCTAACCAAATCAAACATTATATACATATATATACGGAGACATCGTCATTGTCCGTATGAATTTGATACATATATATATATATATATATATATATACAAGAATCTTGAAGGTGTGATGGGTAAAGGTTGGGGTGGTGGTTGCAGGTTGGGGTCACGGTGGTGATGGGTTGCAGGGACCATCTAAAACCCAACAATTGTTGTATGGGTACGAACCTCACCATCTCCGACCAAACTTTTTTGTTATGGTAATGCAATGCAAGAGTTATTTTCCCTATGATAACACCTTCATGGCTGAAAACACCCATCAGACATCTCATCGTGACCCACCATGTCACCATCTTCGGTCCATTTTTGGTCGTTAACCCACCACCACCGTTACTCCGGCAACCCTTTAACCCATCACCACCATGACCCACCATCTTTCCCTTTGTTTCATCCTCTGTGGTTTGGCCCCGCTGGTTTCGATGATCATAAACGAAACGTGACCAACACCCCTTTAATGCATCACCATCTTGACCGACCATCTTTCTTATGGCATCGTCCTTGTGCTATCATTCGCATGGTTTTAATGATACATCCTTGTGACGAATTCATTAGATGGGTTGGGGTTGTTTGTGACAAATAGATCGACACCACCCTTCGTCTCCGGTGGTGGGTTATCGTGGTGGGTTATGATGGAGGTGGGGAAGGGTGTTGTCGGATATGAGTTATAGAGGTGTGGAGGGGACGATGGTCAGGTCCCTGTGCTATATATACACATTTATATGTGTATATATATAATATTACAAGTTACCCCTATAATTTCATGTTTTTTACAAACATAAAGAAAAACAAAAATAATTGCAAGATTAGATTAAAACTTGATCGTACGAAAATACCCCTAACACTAACGGTGAAAATAAACGAAGTTAGTGGTCAGGTCCCACTTTCAAAGCAAAATCCAAACCTCAAGGACTACAATTTGACTTATTGAAGTATACGTCCCTCTTTCAAAGAAATCACCAAACCTTAGGGACTAAAAGTGTAATTCTATCTATAATTTTATTATAAACTGAAAATTAAATTATGATGTTTTGAGAACATATTTTTTTAACTTATTTAATAGTGATAAAATCCACTCCACTTTGCTCCATCTATATTTATACTTTATATTTTATAAATATTGGGATTTTTAAAATTGAAAAGATTTAGTTAAATATTATTTTAAATAATTTAAGATAAAATAAGGATTTTTAATGCTTATAATTTGATGTTTAAAAATGTTGGATTAACACCACATACCAACCCATCTATAAACCCTATAACCATTTAAAAATTAAAATCCTATGTAGGTTTGAAGTACTTTAAAATAAGATTCGATTAAAAATAAAATAAAGAGTAAACTACAAATTTGGTTCCTATAGTTTGTTGAAAATATATATATTTTTTATTTTCATAGTTTAGAAATTACAAGATGGTCATCACTGGTTTATAAAAGCATTCGAAACGATCGTTAAAAAAACTCCGTTAAATGAGGAGTATTTTCGTCATTTTATTGATTTTTTTGGTCTTTTATCCAATCAAAATTGATTCTATGATTTCGATCTCTGTGGCTTTGATTGAGTAAAAGACAAAAGATTAATAAACGAACGAAAATGTTTATCATTTAAAAGAATTTTTTTAACTGACATTAGAGAGAGAGAGAGAGAGAGATCAAATCCGGACGTTTTTACGAACCACGATGGCCATCTTATAATTTCGAAACTACAGTAATGAAAAGTGCTATTTTTGACTAACCACATGGACCAAATTTATAGTTTACTCAAAAAATAAATTTCAAAATAACAAAAAATGTGGGTGGTTGTCATCGTTTGGCTTTTGCTTTGGTGCCAAAGATGGTTTTGGTGGTGATGGTGTGAAAAAATAGCAAAAAAAAAAAAAAAACTAGTAAAATTGATATCTTTTTATATTGTTCATTATAATCGATTATAATTTATAATACATTAGTTACGAAAATAAATGTTTTATTCATACCTAGAGTTATGAAATTAATCTAATAAATATTGAGCAAATAAAACTGTAACTTGACGTTGTAAATCAGATCGAGAGAAATTGAATGATTTGTATAATCAGTAAATTCATAAAAAATAGCAAACCTTATTAGATGTAACAAGTGTATGTGAGTTTAATTTTTCGTATATAAATGTTTTATATACTTTAAAAAAAATCAGATATAAAACACTATATGTTTCAATTCCCACCTATGTGGGCACCAATTTATAATCCAATATTTATTTCAATTGCAACACTTTGTCAATGAATATCTCATTCATCCGTACTCTCATTTTACGCATGTTCTATTTCTAAACGAAGCTCTGACATAGGACTGTACAAATCTTTAAAAAAAATTACATCTGTATTTAGACTCAACTTTGTTTTTAGTCCAAAATGGGTATAAATACCACTTCTCCCAACATGTTATTTGTAGTATATTTTCTTAATCAGATTAATGAATTTATAACTTAGGGTTGTTTGGTTGTTTTTAAAAACACTAATTAAGAAATAAAAACCAACGAGTTAAAACGATTTATTTTAAAAGTAATTAAAACCAACAAAGTTATCTGTTTTTGTAATTTTATAAATAATTATTTTGTATAAAATGATTACAAAAATTATAATATTAAGATAATTATATGTTTTTTTTAGTGAAACAACGTAACCGATTGTAAGCAATTTAATACACTTTGAGTGATTCGTTCACCCAAATGCTCAGTTTCAATTTTAGGTGAACTAGTGTATGGACCACGCGTTGTACGGTAACGAAGTTTTTATGATCATGAAATATGTTAAATTACAATATAAACAACATAATTTATTAATTAACTAATAACATGCAATATAGGTTTATATAATTTGTTAAAAAATGAGAAAATGTTAAATCGGTGAAACAATACCTTAACACCATACCATGAATACTGATGATTTTCCTTTCGACTCTTGCACACAACCACCATTCCCATCAACAGAGGTAGAAAATAGGTTTATATAAATAAAAGAAATATTTATATATCAAAGAAACTTAACAAAGAACATCCAATATAATGGAAACAAAGAGCATCCAATATAATGGAAACAAAGTTGCTTACTGCCCATCATTGTTGATTGCAAAAATTTAAAGAACATCCATATAGTTGCTTACTACACTGTTAAATCCACTAAGCTTTTGCACTTTTACAAAAAAAAAAAAAAAAAAAAAAAAAAAAAAAAACTCTTGATACACCTCCTCAAACATTTGGCACAAATTGTACATTTATTTAACTGTTTAGTTTTGAACAATGGAATGCAATAGCTGAGCATGAACATAAATTAGAACAAAGGTATACTAATATAAAATTTTCATCGCTTCCTATGAGAAATACACATAAAACCCCTAAAAGATAATAGCCATTTCAAATCCCTAAAACAATGTATATCGAGAGGAATTTTCACAAAAAATTAATTTTTGTGACACCGGGGGAGGCCGAACCCGGGTTAGTGGGTTGGAATTGACTTTTGGTTTGTTGGTAAGCATTGGGGGAAATTTTCACCCTTGTTTTATATATCATAGGTCTTTGGTTTAAGAATCGGGAACATAATTGCGAGGAGTAAGCAAGGACTGCAGGTGAGTCTTTCTAACTGAAAATGTTGTTGACATAAGAATTTTAACACATGGAATGTTTATGAAATTGCATGTTTTATATTGACTTAAAATGTGGTAAGATATGTATGCATACATTTTGAAAGTGGGCATGTTATGGCTTAAGTCGGGGGGTGTGTCCCGTTTATGCCAAGAGGGGGTGTCCCAGTTAAAGGCAGTATAAGTCAGACACATTGTGACAGGTGTGTGTGACTTTAGCATGTGCCATCTACATGTGTCGTTCATGCGTTTTATGTTTTAAAGTTGTGAGTTGTTTATAAATGCTTATAAATTGTTTAAATGTTATGTGTGGCGCGAAAGTTTGCTTCTAGAGGGAATTCACTAAACCTCATTGTCTAACCCTCTTTTTTCAAAAACTAAAACCATTTTCAGGTAAAGGTTTAGTTAGAAGTCCGTCCAAGGGAAAGAAGGGAGGTGATGTCGTAGGAGAGTCTTGGTGGAAGCTCGAAGTTTTCGGTAGATGTTAGCAAAAAAAACAAAATATCAGTTGTGGAATTGTATATCTGTGACAAATTTTGGGTTGAGTTGTAACAACCCAACCTTAGCTACAACAAAATAGCAACTTAAACTTAAATAATAAAGCCAAACGACCCAAATTTTACATCTAAAATACAAGGTTTGCGGAACGACAACCTAGTACACAACTGAGAATACACCAACAAAACTATAATGGAGGTCCTCTAAATCAGCTCCACCTCGCATCAACTCTGAAAACTCAACCGCTCCTTCTTATGGCACTTTTTACCTGAAAAGGTTTTAGATTTGAAAAGAGCGAGGGTTAGACCGAAAGGTCTAGTGAGTCCCCTCTTACAACAGTTTTTAACTCATCAACAATACAATCAAGGATTATCATAAAATAAACCATTTTCAGCTTCAAGGAAAAACTTTTAACTATCAACAACTTCTTCGCTCACACTACCGCCACCCTAAGGTGACAGCGTGTCTGTGACTCACACTGCCTTTGTTGGGACCACCCCCCAACGGAATAAACGGAACACACCCCCCGGTATGAGCACAGGCGGGCCACCCCCCCTCCCCGACTTTGAGCCTACACGCTTAGGACTGTTGATCCAAACTCTCTCAGTGATTTGATAACGACCCTCTTCTATACTTAGTGAAAATTACGTTTTAATATGTATTAGTGTTTCACCATCAGCGATCAGACTGAGTCTGTTCTGTTATCGTTGATAGTCTTTCTTATAAACATTTCTATGTATTAGTGTTTCACTATCAGTGATCAGACTGAGTCTGTTCAGTTATCACTGTTAGTTCCTAAAGTAAACATCCAACGTAATCCCTGAAGACAAGTCTCGCGTCAACATATGTTCATAGCTGAATCGAAGACAATGCTGCTGAACAAAGAGAAGTCTACTAGTGACCTGATGCGGATATCAGTGAAGCAAAGACAGCTCTACTTATACGCGAAGGAACATGAGAAAAAGCTTCAGCGATAGTTGAACCTCTTTATCTCTGAACTTAAAGATACTCAGCGATCAATCGATCACAAAGCTTATGCCTCAAGTTTCCTTTTGTCTATCCTTGCACAACCTAGTACAATGTGTCAGAACGGACAAGTCTCTGCAACCATTCGTACAACAACTCTGTCAACTACACTGTTCATGACCCGGCCGAAAGCATGTCTCCCAAAAGTCAGACTCCCAAAGCCAATCAGTGAACGACACGTGTAAAGTATCCTGCCATGCATTTAATGCATAGGGTATAAATAGGAAGTTCACCCCTTCATCTGAAGGTGTGCTCAATCCTTGAACTCCATATAGAAACCATTGTTTTCTATATCTCTTAATATCCCACTCTCTGAATTTCTTGTGCAATTATCTTAGTGTTTCTTAAGTTTGTTTTGATTGAGTCTGTCTTAATCATATTCCGCAACAAACTTGTAAATTGTATTCTTGATTTATCAATAAACAATTTATTAAATTTTAATTTCTGTGTTTGTATTCAATCCCCCCCCCCCTTCTACAAACTTGTTAAGCACCTCCGGGACCAACAAGTGGTATCAGAGCAGTTTGTTTAAACTAATAAACAAGATCTTGCTGTATACTCTTCCTTGCTATTCTAAATTGGCACTTAACATAAACACAAACTACTATGATAATGGTTCACTTTCTAAACCTCCTCGATTTAGCAGAGATAACTTTTCTCTATGGAAAAATCGAATGATGCTATTTCTTGAAGGTGCGGATCCTACTATACCTGAATATATAGAAAACGAACCCTATGAACCTGTTAGAATTATAGCTGCGGTTCCTGCTACTGCCACCACTGAAGTTGTCCCTGAACGATATGTCGTTAAGGAAATAAGACAGTGGAGTGATGAAGATAAAAAGAAGGTAGGCATAGATGCAAGAGCAAAGACCATTATCTCAATGGCTCTGCCTGATGAAGTTTTCCATTCCATCATGAATCTGAAAACTTCTAAAGAAATGTGGGAAACCATATGTGTTCAATACGAAGGCACCACTGAAATCCAAGAGACTCGAAAGATTAACTTGGTAAGACAGTATGAAAGTTTTATCGCTGGTAAGAATGAATCTCTTTCTGACATTCATCAACGATTTAACTGCTTAATCATTGACTTAAGAACTGTTGGAAGGACCTATTCTAATTCTGAGGTCCTAACAAAATTCTTAGAAAGTCTTCCTGAAAGCTGGGACAGTTATTCAATATGTCTTAAGCTGACAAAAGACTTACATACTCTCTCTTTAAGCACTCTGTATGGAATATTGCTCAACTATGAGCAATCAAATCTTCTGAAGAAGAATCTTGTAAAAGATTCTAAAGACTCCAAAAGTACTCCTGTTGCTTTAGTCTCTTCAGAAATAATTCCATCTCAGCGATCTACTCTCACCATCACTGAGTTAGATTCTGAATCTGAGGATCTATCAGACCCTGATCTTTCAGAGTTTGATGAGTCCTTAGCACTCTTGACAAACTCTTTTAAGAGATTTGCAAGAAAGAGTAACTTCCGAAGAAGTAAACCTCTCTCTCTCTTACTGAAAAGCCAAAATCAACTCCGGTTGATAAGGCTACTGCCACTTGCTATAACTGCGAAAAAATTGGACATTTTGCTAGTGAGTGAAGGTCGAAAAAGGTCTTCAAACCTTCTACCTCAAGAAGATCCAGTGATGACAAATACCATAAGCTGAAGAACAAATATCAAAAGCTGAAAAGCTATCAGCAAAAAGGTAAAGGTCTCATCGCTGAAGAACACGACTGGGCTGAATCAGAAGAATCATCTTCTGATGATGAAGAAGTCGCTAATCTTTGCCTCATGGCTGAGATTAAAGAAGAAGTGGAAGAACCATCTGAACCTTCTATGAGCTACATATCATCTCAGGTATCTATCTCTACAAATCCCTCTCTGCCTGAAGCTGAGAGAAGTCGCGCTGTTGATGTGCTGACGATTGACCTTTATAATGCCCTAAATGACAAAACTCAAGCTGAGAATAAAAATGTTCATTTAACTCAAAGGTAGAGAGATGTCATGAAAAGATCAGTGAACTAAATCTTTTAGAAGAAAAGTTGAAAGATCAAGTCATTATAAATGAAATCATCAGCATTGAACGTGAACAAGCCATTGCTGCTCTAAAAGCAGAAAAGGCTCATGTTGAAAAATGGTGCAAATCATCAACAAAGATCTCTGAGATAATAAAAGCTCAAACCCCTGAAAGTGACAGAACTGGTCTTGGTTTTTGGACACCTCAGGACGATCCTAAGGAAGAGAGTTCCTCGCTTAAGTTTGGAACTTTTGTCACCTCCCTTGACACTTCAAATAATAAATTCTATCTCTGTTCTTCTTCAAATCCCATCCCTGAGGAAAAATCCAAAGACACTAAGTCCACGGATAAAGGAAAGTCCATTCTCCTTCCTCAGAAGGCAACCAGGAAAGCAAAGCTGAAAGTTCCTTCTAAACCTTCAGCTAAGCAATCCTCTAGCTCTGTGATAGAAATCTTTGATCTCTGTCCTCCAAAGCTGAAGATTGACCTTAAACCGTCGAGATCTGAAGAAATGAAAATTCCTCCCAGATCTCAAGAAAAAAGTCTTCTTGGACCTGGCCCTGCTCATCTTAAACTTGTAAAACCTTCTACTTCTGATCCTAAAACCATTTTCAGATACAGAAAATGTTATCACTGTGGTTTTACTGATCATATTGCAAGTAAATGTCCAACTGCCACTGAAGCTGATAAAATAGCTAAAGTGAAGAAAAATGCCTCTAAAGCTAAGAAGGTCACCAAGGCTGAAAAATCAACCAAAGTGAAAAATACCACTAAGGTTAAGAAATTAACCAAAGTGAAGATTACCACTGAAGCTGAATCTTCATCTGCTAAGAAAACAGCTGATCCTTTCTTATCCACTAACTCTGAAGGACCCATTGAAAAGTGGGTACCAAACAACGTTTAATCTTCCTTATGTGTGCAGGGATCAAAGGGCATCTGGTATCTTGATAGTGGATGTTCTCGTCATATGACTGGACAAAGAAACCTGCTCACTGAATACAAGGAAGAGAAAGGTCCCTCTGTGACTTTTGGTGGAAATGGAAAAGGATATACCCAAGGGTTTGGTGTTCTCAGCAATGGGACAACTACCTTTAGAAGAGTCGCTTATGTAGATGGACTGAAGCACAATCTTCTAAGAATCAGTCAGCTATGTGATAAAGACTATGAAGTACGCTTTACTAAGAAAGCATGTTCAGTGGTAAATGAGAGAGGAAAACTTGCTCTCAGTGGTTATCGAAGAGAAAATGTCTATGTAATAGATATGGACTCTACTATCACTGATAACTTATGTTTTCTCTCTAAGGCCTAATCTGATGTCAACTGGCTATGGCATAAAAGGCTCTCTCATCTAAACTTCAAAACCCTGAATTCTCTCTCATCTAAGGAACTGGTTTATGGTCTTCCTCAGCACTCATATGCTAAATAATCTCTCTGCTCAACATGTGAAAAAGGAAAACAAACAAAAGCAAGTTTTAAGTCGAAACAAGTTTCCTCAGTGACAAGTCCTCTTCAGCTCTTACATATGGATCTGTTTGGCCCTGTCAACATCCAATCAATAGCCGGAAAGAAATATACACTTGTCATTATAGATGAATATTCTCGCTACACCTGGGTTATCTTTCTTCGCTGTAAGAGTGATACTCTAGAAGAACTAATATCTTTTGTGAAAAAGATGGAAGTGCTGAACAATCTTACTGTTCGTTCAATAAGAAGTGATCATGGAACTGAATTCAAAAACAGTTCCCTGAACAATTTCTTTGAAAACAAGGGAATCTCTCACAACTTCTCTTCAGTAAGAACACCTCAGCAAAACGGAGTCGCTGAAAGAAGAAACAGAACGATCATAGAAGCTGCTAGATCAATGCTCAGCGATTCTCATCTCCCTACTCAATTTTGGGCTGAAGCTGTAAACACTGCATGTTTTACTCAAAACAGATCGCTAATAATAAAGCGATTTGGGAAGACAACTTATGAACTTTTTGTTGGAAGGAAGCCTTCTATCAGCTTTCTTCATATCTTTGGTTGTCAGTGCTTTATCTTAAACAACAGAGATCAACTTGGAAAGTTCGACCCAAAAGCTGATGATGGAATATTTCTAGGATATTCCTCCATCTCCAAAATCTACAGAGTCTTCAACAAGAGAAGACAAACCGTAGAAGAAACAATTCACGTTACTTTTGATGAAACTCGCTCAGCGAACTCCAAACCAATCGATGACAATGAAGAGTTAAATGCTTGGATGTTTTCTCACTATAGAGAAACTGAACCTTCCTTTCCAAACCATCAGCATTCAGATCCTCCAGCCGCTGATGATGATCCAAACATTATACATCCTACCGCTGAATCCACCTCATGGGTTTCAGCTGAACCTCTAAACACACTCCTACCATCAAATCTGCCTTCGCCTGAAAACCTCTCCAGTGAATCTACTCAACAGTTAATCGCTGATGAACCTCAATCATCCTCATCAGTAAACATTCCAATTGTTGATCCAACCTTTGAGTTAAGCAATAATGCTCCAGCTCAGCGATGGACCAAAGATCACCCAATAGATCAAATTCTTGGTGATCCAGATGCAGGTATTCAGACACGACGAAGCTCAGGAAATATCTGTCTCTTTGTAAACTTTCTCTCGTTAATAGAACCAAAGAAGACTGATGATGCCCTCAAAGATCCAAACTGGGTCAGCGCTATGCAAGAAGAGCTGACTGAGTTTACTCGTAACAAAGTTTGGAATCTAGTTCCTCGACCATCTGACAAAACTGTTATAGGCACCAAATAGGTGTTTAGAAACAAGTTAGATGAACATGAAACTGTAACCCGCAACAAGGCTCGACTTGTTGCTCAGGGATACAGACAAGAGGAAGGCATAGACTATGATGAAACCTTTGCCCCTGTGGCTAGGCTCGAAGCAATTCGACTATTCTTAGCTTATGCAGTCTATAAAGACTTCATTGTGTATCAAATGGACGTAAAATCAGCGTTCCTAAATGGAAAGCTGAATGAAGAAGTCTATGTAGAACAACCACCAGGATTTTATGATCCTAAGTATCCAAATTATGTCTATAAATTGGATAAGGCTCTCTATGGTCTAAAACAAGCCCCTCGAGCTTGGTATGACACTCTCTCATCTTTTCTTATCTCTGAAAATTTTGAACGTGGCAAAATTGCTAATACGTTATTTTTCAGAAAGATAAAAGGTCATATAATTCTTGTACAAATATATGTTGATGACATAATATTTGGTTCTACTAACCCTTCTCTGTGTACTCGCTTCGCTGAAAGAATGAAGAAAGAATATAAAATGAGTATGATGGGTGAGCTGACATATTTTCTTGGTCTTCAGATTAAACAATCTGACAAAGGTACTTTTATCTGCCAAGGTAAGTATGTTAAAGATATGATGAAAAAGTTTGATCTCACACAAACTTCAGTGATGAAGACTCCTATGGCACCACCCCTGACACTTAACAAAGATCCTTCTGGAAAACCTGTTAATGTCACTGCCTATAGAGGAATGATAGGCTCTCTGCTGTATCTCACAGCAAGCCGACCTGACATCATGTACTCTACTTGTTTATGTGCACGCTATCAATCTGAACCCAAGGAATCCCATCTGATCGCTGTAAAGCGAATTTTCAGATATCTGAAAGGAACTCCTAACCTCGGTCTTTGGTATCCCAAAGACTCAGGGTTCGATCTAACTGGTTATTCTGATAGTGATTTTGCAGGATGTAAACTTGACAGAAAGAGTACCATTGGTGGATGTCAACTCTTGGGAGGAAAGCTGGTAAGTTGGACAAGCAAGAAGCAAAATTCTGTGTCCACTTCCACAACTGAAGCTGAATACGTAGCCGCTGGAAGCTGTTGTTCTCAAATCTTATGGATGAGAAATCAACTATTAGATTATGACCTTCAGCTGTCAAAAAATCCTATCTATTGCGACAGCACTAGTGCTATAGCCATAGCAAATAATCCAGTGCTACATTCAAAGACAAAACACATAGAGATCAGATATCACTTTATCAGAGATCATGTGATGAATGGTGATATTGAACTTCATTTTATTCCTACTGACTTTCAGCTTGCTAATTTATTTACCAAACCTCTTGATGAGACAAGGTTCAACTTTCTCATCAGTGAGCTTGGAATGCTGAACCTCGAAGAGTAAATCTTCAGCGTTCATGTATTATGCCAGTAATCAAAAGTTCCCCTCTCATTGTTCTCTGATAAACATTCTGAATCTCAGGTATGTTCTCTCAACTGAATCTTAACTCAGTTATGTTTTTCTTCAAAATATAAACTTTAATCACTGAACCTTCTTCAAATGATTAAAAGCTTTTGAAAAATACACTAATCACTGATATTTTTGGTCAGTGATTCTTTAAAAGAAAAATCTATCCCTATCTTTACCATCAGGGATACTTTCAAAAAGGAAAATCTATCGCTGATTTTTTCTTCAGTGATAATTTCAAAACGAAAAAAAAAATGAAACGTCTCTCTCCCATGACGTCATTTGAGCGGATAATTCACGACACGCCTTTTCTGACACGTTCGTCCGTTGCTCTTCTATCCAATCAACTTTGTGGAACGTGTCAATGTCATGATGATTTTTCTTCCCGCTTCATTCCTTCTCTCTCCTCTATCTCTTTGTATAAAAGGAATTCTTCTCTCCTTTATACGGTTTACGCTTTCAAAACTTTCATAGCAAGAAACACTCTTTCTCAAGAACACTCAAGCAAGTAAACCCAGAATATTGAATCTGCAACTCTTCTTCTTCAAAATAAACAGGTTTATTTCATGTTTATGTGCATTGTTCGTATGCTTTCTATTATTTTTAAAATCCTACTCGTTCTTGTTCTTCATGGATTTTATAAAACGTTTTTGTTTAAAAACTAAAAATCATTCTTTCTGATTTTTTTTAAATAAAAACCTTTTGGTTTTTAAAGTGTTCTTCATTCTTTCTACCCAGAACACTATTTTTCTATTCCTAAAAATAACTTGATATTTTTCCAGTTTCCCTTCATCTATGGAAACTGGTAATCATATTATTTTTTAATCATAATCATTTCTTCTATTATGCTTCTTTCCATAACAATAATGGCACAATCTTCAATCGTTGCTTCCAAGCATGTTCGATTCGCTCTTACTGAAGTTGAGATTACTAAATGTAATCACTTGGGAAGACTCGACTTTAAAGCTGACAAATACCCACATCTGGTGGAAGCTGCTGAATTTCTCAAACAATCATGCATAGCTTACGCGATCACTGTGGATCCTAAGCCTTCAAAGACTCTACTCCAGCAGTTCTGGTTCACTGCTGATGCAACTGAACTCACCAACAAAAAAGGTGAACGAGTCCCTGCTATCTCCTTCAGCACGGATTTGGGGCCAGGGAGCATGACCGCTCTTAGCCTCAGGAAATATTTGAGATTCCCTGACAAACCAAAGAGTGGGTTCGACGCACTCCCCACTGATGCTGAGCTGATATCCTTTCTGGATGCAATGGGCTATTGTTGGGAAAACAAACCGAGATCTTCTATTCCCAACAAAAAGCTCACCAAGATTCTCAAAGCTTAGATGCCTTCACAACTGAACTTCATCTTCTCGCACATAATTCAGTGCATGAGCGGGAAGAGTGGTTCGCTGGATCAAGCCAGCAAAACACAACTGCAAATGGCCTACTCAGTTATCGCTGGTCAAAACTTTGACTACGCCACTGCCATCTTTGAAGACCTGAGGTCGAGATTAGAGAAGCCTGAACGAGATCCCAAGATCTCGTACGTACGTTTCATATGTACGTACATCAAGTTCCTCTATCCCAACACCTATCCCACCAAAGATGATGGCACTTTTGCCAGGATAGGTCAACGATCACTGGAGGTAAAACCGCTCGCCAACGAGGTAAGTATCTCTCTCCTTCGCTCCCGTCTATCTCTCCATTCTTCTTCTTTTTCAGCGACCACGCAGACGGTTCCTTCGTCTGCTATCCCTGTCGCTACCACTACTTCCAAACGACCATCAGCTAGTCCGATTGGTCCTTCTAAGAAGGCCAAAAAGACTAAGGAAAGTACACCCTCTAGTACTATACCTGAGGGAGCTTCTCAACAAGCTACCTTAGATGCATTTGTGGGTCTTTCCTCCACAACTCCAGAAGTCACTCAACCTGCCGTGTCAGCGATTTCAATCGCTGACACATCATCAGTGACCCCACCTACTATCTCATTCGCTGAGATTAACCCCAACCCTACTTCTATCCCCATAACTCTTCTCTCTCCTCCTTTGGTCTCTGAACCCGCTACCTCCTCTTTACCTATAGGACCTGAACATCAAACGTTTGAGGAATCTTTGCAGTTCTACAAAATGTTTGATACGTCAGGTAAACCTATTATCCTAAACACTTCTTTCCCCACCTCTCCAAATAAGCCCGTATCTGAACTAATATCATTTTCAGGTCCTAGTTTGGCGTCTGTTGACACGCATGTCAACAGTCTGGGAGAAAAGGTGGACGCTCTCACCAACACCATCAACAACACCACCAGCGCCGTCAATCAGGCTGGTGAGGAGCTGAAGAGGTTGACATCCACCTGCTCATCCAAAGTTGAGAACTCCCAACTTTCAGCTGTAGAAGAACAAGTCGTCCAACTCAGAGAGTCCTCTCAACTCTTTCAGGGGCGATTTGAGTCTCTTACCACTGAAGTTCGAGATCTCTCGTCTAAGGTTGATCTCTACACGTCCCTTCTTCAGCAACTTCTCCAAAAGGTGACTGCACCAGCTCCAGCGCTGCCTCCCTCCTTCACTGAAGATGACCGGACAAATCTCAACATCGCTGTGGAATTCATCCATGATGCCACATGCGACATCCCTGCAGTTGGAGAACGGGTCAAGCATCTGGAGGCTGACGTTCAAGTGCTAAAAGCTTCAACAGCTACTCCAGCAGCTGAACAACCCCCTATCGTTGATAATGACAAAGAGGGGGAGAAGGCAAAAGAACTCTCATCTATTCATTCTCTTCTCTTTGAAGATGATGAGGAAGAAGACGATGAAGAGGAAGATGATCTAGATCTTGTTGATCAAGAAAAGGATCAACCCTCCAATGATGACGACGACGATGAAGAAGACCAATCTATGTGGTTCTCCAAGCCGAACATATCAGGGACAACTTCGCAAGAGGTTGTCAAAGCAGGGGTGAAAGGTGATACATCTTCAAGCGCTCCTTCGCAAAGCAAAGACAAGCAACCAATCGCTGAAGGATGCTTAAGGACTGGATCACAATCTGAGGGGGAGCATCCTTCTCAGACAGTTCTCACCCCTGCTTAAGGGTTCTGAACTACAAATAATACCAGCTACTATCGCTGAAGACATAATCCCAATCTCTATCGCTGAGATTGATGAAGAAGAAGAAGAAGATTCCCTGGTCCATCCAGGAAGGCCTTCTCAACCATCTAAATGGTTAGAGAAAGTGATGAAGAAAAGAGTTGAAATGATCGCTCAACTAGAAAGTCAACGACTGAAAATTCCTCTTCAAACATCCTTCTCAGAGCTCGACTTCCTCACTGATGCTGAACGAGAAGAATCTGCCACAACTGAGAAACTGTTCGCTGAATGTAGACGAGATGCCCAACTCGCTTTAAAGATTCAATCTTCTCAAGTTAAGGACAAAAAGCTGAAAAGAAAGCCTGTGGAAGTTCAAGCTGCACTGCTGAAAGAAATTGAAGAGGAACGCTCCAAAGAACAAGAGATCAACGATAAGTCTATCGAATGGTGTAAACAGAAGATGGATTATCGCTCTGATCTTCTTCCAATAACAGCCGTGACCATCTCTGGTCGCAAGAAGAAGGATCAACTCTCAGTGACCATGGAGATTACCAGAGAGGATGGAACTCAGAAAGCTATGTACGTTTCCAAACTTGAAGGCTTCGGGTTTACAGAGTGGATAGAATTCTGGGATGCGCTGAAGAAATCGAAATCTACATACAGAGGCTACGTTGAAGGACTTCTTAAAGCTCTCATCAACAGAGTCACTTCTGTACTGAATCTGCCATCTCCTATCCCTCCCAATCCCAAGAAACTCAAGAGAAGAATTGGGTCCTCCTCCTCTGAAGACGTCGCCATCATCAGGAATGAAACTTCTATCAAATTTTCAAGAGATGCACTATTTGGTCCTCCTCCTGATCTTTCAGTTCTGGATTTATCTCTGCCTCCTGGTGGTCCTTTCCAAGCTGGTCAAGTAATTGACAATCCTTATGGAATATTCTTCAGAGATGATGATGAGGAACTCAGATTTCAAAGAGTCTCTGAGATTCCTATCTGTCCTCTGAATCATCTCAAGGATCTCTTATGCTTATGGTGTGACTTCTTCCCTGCTGCTGAGAAAATTAAAGAAAATTATCAGCCAAGAATCTTTGGAACGAAGACAGAAAGGAAAAGAAATACCTGAGTATATGATAAATCCTCCTAAGTCTTCTTATAACTGATAGATTAGTTTTCTTTTCTGTAATCTATTAGTTGTACTTACAATAGTTAGTTATTTACTTGTAATTTTCATTCCTTGTAATTCTCTTCTTGGATTAATGAAATTTCAGTAAAGTACTTAACTTCATCAGTGCTGTAAAAGATCCCTCAAAATAGTAATTGGGACATGTATGTTACGAGTCCTGATTATTCCATCATTTTGAATTATAAAGTAATTTTCTTCAGTTACTTTGTCATTATCAAATAGGGGGAGATTGTTGATCCAAACTCTCTCAGTGATTTGATAACGACCCTCTTCTATACTTAGTGAAAATTACGTTTTAATATGTATTAGTGTTTCACCATCAGCGATCAGACTGAGTCTGTTCTGTTATCGCTGATAGTCTTTCTTATAAACATTTCTATGTATTAGTGTTTCACTATCAGTGATCAGACTGAGTTTGTTCAGTTATCACTGTTAGTTCCTAAAGTAAACAGCCAACGTAATCCCTGAAGACAAGTCTCGCGTCAACATATGTTCATAGCTGAATCGAAGACAATGCTGCTGAACAAAGAGAAGTCTACTAGTGACCTGATGCGGATATCAGTGAAGCAAAAACAACTCTACTTATACGCGAAGGAACATGAGAAAAAGCTTCAGCGATAGCTGAACCTCTTTATCTCTGAACTTAGAGATACTCAGCGATCAATCGATCATAAAGCTTATGTCTTAAGTTTCCTTTTGTCTATCCTTGCACAACCTAGTACAATGTGTCAGAACGGACAAGTCTCTGCAACCATTCGTACAACAACTCTGTCAACTACACTGTTCATGACCCGTCCGAAAGCATGTCTCCCAAAAGTCAGACTCCCAAAGCCAATCAGTGAACGACACGTGTAAAGTATCCTGCCATGCATTTAATGCATAGGGTATAAATAGGAAGTTCACCCCTTCATCTGAAGGTGTGCTCAATCCTTGAACTCCATATAGAAACCATTGTTTTCTATATCTCTTAATCTCCCACTCTCTGAATTTCTTGTGCAATTATCTTAGTGTTTCTTAAGTTTGTTTTGATTGAGTCTGTCTTAATCATATTCCGCAACAAACTTGTAAATTGTATTCTTGATTTATCAATAAACAATTTATTAAATTTTAATTTCTGTGTTTGTATTCAACCCCCCCCCCTTCTACAAACTTGTTAAGCACCTCCGGGACCAACAAGGACCATGTATGCATACATTTCCACTTTGTCAATCAATAAAATAATGTCTTTAACATTTAAATAAAACTCGCAAGTATTAAAGCAACATCATTTCAAAGCTTGCATATAATGTATAACTACTCACGCCATCAATTACAAATCACATTTTAAAATAATACTTTCGCATACTTTCGTTAACAGAAGGATTTAGTTCAGAAAAACTCACCTGGCGTCCTTAGCTCGAATCTTGTGTCTACTCCTATAATTCGGTCCGAGACCTATAAAGGAAACAGTGACCGGAGAACTCTCAATTCCAACCATTTATATATATATATTGATCTTAATCCATAATCCAACCGAGATCTAATCCCTTAACGAAACATTGTCCATCCCAAAATTACCTACTCGAACCATGATACACGAATCCTTAAATAAAAATAAAAAGGACCAGACCAACAAAAGAACCCAGCCCAAAATATAATTTCCACTAATCTGGGCTTAGAACAAGTCATCTCTACATGGGCTTCGGCCCAGACCTCCAACTCCGGTGACCGGAGTTTGAAACCACCAACCAACCTCCTTTCTTTTTTGATCGGGGTATAATACCACCTCTCGACCGGGGTGTGGGGATTGACCGGGCCCGTGGGTCGACCGGTGTGCCTCCCCCCCCCCCCGACCGGTGTTGACTCTAACCCAAACTCGACCGGTGTCTAGCTTCAAGTCGACCGATGCTTGACCTCTTAGTCGTCGACCGATGTGGCAGGCGACCGATATACCTTGGCGACCGGGCTATGGCCCGACCGGTGTCGCACCCTCCCTCGACCAGGGTGGAGAAGATCGACCGGAGTAATCCTTTGACCGGTGTCACATTTTAGCGACCGGTCCTAAGCCATTCGATGACCGAATTATCGAACAAAACCCCAAAAACAAAAGCAGAACTCACGTCTTCCAGATTGAATCCCAAATTAATACATAATCCAAACTAGAACTCAAAATCACTTGGAAACTCCAATTTAACAAAAAACCCAATAACATTTAGTCATTTTCCATAGCCATTTCAACCGAAATCAAAATCCATAACAGGTCTGGCAACTAAAATAAACACTAAGATGCTTGAGTTACATTGCTAAGCCCTCAATAAAAATAAAGAGTAAGACTAACCTTTGAATACATCTCAACACAAAGAACTCGGTCCTCTGCTCCTCTCCGATCGGTTGTCTCCAGGCTTCTTCAAACCTTCTCCCTCTCGTTCATTCTCCAAGAATGTCAGTCGCCACACACATACAATACACATGCAAGCATGAAACCTTTAGGGTTAAAAATCCTCTTTTACCAATTTTCCACTCTAAACCCCTTCCCTTAAGGTCTTTTTACTTCTTACCCCAAACTTTTCAATCCTTTGATTTTTAACCCGGTTATTACAATACCCCCCCTCAAAAGAATTCCGTCCCCGGAATTCCTTCGTCGAACAAACTGGGATATTGTTTCCCCATAACCGACTCTAATTCCCAAGTCGCTTCTTGACCCTAGCGAAGTTGAATCTACTTGTTCCTCAACATAACGTAGTTTCCCATCTACTCGAATACCGCCCCAAAGGAACCACCACAACTGCCTTCACAAAACATCCTTTTCAGATTAAACACATGGATTGAGGAATCTAGGTCTTAACTTCCATTTCTTTCGGAATTGATCATACCCTTCCATACAAGACTAATAACTTTACATTTGACACCGCTTGAGACTAAAGATTCACAATTCCCAATCTAACCAAGATAGCACCGATCGATTAACCAAGTCATTCTGATCAATACCCAACCACACGTAACCATCGGATTTACCCCTCGAATACAACAACTCCCATAACTAATAAAAATTTTACCGAAGTCAACACTACAACGACATGCATCCCTGATTACACCACTCTCCACTCGCCAACATAACCCATCGTCAACTGTAGACATCACCTACATCTTACAGTCATGAGTTTCTCCTTCATGTAACTTGCCATCGCAAACAACCATTCTTAGTACAGTATAAATCCAACACAAAAGTACCTTCTTTTTCGACCCACATTGATACAACTCCTCGACATCAGCAAAAAAATACACGCTAGTATACCTCGATCCGATGTCATCACTTCAGCTTCTCACATTTTGGTGGAAACTTCCAGGATTCCAAAACCCTTGTAAACTATCAGTCCCAATTGGCCAACAATGCGACACATACTTCCATTTCTCAATGTATTCACAATCACCCGACCACACACGCAATACAAACCCAGCTTCACCCGCTCAACACGGAGTGACCAAGCTCATACAAACTTTTCCAAATAGTTCACATGGAACAACGGACTCTCTTAGAACCCCCTTTTTACCCATTGCCAAACCGACACTATGGTCCTTCTCTCCGAACAATATATCCCAACACCTCTAACTTCTTCCTTGCGGTTTTCAACCCACTTCTAATGACCGACTCACTGATTTATGGAGTGAACCTTTGACCAGCTGCACGATTTTATTTACCAATACACGCACCGTACCGAAACGCCATCTTCTTCCTCCCATACTCACGCTAGGGATTTATAAACTTACTAACAGCCGAAACTGAAAACATACCCCCACATTTTGAGTCTCTTGCCAACTCCTTACTCCTAGATTTCCCACCTTTCCGACATGATATCTTCATTCTCTTCTCACCGCAAGAAACACAACTCACTCAACATTGCTTACCCTAATCCTCTATGATTTCCACACGTGCTGACTCACATTTACATTATTTTGCTTGATCACCCGACTATCCACAATTCTCATGCGATATAATCAACCCAAATCTTCCAACACAATACCCACTACTCAAAAGCGCCGCGTAATCCTCGCTCGCCAAATAGGATTACCCAACCTGTGAGAATTCCTTCACCCCCAAAGAAGACTTCACCAAGCCCACAGATCTCTTATCTACAACACCGCCCCCTCAAAATAAACAATTCGACACTTTCAACATTCATTCCAGAGATTAAAATATCCCCTTCCAAAACTTGACGTAACTCAAACATCCCAACTTACCAGCCTAACCAAACACATGCTTTTCACTTACCAAACATTCCCTAAATATCTTCGAACGAAGATACTCATCCTATAACCATGACACCAGTCTTCTACACATCCTCCCGAAAACTCCTTACCACTTTAATGTTTTACACTCCCAGGTATGCCATAAAGGCATCACTACCTCATGGTTGCAACCACCACTCTACCACATCATCCCGGAACATCTGCAAATCTTCACAACCACTTGCCACGCATACCATTACCGTCATTTTCTCACTGGTCATAATATTAGAATTTTGATTTCAAGGCATTTCTTGACCTTGTTTTTCCCGAATCTGAATTAATCGCAAAACTATGATCCTCATACCTCCCCCAACAAGATATTGCTAATTGTCGGCTCAACGCGACCTGCTGGAATCAAACTCCAGTAGCCTGAAAGATTAAGCATATTACCTCGAAGACTTAAAAGCTCAAAGCGCACCCCTCACAATTGAGCTATATAAATTTCACTCCACCTAACCAACAAAACCTCATCGGTAAAGAACCACTTGACTGAACTAAAGATCTTCCACAACAACCGGTGACATTGAGATACTTCCACTATGCCTTCAACCAACAAGAATCCCCAATGAAGCCTACATCTTCCACTACATCCACCACTTGACAAAATATCTTTACAACTTCAAATCTCACTCCTGACACAACCGTTTGCCGACTTCCACACCTTAAGCCATGAAGCCAACGGTAAGCCTTTAGAGTACAATCGCCCTTATCGTCATAAGTCGTTGCCTCCATTAATCAACTCCGCTAATCACCACCCTGACTTAGAAGAATACCAAAATCAAGCATTTACTACCCTCTGATCGGCAGATACACATCCACTCTCTAAACTTTCATCATTCCTAATTGCAACTCCTTTCCCTAAGACCTAGAGAGTTCATAGCCTTCATGCATGACACACAATTATTTAAACTCTTGACACGTTTGAAAATTTAAAAGGTACCTACATTATAGAACAAACTTGAGTGTACACAACACCACTCTGACTTAGCCATGCACAACGATTTTCAAAAATCGTTCAACCTCAACTTTACGAAAGATTTCTCTTCATCACACCTCCATATCGGGGTTGGCACATTTTAAAACATTTCCGATGAACTCTACACACACAATTTATAAAATACTACAAAATTGCTTGTACTGAGCGTGCCAACGACTCCCATCTTTATTGATATGACAACACAAATCTGTACCAAACTCACTTATAAAATCATGCCATCAAATGTTGTTATGATTTTTCATAATAAAAGTTAACTCAATTACAAAAACATATGATAGTTCGCCCATACAAAATTGAAATTTATCACTCAACGGCATAGACTTGGCTTTTCGCTCCAAACACATTTGTACGCGCCGACATGTTTTCAAAGCAAATACTTCATAAAATACGCACTCGTCAAAACGTCTGATATGAATGATATAAAAATCTCAACAATTTGCTTGGCACTCCATGCATGAGACTCAGTAACATTGAAGGCTATTTACTCTAACAAGGTCATCTGCGTGCACTCGTCACAGCTCATCTCAGACTTTCTACTTAAGACCAACCCCTCATGATTCTCACATTGCCACTACTTCCAGCACCAATGCCTCCCAATATCCTTGAAGGTTCCGATACCAGATACCATTGCAGCTAAAATTTCGCAAAATGCGCATCCTCACTTTTACCCCCAACAACTTACCAACCATGTCTTGATTCTATTGATCTTCACTACCTATCATCAGTCAACACTGATACCGTCTCTCAACCACCATTCGATTAACTACAACTTTAGAAGCCTCAACTCTATCCTCCGATTCTTGGATTAACATTGTCGACATACTATTTTACCAAACCGAAGACTCCCTTGGAGCGAAAAGCTCACCTCTTATCCTCATTCTCTTCCTTATAGACGCAGGAGGTTCTTTCTCACCGAAATATCTACATCCCTTACGATACTCATCCTAAACGGTATTGATCTTACCACCAGAACGAACTTCCACCACACACTAGGCTATCACTATCAATCTATGGATATAACTCTCTTCTCTGACCCACCCTCAACAATAGCAATTGAGTATGCCCATGTACCTGTAAATTCATAATAGCATTGGCCAGATGCTATTCTAAATTTACCTTACATGAGAGTACTCACTATTGTTATCACATCTCACGATGATTAAGGTCTTTCTTAAGGGCTTCCTAAATCTCAGTTGTGTCCATCTACTCCACAGTTTAAGTTTAGGACCATCCGGTCACCTAAATCCCTTAAACTATAGCTCTGATACCAACTGTAACAACCCAACCTTAGCTACAACAAAATAGCAACTTAAACTTAAATAATAAAGCCAAACGGCCCAAATTTTACATCTAAAATACAAGGTTTGCGGAACGACAACCTAGTACACAACTGAGAATACACCAACAAAACTATAATGGAGGTCCTCTAAATCAGCTCCAACTCGCATCATCTCTGAAAACTCAACCGCTCCTTCTTATGGCACTTTTTACCTGAAAAGGTTTTAGATTTGAAAAGAGCGAGGGTTAGACCGAAAGGTCTAGTGAGTCCCCTCTTACAACAATTTTTAACTCATCAACAATACAATCAAGGATTATCATAAAATAAACCATTTTCAGCTTCAAGGAAAAACTTTTAACTATCAACAACTTCTTCGCTCACACTACCGCCACCCTAAGGTGACAGCGTGTCTGTGACTCACACTGCCTTTGTGGGGACCACCCCTCAACGGCATAAACAGAACACCCCCCCCGGTATGAGTACAGGCGGGCCACCCCCCCCCCCCCCAACTTTGAGCCTACACGCTTAGGACCATGTGTGCATACATTTCCACTTTGTCAATCAATAAAATAACGTCTTTAACATTTAAATAAAACTCGCAAGTATTAAAGCAACATCATTTCAAAGCTTGCATATAATGTATAACTACTCACGCCATCAATTACAAATCACAGTTTAAAATAATACTTTCGCATACTTTCGTTAACAGAAGGATTTAGTTCAGAAAAACTCACCTGGCGTCCTTAGCTCGAATCTTGTGTCTACTCCTATAATTCGATCCGAGACCTATAAAGGAAACAGTGACCAGAGAACTCTCAATTCCAACCATTTATATATTTTATATATATATATATATATATATATATATATATATATATATATATATATATATATATATTGATCTTAATCCATAATCCAACCGAGATCTAATCCCTTAACGAAACATTGTCCATCCCAAAATTACCTACTCGAACCATGATACACGAATCCTTAAATAAAAATAAAAAGGACCAGACCAACAAAAAAACCCAGCCCAAAAATATAATTTCCACTAATCTGGGCTTAGAATAAGTCATCTCTATATGGGATTCAGCCCACACCTCCAACTCCGGTGACCGGAGTTTGAAACCACCGACCGACCTCCTTTCTTTTTCAACCAGGGTGTAATATCACCTCTCGACCGGGGTGTGGGGATTGACCGGGCCCGTGGGTCGACCGGTGTGCCTCCCCCCGACCGGTGTCGACTCTAACCCTAACTCGCCCGGTGTCTAGCTTCAAGTCGACCGGTGCGTGACCTCTTAGTCGTCGACTGATGTGGCAGGCGACCGGGCTATGGCCCGACCGGTGTCGCACCCTCCCTCGACCGGGGTGGAGAAGATCGACCGGAGTAATCCTTTGACCGGTGTCACATTTTAGCGACCGGTCCCAAGCCATTCGATGATCGGATTATCGAACAAAACCCTAGAAACAAAAGCAGAACTCACGTCTTCCAGATTGAATCCCAAATTAATACATAATCCAAACTAGAACTCAAAATCACTTGGAAACTCCAATTTAACAAAAACCCCAATAACATTTAGTCATTTTCCATAGCCATTTCAACCGGTTATTACATGAGTATATTGCATTTAGTTTATTTGATACCCCTTTTTGGTTGTAATTATATTTTTTTTGTTATTGTAAGAATCGGGTTGTTACACTAAGCCTAAGAAAGCGACGTTGTGGGATAACATTGTGTCTCACTCGTTCCTTTGGGTTACAAATAGGAGTAGACAATGTAACATTAATTGGGTGGGTTGGTTACAAAACCCTCTTCTTGTTATCTTTTACAAGTAATTTGTTTCTCTAGCTTCTAGCTAGTTTTTTATAATATCTCTGCTGTTAAAAAAAAATAAGATTATTATAAAATAATTAATATTGCATATTTAAGGATCAAAATTAAATATTAATTTAATTAAGGTTTAAATATTAATTTGCTTATCTATATTTATACTATATTATAAAGTACGGATAAAAAACTCTTAAATACAAATTATTAGGCACAAGGTACCATCATTTTATGCAAGATTTTAAAAATCTTTTAATTTACAAGTATCAAAGCACAAGATACATATTACTTTTAACACCCACCAATTTGGTATGTGCAAGACATTTCTTTTATGAAGATCTTTCCATTTATCACTATTAATTAATATATTATATTACTATAATTTTGTTTTAATTATATTATTAAATATGTAATTGGTTATTTTTTATAGATGTTATTAAAATATATAAGATAATTATTGAATTCTAACAAAATACTTAATTTTATATATATAAAAAACATTATATTATTAAACCTAAATTAAAAAAATTTATAAAAAAAACATTATCACTTTCTCAAAACCATCCAAAATCGTATTGTAAATCGACAAAAAAATAAAATGAAACATTAAAATCATGATGTATCTCGCTGCATTGTACGAGTACGCTTCTATTATATAAAATTTTTGCACAGAATCAGAATTGTTTTTTTATTAAATACTAAAATACTGATGTAAACTTTTAAATTATAATAATCATTTTTATAATAAAACCAAGATACTATTGATATAATTGATTTTAGGCAACTAGCCAAAGTGGAGTTGGGTATATTGGTAATTTACTATTAAAACACACCCACCTTTGGTTTGAGCTTTATGCCAAATACATTACCTAAATAGGCAAAGTACCAAAATAATTGTGTTTAGAGAATATTTCCACTTTTGTAATATATACAGGGAAATTCTATCCCCACCCCCATCAACTTTCTATACCCTTTTCTCGCACATCCATTTTTTTAATTTTTATTGATTTATAATAACATGTTTTATCCTTTTCATTTTACACTTTCATCATGTTAACACATATAATCGTATATTAATTAAAATACGTTAAAAAATACTTTTTAATTTTAACAAGTTACACCATTATAATCGTCTCATCGATACGTTCGAAATGAGCCTAATATTGAATATTTTTTGATTTAATTATATTATTATATGTCATAGTCTTTTATCTTTTGGTAACAACAACGACACCAACCGAATGTCCCACATTATGCACCCAGTCAGTTATTGACTTATTTCTACTCGATATTTGAACACCTGAAATTATTATATTTTGTTATAACTTTCACTTGTATCATAAGTTAAAATTAACATAAATGTTAATTATCATAATATTGTACCTGGTAGGTGACAAATTCTGATGTTGGTGTCAAATCTTCTCTAATGTTTGTCATCTGCAACTTTGGTATATATATATATATATATATATATATATATATAGAGAGAGAGAGAGAGAGAGAGAGGGAGGGAGGATCAAACGATAATAGTAACTATTTAAAAGAACACGAGAACTAACAAAATCATTAGTGATTTTACATTAACGTGCAAAAAAGTCACGCGAACCTGAAGTCGCGGCCAAAATCTTTTTTCCTTGTGTTAATGTAAAATCACTAATGATTTTGTTAGTTCTCGTGTTCTTTTAAATAGGTACTGTTCTCGTTTGAACCCGACTCTCTCTCTCTCTCTCTCTCTCTCTCTCTCTCTCTCTATATATATATATATATATATATATATATATATATATATATATCGAATGGCGAATGATCGACATGTGATATCCCAAAATAAGCGATATTTGTGATATCCACAATTAATCTACATTTGCTACATATCACATATGATTCCTTAACGTATTTTAAAACGTATTTTTTAATATATTTTTAACATATAATAAAATAATTAAATCCAAAAATATTCAATATTGGACTCATTTCGAAGGTATCGAAGAGACGATTGTAATGGTGTAACTTGTTAAAATTAAAACGTATTTTTAACGTATTTTAGTTAAAATACGATTATATGTGTTAATATGGTGATGGTGTAAAATAAAAATTAGAAAAGTAAAAGATATAAAGTAAACTAATTAAATAATTATATGGGTATAAAATGTAAATATATATTAAAAATCAATAAAAAATCAGAATTTGGAGACGGTGTGAGTGAGAGAGATATGTAGGAGGGGTATGGGATTATAGAGGGGGTAGGGTTAGCAACCCCCGTGAGAATTTGAGTTAACGGTGAGAAACATGCGAAGTGGTTATCGACTATTGGATGAGAAATGGACGCACATTAGGATGAGATACACCGAGATAAGATGCACCAGATCAATTCCCTTCTAAGTCGCAATTCATGGGAAGACTTGAGATTAAAAGAGATCAACAGTTCATATCCACTTCTTACGCTTTTCACCGTTAACTCAACTTCGCACACGATCTTTCGCCTGGTTCCAGTTTGAATGAAAGTTATGGTGATAAAGGTAATAAAGAATCTCCACCATTAAATGCACATTAGGATGATTCGATGCATCGAAATGCACCAGATCAATCCTTGTATCAAGCACGATTTATAGGTGGGTGTAACACCCGGAAAATTAAGGTAAGTATTTATAAATTTCTTTGCGTCTTCGTCAATCCTAATTGTTGGAATTCTTCCTTGGAATTAAGGCTTTATTATGTCAATTGATCTGTTAAATTTCCTTGGATTCCATACATGTTGAACCATATCGAAAACGTCGAAAAACATGATTTTGTGGTGTTAGGCGACTGTGACCAGCGACTATGACAATGGTCATAGTCGCGAGGCACTATCGCGGGTCGGGGGGGGGGTCTCGGTACACCCCCGGCGAGTATGACACACGAGAGTGACATGGGCAATGTCGCCCTGTCACAATCGTCGAACCTGTACCGTGGGTAGGGGAGCGGGCACGACTATGCCCCGCGACACTGCCATGGGCAATGTCGCCGGGCACTGTCGCCGACGGCTGTGTGGGTTTTAAAGGACCATCCTTGACCATTTTATTTCATTTTTCTAACCTCAAACATTGGAGCCGACTTGGAAACCCTTAGAGGCGATTTTCTTTCATCCCAAACCCTTCAAACACTTATTGGAAATCCTAAGGTAGTTGGGAGCATTTATTGGTGGTTAAGAAGACTTCAAGATTCTTCAAGTGAAGCATTCAAAACACCTTCAAGTCCTCACTCTCTCATCTCCTCATCCAAGTTTTCTAGGGTTTTGTGTGAAACCCTAGATAGTGAGTTTTCTCTTAATATTTACAAATGAGATACATATTTTGTACATTTATTTGCCTAAAATCTCATGTTCACATAAATATTGATCACCTGATAAGTTTGACCTAACTGGTACTTTGAGTTTGTTGCAAGTCTAGTCTTGGTTATTAATGTGGGCCTTGGTAAGGTCATTATTCTTGGTATTTGAGCTTGATAGTATGTATCTTGAGGAACCATGGGCAATATTTGAGTATATGCATATTTTAGAGTTTTGTACCTAAATCATGTTTGGGATTGCTGGAGTCTTATACATGTATTTTATGGTTATGGAATTATGTATAGAGACGGACATTGTACGTGCACATAACGAACCATGAGTAAGTGCTAGGAGGATGTAGTCCTAGGTGCCACTATAATGGTATGCGCCTAGACCTCCGCCATTTGGAGTAATGCCTGTGAGGTAGTCTTCAAGTGTGTCGGGCCTTCGGGATGTTGCTTAAGCGAGTGAACATCAAGGTACATTGACTCGAGGTAAAACTCATTGGTGTGATGGGTCTCCCCCATGATTGACCCCGTATGGACTTTGGTGATTGAAGTGTCATAATTGTTCATAACATGCTTTACATAAATATGTCATATTTTTATGCAACTCACTAGACCCGTTTGGTTTAACACTTGATTGTTGGTATGTATCTCAGGTTCTAGCGGCGCGAGCGCCAAGGAAGCTTAATCGACTTTAGTGGTGGGCTTTGGAGCATTTTGGGATGCCAATATCGAAGACAATTATTTTGGGCATAGTTGACAACCTTTTTGTAATCTTATGTCTAGCGAGACTTAGATTAGGGAGTTGTCATCTATTCTTGTATCTTATTACAAACTTGTAATTAACAGGCATTTGTTGTTCCTTTTGTATGAGTTCGTGCTTTGGCATTTATGCATACCACATTTCTATTTTTCGGAAATTTTTGTTAGTCCCATTTTTGGGGTGTTACAGTGGGTTTGAGATTAAAAGTGATCAAAGGTTCAAATTATTTTTTACCTCATCACCTTAACTCTTTATCTCACACGATTCTTCGTCCACACACACACATACACACACACACACACATATATATATATATATATATATATAGAGAGAGAGAGAGAGAGAGGGAGAGGGAGAGGGAGAGGGAGGTTCAAGGGAAAACCTAAAAAAAACGAAAAAACTGAGGAACACCCTGGTAGCCTTTAATCTGTGCATACCGTCCAGATAGAGGTGATCATTTGCGGGCTTGGACCGGGCCCGGGCCGGGCTTAACTTAATTTTTTTGTCCAACGAGCCTAATATAGCAACCCAAGCCCGTTTTTGCGGGCTTATGGACTTTTCCGTACCCGCCTTTATAAACGGGTCGGGCTTGCCCACGGGCTAGCGAACTTATTTTTTTACATGTGAAAAACAAAACTTATATAAAATCATAAGTTATGTAAAATCATTTAAATTGCGTAAGTTCTTTCGAGCATAAAATAAGACGTAAAATATATCAATGTACATAGCGTATGAAAAATAATTGTTTCACAATATATGAATCATGGACATTTCTCTCTAATGAGTTATCAACTTTCAAAGTTCTCGTTTTTTCAATAACAAATATTCATCCACCTAATATTTACAAGATCGAAATTCAAGACGTACTATATAACACAACACATATTATATATGTTTGGGTGACGGTTGGTACAAAGCCACTTATAAATATTTTGAATAAAATGATTAAATTATTAATTATATAAAAACATTAATCAGCTATAATAATATAACGGGTCGGGCGGGCTTGTCCGAGTTCTTTTTGTCATTGCCCAAGCCCGCCCATTTTATCGAGAATAATTGTCCAAGCCCGCTTTTCTAACGGGCCGGGTCGGGCGGGTTGTACCGCCCGTGAACAGCTCTACGTCCAGATTAAAGACTACCAGAGTGTTCCTCAGTTTTCCATTTTTTTGAGGTTTTCTCCTTAACCTGACCCTATATATATATATATACACACAAATAAATAAAATCTCTATTTTGTTTAAAATCATTAAATCTCTACTCTGTTAATATAATTATATTTAATATCTAATTAGTTGCGAAAATAAAAGAAATAGAAAAAGAAACTATTAACGGGTTAACCATATCTGACCAAAACCGTTGGACCAAATCTAATTGATTGGTTATGTGACCCGTCAGTTTGACCATTTATGTTAATAACGTTAGACTGAAACACATGAAATAAAATTATATATATATATACTAGGCATATATCCGTGCGATGCAGCGGAATGTAAGTAAAGAACGAACAATTAATGCTATTTCTTTATATACATTTCATCAATAATCAACCATGACCTAAAAATCACAACTTATGAAACCTAAAGCCATAAAGATATTCAATAATTAGTTTATATTACAATTATTGACGAAAAAAATTATAATGATATTATTTATAATAAGAATGAAACGTATTTTACGATTATGTATTTTTAACGTGCTAACGGTGGAAAAAAAATAAAACGTATGGACAGAAAAACAAATTATTTCGTAGATATTCATGATATTTAATAGTACGGTTAAATTAAAAAATATTCAATATTTGGCTCGTTTTGAAGATATTGAGGAGACGCTTATAATGATATAATTTGTAGAAAAATGAACGTATTTTTTCATTGCATTTTTGTTAATATATAATTATTTGTGTTAATATGTGTAAAATGAAAAAAATAAGGGATATAAAGTAAATTAAATAAGTAATTATAAGAGTGATAAATGTAACAATGTAAGGGTGGTAAATGTAATTGTACAAACGTTTGTACAATAACCGTTTGTACAATAACCGTTTTAGTAGTATAGATAATTCGTATATATTCTGATATTTAATAGTATGGTTAAATTAAAAAATATTCAATATTGGGCTCGTTTTGAAGGTATTGACGAGACGATTATAATGGTATAATTTGTAAAAAAATGAACGTATTTTTTAATTGCATTTTTGTTCATATACGATTATTTGTGTTAATATGATAACGGTGTAAAATGTAAAATGAAAAAGTAAGAGATACAAAATAAATTAAATAAGTAATTGTAAGGGTGATAAATGTAACATTATAAGGGTAGTAAATGTTATTGTATAAAAGATTAGGGATGGTAAATGTAATTGTACAATAGTTTGTACAATAACCGTATTAGACTTTTCATTATATAGTATAGAATAGATATAGGAGTTGTTTAATTTGCAACTTTTAAAAAGGTTACAAACCTTGCAACCTACATCTTAACCGTCGGATTCATGATCGGCGGTTAAAATAGATATGGGACTCAATATTTTTTAGTTAAAAAACATAAAAATAAAAATAAAATAACCGTCGGATCATGAATCCAACGGTTAAGATGTGGGTTGCAAGGATTGCAACCTTTTTAACGGTTGCAAAATATCCTTCCGCTATATATATATATATATATATATATATATATATATATATATATATATATATATATATGGTGTGTTTCTTTTGCAACCAAAGTAATTTGTACAAACTATGCAAACCAATCTTAGCGTTCATCAACTCTAATGAATATATAATTTTATTATGTTTCCTAATTTAAAATCATGATTATAATGAATAAACTTAACATTTCCTAATTTAAAATCATGATTATAATGAATAAACTTAACATCTTCCATATATATCACAATCATTATTAATGAATCATAATCATTATCCATAAATATATCTTATTGTTTCCTAATAGATTGGTTTGCATAGTTTGTACAAATTGCTTGGGTTGCAAAAGAAACGCATCCTCTCTCTCTCTCTCTCTCTCTCTATATATATATATATATATATATATATATATATATATATATATGGAGAGGTTCATTTGATAAATGATAAATATATGAGAAATAGAGAAGTAATCTTAGCCATTCATCTGGTCAACATTTGCGGCTTTGACCGCGAAGCACCGAATAATTCCTTGTGTGGTCTATAGAAGGTAGAGGTGTAATTTCGTAAAATACACGGGATGAGTTCATATATGAATTTGTATGAATCACAAAGATTCATATATGAATCTGTTAATTAGTTCAACTGATTCATATATGAATCTCTGTGATTCACAAAGGTTCATATATGAATCTGTTAGTTAGTTCAACTGATTCATATATGAATCACAAAGGTTCATATATGAATCAGTTAAAAGAGTTCAGTTGTGAATTGCACTGGTTCATATATGAACATATAGTTCATATGTGAATTATACATGTTCATATATGAACACAGCCCGTTTGTTTTGTAAAATTTACGAAATTGTTCTTCTATTTTTGGGATAGCTGCAACTTTTGACCGGTCAAAGCCGCAATATTTAACTAGTCAAATCCTATCTTGACCATATGAACGGCTAGAATTACTTCTCTATATCTCATATATTTACCATTTCTCAAATGAACCAAACACTATATATATATATATATATATATAGGTGTTCAAATACAACCCTTTACATGGTGCAACCCTTTATCCACTACTCATTTTATTTTCATTTTTTTAATTAAAAAATGTGAAAATAAAATAAGTGGTGGATAGAAAGGTTGAATGGGTTGCACCATGTAAAAGGTTGCATAATAACGTACCCTATATATATATATATATATATATATATATATATATATATATTGTAACTTGTACGAATATCACTTAAAGCACACATTAATTAATAGAAAGAAAAGGTAATGAATTTTGCAGGGGGGTAGCTGCTCACAAGCATCTTATCATACAGTGCTTAATTTATAAAACTTGTAGTACTCCAGATAGTTCAATTCCTGTGTATTTATGAGGGTTAAAGTGGTTGTTTAAGATGCAACTTAATTAGCTTAATAGTCTAGATGGTTTATTGGTTCAGTCATACATGAGTATCTTTTTACGGCTTAATCGTTAAGTTATTAAGCTAAAATGGCTATATGGAATAAGGCAGGACCCCTCACTTGTCCGCATTAAGTCAACTCAAACAAACTAATATCAGAAATGTCTGGAAATTATTCAAGCATCTCCCTTTGCTTTTGTCAAACCCATCGGTCTTACATCTCTCAAACATATAAATTTTTCCAGACTTTTTATGAGCAAATCTCAGTCTACAATCACCCACTTTTTATATGAAAAATTGGTTAAATGTTTATCTATTTCATCTCGTTTAATCCTAATATTTCAACCTGGAAGGGTTTTCGTCAATTTTTTTAATGCAATCATGATGGGGAATGACTGTTCAATCTCGCTTTTATAGTATCTTGGGTTTAGTTGGTCATCTTGTCTGTAAATAACTTTAAGGTGGCATTTGGTTCATTCGAATACTACTGAGTTTGAAGTAATTGGAATGGTCAATTCTATTGACCAAATTCTATTTTGGCAAGAAATTTGAATTCCACATATCGTGGAATGTAAATTCCTTGGTATCTAGCTAGGAATTCCAATTCAATTATCTATCTTTTGAAAAAAATATATATATTATGCTCTTATATTTGCTCCATTTCATACTATTCCATCCCACCACGATGGTTGTCACCACCGCCCCCATAACAGCGGTCGCCGCCACCATCGATGTTACCACCGTCACCCCCACCACCACCGTCACAGTCGCCACCGTTACTGTCGCCGCCACCACCACCACCACCACAAGTATCATTGACAGCATTACCCCTCAACCCCTACCACCACTGTTATATTCAATGAACCAAACAGACAAATTCAAATTCTTTTGACATATTTCATTCCAATTCTTAACAACCAAACACATGGTCAAACCTAATTAAATTTCATTCCAATTCTTTTGATTGATTCTAATTCCCACATATTCCATTATGTGAATCAAACGCCACTTGATCCGGTCATGCTATTCACCATTGACATTGTTGCAATGACATGCGGTTGAGGATACGAGGGTAATTTGGTCACGACATGAAATTTTTACAGAACATGCCTAGTAAAATCTTTTCCATTTTTTGTATTTTGTTGTCTATTGACCATTTTAGACATCAATCAAGTATTTTTAACAAATTTTAAATTTCTATTAAATATTCTCATAAAATACGATATTTTTTTGCCTTTTCTTATTTTGGGTCATACGCCAATTCCCTATTATTAAGATTAAAAGGAACCATTCAAGCCCATTATACCTTGTTGGGCTTAGTAGTGTGAATAGGCTCAATAAAATTTTGTTTGGGCTAATACGCCCATATTGAGAGCAAGATTATTTCAATAGTTGAAAAAAGTTATATTTGATTGATAATTAAATATTAAAATTATATAAAAAGTTAAAAAAAACTTATAATATGAAGTCAATAATATAAATATTCTTTTTAATGGTCATTGGTCCAGTAGTACCCAAGTTACTGATAAAGTATAACATCTTAAGAGACCAGTGGCCCGTTTGATTTGCGGAATTTGGTGATATTTGGAATTGAATTTCATTTCAATTCCGCTTTTGGTTCAAAAAGGAAGGTATGAAACAAAATTTACAAATATTGAATTTAGAAATCACATCGAGATGGTTGGTATCTCATTGGATTTCATAGGATTTGTTTGAAATAATATTTTAAAATATATTAAAAACATTCATTTTATAATAATCTATTAATAAAAGATAATTTAATTATTTATAAAGAATGAAATTCATTTCATTTCAAATCTTACAACCAAAAAACATCAAAGATTCAACATCTTTTAACAAAATTCAAATCTTTCAAAAATTATGTGAAACCAAATAGCCCTGAGATTTCAAAGTTCACCAAAAATTAGGAATTTGTATGAGTATTCCTCGTTTATAGATATTATATATTTAAAAAATTTATCGAATAATAATAATAATTATTATTAATATACAAATAAATTGCTTGAATTAGATATACTAAAAATTGTGTAAAACACAATTTATGTTCTCATGTTTATTACAGTATTAAATAGAAAGTTTATTTAGAAAATATTTGGCTGTAGTTTTAACGGTATAAAATAAATATCGTTTTATGTATATTAAATATTTTTATTAAAAAAATTTGGGTAAGAAAAATATAATAAAAAGGTAACAAGTAGAGAGTCTCTGAGTCAATTGAATTGATTCCATTCCATGTACCATTTTCTTGATTTGTGTTGATTTTTACATTGATTAAGTTAATTTATATTTGTAATTATTGTATTTCATAATTTTGTTAGAAAATATTTATAAAGCTTCTTGAGATATGATGTAGTTGTAAGATATATATTTACGACAACAATAATAATTATTATGGACGAGCAAAATCGATCGAGACCAATAAAATTTAAAGACTTGAACCAAATTAACTCGATACTAATTTTTTTTTTCAAACTTGTTTCTTCCAATTAAAAAACACGTTCCTTTTATCAATGAAAATACCTTACAAAACAGAACATTTACATTCTATGCAGATAGTTAATCAACACAGATATGAGTTTCCGGGCAACCAGTCTATGAGGAGCATCACAAACTCTGGGTCGGCTTTCGAGTCGGCTCGGGTCCAGGTTTCCGGACAACCAGTCTATGGGTTGCAGGTTCGGTCCTTGGGTCGGCCTTAGTCGGCGCCTGGACGGGTTCAGTTCAAAGGGTTGGGTCGGGTCGCAGCGGATTAGTCGATGCTGCCCTCAGATGCCCGGATACCATGGGAACATGTGTGTGTTATCTGTCGTTCAAAAAAAAAAACACAGATAGCTTTATCTATAAAAGAGTTAATAAAAACCAATCAAACAACATCTTAATCATTTTGTACTAAATAAATCATTTTATCACCTTCATTTCCAACGAATAACCCTGATAATTTTAAATTTTAATAGTAAATTAACTTTTGGACAGAAGCAATTGACCTTGTGAGTCCTTCGAGGACCAAAAAGAAATTATTTAAAATTGAGGGGGCACAAATTCAAATGTCGTTTAACTGCAGTCACGCAAGCCAATGTCTTTTTGCTTCTTCTAGATTCCACCCGCTTTAAGATTTTTTTTCCAAAAGTAGTCCAAAATATTACTTTGGAAAAGCTTTCAACCTTCTTCAAATATTTATGTTATAATTTTATAAACTGTATTCTAAAGAAACTGTATCTAACTTTAACAGTTTATGTTTTAATTAATTATATTATTAAAATATTTTATAAATTCATTATTTTAATATAATTTTTTTAAACACTGATTTTATTGTTTGAAACAATTAAAATAATATATTTTTCATCACTGTTAAGCTAGAAACTTCTCAAAATTTAAATATTTATACCTTCCTTTCTTTTTTCAATTTTAGCATATGGAATTTTATAGAAAAAAACTCCAAAATCTCGCTTTTAGCATTTCCAATTGTTTACGTATAATATATTTCAAATAGATATTGGATGATTAAAATCTTAAAAGAATTTATATTTAACTCCAACATTTTTTACAATAAATTCAAATATTAATTATATTATTCAAATATTTAATAATTCAATGAATTTTTGTAAAACACTAATTTCCAAAATAAAATACACTTTCTCTTCTTTTCTTTTTTTTCAAAAGAAGTAAACAAACAATTAATGTTTTAGGTTGTGGTACGTATTTCAATTTTAGTTACTGTTTGATGAATGTTATTTGTTAAGAACAGTTAGAATTGTTTAATCAATATGTACCAATGTTATATATCAGAAAAATGAATTAGGATCAATACAAACCACCTACGCTATTTTGGAATATGCAAATGTGACAACTTGATCGACTACATTAGTTAGTCAAGGCTAAAGTGGGGGAATAGGTAGGACTCGAAGTAAAGGCACAACACTAACCACAGATGTTCGAGTAAGTTCCGTAGGGGGGGGGGGGTAGGGGTGTTATTCGGTCGATTAAATCGGTTTTCGGTTTATTTGGTTTGGTTTAATCGGTTTTCAAACTTTTTAAAAACTAACCAATAACCAAACCAAATAAGGTTCGGTTTAATCGGTTTCGGTTTATTTGGTTTCGGGTTATTCGGTTCGGTAACCGGTTAAACCGAATAAGGATTTATATTTTTTCGTTGGACATTTGCTCAAATAATGTTTTCAAATCAAGTGTCTATTGCTTATAATATATTGTGTCATACATTATTACTCAACAATTGACTTATATTAAGTAAAATACACCATCTATCAAAACCTATTTCTACCATATGACATTATTTTTCTTCATGCGACGATGTAATTCAAGCATAAAATGTAATCTAATAAAGAAACATTATATACCCCAAATAAAAAACATTATATATCAATAAAATATGTAAAATAATAATAGTATAACATGTCTTAGGTTTATTTTTTATAAACATGCAATATATAAAATATTAGTCGAATGTGTTATTCGGGTTATTCGGTTTAACCGAATTAGGAAAAAATTAACCGAAAACCGAACCGAATAAGGATCCTTATTCGGTTAACCGAACCGTTTAACCCGAAAACCGAATAACCCGAAACCGTTTAACCCAAATTTCATTCGGTTCGGGTGGGTTATTCGGTTTCGGTTATTTTTGACAACCCTAGGGGGGGGGGGGGGTCGAGTGTAAGGCTTGAGGGACAGGCCAAGTGCAACAATCCAACAAGATGCTTACAGAAAGGATATTGTAGGTACTACAAGCTACGTTGCTTGGAATGTTGGTCAATGTCGTTGTAGTCAGAATTGAAAAGTCAAGGAACACTAAAGAAAGGACTAATTACAATCTCCGTAATACAAAGAAAGAAAAAGATGCAACTATAAGACTTTTAGTTGCACTCGCCGCAAGGAGTACCAAGGTAAAAAGGGTTTATGAACTGGATGAACAAAATGGAGAGTTGTTCAATATACATGTGTAACACCCTAAAAATAGGGGTAAATTTAAACCTTAAAAGCTTACGAAATATAACATCCAAATAAATGGGAAATCACCCGAAAAGGGGAAATGTAGAATAGCGTTTACAATTCCTTTACGTCATTAAACCAAAAGTATGTCTTCAAAAGATGCCGCTATCGGCCAACACTCGTCCCTCAACTCATGGGAAACCCACCGCTAACGAAACCTGTTATACATGTCATTTAAGAAAACAAGTGTTAGGTTTTACGCCTAGTGAGAACAAACAGTTTATGTAATTCAATAAAACATGCATTTGATAGTAAAGACTTTTTAAATAACGATTGGATAGTTTTACTTTCAAAATTATCACGTGCGAACCAAGTGGTCAAAAACATCTTGCGATGACGGGGGAGACCCGATTTCCAAAGATTGTAGCGGAACACAAAAGTAGGCAACTTTTCCAAGTTAAGAACTCAATACTATAATCAAGGCCACGAGCTCATCGACTCATACTCAGATGTGGGTGAGGGCACCCAATGATCAAAATCATACTCATTAATAGGATTACATTTACGATCCATGGCTAGTATCCGGTCCCACATAACCGTACCAAGTTGTCTTCCGATGACCCAATGTATCAACTAGTTACAAACGGGAGATTATCCCAAAATTAAGCCGACTCTAAAGCTTGTCACAATTATATTTGTGACCAAAATATAATCGCACATATAGTTCATGTAAACATTCCCATAAAAATGGTTTACTTGCTTTCATAAGAGTAGGTTCTCCATTTGTTATAAATTTGGTAACAATCATCATTAAAACCAACAACCATCCATAAGTTATATTTTCCCAAAAACACTTTTATCAAGTAAATCTCATAATATAGTGAAAATCATAAATATGGCTAAAACGCACTTATTCAGATATTTAACCATAAGTGTTTAAGACAAAAGCCATTTTATAGATCAAGACATAGAATACTTCATCATATCTCAAAATAGTAAAAAACCCTAAAAATCTCCAAAAATACTCAAGTTAGGTCAAATCCTCTCAAACAAGAAAATGTAGTTAGGAGAAGATTAGGAGTTTAAAATATAGAAGTTTTACATGTATAAAGTTTTTAAAAGGTTGAATGAACTCACAATCTTGGGTTTTGATAAAAACCCTAAAACCCTAGAAATGATGGAATTGATCTTGAAGTTGAGAATGCGGGAAGGAACTCCTAGCCTTGATTTTCAAACTCTAGCTTGATGGAGAAAGATTTCTTGAGTTCCTAAAGATTTGGTGACTTTGAATGCTCCTAGATCCTCAATGAATGCAGAAAAATCGCCCAAGGAGAGAACTTGAGGTTGGTGGAGATATTCAATGAGAAGTGAGGGAGTCAAAAGGGGTTTTAATGCAAACTGTCACCCGTCGGCGACCTTGACACGACGACTATGCCCTTGGCATAGTCGCGGGGCATAGTCGTCTACTTCCCCCTCTCTGCGGTACTTGTCCCGCGATAATGCCCAAGCGACAGTAACCCTGGCATTGTCGCTGGGCACTGTCGTCGCGTATGTATCGAGCTCTGTCTTAAGCCTGCGAATTTTCCCTCGACAATAGTGACATATGTCACACTCACCGGGCATTGTCGGCCCCAGGGTATTTGATCCCGAAAATTTCCTTTTTCGACCCTGAATGCTACTGTCACATGTAGGATTTAAAGCTAACCGATATAAACTCAACGAATACAATCTAGGGGTCAAATCCACACAGATAAAATATAAGAAGCCACATGCGAATTAATTCTTACCGAAAATTCTGGGTGTTACAACATGGTTGCTCACTAGAACAACGACTCAAGTTTGTGTCTACCGCCTTCTATGATACAACTTTAAATAGGTGGAATACAAAGTTCGTAGAAAGATGTGACACTTGGATTGCAACTATGACCCCACAACAGAAGAATGAGCTCATGACAGCCAAATACTGATCCATAATAGAGGTAAAATAACTAGACGTCGAGTTTCTTTAATTGGAACAAGGATATAGCATGGTACAATAGTATGTAAATGGGTTTATAGAAAATTTAAGATTTGCAGCTCACCAAGTATCTACTGAGCAATGCAAGGTAGACTGGTTAAGACTGGACATCAAAAGATATGTTGAGTATCAAACCCTAAGAAATTTGTAGAAGCACTTGAGTTTGCGAAAGTGAGAAAATAGTAGTGATATGATAATAAAACCAAGTGCGTGCGTGTGTGCGTGTGTTCGTGGTAGTCGTTCGTTGGTTCGATGTCGCTATGCCTTCCAAAAAAAAATAAGCGGGTGGTTAAAGTTAGTACAAGGTTGAAGCGCATAAGTGTTATTGTATGTGGGAATTGTGGGGAAATAGCACCTACGGAAATGTAGAACATGAAACTCTATTATTTCAAGTGTGGAAAATCTGGTCATTCCAGCAATTGAGTATTCTACGAGTGTGGGTCGAGTAAGTAAGTGAGAACCTATACCCGAAAGGTTAGAAAGTGTAAATGGAGATATCAAAATAAGGAGACAAATCAGGAAAGACTACAAACAAGAATGAAAAAGTCACCCGAAGCTAAAGGTGGGTCTAGCTTATATCATGAGCTTGGAGGAAGTTAGAGACGCGCCAGATGTCGTATCGAGTACGTTCTCTAACAATAATGTGTTAACACATGTGTTGTTTGATTTTGATGCAATGGGAGATTTTTTATATACTGTTTTCGACCACTACTTGAATAAAAATGACCATAATTAGGAAAGAATTATACTAGAAAAAATACACAAAAAGAGAATTTATGAGGATCAACATGCAAAGAAGATGAAATGCATATAATGGCACTAATACATAGTCTAAAACTCTATTTGCGATAATTGTAAGATTATATTGTTGTCTATTTGATGTAATACAAATTTAATTTCCGTTACGATATAAGATGTCATATTGGAATGGAAGATAGCCAAATATTTTTTTTTTCTTTCAATTGCTTGAAATTCAATACAACTTTCAAATAGTTCATTAATCTTCAAATTTCAAGAATTCTCTAAAAATTTAATGATGAAAAAAGAGAAAATGTTTTCCTTATTGTTCTCACCAATCAAATTGAATATATTTAAGTTATATATAAAAAAATTTATTTAAAAATTTAATAATATATTAAATGTATTGAATATTTTTTAATAATATAATTAATATTAAAATTTTCAAAATAGATGATCTGTTGTAATTTTTGAATGTAATTTTAAGAGATTTTAGCATTTGATTTTCTATTTTGAATAAATTATAAAGAATTTGTTGGAAACAGTCCTATAAAGTATCAAGAATCTGGGAAATATGTGGTACAAACTTCAAACAACGAACCTTTTTTTGAACTAAACGGAGTTATGGGGCCCACAATCAATAATGTAGGGTGCATTTGGTACGCAAACAGGACAGAATAAGACAAGATGGAACAGGACAGGACGAAAAAGAACAGGACAGTTGTCCAGCGTTTGGCAAAACATGACATAACTGTACAGAACAGGACTAGACTGGTTAAATGACGAATTTACCCCTGATGAAAAATCATAGATTAAATCACATAAAACTAATTTACATCACTAATACATAAAATTAATTTATCACGATTGGATTTTGGATATGGAAATCAAAACCCAAATTTTAAGTTTTAGATTTTAGGTTGTTTCGGGTTTGGGTTGGTCAGGTTTCAGATTGATGTCGGTCGGGTTCGGATATTATATAATGCAAAAGTTATATATAAATTCAATCGTTTTTTAGAATGAATACAATCGATTGAAAGATTGATGAAATCGATAGCAAGTTTAAAATTTAGAAAATATTTCAACAGACTATAATTTACGATTTTCAAAAAATAATTAGATAAATAAATAAATAAATGTATATATAGTATTTAAAATAAACCATCAGGCCTTTGCCCTGGTGGCCAGCCTTACTCCGTAAACGCTCCAACGAGTGCTTGAAACGCAAGAGTTCGAGTCTCGGGGGGACAGGGGGCCTTTTCCGGTGCATATCTAAGAGGCTAGGATATGTAGGGCCCACAAAAGTGGGCCACGTGGCCATAGGTCCGCGCCAGTAAACCTTTTTTTTTTTAGTATTTAAAATATAGATATATGTTATTTCGGGTTTTCGGACGGGTTTGGTGGCCAACGATCAAACCCAATCCGAACCCATATATCCTTTCAAATGTCGAGTTTCGGATTATCGGATTTTCGGGGTATTCGGGTTCGGATGCGGATTCAGATTTTTGGACTATTCGGGTTTTGCACACCCCTAACTTGGAGGCGTGGATGATGGGAAGACATGTTTTATGTTTTTGTTTTTAACAAAGAGTATATTAGTCAAAATATTGTTGTTCTACTTAGTTCCAGGGGGTTGGAGTGGGACAAGTGTGTCCCATGCTTGTTCCACTTAGTTCTAGAGTGTCCCACATATGGTCACGCCAAACATGGGACAAGCCTATTCTGTTCTGTCCTGTTACACTCTGTTCTGCATACCAAACACACCCGTAAAGGTCTCGTTGATGCACATGTATAAGCAAACCACGAATTTAGTAACTTTTATTTTGTTTTAATGCGGGTTCTAAACCTGACATAATGAAGCGTCGTTATTAAATGATCGAATGTATGCAATACTTATCAAAATTATATATCATTTTCCCAGATAGTCTGTTTCTTTAGCGTTTAGTTGAACATAACCAATGCCATTTATATTTGCATTACATCCCACTATTATAAAATCCGCTATAGTGTCCAACTTGACCCTTCTTTTTCAGTCACATTCGATTGTAATCATCGAATTCTGAAGATAAAACGACTCCCGCCATACACACATATGAGTTTTCATTCTTTTGTAAATTTCATGTGATCCACTTATTTTAATTTTATGTCACAATCAATAGGTTTTCTTTTATCAAGATATAATGTTGATCTTTTTTGCAACATTTTGTGCCAAGTTGAACAATTTTATGGTCATTTTGATTTGATTTCTAGTAATAATTCATCCTTTTTTGTATTTGTTTGATGATTTATTCCATTGAAAAACCTTTTCAATATCAAGTCATTGTCCCTTTGATGATCGTGTTATTTTATTTTTAAAAAATAAAGTTTACAAATCTAAATTTCCAGCGCTATTTAATATGTATTTGACTGTCCAAAAAACTAAATCAATATATATATATATATAAAATTTATTAATGTTCCTAAATGCAAGGCTGTTAAAAAAATGAACATAAATTGAACTGCAAACCAAACTAAACGGATAAAAAATGTTAATTGTTTATTATGGTTCAATTTTGGTTCAACAAGTGTGGTGATCCACATTAATTGGTTAGGTTTAGGTTTAGTACTTTACAACGTTTACTGGAGTATATTTAAGGTTAATTTTTTTGGCATAACCCCATTAGAAATCAAGTTTTGTAAGTAAAAGAATATGGTCAAGCAAACTACTGAGGGACTTATACATGGTCATCTCATAATTTTATGTAGTCCATCATGATACTTCATAATCAGTGTAAAATGTAAATAAATTAGCCAAAAAAAAGGGGTCAAAACCGTACACAATGTATTAGTATAGTTTTGTAATCATATTCATTAGTTTTTAATAACTTGACCAACAAATGAACAAAAAATATTGACAGGTCAACCGGATTCAATTTATTTCATGCTACAAAAATAAGTTTTAACAAACCTAACTAATTCGACCATTTACCAACATGTCCATGTCTATATACTTAAAAGAAATATTTGTCAAAGAAAAGCTACCTTATTTTTTTAACTTATAGAAGAAGCTCTGTTTGGATTACAAAAAGTAGCTTATAAGTTTGATTAATATAACGATATTTAGGTGTCGTTTGTTTTTTAAGAGGTCTAAAGTCTGAAGTCTTAATTTAGTTATGATTAATAAGATGTGGTGTGTAAAAAGGTCTGAACGATTCAGACTTAAGAGACATTAAGAGATTTTTTTAAAAAAAAACAAACAACCCCTTAGAGTAGATTAAGTTCCCATCAATAAGAATCTTGATATTAAATGTTTAGAAGAAAGATATAATAATTTATTAAATATATTAAGTACTTTAATAATATTAGAGTAAATTACGTTTTTTGTCCCTATGGTTTGTTAAAAAATGCATATTTCATCCTTGTGGTTTTGAAATTTCGGTTTTCATCCTTATGGTTTGCAATTCATTTCAATTTTCGTCCCTGAGGCCAAAACACTATTTTTAAGCGTGAATGACTAAAATAGAAATGAATTGTAAACAATAAGGATGAAAAAAACAATAAAACTTAAATCTTAAGGACAAAAAAGGGAATGAATTATAAACCATAGGGATGGAAATCATAATTTCAAAATTATAAGGACGAAAATAAAAACTTTTAACAAACCACAGGGACTAAAAATGTAATTTACTCTTAATATTATAATCTGCTTATTTTATAGAGAAGTTGTTGGAATTGAATTTCGTTTTTTTTAAGATTTTTAATTTTAAATTTGAATAGATTTTGAAAATTTTATTAGATAAACTAATTGTTAGCTGATAAATTAGCTAATAACTGTTAACTCATAACCTTGTTGATGAACTGATCATGTTTGACAAAAAACTAATTAATAAGTTAATTGAAAATCATAAAATGACAAAAGAAAAAAAAAACATGTTAGAAAAATTGCTTTAATTACAATATTTCATAAAATAAGTAAATTTTGAATATAATGATTAAAACAAATTTGAAGCACATTTTGTCAATTCGTTCATCAAAAGTTGGAAAAAAGCATACAACTTTATGGATTGGTGGATTACATGCACAAAAGAAATCAATTTTATTTTGTTTATTTTATTTATTTAATGTGGTTTAGAAACTTTATTTTATTTTATTTATTTATTTATTTGTGGTTTAGAAGGGTCAATAGGTCTTCTGGCCCAAAATATGAGGCCAAAATTAAAATAAACACCACCTCATCCATACCTCGTTACCAACAACATAAAATAATTATTGTATCTATATGTAAAATTGGGGATTAAACAAATTAAATTGTGTTTTAATATATATATATAGAGAGAGAGAGAGTGGGGGAGTTACTATGCAACCTGATAGTCCAAGATCAACTAAATCCTAGAGAGAGAAAGTAGAGAGAGAGAGAGAGAGTTCAAAGCGCAAAGTGAGGATCGTATTCAATAAGCGTGAAAAGTGTTACAAGGAACAAGACCAAAGGGACTTAAATACCCTTGGTCAATACAACACAGTATTAGACACTTAACACAGAATTTGACCAAGCCTACAAATATAATGATTAATATAAAATGAGACTTAACAATCTCCCCCTTAGTAATCATTGGCGCTTTGGTCTTAAAAAAATCATCTTCTAAATCAGCACGAACCATCAAAGCGACTTTATGAAGCATTCTGACTTTTAAAGAAAAAATTCTTCTCAGCATCTTTCAGAAAAAGTTGTATTTGCTGTCTTGACAAGACTGGACCAGTTTGAAATAAACTTGAAAGAACAGTCGGTTCATCAGCTTGTGCTCTAGACGACACACCTCTTTTGATTGACCTTAAATGAACTGTGGTGGTCGGAGCAGGAATAGCAAAAGAATTAAAATGGCTGAGAGAATTGAATCTTGAACGGATCTTGATCAACAGATAAACGTTTGAGCTCTTTGTCTCTTTAACATCTACTTGACTTCTCCCCCTCATGACCTTGATGATCTGGATCAACTTGGTCATGCAAATGTTGGAGACGAGACAGTGTAATATCTGCAAAATCAAAGAAACAGAGAAAATTGGGGAAGGTTTGCGCTACAAATTGGTGGCGCAAAGTAAGGTTTTCGCTAACAGAAGAAAGCGCAAAGTGAGGTTTGCGCGACATGCAAGAAACGCAAAGCTTGTTTTGTGCTAGAAGTTGTTGGCGCAAATTGATCTTTGCTCTACCAACTGGTGACGCAAATCTGACTTGGAGTCTGAACAACTTTTACCTGTTAAGCTATTTGACTCCCCCTACACAAATGCACTAAATTTGACAATTCAAGTTAGCATTCATATAGAGAATCAAATATTTCCCCTCAAAAAACAGATATGATCATATAGTAAAAAATCTCCGTTTTCACTCCCCCTTGAATAATGGTCAAACTCATTTGTAAAGAAAATATGAGAACACAAGAAATGAAACATCAATGTAGAAAGAAAAATATACTGAATATGTATTTTGAAACGACTAAATATATAAAAATTTAAACTATAACAAATAAAATTCTACTTAGTAAAATATCACAATAAAATCCATCAGATGAAATCAAATGTATGTATTTGGATCAATGTTCTAAAAAACTCGCCGCACAGCCGTCATGGCGCGCCATGGCACCAAGGCTTGTGTGTCACGCCACGTTAAGCCCATGGCACGCCATGGCCTAATGTGCGGTTATTGTAATGAGATATTTGATTTTCTTTACGTTTTTAATGTCTTATTTGCAAGTTTTTTATATATACAACCTAATTTAACTTCCCTATTACTCTTGACTCACTGAGTAACACTACAAAAGATACGTTTTTATATATAATATTATATATGAAATAAAAATTTGACGCCATAAGTCACGTCTTGAAAACGCCATGGCTTCGTCGTGGCTCCTAAGGCTTGAGGCTTGACCTCGCCGCCACGCCACGCCTCACGCCATTTAGAACCTTGATTTGGATACATAAACAAGTTTTATTGCATATCAAGTTAAAACATGTTCAGTTTCAAAAACTTTCATCAATCTATTCAGTATGCTCGCATGTGAACTTCGATTAGCTTCAAGAAAATGCAATTCTAAAAATATAATAGAGAACTTTGCAAATAATCACACTAAGCCATCAAAAAATCAGACTTTCACAAATTTATAGATTTATTACAACTCAAACATATCACTAAGTAACATGAGATGTGTGCTCATTGGCATCTTTTAGCATCGTGCTCTATGGCATCTTTACATGAGTGTGCTCTTTGGCATCTTTTAAGCTTGTGCACTTTGGCATCTTTTAATCAAAAAGTTTATTAAGTAAAGAACATGACGTAAACGTAACTTTCTATCTGACCCTATTGCAGGATTTGGGTCAGCCACTCCCAAACCAGATGGCCTTAGGGGACTAGGTGTCAAGCACCCCTTGGAACTTACTTTCCCAGATCAGAAAGGCTACATCGACACATTCTAAACCCATTCATACCAGTAGAACATGACTTTCGATCTGATTCTATTGAAGGATTTGGGTTCGATCACTCCCAGATCAAATGACCTTAGGGGACCAGATGACAAGCATCCTACAGAACTTACTTTCCCAAACCAGAAAGGTCACAGGTACAAACTGTTAAACTTAGAGATTTCTGTTTTATAAGAATTTAATAATCATCTCAATCACAAAAGTTTTATGTCTAAGTGCTTAGCCCATATTTTCATTACGATCCAAAATTTCGACTTTTTAGAGTTTTCTAAGCATTGTAAACTATAAATATTCCGAATCACACAACTTTAAAGCAATATCAAAAGCTACAAACATGTTGCTGACTTTTCGAAATTTGTTAGAATTGAAAGTTTGAACATATAACAACTTTAATATAAACAAAGCAACTTGAAAATTTATCCTAGGCACACATTTTATTCAAAAGAAAGAAAATTGTAAAACTTTTACTTTATAAAATAAAATTTGTGAAGGTTTAAATGTTTAAATTCAACATGCTGAGATTTGAAAATAGAAACATTTGATCGGCAAATTTATATTCAGTTGAAACAAAAATATAATTCAATAATATTATCTTTCACATAATGTGAAATGAAATTGGTGTATCATTAGAAAAATTTTGGATTGAACAAAATCAGGGTTTGAATAAAATTGCTCAGATTCTTAAAAAAAATATATGAGAAAACTGGAACAACATCATTAACAGAGTAAAATGCAGCGGAATGAAATAGATGTACTCACAGTTTCTCATTAGTCAGAAGCTCAAATCATTGAAGAACGAGTCCTAGACTGACTTGTCTACAAGTCAAAGTCTTTGAAGCACGGGTTCTGAGCTGAATTACTCAGAAGCCAAATTTCTCTTACTCCCCCTTGACATGAGATGCCTGCAACTTAGAATCAGATTAAGATTTTGGTACCCACTTGTATTTGGGCCCATGAAAGTTAGTTGCAGTTCTTATAGGGAAATATTTATAAAATTTGTCATGAGAAGCACGAGAAATATGATCAGAAAAATAAGCACAGTCATCATATGAATATAAATCACAATCATTTGAACTAGAATCAGAGGAAGAATATGAGACATGTTTTGAAATCCGAATCATTTGCTTTCTAGAGTATTTTGAAATTTTATTACAAGTAGCAAATGAATCACTTTTATAAAGTTTGTCTACACATTTATCCCCATCAATCTGAAATTCATCCGATATCTGCTTTGCTCTCCAAATCTGCTTCGTTGACTTGCTCAAAGTCCTATCTGAAAGATTAGAATAAGAAGAATTAGAATTATCAGAAATGACTTTATCTTGTTTCTTTAACTTCTTTGACCTTCTTCTTTTACGCTTTGGTTTATAATACTAATCATTTAGCGTAAAAGATTCATCAAGAATTTCCGAATTAATATTTAAATCAGAAGAAATAATTTTACCTAAGCAACCAATCTGATCAGACAATAAATCTGAACTTATCTCGGAGTCAGAATTATTTTGAGAAAATATATCAGATTTAGAAACTTCCATTCTGTTTACTTGACAATCAGAAGAAAGGGTAGAAATAGAATCTTGTTTTTGAGAAAATAAATTTTCTTCAAGACTATAAGTCAAGAAAGAAAGAATAATATCAGATTCAATTTCTTTTAAAATATTTTGATCTTTCATTTGATCTTCAAGATCGATGATTTTGCTTTCTAAAATTAAAGGAGGTGTATATCTCTTAGAATCATAAATGATTGGAGATATATTTTCCTTATCAGATTTATTAGCAAAAACATCAACAAAATCATCTGACACTGAAGATTTGACAGGAGATATATCATTTAAACCTTTTCTACCTCTTCTTGATTTATCAGGAAAATATTTTGCATTTTCAAACGTATAAACAAAAGAAATTTCATTTTTCTTGTTATTTGTCCTTTTCTCATTTTCGATTTCTAACACTTGCTTTTCATTCATCCAATCAATTTTAAATTGAGGAGCATATTGAGCAAGAGTTAGATAATCGTATTTATATAAAGTCGGGGATTTTTCAATTGCATTGTTTAAACGATGTGGATTTTTAAAACCAAGTCCCCATTTATCTTTTAAAGCTTCCTCACTCCTTGATTTATTCATAAAAATTGTTTGCTCAGATTGGTTCCTTCGATATAATTTTTCTTCTAGCTTATTTATTTTATCCGAAAAACTGTCTTTTAATTTAGTCATATCAGTCAAAGTGTCAAGATAATTCTTATTTGAATTTTTCAAATCATCCAATTTCTTTTGAAAGATTTCTTTAGTATTTTCCAAAATAGATTTTTCATCTTTCAAAGAAATTTTCAATTTGGCAATCAAATCTGACTTTCCAGAATTTAAATTCTTTTCAGATAAGAGTTTTGAACGAAGATCAGATAAAGCATTAATTATAACATTCATTTGAGAGGTAATGAAATTGTAATCAAAATCAGAATATACCTCATCTTCATCTGTGTCAAAATCATCATCGGACTGATCATCTCCAACAAAGCACATCTGAGCGATCTCGACATTTGCAGCTTCATCGTTAGATTGATCCAGCCAGAATTCTTCTTCAGCAAGAAGAGCAGTTCCATTCTCTCTTTTCTCGGTTAGTTCCAGTTTCTTTCGATAGTAAGTTGAGTCCCTAACTTTCTTCACTTTACACTCCTTAGATATGCGACCCGTCTTTCCACAGTTATAGCAGGCAATAGTCTTTGGCTCGATGTAACATCCCGCCTACCTCGACAACAATATTGTCCGCTTTGCCCCTGGATTTAACCAACGTGTAGCGCACGGATTTGTTTCTGGCGACCTGGTGAGAAACTTCCCAGGGGGTCACCCATCCTGGGACTACTCCCACCCAAGCACGCTTAACCTCAGAGTTCCCAGAACCTGACGTGCTTGTGGCCCCAAAATGCGTTGTTGTTAGGAAGACCAAGATATTACTTATAACACCAGCATCACTCCTGTCCACGGCCGATATGGGATATGCCTAAGGTGTTACAAACACCCCCCTTGGGACTCATCGTCCTCGATGAGGTTTGCCCCATATCCCGAACGGCATAGGAGTGGCTCTGATACCATCTGTAACATCCCGCCTACCTCGACAACAATATTGTCCGCTTTGCCCCTGGATTTAACCAACGTGTAGCGCACGGATTTGTTTCTGGCGACCTGGTGAGAAACTTCCCAGGGGGTCACCCATCCTGGGACTACTCCCACCCAAGCACGCTTAACCTCAGAGTTCCTAGAACCTGACGTGCTTGTGGCCCCAAAACGCGTTGTTGTTAGGAAGGCCAAGATATTACTTATAACACCCAGCATCACTCCTGTCCACGACCGATATGGGATATGCCTAAGGTGTTACACTCGAGCACTTTAACTCTTGAACCGGAAGTGAAGCGAGAAGTGTTAGAACTCGAACGTGGTTGGAACTTTTTCTGGTAATGCTGTGAGAGAAGGATCATTGCTTTCTGCAGTGCCTCGCCATCATCTTCAGTTGACCCGTTGTAAACATTATCAGATAATGCTTGTTCTGTCAATTGTTTCGAGAGGAGAACAACCGGGTCCACTGATTTCCTGTTCTTCTTTTCAAGCTTTGTTTTCTTTTCTAGTACCAAGCTCTCATCAGTCATCAGAATCTTATATAATTCCTGAATCTGCATAGTGGAGACCCGAACATCGTTCCTTAGTCTGTGACATGATTTGTTCCATTCAGGATGAAGAGCATTGAGGAATTTCAGATTCGTCTCAAGCTCTGTCTTGTTCACATTTATCTTTCGCAGATCATTCAGTATTGTACAGAAGTCGAAAACACTCTTTAGAGACTCAGATTCTTTGGCTTTAAACTCCTCAAAATTGTTCATATAACGTGTATGGCGGAGTTGAGTTGCAACTGATGAACCAAGCATAATCTTTTCCAATTGTGCCCACAACAGATTTGGATAATCCTTGCAATGATCAACCCGGTTGTAGACAGAATTTGGTAAAGCTAGCATCAGATTAGCTTTTAATTCTTTATCAACTTTCATTCTCAAAGCCTCTTCAGTTGTTGCAGGAGTCTCTTTATTAGGCTTTATAAAAGGTCCTTCAGTTAGAGACTTCATCATGTTATCTCCATTAGCTTGACGCTCGATAAAGTTCAGGAACCTATCTTGCCATTGAGTGAATTCATTTTCGTCAACAAGAACTGGAGGACGAGTTTATGTGCCTAATTGCATCATCAGATCACTCTTGTAAAATTGAGCTTGGAAAGCAAACTTCGCAGAATCCATATTTCAGAAACTCAGAAAAATTCTAAGTCTGGACTGAGAACTGGCGCAAACTTGAGGTTTGCGTGAGAGGCAGAAGACGCAAACTGAGATTCTCTCGAGCAGAAGGAAACGCAAACTTAGGTTTGCGTGAGCCGAGTAAGACGCAAACTGGAGGTTCTCGTGAGCAATGAGAGACGCAAAACGAACTTTGCGTGAGATGAAGCTGGCGAGAACTTTGACTTTGCGTGAGCGGTTAAAGACGCAAACTAGATTTGCGTTGTGAGACTTTTCTTGAACTGTAGAAGACGTAAACTATTCTTTGTGTGATGTATTAGTGACGCAAAAGTTGCTTTGCGTGAGATGATGATCACGCAAACATAACTTCTCTTGATACACTGGAGACGCAAAGTTCTCTTTGCGTGAATAACCCAAGACGAAAAGTTGAAGTCCTCGAGATAAAAACCTGAAATACACAGATTAGATCAAGAAACTAGCGCAAATTAAGATGAACTCGCACAAACATATATGAACTAGCGCAAACTTAAGATATGGCGCAAACGATGATGAAAAACAGAAATCTTCCAAAATTCAATTACAAAATTGAATTTGATTAAAATTCCTCACACAGACTTGAACGAAAACAATATTCAAACACTTTTCAATCGAAGTTTTCGATTAAAAATCACAAAATCAAGATTTCGTGAATAGCACAGTACGCCAAAAAAAAGAATTTTCCAGAAAACAAAATATTTCAAAAATGACAATCAAAACATGAATTTCTTATTAATCGATGTGAATTAAAGATGTTTAACAATCAAAATCGAATCCAACAAACCGATTTTCACAAAAATTCGATCACAAAACAATCCAAATTTGATGAAAAATCAAGAAAACGAGATTTTCTTGAAAAATTCAAGAAAATCGATCAAATTTTCTGATTAATCTACAAATTCAGAAACGAAAAACAAATCTCTCAATTCTCTCAAGATTCAGATTGCCTCTAATACCAATTAATAGTCCAAGATCAACTAAATCCTAGAGAGAGAAAGTAGAGAGAGAGAGAGAGAGAGTTCAAAGCACAAAGTAAGGATCGTATTCAATAAGCGTGAAAAGTGTGTTACAAGGAACAAGACCAAAGGGACTTAAATATCCTTGGTCAATACAACACAATATTAGACACTTAACACAGAATTTGACCAAACCTATAAATACAATGATTACTATAAAATCAGACTTAACACAACCTTTTACTTGATACAACTTTTGCAATCCTTTTATCCATTACACATTTTATTTTAAGCATTTTTCGGTTTTTTAATTACATAAAATGAGTGGTGGATAGATAGGTTGTAAAGGTTGCATCATGTAAATGAGTTGTATTTGAACGCTCTTCTTTCTTTCTCTCTCTCTCTCTCTCTATATATATATATATATATATATATATATATATATATTTAAAGTATTGTATGTCTCTAATTTAAAATATAATGTATAAAAACGTTCATCACTATTATATAAAAAATTAGAGTAAACTACGATTTTCGTCCCTGTGGTTTGATGTTTATAACGATTTTCGTCCCTGATCTTTAAAAACTGCCTTTTTCATCCCTATGGTTTCACTTTTGATTCCATTTCCATCCCTCATCAAACGCCGTTAAAAGTTGGGGGTTAACCCATATGCCCACGTGTTTGAAAACCCAAAAAGTGATAGAAGTAAACTACATATTTGATCCTTGTGGTATACATAGTTTTACAAAATTATCCTTTAAATTTTATTTATTACATTATATATATTTTACTAATTTTCTTTTTCTTTCTTTATTATATTTTAATACCATATATATATATATATGTATGTTTTTAATTTATATATTAAACAAATTTGATTAATTTATAACAAATAGTTGATAAATACTAATTTATTTCACATTTATTCTAACTTTTATTATGGGTTAAATATTCTAGTTATATATGAGTTCATACGAGAATAATATTTATTTAAGAAAACACGAGAATGACCGAGTATATACAAAATCATATATGATTCACGTACAATTAAGTATTGATGATATGTATATTTTTTTACATGATTTGTTGTTTTCTTTTTTCTTAAATATATAAGTGTGTGTATACACATAGGGGTTTAATCATTTACCAAATGCTATTAGAAGATAAAGCTAATTTATTAATAAATTAAGTGCATTTTCTTATTTACATTGTGTTCACAATGTGTCAATCTTGTGTGTGCGTTGTGTATGTTAATACTGAGTGATAAGTACTCAATTTTGAGTACTTAAGCCCTTTTCTTTTAGCCTTTTTAGATAGATTTTTCATTTTCAAATCCCACTTTGAGTCATTTTCTATCTTATTTTCCATTTATTGTGTCTTGGAGCTTAAATTGTGTGGTTTACTTGTTTTATTAAGATTGTAGGCTAAATTTGGTTATCTTTTGAAAATCTATTTGGAAACAGGGCATGCTGCAGCATGGAAACAACATGGAGCTGATGGTTTTGATGAAAGAATGAAAGAGGATGGAGCATAATCTGATTTTTGGCATGGAACTAATCTGATTGTAACCTCTAAACATTAGTTAATATGGTTTGTAATATGTTGGTTAAATGGGGACAAGCTTTGGTAGTTCTAATAGGCTTAGATTAGGTAAGTACAATTAGATTCCCCTTAAAATTGCAAGTTTGCCACTCCCTTTTGTTATAAAAGGAGTGCTTAGTTGCTCTTAAGGGGACATCACCTACATCTTCTCCTATCATCTCTTATCATCTTAGATTATGTTCTTTCAAGTATTTTGCATCTGATCGACGGTAGCTTGGGGTTGTTCTTGAACCACTTTTTAGTTAATTTCAAGTATTAGTGTTTATGTTCTTCATCTTGCTCTTCATATTTTATGTTAAGCTTTCAATCATGTTATATGTAATCCTTTTAATTTCTGTCCAAATCACGAACTGGTCACCTTCCAGTACCGTGTTCTTTTAATTTCCAGAATCCATGCTTATGTTCTTATGATCTTCATCGTGTTCTTCATCTTCTTTATATAACCTTCATGTTTGAATATGCATGCTGCAACATTGAAACAACACCTGCACCTTTTTAGTTGTATTATTCTTTCTTCATCTTGCATCTCTAGCCTTTCCTTTTCTCTTTTGTTCTAGATTTTAGTAGTTAAAATTTATTGTATTTATCTTCAAGTTTGCCTTCTTGTCATTTCCATTTCCTTGTAATTTACATTCTCGTCTTTACATTTTTAGTTACACACACACACACACACACATATATATATATATATATATATATATTTATATACTTCCAAGTCATTTACATTTCAAGAGCAATTTCCATTATGTTTATCGTTGTAATTCTTAGTAGTAGTTTTTATTTCTTTATTGTAATGAATAGCTAATCATCTAGCTTGAGTGTGAGGCAAAAGGTGGTTATGTGGATTTAAAAGAAAGTGGGTATTTTTGTGACTTTGACGAAATTTTATTATTCCAACTCAAGTTTTATCAAGATAACAAAACTCTTTGACAAAATGATTATTTTGATAGTGTAATAGTGTCATGGACCTAGAGATAGGCCATTGAATAACACGTCAAATTGAATGACATGGGAGGTAATATCGAAAGAGTTACTTACAACGAGAGTTGTTACTTGTGTTATTTAAAATGATCCATTTTTGATAAACAAGTCACTTTTTCAAAGGATTAAAATGGAGTAGACTTAGAGATAAGCTACTTGGAATACATCAACTTGGGAGGTACGGGGGTTATGTCGAAAGAGTAACTTTTAACAAAGAGAATTTGTTTTGCCGTATATTTTGAGAACTCCATTCCCATCATTCCCTTATCTGGAATTTTGCTCAGAGATGAGATGATTCATAGCTACTGGAATAATGGGATGGTAAGAGTCCGAGAGGAACGTGTCTTAAAATCGATAATGAAACTAGTTAAAGTCAGAAGCATGCTGCAGCACTCAAATAGCATCATGCTATAACAGGTGCTGTAGCATTGACCCACTGGAATTTGGATCCACATACCATCAAAAGTCTTACACCCTTGCTTCTCGTTTATTCTTGTTTAGTTAAATCTGTGTTAACCAACCTTCCAAAATATTGCTTCAAAGTCGTCATCTGAAATCTCATCTTTCATCATACTTTTAACACACTTTTTAATCCAATCTCTGTGGGACGATATCTGGTATCTTTACCATTTTATTACTTGTAAGGCGACATAGTACCAATTTGTATACTTGATTTTTGGTATTATCTGTCTCACCCTAAGGTAAACAAAAGGGCCTGTCACTGAGATAAAAGAGAAATTAAAGAGGAGAAAGAGATAAGTATAAAATTTCTTAATAAATATATTAATTTTTATATAATAAATAATAATAATTATCTCATTAATTAATAACATTAATTATCTTAAATTAGTGGCTTACAACATCTCCAACAACTATGCTAAAATAGAGAAAAGAGTAGAGAGATTGTAAAAATCTCTAGATTGATAGTTTCCCCCAAAACTAATTATTATCCCCAAAAGCAAAATTTTAATCTCTCAATTTTCCATATATTGAATATTTTAATAATATAATTAAATAAACATAATATTATAATTAATACTAGAGTTGCTAAAATAGAATAACTGTTGGAGTTGAATGCAAATTTTTTTAAAATTTTTATTTTTTTACTCTATTTTAGAAAAACTTTAACATAGCTGTTAGAGAAGCTTTTAGGATGGATTCCATGGATCTCAAATATTTTGGAGTTCTCAAATGATTATGTCTTATGTATATAAACACACACATATATATGTAGTATTAAAATATAATAAACAAAGAAAAAGTAAAAAAGAGTAAACTATATATATAACTAGGATATTTAACCCATAATAAAAATTAGAATAAATGTGAAATAAATTAGTATTTATTAACTATTCTTTTATAAATTAATCAAATTTATTTAATATCTAAATTAAAAACATGGATAAATATATAAAAATATATACCTGTGTTTTTTTTTTTTTTTTTGGGGGGGGGGGGGGGGAAGAGGGGAGGAATAATATTAAAATATAATTAAGAAAAAAAAAGTAAAAAGAGTAAAATATATGGATAAATTTGTAAAAAATTGTATATCACAAGGACCATGTATGTAATTTATTTCACTCACTTTTTGGATTTCCAAACAACGTGGACACATGGTTAACCTCAACTTTTAACGGTGTTTGATGAGGGGTAAAAATGGAATCAAAAGGGAAACCACAAGGATGAAAAAAACAATTTTTAAAAACCAGGGACTGAAATCGTTATAAACATCAAACCATAGGGACGAAAATTGTAGTTTACTCAAAAAATTATAAATTTATACAAATGTGATATAAAACTAATGTATATGTTTTTTTTTTAACAGCAACCAAGACAATTTATTACCAACCAAATCAAAAGGGAATTATAAACACCACACCACAAACAAGAAAAAGAGGAATCACCCTCTCAAAAGAAAGCTACAAAATGATTTAAGAAGTCTACGAGGAACATACTTTTTTTTTTGTTAAGGGTGTTCTAGGCTATGCCCAGACTAATCCCTTGGCAAATTATGACTATAAGACATCAACCCTGATTAAACCTCAGTGGCCACAATTGTTGTGTACGCCTGGATTCGAACCCTCGACAGATGGGATATTCCACCACATCCCCAGGGACTTAACTAGTACGCCACAACCGTTGTGGTTACGAGGAACAGACTTGCAGACAAACTTAACACCAACCTTAGGGGAAAGGGAAAGAACCGGACACAGACCGAGCCGAACAAAGCACTGATCTGAAGCCCTTTTGACCTGTAACACCGATCCTCCTCCTTTGTACCTATTTGACAGATTACGAAACCGTTTGGTTCGACAACTAGCTTGCCCAATCTGTGCCCAAGTCCCGATCCCTTCGTGTATGCAAGTATTCGACATATCTATAGGCAGAGTTGGAAACACGTTAATTCTACATAGAGCTCAACAAGTCTTCTTGATGTAAATAGCTTGAAAAAATATATATTAATTTATGTTTTTATAAAACTTTTTTTTCTTTCTAGAGCTTGCATAGATTGAAGATACAAATTTGTGTGGCTTGAAACTATTAACAACATTTGAGTCGAACTTTTTTGAGCTCAAACTCGCCATTTTATATACTAAATACTTGGTTTAGCATCCAATTGACATCAAATCGAGCTTGGGATCGAATTACTTGATAAAAGATTGATTCGTTTGTAGCCTTGGTTAATAAAGTCAAAATTTTACTAAAATCAGTCTTTTATTATCGAAAGAACAAGCAAAAATTAAAGATTTCAATTAATAAAGATGAAATAATACATAGATGTCAAAATCAACGGGACAAACAAACACCCAATCATCACATGCGAACGAGTCATCAATGGGTATATTAGTAATTTTATAACTATAGGTTGTCTGTTAAAATTACACGTTGGATAGAAGGGAATACTCAATGATCAAGATAACCCCAACAACTTTATAAAATAATTCTTATGATTTCCAACGATGACGGACCCAATAATTTCTCTGAGCGAATGCATCTTTAAAGTGCATCAAAGGTCCCGAAAATCGTGATTTGCCCCTGATTTCCGGTAAATCTATTCTAACCATATATAGCCATAAATTTATTTGTCATTTTTAATAACCAAGTTAACAAACAATTTAAACTGAACTCTACCGTTCTATAATTGCAAGTTTGCAACCATGCTAATAGTTACTAATTTTATTTTAGTATACTCAAATTGAACCAACAAAACTGAAAGCCCATTTTTTGTTTTATTGAAAGACGACGTTGAGCATTGCTCGTTTCTTTTGTTTTAGAGGTGGTAAAATGAGATGGGTCGGAAACTGTTGTGTAAGATTAAAAAGGATAACTAAATACGAGTTTTTTTGTTATTTTTTTTTCTTCCAAATTTAGCAATTATAAAAACTATATTATTAAAATTATAAAAATAAATTAATTTAAGTTAATTTATCTGTGTTTTCATCTATATTTTCAATTTAATATATTTAACCAAATAAAAGAAACATAAATAAATGGGTTGAAATTGTATTGACACAATCCATCATCGTCGTGAAGTCTTTTTCCATTTAATTTAGTATTTAAAACACATGTTATTATAAAAACAATCTATGTCCTTGATTTGCAATTAAATGGGATAAAAAGTTAGGTGGGTTGCAATAAATTTAACTTTTTACCTACCATTTATAATATTTTTAAAATGATTTTAATTCTTTTTCTTCAGGTTTAAACTAGGGAGGTTTATGGTGCGGTTTAGGTTCGGGCTAAACCATGAATATCACCGCATATACGCTTTGAAAATTTTCCAACTGTAAATCAAACTGCATATGTCTCAAATTTCGAAATACGGTGTAGTTTACATCTAATACATTTCAATTCAATAATTATAAATATCACAACTTTAAAATAAATTCAATGACGATGTTTGCATATTCCACATAATAAAAAGTTTCAATACGTACGAAATGCGTCAAACTAAAGAGTTCGGTAATTAATACAAATACATTTGAAAAGTTAACTTCAAAATAACTTCGATCATTGACAAAAAAAAAAAAAGAAATAAAAAAATCGTACTGTAAAACTTAAACTTAAAATGAAAACTGAAAAATTTATAAATAATTAATAATGTATTAAGTATTTTCATTTGATAAATTATCATGTATATAATATATATTTAAAAATATGTGGTGTGGTGTAAAACTGCACCACAAAGTGTTGTTTGATGAAAATGCAAACCGCAAACCACACCCCAAAAGTTTTAAACCGTACATGATGGTGCGGTATGGCCGATCTATGCGGTTTTGATAGTTTTGATGAACCTCTTAGTTTAAACATACATACTAACAATGTATTTTGAATCAATTTTTATTTTAAATAATGTTATTTTATTTTTATAACAAATAATAAGGTAAACCACAAGGGATGTGGCGTGGTGGTAAAGGCTTGGGAAGTTTATAGCGCTAAACCCGAGTTCGAGCCCCACTAGCAGCATTTGTGGACTGAGGATAATCTCAGGGCTGCACGCTTTAGCAGCTGGGTCAAAGATCCTAATTGTCAGGGATTAGTCTGGGCCCATGGCCCAGAATACCATTTCCAAAATAATAAAATAAAAAAAATAAGGTACTTTAAATTGAAGCAATATTTAAACATTTTTCTAACCTTTATTATAATTGGTTTTATCATCAAATTGTAGTACAATAAAATAGTCGAAGTACATGATTTCATTATATTTTTTAAAAAGCAATAAATTATATTTAAAAAAAGAGCAAAAAAAAAAAACGCAGTTAGGGAGGGCCAGATTCATTATTGATAGATGAATCACCATTGTCTCAATCATGTAGCTTTGTGATAGTCGGTGCTAAAACCTAAATCTATTCTATGGTCGATCGCAAAATTGTTATGTGATGTGGAGCAAATTCAAGAATTAGCAAACTCATTCAAGGGCCTACAGGATAAAAACGAGGCTCTAAATTCAAATACAGAGATTTTAGATGTTTTTTTCGTTTTTTATAATTTGATGTTTAATAAGTAAATCACATGAAATCAACAGTTTGTGATTTTCACATCTCTATTTAGAACAAGAATCAATCTTACTTAATTCTCGGATTTTTGAAATTTGAAATTTAGCCAACATGTCAAAAGTAGAATGCGCCTTTAAAAAGGCTGATCTTTGTATTCTTCTGGATCATCAAATATTATTGAAATACTTTCTTGGATTTCTTTATATTTCAGTTATGTTCTGTGTCGTCATTGGTCATAATAACAGTTATCGAGTCAATTAGGTTCCCAATTTTCGATGAAGGTTTAATTGGAGGGACTAAATTGATAAAAAAGAATAGTCGGAATTATAATTAAAATGCAACAAAAAAGTTCTTTTGAGGTAAATTTGTGTGTCAGAAAATAGTCAAAGGACCAAAACTAGGTTTTCTATAAACCCAAGGGACTATTTTTGTAGTTTATTTCTAAAAAAAACCCATTACTGTAATCCCCAGTGTCATCCTCTTCGTCTTCTCTTTAGGAAAACAAGTCCCATCGAGTTAGCTCTTGGAGTCAAGGCATGGAGGGACACCATTTGCTGCTCAAACTGCAGCGGAAAATGCTCATTCACATGTCAAATCATTGTTCACCCGGAAAATCTTTCTTTAATTTTTTTTTCCTAAAACTGTAACATAATAAACACGTTTTGTTGTTATTATCAAAATAGTGATGCACCCAAAAAGAAGGAAAATAAGCGATTATTTAAATTATCACATTTTTTACTTTATTTTTTTTTAAAAAATTTAGGTGGCGTTTGTTTTTTAAGAAGTCTGAAGTCTTATTTCACTTCTGATCAATAAGAGGTGGTGTTCAAGTCTAAAATCTAAATCAATAAGACTGTTTGTTTTTGTAACGTCTGAAGGTATATTGAGAGAAAAGAAAGTATATGAAATGAGGTGGCGATAAGATGTTTGAATAATTTAGGTCACTACTGCTTATTTTAAATGTATTTAAGAGTGAAGAAGTTTTGTAAACTGAAAAAAAAAAACGTTTCTGAATATAAAATGGTCTGACCAATTCAAATTTAAGAACCATTAAAAGTTTTTTTTTTTTTAAAACAAACAACCCATTTGTAACATCTCAGGCTAACCGCACTAGATATTGTCCGCTTCCACACACCCGGACTCATGGTTTTAAAACGCATCTGGTAGAGGAAGTATCAAGTCTCTTATAAGGCAACCTTTGTTCCCCTCCCCAACCAATGTGAGATCTTACAATCCACCCCCCTTGGGAGCCTAGCGTCCTCGCTGGCACACTAGTCCGGTTCCCAGCTCTGATATCATCTGTAACATCCCAGACTAACCGTATCAGATATTGTCCATTTTGTCCACACAACCGGACTCACGGTTTTAAAATGCGTCTGATAGATGAGGTATCAAGTCCCTTATAAGGCAACATTTGTTCTCTCCCAACCAATGTGAGTTCTTACACCCTTAGTGGAACATGTGATAAAATGATACTTATGAAGAAAAAATGTTTGCACATATTTTTAATTCTAATGTAAACATTCCAATATTTATTTAAAATTTTGCAATTATTATCTCAAAAGTCTAAACAAAAGAATATATTAGTTAAACTACATATTTTCTTGTCAAGAAATTAAAATTACATTCGTTGATTTGCATAAAAGCTTTGATAACTGTTGTTGTATTTGATTTGTTTTCAATAATGTTTTTGTTGTCTTTCGAAATAAAAAATACAGTCGTTGATGTATTGGTGGTGTTCATATGTTTATATAAATAATATCATTGCGATATTTTTCAAGACTGCAAAATTATAGATGATAAGATAAGTGTGTCAGATAAGTTGTATAGCAGGTCCAAACGAAGTATCGAGCTTTTTTTAAGAAATCTTAGAAAAATAATCGAGTAATATATAAATAAGTATTTAGATTAAAAATGATGGTCGAAAGATGATCGATGATGCTCGATGCACTTTGGCCCTAGCATCGAACAACATCTAGTTGTATCGATGAGAATCAATATTATTTTTGCTCGATAGTAGCTCGATAGAGCTCATTAAGAACTCGATTTTGAAGTACAATTTTAGACATTATTTTGTTGCATTGAGGTTTAAAAAGTCAATATTTATTTCCAATGGTGTTTGGAAAGTGGATGGTCATGATTGGATTCTTGGAGGTTTGTTAGGTCTGATTTTATAGTAATCATTGTATTTATAGGACTTGGTCAATACTGTGTTTAGTGCTTATCAGTATTGTATTTGACCAAGGGTATTTAAGTCCCTTTGGTCTTGTGTCTTGTAAGAAATCACACACGCACAATATTGAGAATTCACATCTTGCGCTCCTATTGTCTCTCTCTCTCTACTTTCTCTCTCTAGAAGTTCTAGTGATCTTGGATTCACAATTGGTATCAGAGCTTTCTGATTCCTGAGAGATTGAGAGATTAGTGTTTTCTTTTCTGGATTTATGAATTAAAGCAGAAAACTCGATCGATTTTCTTGATTTTTCAAGAAAATCTCGTTTTTTGCTTAATCATCAAATTTGGAGTGTTTGTTGATCTGTGTGTGTTGTGTTTGATCTTAATTGTTTCGTTTCTGGATTTCGATTATAATTGTTTCTTTGTGCTGATCATAAAAATTGTGTTTAGATCTTCAATTTGCAATTTTAGCATTTTTTCTGGAAAACGACTTTCACGTTCTGTTCTTGTCAAATTTTCAGATTCTGTTGTTTTTAATTGAAAATGCTTGATAAAATGTGTAAGAATATAGTTTTCGATGTTGAATGAATGCTTTTCTCGAATTAAATTTCGATATTATAGCTGATCTTGCATGATAAAGTGTTTTTAGAAGTTTGCGTTTCATTCTTGTGTGTCTGCGGGTCATTCATGAGAGTTTGCGGGTCATTCATGTAAGTTTGTGTGATTTCATGAATTCTGTTATGTTCATTAAGTTTGCGTCTCATTCAAGGAAGTTTGCGTTCTATCATTTTTAGTTTGCGTGTCATTCAAACTTTTATGTGTATGATTCTTATACTTTGCGTTTCAAACTTTCATTCTTAGTTAAAATGATCTAACTCTGGTGTTAGAAAATTGTTTTCAGGTTTGCGGTTCTCTCTGGAAACACAAAGATTGTTTCTCGGTTCTTGTCTAACACGCAAACAATCTGTTTACTTTTCTCAAGTAAAACAAGAGGTTTCTGACCCGCGAAGTTTCTCACCCGTAAAGAATCTCATTCAAGAGGTTCTCACTCGCAAAGTTCACTTTGCGTCTCAAGAAGCAACCGCAAAGCTCCGTTTGCGTCCCATTCATCAAACATAAAGTTCACTTTGCGTCTCAAGAAGCAACCGCAAAGCTTCATTTGCGTTCCACTCAACAAACGCAAAGTTCACTTTGCATCTCTCATAGCAACCGCAAAGTTCCCTTTGAGTTCCTCTTTACAAACGCAAACCATCAGTTTGCGTTCTAGAAGTTCTAGTGATCTTGGATTCACAAGGTTCAAAGATGACGAGATTTCATCGGACCAGATAAATAAGTATGATCTTAAACTTAACCACTTGGGTTGTGGCACACCGGTAAAGCCTTTGGGGGATGTAGTGGAAGATCTCATCTACCCAGAGTTCAAATCCAGGCGCTGCCAAAGCTCTTGTGGCCATGGAGGTGCACCTATGACGACTCCAGGCCATTCGTGGTCGCCCGAGGATTAGTCGGTGCACGTAAGCTGGCCCGAAAACCTACGGTTACCAAAAAAAAAGGTATAATCTTAAACCAAAGATTTATGACACAATGAATGGACAACCATTTAGACATCATATTAAAGAAGATCCCCATGTCCAAGTATTTACTCCCTCCATCCTAAATTAAGTGTCTACATTTCTATTTTAGTTTGTTCAAAAATAAGTGTCTACTTTCAAAGTAAAATTTCATTTTCCCATTCTACCCTTAATTATGAAATGGAAAAAAGTTTCCCTATATCTCTCTCTAATGTCAAAGGGTAAAAATGTAATAATTACACATTCCTAAAACTGTGTGTCATTTTCATTGTGGACATTTATTTTTGAATAGACGGAGTATATTTTCTTGATGAAACATTGAGAAAAATGACCCCTTTATATTGAATTCGTTTAAAAAGAATGCATACGTTGATCTTGCAGAGTAGTGTACAACCACTTATTGATCCATCAAAGTGTTAGGACTAATGCCAGTGGGACAGTCAACCGTCTCTTTTGAAGGATGATTGATATGTACCCTTTTTGTTCTTTAAGAAAAGCTAAAGGTTTCTTCGATCATTCTTATGCAAAGCTCAAAGTAGAAAATGAACCTGGCAACGGATCCCGGTAGCAAAAGTTATGGACGATTAAGCGGGACACCCATTTTTCGCCAATTCAGCAAAGGGGTACCCTTTGTGTTTTCTCGTTCGGACCGGCCTTGTCGGATTTCCACGAAACTATACATGGTTTTTCTACAATGTAAATGATAAGGTTTTCACAATAAATAACTTGATAAAAACCCGCTCTCATGTAGGATATTACCGAAGCCATGCATTGGCCAAATCGAACGAACATACATCATGCATTTTATCAAAACCCACTCAAATCATGGTGTATTGATAGAAAGAAACAAATCCATGGCATGATCCTCGTTCTAAGGTTCATTTTTTAGGGTTCTGGGATTAAAATGGATCCCCGTAGCAAAAGTTATGGACGATTAAGCGTGACACCAATTTTTGGTCGATTCAGCAAATGGGGTACCCTTTGTGTTTTCTCGTCCAGACCGACCTTGTCGGATTTACACAAAACTGTACATGATACATATACAATGTAACTTAGAATGTTTTCACAATTAATAACTTGAAAAAACCCGCTCTCGTGTAGGATATTGCAGAAGCCACGCATTGGCCAAACCGAGCGAACGTACATAATGCATTTTATTGAAACCCACTCAAATCTTGGTGTATTGACAGAAAGCGACCAAAACATGGCATGCAACTCGTTCTAAGGTTTGTTTTGGCGGGTCATGGGCTTAAAACGGATTCCCGTAGCAAAAGTTATGGACGTTTAAGCGGGACACCCATTTTTGGCCGATTCAGCAAAGCGGGTACCCTTTGTGTTTTCTAGTCCGGACCGACCTTGTCGTATTTCCACGAAACTATACAAGGTCCATCTACAATGTAAATGACAGGGTTTCACAAAAAATAACTTAAAAAAACCCGCTCTCGTGTAGGATATTGCCGAAGCCACGCATTGGCCAAACCGAACGAACGTACATCATGCATTTTACCGAAACCTACCAAATCTTGGTGTATTAACAGAAAGAGACTAATACATGGAATTCTCCTCTTTCTAAGGTTCGTTATGGTGGGTCATGGGCTTAAAACAGATCCCGGTAGCAAAAGTTATGGACGTTTAAGCGGGACACCCAATTTTGACCGATTCAACAAAGGGGGTACCCTTTGTGTTTTCTTGTCTGGACCGACCTTGTCGGATTTCCACGGAACTATACATGGTTCTTCTACAATGTAAATGAGAAGGGTTTCACAATAAATAACTTGAAAAAAAATCCATTCTCGTGTAGGATATTGCCGAAGCCACGCATTGGCCAAACCGAACGAACATACATCATGGATTTTATCGAAACCCACTAAAATCATGGTGTATTGACTGAAAGAGACAATACATGTCGTGCTCCTCGTTCTAAGGTTCGTTTTGGCGGGTCATGGGCTTAAAACGGATACCCGTAGCAAAAGTTATGGACGTTTAAGTGGGATACCCATTTTTGGCCGATTCAGTAAAGTGGGTACCCTCTGTGTTTTCTCGTCCGAACCGACCTTGTCCGATTTCCACGAAACTACATATGGTTATTCTACAATGTAAATTAGAAGGGTTTCACAAAAAATAACTTGAAAAAAACTTGCTCTCGTGTAGGATATTGTCGAAGCCACGCATTGGCCAAATCGAATAAACGTACATCATGCATTTTATCAAAACCCACTAAAACCATGGTGTATTGATAGAAAGAGACCAATCCATGGCGTGCTCCTCGTTATAAGGTTCATTTTGGAGGGTTATGGGCTTAAAATGCATCCACGTAGCGAAAGTTATGGACGTTTTAGCGCGACAACAATTTTTGGTCGATTCAGCAAAGGGGGTACCCTTTGTGTTTTCTCATCTGGACCGACATTGTCGAATTTCCACGAAACTATACATGGTCTGTCTACAAAGTAAATGAGAAGGTTTTCACGTGTAGGATATTGCTAAAGCTACGTATTGGCCAAACCGAAGGAACGTACATCATGCATTTTATGGAAACCCACTCAAATAATGTTTATTGAAAGAAAAAGACCAAGCCATAGCGTGCTCCTCATTCTAAGGTTCGTTTAGGGAGTCAAGGGCTTAAAACGGATCCCCGTAGAAAAAGTTATGGACATTTAAGTGGGACACACATTTTTTGGCCGATTCAGCAAAGGGGTACCCTTTGTGTTTTCTCGTCCAGACCGACCTTGTCGGATTTCCACGAAACTAAACATGGTCCATCTACAATGTAAAATGAGAAGGTTTTCACAATAAATAACTTGAAAAAAACCCGCTTTCGTGTAGGATATTGCCGAAGCCACACATTGGCTAAACCGAACGAACGTACATCATGCATTTTATCGAAACCCACTCAAATCATGGTGTATTGAATGAAAGAGACCAAGACATGGTGTGCTCCTCGTTCTTTCATTTTGGCAGGTCAAGGCTTTAAATGGATCCTCATAGCAAAAGTTATGGACGTTTAAGCGGGACACTCATTTTTGTCCAATTCAGCAAAAGGGGTACCCATTGTGTTTTCTCTTCCGGAAAGACCTTGTCGGATTTCCACAAAACTGTACATGATCCATCTAAAATGTAACTTAGAATGTTTTCACAATTAATAACTTGAAAAAACCCGCTCTCGTGTAGGATACTGCAGAAGCCACGCATTGGCCAAACCGAGCGAACATACATCATGCATTTTATTGAAACCCACTCAAATATTGGTCTACTGACAGAAATCGACCAGTACATGGCGTACTACTCTTTCTAAGGTTCGTTTTGGCGGTTCATGAGCTTAAAACGGATCCCCGTAGCAAAAGTTATGGACGTTTAAGCGGGACACCCATTTTTGGCCAATTCAGCAAAGCGGGTACCCTTTGTGTTTTCTCGTCCGGACCGACCTTGTCGGATTTCCACGAAACTATAAATGGTCCATCTACAATGTAAATGAGAGGGTTTTCACAAAAAATAACTTAAAAAAACCCGCTCTCGTGTGGGATATTGCCGAAGCCACACATTGGCCAAACCGAGCGAACGTATATCATGCATTTCACCAAAACCCACTAAAATCATGGTGTATTGACCAAAAGAGACCAAGCCATGACATAATCCTCGTTGTAAGGTTCGTTTTGGCAGGTCATGGGTTTTAAACGGATCCCCGTAGCAAAAGTTTTGGACGTCTAAGCGGGACACCCATTTTTTGCCGATTCAGCAAAAGGGATACCCTTTGTGTTTTCTCGTCCGAACCTACTTTGTCGAATTTCCACAAAACTGTACAAGGTCCATATACAATGTAAATGAGAAGATTTTCACAATTAATAACTTGAGCAAAATTTTTGAATGCAAGGGATAAAAATGTAGGAGTGTAATGACGGTCATGGGTTTTTAAATCATGTATTTTATCGAAACCCACTCAAATCATGGTGTATTGATAGAAAGAGACCAAGCTATGGCATGCTCCTCGTTCTAAGGTTCGTTTTGGCGGGTCATGGGCTTAAAACGGACCATCGTAGCAAAAGTTATGGATGTTTAAGCGGAACACCCATTTTTGGCCGATTCAGCAAAGGGGGTACCCTTTGAGCTTTCTTGTCCGGACCGACCTTTGTCGGATATCCACGAAACTATACCTGGTCCATCTACAATGTAAATGAGAAGGTTTTCACGTGTAGGATATTGCTGAAGCCACGCATTGGTCAAACCGAAGGAACGTACATCATGCATTTTATGGAAACCCACTCAAATCATGGTTTATTTAAAGAAAGATACCAAGCCATAGCGTTCTCCTCGTTCTAAGATTTGTTTAGGGAGTCAAGGGCTTAAAATGGATCCCCGTAGAAAAAGTTATGGACGTTTAAGCGGGACACACATTTTTTGGCCGATTCAGCAAAGGGGTACCCTTTGTGTTTTCTCGTCCGGACTGACCTTATCGGATTTCCACGAAACTAAACATGATCCATCTACAATGTAAAATGAGAGGGTTTTCATAGTAAATAACTTGAAAAAAATCAACTTTCGTGTAGGATATTGCCGAAGCCACACATTGGCTAAACCGAACGAACGTACATCTTGCATTTTATCGAAATCCACTCAAATCATGGTGTATTGAATGAAAGAGACTAAGTCGTGGTGTGCTCCTCGTTCTTTCATTTTGGCAGGTCAAGGCTTTAAACGGACCCCCGTAACAAAAGTTATGGACGTTTAAGCGGGACACTCATTTTTGTTCGATTCAACAAAGGGGGTACCCATTGTGTTTTCTCGTCCGGACCGACCTTGTCGGATTTCCACAAAACTGTACATGATCCATCTACAATGTAACTTAGAATGTTTTCACAATTAATAACTTGAAAAAACCCGCTCTCGTGTAGGATATTGCAGAAGCCACACATTGGCCAAACCAAGCGAACGTACATCATGCATTTTATTGAAACCCACTCAAATCTTTGTGTATTGACAGAAAGCGACCAAAACATGGCGTGCTACTCGTTCTAAGGTTCGTTTTGGCGAGTCATGGGCTTAAAACGGATCCCCGTAGCAAAAGTTATGGACGCTTAAGCGGGACACCCATTTTTGGCCGATTCAGCAAAACGGGTACCCTTTGTGTTTTCTCGTCCGGACCGACCTTGTCGTATTTCCACGAAACTATACATGGTCCATCTATAATTTAAATGAGAGGGTTTTCACAAAAAATAACTTAAAAAAAACCCGCTCTCGTGTGGGATATTGCCAAAGCCACGCATTGGCCAAACCGAACGAACGTACATCATGCATTTTACCGAAACCAACTAAAATCATGGTGTATTGACCAAAAGAGACCAAGCCATGGCGTGCTCCTCGTTGTAAGGTTCGTTTTGGTGGGTCATGGGTTTTAAACGGATCCCCGTAGCAAAAGTTTTGGACGTTTAAGCGGGACACCCATTTTTTGCCGATTCAGCAAAGGGGGTACCCTTTGTGTTTTCTCGTCCGGACCTACCTTGTCGGATTTCCACAAAACTATACAAGGTCCATAAACAATGTAAATGAGAAGGTTTTCACAATTAATAACTTGAACAAAAATTTTGAATGCAAGGGATAAAAATGTAGGAGTGTAATGACGGTTCTCTTGAAAACCACAGAAAAAACTCGCTGTCGTGTAGGATATTGCCGAAACCACGCATTGGCCAAACCGAACGAATGTACATCATGCATTTTATCGAAAACCACTCAAATCAGGGTGTATTGACAAAAAGAGACCAAGCCATGGCGTGCTCCTCGTTCTAAGGTTCGTTTGGCGGGTCATGGGCTTAAAACAGATCCTCGTAGCAAAAGTTATGGACGTTTAAGCGGAACACCCATTTTTGGACGATTCAGCAAATGGGGTACCCTTTGTGTTTTCTCGTCTGGACCGACCTTGTTGGATTTCCACGAAACTATACTTGGTCTATCTACAATGTAAATGAGAATGTTTTCACAATAAATAACTTGATAAAACCCGCTCTTGTGTAGCATATTGCCAAAGTCGCGCATTGGCCTAACCGAACGAACGTACATAATGCATTTTATCAAAACCCACTCAAATCAGGGTGTATTGACAGAAAGAGACCAAGCCATGGCGTGCTCCTCGTTTTAAGGTTCGTTTTGACGGGTCATGGGCTTAAAACGGATCCTCGTAGCAAAAGTTATGGACGTTTTCACAATAAGTTAAAACGGGTCATGGGCTTAAAACGATCCGTATACAATGTAAATGAGAAGGTTTTCACAATAAATAACTTGAAAACAACCCACTCTCGTGTAGGATATTGCCGAAGCCACGCATTGGCCAAACTAAACGATCGTACATCATGCATTTTATCGAAACCCACTAAAATCATTGTGTATTGGCAGAAAGAGACCAAGACATGGCATGATCCTCATTGTAAGGTTCGTTTTGGCAGGTCATGGAATTAAAACGGATCCCCATTGCAAAAGTTATGGACGTTTAAGCCGGACACCCATTTTTGGCCGATTAAGGAAAGGGGGTACCCTTTGTGTTTTCTCTTCCGGACCGGCCTTGTCGGATTTCCACGAAACTATTCATGGTCTATCTACAATGTAAATGAGAAGGTTTTCACAATAAATAACTTGAAAAAAAAATCCGCTCTCGTGTAGGATATTGCTGAAGCCATGCATTGGCCAAAACGAACGAACGTACATCATGCATTTTATCGAAACCCACTAAAATCATGGTGTATTGACTGAAAGAGGCTATTCCATGGTGTGCTCCGCGTTGTAAGGTTCGTTTTGGCGGGTCATGGGCTTAAAACGGATCCCGATAGCAAAAGTTATGGACGTTTAAGCGGCACACCAATTTTTGGCCGATTCAGCAAAGGGGGTACCCTTTGTGTTTTCTCGTCCGGACTGACCTTGTCCGATTTGCACGAAACTATACATGGTCCATCTACAATGTAAATGAGAACGTTTTCACAATAAATAACTTGAAAAAACCCGCTCTCGTATAGGATATTTCCGAAGCCACGCATTGGCCAAACCGAACAAATCTAAATCATGCATTTTATCGAACCCATTCAAATCATGTTATTGATAGAAAGATACCAATCCATGGTGTGCTCCTCGTTCTATGGTTCCTTTTGGAGGGTAATGGGCTTAAAACGGATCCCCGTAGCAAAAGTTATGGACGTTTAAGCGCGACACCCATTTTCGGGCGATTCAGCGAAGGGGGTACCAATTGTGTTTTCTCGTCCGGACCAACCTTGTCGGATTTCCAAGAAACTATACTTAGTCCATCTACAATGTAAATGAGAAGGTTTTCACAATAGATAATGTAGATCCCATTGCAGTGCAATCACAAGTAATAATGAATAATGATGAACAGATTATAGGTCACAACAACTAGTCATATGATTGATATAACTTCAAAGGGTTAAGGTTTACAGAGAGAATTTCTGATTAGGGTATGTAAACCTAATGACTAGTAAACTGAAAATAATGAATTTCTTAACTAACAAATGAAATAGAATTAACTTTAAATACGTAGGCTCGCAGGCCTAATGGGCTTATGGGCTTTTAGGCCCAACAAGCTTACAACTATGATAACTTGTCATAATCTACCCTGAACTTCTATTTAACTAACAAATTAGCCCTAACAATCTCCCCCTTTAAATAGAAGTTGAAACTCGCGCCAGTTAGGAACATATATCTTCCGAAAACCAAAACTGATCTCGAAATATCTGATTTGCGTTCTATACTCCAGTCGTTCTTCGATAACTCTCAGTGCTTTAAGAACAAGTTCTTTGTATGAAGAATCCAGTATCTGAACTCCTTTTTCATCTTGACTCAGCGCACGCTTCAACTTGTCTTTCAAAAGCATCAATGTACCATCACAGAATCTGGCAATCTGATCAAAACGGATAAAGCGTAGAACACCTTTGTTGTTCACGTATGACATACCAAACTCTGGAATCTTTATAACTGTGAATGCAGGTACATTTAGAGCATCAGACGGAACACTCCGATCAGGCTTGAGCAGATTAATATTCGGTTGATCGCTTTCTAACCCAATCTGAAAATCTTCCACCGAAACAAGTTTCATTGCGCACTTCATGTATCTTTTCACGGTTTCTAGTGCATCAATGACTTCTCCGGGTCTGACGGTTCTGGTCTTTAAGTCACGTAGGATGAACAATAGATCTTGTGGCTCCAGACATGGAAAATCAGCATCAGAAAAGCAGTATTGTTGACCATCTTCCCTTGTAACCATAAAGTCCGTATACTTAACCTTCATGAAGTAGGCAGGTATAATCTTATCAACTAATACAATCCTGAGCTTCGTCTTGGAGTACTTGTGCTGGAACTTTCTGTACACGAACACAAGTTCACGCTGTTTTTCTTTGTTTTTCACTGACTGTAGACCATGGAGAACGACTTCATCATACTTTCTGATCCAGTGGGCAAAGATCTTTTTCTGGCTTTCTTCGAGGAAAGGAACTTTTATTCGGACTCTTTCCCACTTGGATGGACGAACTGGTTCTCTAACTGGTGAAGCTGGAGGAGATCTCTCGGGAAAAACTGTAGAAGAGAAGTCAGGGTGATTAACTGGATAGGTCAATAAAGGAATCACGGCAGAAGACTGATCATCTGGATGCAGTATTTCATCAATTTCTTCTTGCATAACCACCAGAGCTCTTTCAGTATTGGCACATTCTTCTGTCGTGTCCGCCACTTCATACGGATCTAGTATTATTGCCCAATCTTCAGGAACTATCGGAGAACCATCTTCAAATTCCTCAGGCTTTTCAACCGTCGGATAATCGTATAGTACCAAGTCTGTCACCGGTTCCCGTTCCTGTTCCTGTCTCTGTCCCTCTGTTCTTGTACCGGAACCCATACCCTGTTCAACCTGTTCTGATTCCACTATGTGTGTCTACGGCTCAGATAGGCGTTGGCGCTTCTCCCCCTCATGGTGATCAGGATCATCCTGATCATCATGTCGGCGCTTGAGCCGTTCTGCCTGGCTACGACAGGTATCCTCCACTGCTGATAGGCGTTCAGTCAAAACAACTACGGTTTGCTGAAGTGACTGAAGCATAGCTTGCTGGATCTGGAAGGCTTCGGTAGAGACAATAGGCTGGGGGTTTGGTGGGGTTGGTGTGGATGCTTGAGAACGAAGTAGAGATAGCAAATCGGCATCCTGGGTGGGTTCGGTTTGAGACTGGGCTAGAAGTTTGGCAAGAAGGATGGATTTGAGCTCAGGTATAGAAAGATCTGTTGCTGGTAGGGAAGGTGGAATGGGTGTGGTCTCAGGCTCAGTCGCTGGACCTTTGCCTTTGATCAGTCGTTTGATGTTGTCCATCTCTTCCCTCATCATAGATTAGACAGCCTTTAGGGCGCCGTCCATGTATTCCCTTGAGATGAACTCGGTTGGGGTAACTCCGGGGTCACTTAGACTTCCCGTTGTAGCTACGACTGTAGAAGTCGAGCCGCCTACGTTCACGGTTGGCGTGATGATAGCCGTGGTAGGACTTCCACTCAATCCTCGTAAACTACCCGAAGGCGGATTTACTATGGGTGTTCCGGCAGGGCCACTTAGGCTACCGGCGATAGCCGAAAAAGGAATCTGTGTCCTAGGAATGGCATGTATAACAACTGGTTCTAGACTCCGTGCTTGCAAAGATGTCGAGAACGGGGACAACTGTTCTCTTGTTTCAATATCGGGACCCTCCAAGTGAGAGCCCGATAGCGGATGTGCTAAGTCCCCGTGAGAATGTGAAACCACCATCTGTTGAGAGATGGTGGAGTGGCTTGGTGGGGTGTGCAAATGCGCCGCTAGGTCCACGACGGCTTCTTCAATACCCTGTCCCAACACATGAGACTGGGTAGCAGATGTGGCTACCTGGCTAGACGTGGCTAGGGGGGATACACCCGAAGATGGTTGTCCCGTCACTCGTGTACTCTCGTAATGAATTTTACTCCGTCTTTCCCTCACACGGCTCACTTCTTGATTTTCAACTGAGACTCCCTCCGCTCTCCTTATCTCTCCAGATGAGGGCTGATTATCGTCACCATCGGAGTCAGAAGACTCTTCATTTGATGCCGATACGTTTGTGGCTGGGTCCGACTCATTGTCGGATTGATTGGCTGTCTCCTCAGAGTAGGTTGAATCTGATTCTGCCGCAGACTCGGATTGGGCCGAAGCTTCCTCCGAGGCGGAATGCGCTGTTGTCTCCTCAGTGGCGGCGACAGAAGAGGACTGAACATGAAAGGCTTTAGAATCTGTTGCCTCTTCTGCCATTTGAGTCGCGGTTGGAGTCGGCGAAGATGGTTGTCTTGAAGAACTAGGCTGGCTCGTTCCAACGACACTGCCCACGCCAGATCCCCTCACGATAATAGCTCTCGACACACCCTGTCCGGAAGCCCCAGCTATCCGGACGCTCCCGCCTCTCGTTCGTGGACGCAGATCCTCACGTCGCTCAGGTCTTGCTCCCTGGGCAGGTCCTGGCCGGACCATAGGAGCTGGAATGTTGTGTGTGTGTGCCTATAAGCTATCACACTCAGTGCCGTGGGACGAGCATGTTCTAGTACCCCGACTGGGATTTGTCGGGCGACAACACCTTCCGGATCAACGCGGGAAGGAATCTTGCGAGTTGGATGTTGTGGACACGTCGGGTGGGTAGAGCGGCGCTGTATCTCGGGATAAAGGTTCATGTAGTTCCGGATAACGATCTGTAGGAATCACATGAATGGAATGAAGTTTGATCGGCGAGATGCAGTAGACCGAACTCTCTGAATGAGTTCAAACCGTAGAAAGTCGGCAAAGTCCACATGGCGATTGAAGGCCACCGCGTGAAAGATGCGTAGAATCGGGGCGCTCGTCTGATCAATGCCCTTAGTTATAGAGGAAAGGCACCGATTGATGTATGTGAACAACGTGTACCATATCGTCGATAGATGTTTGCGGTTGAAGGTTGATGGAATGCGAAGTTCTGCGCCGTAACCCAAAGAGAGAAGGTCGGTGCACAGTGTAGCATCAGTGACAATCGGGTCGAAGTCTTCTCGGCCTGCTACGGATCCGGCGGTCGGTAACCGAAGGAATTGTCGGAAGAGATCACATGTGAGAAGCACTGGTGTGTGATCTATCCGACCTTCAAGATGGAATCCGCCATCGGCCTCTAGCGCATGAAGAGACTTCCAGAACTGCTGTAAGTATAAGTTTGGTACGGTTGCAGTTTCCATTAGAGCATACGAGATTGGATGGCCCCTGAGTATCTCGATGATGACCTGATATTGAATAGCAGGTTGGGTTACATCGAGATGGTAGTTATTGGTTGTAAGAGGAAGGAACTGATCCTCGGGAATCAGTTCCGCATCTGCGATTGGATCAATCGCTGGTGGCTGGTTTTGTGCCATTTTACCTGTGAAGAATTAATCGATTAGTACGCAGGTTTGGAAAAAGATAATAGCCGTTGGAGTTATACAGTCATGATTTAAATCACAACGGATAGTAACTCCAAATCTTGGAAGAACAACAACCCTATTCGTGAATTAGGGTTAGTCACCAAGGCGCATAGACTTGCACCAGCACATATAATTACCAACATCCACTCATAAACACACATATGAAAAGTTTTAACAATAAGCACCAGAAAACTTGGAATCGACCGGATAAAATATTAGACCGGATAAGATTTCACCGGGGTTCTACTAAGACCGGATAAGTGTTCGACCGGATAAGGTCTTCGACCGGAGGTCTCATAAGACCGGATATATGGTCGATCGAATGGGGTGTTCGACCGGAGGTAACCTAAGACCGGGGATTTTCTAAGTCCGGAGGTCATTCGACCGGAGGTCAGTCGACCGGAGGAACCATTTGACCGGGGGTGCATTCGACCGGGGCGTAACCTAGATCGGAGTAAAACCCCCGGAGAGTCGAAACGACAACTTACAGACGTCGGAGACGACGCCGAAGAACACCCAAACTGATACAACATAGGAGAATCGATCGTTAACAGATTGAAACATCTAATAAACCAAAGAAAAACTACCTGATCGATGGAAGTTTGAAGAAGTCGAAGGTGTTCGGTCGAAGTGGGGTTTCGGTCGAATAGAGTCCGGGCGAGTGAGAGAGATAGACGATGAGATAAAGGGAAGGAGAGTGATATGATCGAATGAGGAGGATGAGGAGGGTTCGACCGGGGTTATAAACCCCCGATCTTGGGTTGGGCTTGGGCCGGGGGAAAAGTGGGCCTTGGAAAACCCAAACAAACTTAAACAAAACAACACAAAAAAAAACAAAAAACAAAAAACAAAAAACAAAAAAATATTTTTGGGATTTTCTTAAGTAAAAGGAAACTGAAAGAAATAAAATATTTTTGACTTTTTCGAATAAGAGAAAAATGGAACTAACTTCAAGGAAAAAAAAAAACAGCTCCCCCTCAAAGAATTACCAAGAGGAGGTCCAAACACAGGACCCACTTACCTGCTCCCCCTCGATAGGAGGACTCGTGAGTCTTACCAACCAACTGACGCTAGTGCTCCCCCTGAACACATTACCGGCTTGTAGATCCATCACTAACAACTTACTCTCTTCAGGGAACAAAGAATGAACTGCACAAAGAATCACGAAAACACCATGAAAACAAAAACAAGAACACAAGAAAAACGAAAAACACACGAAATCTACTTTGTTGATACAGAAGTTTGTAACTGTCACAGAACTTGTACGAGTAAAATGCAATAACCAAGGAGTGTGGAGAATAGCAACCCGAGACAAATCACTGGTGCAGTTGTCACAGTCATTCGTTATTGAACGAAACTCGTAGAGAGCTGCGAACGGATCAAACTTTCAGATTTAGCATACCTAGCTTGGACACAAGGTAATTAAATTGTTTTTCGTCCAAGGATTTGGTAAATAGGTCTGCTAACTGATGCTCTGAATTAACAAAATAGAGTTCGATAGTACCTTTTTCCACGTGATCTTTTATAAAATGATAGCGCACATCAATGTGCTTCGTCTTCGTGATCTTGGGTTGGGCTTCGTGTGCTGGACTGGGTAATGACTATGCAAGAGGAACTCAACCAATTTGAGACCCTCAAAGTATGGCGCCTAGTTCCCCGACCTAAGAACAAGACGGTGATAGGGACTAAATGGATTTTTAAGAACAAGAAGGACGAAAACGACATCATTGTTCGGAACAAAGCGCGTCTAGTGGCTAAAGGATATCGCCAGCAAGAAGGAATTGATTACGATGAGACGTTTGCACCGGTTGCCCGCATTGAAGCGATCCGCATGTTCCTCGCCTACGCCGCTCACAAAAATTTCATCGTCTTTCAAATGGACGTGAAATCCGCGTTCCTCAACAGCGTTCTCAAGGAGGAAGTGTATGTCTCACAACCCGAAGGCTTCGTGAGTACTGAAAATCCGCATTACGTCTACTTTCTTGACAAGGCCCTCTACGGTCTTAAGCAAGCGCCACGAGCCTGGTATGATGCACTCTCATCCTTCTTAGTCAAGTCTGGCTTCTCTAAAGGTAAAATCGATACTACTTTATTTATTAAAAGAGAGAAGAAAGATATCATTCTTGTACAAATTTATGTTGATGATATAATCTTTGGCTCCACGAACCCCAAGTACTGTCAGAACTTTTCTGCCTTAATGAGTAAGCATTTTCAAATGAGCATGATGGGGCAAATGAATTTTTTCCTGGGTCTTCGAATAAAACAATTACAAACAGGAATTTTCATTAATCAATCTAAGTACATCTCGGATATTCTTCGGAAATACCAGATGGAAAAATCTTCATCTCTGAAAACCCCCATGTCCACTACTCTAAAGCTTCACTCCGATCCTGACGGTAAGGATGTGAAAGCTACTATTTATAGAGGTATGATTGGCTCTCTGATGTACTTGACGGCTAGTCGGCCTGACATTATGTTTTCGACATTCTTGTGTGCAAGATTTCAGTCGAAACCTAAAGAGTCTCACTTAGCCGCGGTTAAGCGAATCTTTCGATATTTAAAAGGTACTGCTGATCTTGGTTTGTGGTACCCAAAAGAGACAGGTTTTGAATTGACAGCATACTCGGACGTTGATCATGCTGGGAACATGATGGACCGGAAAAGCACGTCGGGTCATGTTCAGCTCTTGGGCGATCGTCTTGTCAGCTGGGCCTCCAAGAAGCAAAACTGCGTGTCCACCTCCACCGTCGAGGCGGAGTATGTAGCAGCCGCCAGTTGCTGCTCGCAAGTCATCTGGATGCGCACCCAGCTCAAAGATTATGGATTTAATTACTCCCGGATTCCCATCTACTGCGACTCGAAGAGCGCTATAGCCATATCAAGTTTTTAAATTCTCGTTCGGTTTCCGAAAAATCTTCGGTTGCTTCGTTCGAGAGTTTGAGAGACAGTTTTGAGATTTAATCAGCTGAGGGAGCTTAAGGGAACATAAACGATCATTTTTGGTAGAAAAGTTTTATCCCATACTGAATTTTTAATTTTTCGATCGTTTTCCGAAAAGTTTTCGGTTGGTTCGTTTGTGATCGTGGGTTGACCGGTTGAATTTTAATCTGTTAAGGACTGATCAGGAAGCTTTAACGATCGCTTTGCATTGAAAATTTCTAACCGTTTTCGAGTTTTGCAGGATGGCTCAACGAGGAAGGTGATGAATAGTGTTTCCGTTAAGTGACAGTTATTTTTCTTACTTTTTGGTCCTTTTCCGTTAAGTCTCCGTTAGTCCGGTTAGTTTGTTAGTTTGGTTAGTTTTATTTCAGTTTTAGTCCTTTTTCCGTTAGTTTTAGTTAAGTTCGTTAGAAGTTTTTTTACACTTTTAGTCCCTCTAGTTAGTAGTTTCAGTTTGTGTCATTTTTAGTCCTTCTAGTTTAAGTTTAGTTTGTGTCATTTTTAGTCCTTCTAGTTTAAGTTTAGTTTGTGTCATTTTTTAGTCCTTCTAGTTTTAAGTTTTAGTTAGTGTCGCTTTCAGCCCCCGTACTTCAAGGTTTCAGTAGTTTGTCATCTTTGACCCCGAAGCTTTCAAGTTTCACACGTTGTCACTTTTGGTCCCTGCACTTTCAAGTTTCATCTCTCTTCAAAGCCAGAGCGAATACATTCTATTCAAAACGATCAAAATGGTGTACCTACCAAGGCTGCAGTCCAAAAGAGATTATGAACGGTGGAAAGCTGATTTTTTGTGTGTTGTAGATGAACATGAGGTGGGTCCCTACATCAGATTATCTTTGACTGAAGGGGAGAGGCAATCCCAAATTCAGACAGAAGCTTCTCCTGTGGAAAAGGAGAAAAGAGAGTGGGCTAACAATTTAGCTCGAAATTATATGACTGATAGTATTACTTGTGAACTTTTTCGTGACATTTTTAGTGAACTTATTGATCAAATAAATACCTACAAAATGACAGGAAAAGAGTTGTGGGATTGTACTGAATGGTTGGTGTTAGGGCCAAATGAGATTTTAAAAGGAAGAGAATTGGAAGCTGAGAACTCTGAGCTAAAAGGAAAGATTTCTATTTTGGAAGCTAAACCTCAGCAACCAGTCTCCGCTAAAAGCTATGAGGAAAAGATCTCTGATCTAGGAGATGCAAATGCAGAACTTCAAAAGCGTTTATCTGATTTGGAGCAACTGCTTGCTAAACACAAATCTGATTTTGAGACTAAAGAGAAATCTTTCGCAAATAAGTTCTTAGAATTCTCAAGAAAATGTGCTAATGAGAAGAAGGAAGTGGAGCTGAAATGCATCAAACTTTCTCAGCAAGTTTCTGCTTTCGAGAAAGTAATCATCCTTGAAAGAGAAAAGTTTGCAAAAGAAAAGAAGGCCATTGAACAAAAGAATGTGGGATTCTTCAAAAAAATATCCGGCCAACGAAATGATGCTGAGAAGGGATTTGAAGAAGAACGAAGCATGTTTGAGACAGAGATCAAAAGGCTTACTGCCAAGTTGTCTGAACTATCTGAGAAGGCACTAAAAGAGCAGAAAACGAAGTCTGAGTTCACGAAGAAGATTGACCTGCTTGTTCAAGAAAGAGACAACTTCGCTTCAAAGATTAAAGTGCTTGAAAAGTCTGTATCAAGCTCAAATCAGAAATCTGTCTCTACACAAAGGTCAGTTAAATCTTTTGATCAGATTCGTAAAACTAACCTTTTCTATGATAGCAATATAAATGGTTTAGGTACACGCTCTAGAAGAAAGAGATACAAAGATGAGGAACTGGTCTGGAAGAAGAAACCAGTTGAAGATGAGCTGAAAGAAAAAGAATCATGTGTACATGCGGTCAATGCCAAGAAGAACAAAGTGCATAAAGGTAAACCTGATCATATCTACTCGAGAGATCAATTACTCAGGTTATCAGGTAAGAAATACCACTGTTCTTGTTGTCATACACATGATCACATTCACAAAACCAGTGATCATTTTTGGTATGGTTCTTATTCTATATCCCCCACAAGAACTGCAACTAACATTCACGGACCCAAATACCAGTGGGTACCAAAGCCGAAAACTGATTCGTTGTTGCAGGCACCTACTGTCAAAGGGGAGTAGAAGAACAATGGATTCTAAGTAAATCAACTTAGAACCCGTACTTCAACGAAGTATGGATTTTGATCACATGACAGATCAGGACCCGTTCTTCAACGTTCAGACCTGGATATTTTGCAAATATCCAGGGGGAGCTTAAAAGATCTAAATCATTATATCATGATTTGAGGGGGAGCTTAAAGGTAAATATCTTTTGATCTAGATCTCTGATTGTTTGAAAGAAGAACAACTTTCAAGCATGAAAAATGGTTTCTGAAATGTTCAAACCACTTCTGGTTCTCAAAAGCTCTTATGAATTAAGAAGTGTGATTTTAAATGTTTTTCAATTTTGAGCTTCAATGTTTAACTAACTGTGTGTTTCCAAAGATCAATACTTGCGTATTATCTTGTCTTTATACTGTAAAGTATTAACACACACAGGTTCAGTATTTCGTTTGAATTTGTTATTACCATGTCTCATAATGAACCAATTTTTCGATGGTAATACCCCCGTTTGATATTCAATGTTGTTGAGCATCTATCATTTGTGCTTTCATTGCAAAATTGTTTATATTTGTTCATATAAACAAAATATCCAATTCTTTGATACCTAAACCAGTTTAGTTGATCTGATTGATACATTGTCAAATTCTCAAAGTTAAATTGCTCAAATCTCCTGAGCATACTTTTTGACAGTGTTATCTTATTTTGTGCTTAACTGTTCAAGATAAACTGTTGAGCAACCATTCTTTTTAGAACTTACATGGGATTTGTGTGAGAACTTAAACAGAACTTCCATGGATTCACGTTAACCAGTGTTTCCTACCCCGGAAGTTATCCTAGAGTGATTGAGGGGTGAGGGGTCATAAATCAAAGAGTGGGGGAGATAACTCATCTGGTTGAGTTTTTCTCATTTTGTGGAGAGGAAAAATGGAAAAGAGAGTTTGGTTAGAAGTGAGCTTTTATGTTTAAAAAGAAAGAGGATGTGAGAACAGAGTTAAAAGAATATCAGAACTTTGCACCAACCACTTTCTGAGCCGGGCAGCCACATCTACTGATTGGTTCACATTCTTTGGTGACCATCATTGAAACAGGCAGTGAGCCCATGCCAACTCTTGCATTAACCCCACCAACCACTCGTTTCTTTCTTAACAAAGAAATGTTTCATTTTCATTGGGGACGCAACATATATGCTATCTAATCTTCTCTCGGAAGATTTAGATATTGAAAAAGAAGGAAAGTTGCCCCACCTTCGCACCTCTTTCATGCACATTGAGTCCGTGTAATATCTGTTGATGTCTCAACAGTTTACACAATTTGAGCCTGATCAAGCTAAGTAGCTTCAATCATTTCTACACTTGCACGAGCACACAAGGAATGAGTTTTCTTGTCATAACATTCATAGAAAATTCCTTTGTAGCTTTTCGATGATTGAATGGAAGCCCTGGGGGAGTGAATATCACAAAAGCTCCTTTCCAATGTACATCCGTTGTACAAAGTGGCTCCGTGCTACTTACAGGCATACTAACTGTATCATTTGTTGATTCAGGTTTACCATTCCTAATATATCTGAATTTGAAAAGATTCGGTCATATACATTTCATGAATTGACGGATACTCAGATCACAGGTGGGAGAAAGTCAAATTATCATAAAAGGGGAGATCAAAGAAAGTGCTGAAATTGAAGAAGTTTTGATGATCATGATGCTCACAATCATCAAAAAAGGGGGAGAAAAAGTTCAATTTCAAAGTTTTAAAGAAAGAAAGTTATTTCTGAAGACAGTCTAGAGATCAAAGTGATGAAGATGATGTTTCATTTTTCCAAAGAGATTTCAAAGATTGTATTGATTCGTTCCGTATCATGTGGTGTTTGCTACAAGTTTGTTTACCATTCCTCCTATGCGATGATTGAAACAAGTTCTTGAGAAGAAAACAAATCTATTCAACTCGCGGTTCAAAGACAGATTCTTTGTTTTAAACTGAAGAAGCACCTTGGAATGTCAAGTAACTCTCACATTATTTTTCTTGTGTGCTGATCCGATGTGATTGAGTTTTTACAGCTTGATAGTGCGTTCAGTCGATGTTACTGTACATTGAATCTGGTTACAAAGTTGATAATATGAAGACCAAGAGCTTTATTCAAGGGGGAGCGTGGAAAGACATGAAGACATGCAACACCAAAGTTCGTCAAAGAATCAAGAGGGAAAGAAGATCAAGGCCTGAAGATTTTCAAGTTGTTAAATGCTTTATTCAACTTTAGGGGGAGATTGTTAGGACTGAAAGTCCTATGTGTTGAAAGTGAAATAAAGTATTTATAAGGGTGCTTATTGTAATTAATTAATAGTTGATTAATTAGATGGGCCCAAGCCCATAAGCCCATTAAAGCTGTAAGCCTAAGTATATAAAGGCATTATTTGTTTCATAATTAGGTTAGATAGTCGCATTTCATAATTCTCTAGTCAATAGGTTTACATACCTTTGATTTCATATTAATCATATGACTAGAGGTTGTGGTTATTATATTGTTCTACATTGATTATTATCTGATTGCACTGTATCTGGGATCTACAGATAACTTGAAAAAAACCCACTCTCGTGTAGGATATTGCCGAAGCCACGCATTGGCCAAACCGAACGAACGTACATCATGCATTTTATCGAAACCCACTCAAATCATGGTGTATTGACAGAAAGAGACCATTCCATGGCATGATCCTCGTTCTAAGGTTCATTTTGGCGGTTCAAGGGCTTAAAACGGATCCCCGTAGCAAAAGTTATGAACGTTTAAGCGGGACACCAATTTTTTGGCCTATTCAGCAAAGGGAGTACCCTTTGTGTTTTCTCGTCCGGACCGACCTTGTCGGATTCCCACAAAACTGTACATGGTACTTATACAATGTAAATGAGAAGATTTTCACAATTAATAACTTGAAAAAACCCGCTCTCGTGTAGGATATTGCCGAAGCCATGCATTGGACAAACCGAACGAACGTACATCATGCTTTTTATCGAAACCCACTCAAATCATGGTGTATTGACAGAAAGCGACCAACACATGGGGTGATCCTCGTTCTAAGGTTCGTTTTGGCGGGTCATGATCTTAAAATGGATCCCCTTAGCAAAAGTTATGGACGTTTAAGCGGGACACCTATTTTAGGCCGATTCAGCAAAAGGGGTACCCTTTGTGTTTTCTCGTCCGGACCGACCTTGTCGGATATCTACGAAACTATACGTGGTCCACCTATAATGTAAATGACAAGGTTTTCATGAGAAATAACTTGAAAAAAACCCTGCTCTCGTGTAGAATTTTGCCGAAGCCACGCATATGCTAAACCGAACGAACGTACGTCATGCATTTTATCGAAACCCACTCAAATCATGGTGTATTGACAGAAAAAGACCAAGACATGACATGCTCATCGTTTTATTGTTCGATTTGATGAGTCATGGGGGCTTAAAACGGATCCCGGTAGCAAAAGTTATGGACATTTAAGCGGGACACCCATTTTTGGCCGATTCAGCAAAGGGGTACCCTTTGTGTTTTCTCGTCCGGACCGACCTTGTCGGATTTATATGAAACTTTACATGGTCCTTCTACAATGTAAATGAGAAGGTTTTCACAGTAAATAACTTCGCGAAGAACTTCTAGCGTAAACTTTACTTTGCTCGATATGAAGAAGAAGCAAATTAGACTTTGCTCGATGAAGAGATGGCGCAAAAGAACTTTTTCGCGAGAACTTGTTTCTTATACCTGGCGCAAACTTGAAGATGAACACATGCAAAACTCTGAAGAAACCGAACGAACTGGCGCAAACTTTGACGAACTAGCGCAAAGTTTGAATCTGGCGCAAAACGATAAAAAAACTCAGATTTCTTCAAAATTCGATTACAAAACCGAATTTAATGAATATTTCTTACACAAATATTATCGAAAACAAGTTTTTAACACTTTGTAACAAACAATTTCGATCAAAAACCACAAATTCGTGAAATCAAGAAACACACAGTTCGTAAAATGACATTTCCAGAAATTCGAAAAACTCTCAAAAGTGAATATCAAAAACAAAATTTTCTTGCAAAATGATGTGAATCAAAAGTATTCTTCTACTAAAATCGGATCCAGCAAACCAAATTACAAAGAAATTCGATCAAATTTCACCAAAAGTTTTGAAAAATTCAAAAAATGAGATTTTCTTGATAAAAATCAAGAAAATCAATCAAATTATCTAAATTGATTACAAAATCAGTTTGAAAAATCAATTCTCTCAGATTTAGAACAACTCTGATACCAATTGATAATCTCAAAATCTACTAAATCTTTAGAGAGAGAGAGAGTTTGAAGCGCAAGTATGAATGTATTGAATGTATGCGTGAGAATCCCTTTCAAACACTAAAGCTACAAGGAACTTAAATACCCTTGGCTAATACAGAACAGATAAGCTCTCTAAACACAGTATTAGACCAAGCCTATAAATACAATGATTACTATAAATTCTAACTTAACAGTTCTTTTTGAAGGGTCAAGGGCTTAACACCGATCCTCGTAGCAAATGTAATGGAAGTTTAAGCGGGACACCCATTTTTGGCCGATTCAGCAAAGGGAGTACCCTTTGTGTTTACTCGTCCGAACCGAAATTGTTGGATTTCCACGAAACTATAGATGGTCCATCTACAATGTAAATAAGATGGTTTTTACCATAAATAACTTGAAAAAAAACCACTCTCATGTAGGATATTGCCGAAGCCACACATTGGCTAAACCGAATGAACGTACGTCATGCATTTTACTGAAAGCCACTAAAATCATGGTGTATTGACCGAAAGAGACAAAGCCATGGCATTCTCCTTGTTCTAAGGTTCATTTTGGTTGGTCATGGGTTTAAAATGGATCCCGGTAGCAAAAGTTATGGACGTTTAAGCGGGACAACCATTTTTGGCCGATTCAGCAAAGGGGGTAGCATTTCTTTTTCCTCGTCCGGACCGACCTTGTCGGATTTCCACGAACCTATACATGGACCTTCTACAATGTTAATGAGAAGGTTTTCACAATAAATAATTTGAAAAAACCCGCTCTCATGTATGATATTGCCGAAGCCACGCAATGGCCAAATCGAACGAACGTACATCATGCATTTTATCGAAACCCACTCAAATCATGGAGTATTGACAGAAAGCAACCAAGACATCGCACGGTAGCAACAGTTATGGAAGTTTAAGCGGGACACCCATTTTTGACCGGTAGCAACATCTCGTGTTGGATATTGCCGAAGCCACGCATTGGCCAAACCGAACGAACGTACATCATGCATTTTATCAAAACCCACTCAAATCATGGTGTATTGGCAGAAAGAGACCCAGACATGGCGTGCTCCTCATTCTAAGGTTCGTTTTGGCGAGTAATGGGCTTAAAACGGATCCCCATAGAAAAAGTTATGGAAGTTTAAGCGGGACACCAATTTTTGGCCGATTCAGCAAAGGGGGTACCCTTTGTGTTTTCTCATCCGGAACGACTTTGTCGTATTTCCACAAAACTATACATGGACCTTCTACAATGTTAATGAGAAGGTTTTCACAATAAATAATTTGAAAAAACCCGCTCTCATGTATGATATTGCCGAAGCCACGCAATGGCCAAATCGAACGAACGTACATCATGCATTTTATCGAAACCCACTCAAATCATGGAGTATTGACATAAAGCAACCAAGACATCGCACGGTAGAAACAGTTATGGAAGTTTAAGCGGGACACCCATTTTTGACCGGTAGCAACATCTCGTGTTGGATATTGCCGAAGCCACTCATTGGCCAAACCGAACGAACGTACATCATGCATTTTATCAAAACCCACTCAAATCATGGTGTATTGGCAGAAAGAGACCCAGACATGGCGTGCTCCTCATTCTAAGGTTCGTTTTGGCAAGTAATAGGCTTAAAACGGATCCCCATAGAAAAAATTATGGAAGTTTAAGCGGGACACCAATTTTTGGCCGATTCAGCAAAGGGGGTACCCTTTGTGTTTTCTCGTCCGGACCGACTTTGTCGGATTTCCACAAAACTATACATGGTATATGTTAAAGCACATATTTATTGGATTCAAGATCATAATTATCTGAAGATGGAAATCTGAAGTTAAAGCTGATAAAGTCGTCTCAACAAATAGTCTAGGGTCCTTTTGTAATAAATAGTCAAAGTCGGTTTACGTATTTTATTTATTAGAATTTATATTTTTTAATTATTAGTTTGTTTTAGGTTGTTGGGCCTAATTTGTGTCAAGCCCAATAGGCTAATTAAAGCCTAAGTATAAATAGTTTGTCATAGTGTTAATTAGGGTTTAAGGATCTTATTTGCAAATTAATCATATAGAGGTTTAGTGGTGGTGGTGTGGCGCCGTGAACAAGACAGAGGGAAGGGAGAAGTCGATTTCAAGTTTGTAATCCTTTGAATCCATTGAATATCAATATCAGGTTTGATTTATTATATTGTTTATATGATTGCTTGATTGAATGATTGCGTATTGGGACACACAATTGGTATCAGAGCACAGTACATATTGGATTGAATAAGTTTTTGTTCGGTTCTAATTTTCTGTCAAAGATTCATGTTTTTTATTGTGTGATTGTTCTTTCAAGTTGATATTAGTTTGATTGTGTTTGTCTTGCATATTATAGTGATTGGGTATTGTTTGATTTGATATTTGCATTGATTTTGGTTATCAATTTGTTGATTTTTGTGTTCTGGGTTCGTTCTTGGTGTCACTACTGTGTGTTCAATCGATTCCATCATAAAGTTGTTTTTACTGAAATTAATTGGTAGATATCGTTCTATACGTTTATTCGATCGTGTATGCAAAGTTTGGTTGGTTAATTAAGTGTTCTGATCTGTTTCTGGGCTGATTTTTGAGTTTCTGGGTCGATTCTGTGTCAAGAACACTCCGGTCGAACATATCGGTCTTTGTTTCTATCGGTCTAAGTCCACTTCCGGTCGAATACCTTTATCGGTCTATAGCATTCGACCGGGACACTCACTGTCCACTCCGGTCTTTCATATTTCCGGTCGAAGCATAGTTCGGTCTTACCAACATCCGGTCTTACCAACATCCGGTCTTACCAACATCCGGTCTTACCAACATCCGGTCTTACCAACATCCGGTCTTACCAACATTCGGTCTTACCAACATCCGGTCTTATCAACCATCCGGTCTTACCATTCTACCGGTCAAATCCTCGACCGGACTTTACAAGTTCCCGGTCGAAGGCAATATCGGTCTTTGCAGTTCCCCGGTCGAACAAGTTCCCGGTCGAACTCTCGACCGGTCTTTACAAGTCTCCGGTCGAAGCTCATCCCCGGTCAATTTTTGCAAACTGTAATAGGGCGTTGCCCCTTGACCCCACCCGCTAACCGGGTAGCGGGACCCCCGTGCTAAGTCTGCGAAGTGGGGCAAAGTTCTGTTCGTGATCAGATTTTTCTGAATTTTTTTCTAAAATTTTCAGTATTGTGTGATTTTATCTTGACTTCTAACGATCTCATCCAGTTGATTGTTTCAATATCAGATAAGTTTGATACTAATCGTATAAGTAAAGATGTCTCGGGAAGCTCTTGCTATTGGAACAGATGTGAAGCCACCAGTACTCTTCAAGGGGGAGTACGAGCAATGGAAGGACAGATTTTTGGACTTCATTGATCGACATGATTTGGGAGATGAAATCAGAAAATCTCTGAAAGACGGGATCATGACACCTCCGACCAAGGTTCTCACTGTAGCTGGAGAAAATGGTCAAGAAGAAGAGACAGAATACAAATTACCGATTGGTGAATATTCGGAAGATCAGCTGATGAGACACAAGGGTGATAAGCTGGCAAGATCATTTATTCTCCAAGGCATATCGAATGAAATATATGTCAAGATTGACAGCTATAACGCTACCGGTAAGCAAATGTGGGATCAATTGGAGAAGATGATGATCGGATCCAAAGTCGGCAATCAGCTCAAAGTATCTACATGCCTGAATAATTATGAAGAGTTCAAAGCCAAAGCTGGAGAGTCTCTCGAAGCTACTTATGACAGATTTGTCACTTTGCTGAACGAGCTCAGCAAGAACAAGATCAGCAAATCTCACGTGGAGCTGAATGTGAAATTTCTCAGCAATCTTCAGCCTGAATGGAAGAGGTTCACCCGTCAGATGAGACAGTTGAAGGATCTGCATGACATTCCTCTTCATGAAGTTTATGAGATCCTCAGACAGAATGAGGAAGAGGTAGAAGAGATCAAGGCTGAGATGAAAAAGGCTGACAAAGCAGTTGCTGATCCAGTTGCTCTTGTGGTTAAGAAGTCAAAGAAGAAGAAGGTGATAGAATCTGATTCGGAAGAAGCTGATTGTGAGGAAAAGTCTGAAACTGACGATTGTGAAAAACTGATGGAAACCATGCTCATGTTAACCAAGGCTTTCCAAAAGAAGTTCTATAAAAAGCCAAACTCCAATAGTCAGCGATACTCGTCTGGTCCGAACAACTACAAGCATAAAGAGAAAGTTGAAGAAAGGAGATCAGAAGAAAAGAAGAAGGATGGAGCTGAAGAGACCAAGAAAGAAGAACCGATTAAGTGCTACAACTGTGGTAGACTCGGTCATTTTGCCAAGGACTGCCGCAAATCAAAAGTCCGAAACTCAGACTATTACAAGAATAAAATGCTTCTAGCCAAGCAACAAGAGGCTGGAAAAGCATTAATGGCCGAGGATGAATACTGTCTCGACCACTCGGATGAAGAATCTGAAGAAGGAGAGAAGGATGAGACAGCACATCTGTGCTTGATGGGGAAGAACCAGTCAGAAGATGAAGCTGATTCGGAAGATGGAGATACTGATGAGGTATGTAACCTTACTGAATTTGATTTATTGAACCAAATGAATGCGATGATGTCTAAACTCCAAGAATTAGAGTCAAAACTGAAGCGTGAAAGAGGTGTCATAAATGAGAAAAATCAATCTATACATAAACTTAGTAATGATATTGCTGAGAAAAATGTATTAATTGAAACTTTGCACAAAAATATAGACACCAGCGCTAAAGAAAAGACTATAATTCATAAAGAGTTATCTGAAACTAATTCTAAGTTTAAAGAATGTGAGTTTAAATCTAGAGAGATTGCTAAAAGGTACTTTTCTACTTCAAAAGAGAATAAATCTTTAATAGAAAAGGTGAATGCTTTGGAAGAAAAATTACACTCTTTGGGTCAAACTGAACACACTATTCATTTGAACAAACCTAAAGAGAAACCTGATACTTGGGGACTTGGTTACAAGAACCCACATCATCTCAAAAATGGTATATCTGAAGTGCCTGCACTTTATGACTTTGGGTTTATGTTGTTGGCTCCTCAACATCAAGAACTCAAACCCTTTTGGACTAGTCTGTCGGAAAAAGATAAAGCCAAGGAATATGATAAAATAAAGAACACAACTAAAGTTCAACTTCCATTTCGCTATGAGAAGTTGAATAACAGTTATCGTTCTAATAAATCAAAATTTCTTTCAAATGATTATTTTGAAAGTTATTCTGTTAAAGAGTTGGAGGCTAAACCCATTGAAGGTAAGCTTTACGCCCCTCCCCTAGTTTTGGAAAGTAAAATTTCTGAACTTGAGAATACTCTTACAGATGAAAGAATTTTGATGGACTTAGAACAAACTGTATTTTCAACAGTGTTCAAAAATTCTAATTTTCCTAAACTCTCCAAAGCTTTAAATTCGGATTACAGATCTGGTTCTCTTGATAATGAGCTTAATTTCTTAAACTCTGAAGGTGTTTTAAATAAGTGTGTTTCTCAGCTTGATTTTTCTTCTAAACTTCCTCATCATTCATCTTGTGTTGTAAATTCCTTTGGATTACCCAGTGTACATGAAAAAGGTGAAACATCAACGAAAGTTGATAAATCAGTTTCTGTGAAATCCAAGAAAGCAAAAGGTAAGCAACAAAAATCTCAGCTTTCACAGAAACCGATCCACACTGGTAAGCCAAAGAAGATGCATTCTCTTAATTCTCATCATTCTAACTCTAAAGTTTCAAATGTTTCAGATTTGAGAAAGCAAAGGGTTGGAGTTAAGACTGCATGGATACCGAAACAGAAGATAGACGAGAAAGCTAAATCTAGTTCTAGTTTTATTTTGAATAAAAAGACTTCTAGTAAAGATGATTTGAGTGTGAATGTTGCTACTTTTAAAAATAATCTTGTTGATTCTCGCAAGAAATATTCTATAAAGCAATTATTTCAGTTAGCTCCATCTAGTACTAAAATGTTTTTAAATTATGGTGAATGTGATTATGCTTCTCGTAGATATTCTGATGTTTGGTATGGTTCATATAATGTTTCATCTTATCATTATCATACATCTTATCATGCTTCTGGTTTTCAAAGAAAATTCGGACCCAAATTTAAATGGGTGCCAAAATCAAGTACTAACAGTGGAGGTCCCATTTTTAAATGGGTTCCTAAACCTCTTCTTTCTTGATTTGTTTTGTGCAGACCCGTCATATGTGGTATTTGGATAGTGGGTGTTCCAAACATATGACTGGGCAGAAGAGTATGTTGTCTAATTATAAGGACAAATACTGTGGCACAGTTCGTTTTGGGAATGATCAGCTTTCACCTATTCTGGGATATGGTGATGTTGTACATGAAAATCTTACGATCAAGAAGGTGAGTTACGTTGAAGGCTTAGGGCACAACCTATTCAGCATTGGCCAGTTCTGCGACAAAGATTTAGAGGTTAATTTCAAGGCCAAGACATGTTCAGTACGCACTGAAGAAGGAAAAGAACTCCTGGTCGGATCTCGCAAGTCAAACCTCTACACCATCAATTTGTCAAAGGTCCAGGCTGACAATCAGGTCTGCCTACTATCAAAGGCCTTGATGCAACAAAGCTGGTTATGGCATCGACGGCTTTCTCACCTCAACTTTCGGTACATCAACAAGTTGGTCAGTGGTAAACTAGTGAAAGGTCTTCCAGAGCTGAAGTATGAGAAAGAACATCTATGTGCAGCGTGTAAAAAGGGAAAGATGAAGAGAGCCCCACACAAACCAAAGCCTGAACCTAGTACCAACTCTCCATTAGAGTTGTTGCATATGGATCTATGCGGTCCTATGCGAACGCAAAGCTTAGGAGGAAAGAAGTATGTGTTGGTTATCGTGGATGACTATACGCGATACACTTGGGTTAAGTTTCTACGGTCTAAAGATGAGACTCCCGATGTTCTCATTACGTTTCTGAAGACGACCCAAGTCAATCTGCAAAAACAAGTCAAGATTCTCAGGACTGACAACGGCACAGAGTTCAAGAACAAGACAGTCGAAGAATATCTCGAATCAGTCGGGATATCATATCAATACTCTGCTGCTCGCACGCCTCAACAGAACGGAGTCGTCGAAAGGCGAAATCGTACACTTGTCGAGGCCGCTCGAACGATGCTCAGTCAATCTGAATTACCTTTATTTTTATGGGCTGAAGCTGTATCGACTGCGTGTCACACTCAGAATCGCTCCATGATACACCGCCGATTTAAGAAGACTCCGTATGCGTTGATCAACAACCGCACACCAACCATTAAATATTTTCATGTTTTTGGTTGTACGTGTTATGTTCTAAACGACCGAGAGAATCTGAACAAGTTCAGTGCTAAGGCGGATGAAGGCATCTTTGTTGGTTATTCATCTACATCGTCTTCATATCGTGTTTATTTAAAGAAGTCGAAGACAGTGATCGAGAGCGTCAATGTTACATTCGATGAGGAAATGGCTTCTGAGCACATCAGTTCAGAACCCGTCACTACCGGAGTTTTAGCTTCTGGACCAACCAGTCCAGGACCTGCACCTCAAGAGAACAAATCAGATGGCGCTTCGTCGTCTACTTCTAATTTATCTGATTTGGATTTATTATTTGAACTGTTCTATGATGAATTTCTTGGTTCTAAATTGCCTAACTCTGTTGTGGTTGACAGGATAGAAGACTCAATGACTACTCATCCGACCACTTCCGATATCTCTACTGAATTTGGTTCCCCTATTCAGCAAGAAGTTCCAGTTCAAAAGCCTACTCCGACAGTTGAAGTTGTGACCAACAATGCCGAGACAGAAGTAGCTGACTCCGTAGGATGTACTGTAGGGACTGATCAACAGATTGACCAAGCTGTACCTACTTCTACTTCTGCAACAACTGCTTCAACTGAAGCCTCCGTTAATTCTGAAACATCTGAAGGAGATACCAGTGGATTCCTAGATGCGGACAATGATCAACATGCATCTAATCCACTCCCTCATGAACATAAGTGGACCAAAGAGCACCCAATACATCAAATTATTGGAGATCCTTCTGCACCGGTGCAAACTAGGTCTGCAACATCAAATCTATGTATGTATGAATCCTTTCTGAGCAAGATCGAGCCTACACGCGTATCTGAGGCCCTTGCCGATTCAGATTGGGTAACTGCGATGCAAGATGAGCTGAATCAGTTTGAAGCACTGAAAGTCTGGAGACTCGTACCTAAAACGCAAGGTAAAACCATCATTGGTACGAAATGGGTGTTCAAAAACAAGAAAGATGAAGATGGCACCGTTATCCGAAACAAAGCACGACTTGTCGCCAAGGGATATAGGCAAGAGGAAGGAATAGACTACGATGAGACTTATGCTCCAGTGGCACGTATAGAGGCAATTCGGATGTTCTTAGCCTACGCAGCCCACAAGAACTTCACCGTCTATCAAATGGACGTGAAGACAGCTTTTCTGAATGGAGTACTCAAGGAAGAAGTCTACGTCTCACAGCCAGAAGGGTTTGTAAATCCAGATAAGCCGAACCATGTCTACATCTTGGATAAAGCTCTTTATGGACTGAAACAAGCTCCTCGCGCCTGGTATGATATTCTATCTCAATTCTTGGTTAAGTCGGGTTTCACAAAAGGTACGGTTGATACCACTCTTTTTATTAAAAAGGATAAAGGCGATATCATTCTAATTCAAATATATGTGGATGATATTATTTTTGGTTCTACAAATCCTAAGTACTGTAGGAACTTTGCAAACCTCATGGTGTCTCGTTTTCAAATGAGCATGATGGGAGAGATGAATTTCTTTCTCGGATTGCAAGTCAAACAATTTTCAACGGGGATCTTTATCAAGCAATCTAAATACATTCTGGATATTCTTCGGAAGTTCAAAATGGAAGATTGTAAACCGATTGGTACCCCAATGGCACCTGGTACTAAGATTGGCACCGATCTTTCGGGAAAGGCTGTTGATGTTAGGACTTATAGAGGGATGATAGGTTCCTTAATGTATCTCACTTCAAGTAGGCCGGATATAATGTTTTCTACATGCTTATGTGCTAGATATCAGGCCAATCCTAAAGAATCCCATTTGTCTGCTGTAAAGCGGATTTTCAGGTATCTGAAGGGGACTGCAGATCTTGGTCTGTGGTATCCTAAGGATACAAGCTTTGAACTAACATCTTATTCAGATGCAGATCATGCTGGTTGCATGTTAGACAGGAAAAGCACCTCGGGTCATATACAATTCCTCGGAGATAAACTAGTCAGTTGGGCTTCGAAGAAGCAATTATGTGTCTCCATATCAACGGCCGAAGCGGAATATGTAGCTGCTGCTAGCTGCTGTTCTCAGGTCTTGTGGATGAGAACACAACTGCGAGACTATGGATTTCATTTCAATAGAATCCCGATCTATTGTGATTCGAAGAGCGCTATTGCGATTACCGTTAACCCTGTTCAGCATACTAAGACCAAACACATAGATGTCCGGTATCATTTTATAAAAGATAATGTAGAAAAGGGGACAATTGAACTTTACTTTGTAAAAACCGATTATCAGCTTGCGGATTTGTTTACCAAACCTTTAGACGAAAAGATATTTAATTTTCTTGTCTCAAGACTTGGTATGCTAAATCTTAAGACCTAATCGATGGTTACCTATTAAAGTTTCTTATTGTGTTTCTTTATCATTTCTTTATTATTATTTCCGCATGATACCTGCTCTTTAATAGTTTGTTCATGACCTCAGGGGGAGTGTGAGAAGTATCTTATAGATGATCAATGTTAGTTTGAGGGGGAGCAATTCTGAATGCATTGTACTTACTGATCGACTTGTTAGTAATGCATAAATTTAGGGGGAGCGATCAAGTCAAAGGAATATGGCGATGACTTCTGATTATGTCTGATCATAACTCGTACATCAATTGTTTTACTGCTTTATGTTATTTCAATTTCAGTGAATAAAGTTACTTTGACTAGACTTTTAGACTTTTGTAGGTTGAGAGATGCTTCAAAGATCATATCTATATGACTTTAAGCTTGATTTCGTGAGATGTAAGACTGTACTCAAAAGGTATAATTCTTAATCTTCATCTCCTCCATGGTTGAAAGAAGGACAACTTTCAATCAGAAGAAAACATGTTCTTCATTGTTCAAACCACTTCCCAATTCTCAAAAAGATTTCTTGATTTGGAAGTGTGATTTTAAATGTTTTCTGCTTCATCATTGAGCCTTAACTGATAAAGATAAATCACCTGAGCATCTTATGCTTCATAGGAAAACATGGGATCAGTGTGCTAGGACTTAAAAGAAACTTCTATGGATTCACGTTAACCAGTGTTTTCTACCCAAGAAGTTAATCCTGTAGTGAAAGAATGTGAGGAGTCCAATAAGAAATGAGTGTGGGATGTGAGATGAGGGACAATATTAAAAGAGAGTTTGGTTAGCTGTGAGCTTAAAGATTAAAAGAAAGAGGGTGAGAGATTAGAGTAAAAGAATTTTTAAACTCTGCACCAACTACTTTTTGAGCCGGGCAGCCACATTTCTAATGCTTCACAATTCTTGGTGAACATTATTGAAACAGGCAACTAGCCCATGCCAACTCTTGACTTTACCCCACCATCTACTCATTTTCTTCTCAACAAGAAAATGTTTCATTTTCAAAGGGGACGCAGCACATATGCTATCTGATTTTCATTTGGAAAATCTGGATATTGAAAAGAAGGAAGTCTGCCCCACCTTCACACTTTACTAATGCACATTGAGTCTGTGTTTAACTACTTGTCTCAGTGGTTTACACTTATTTGAGCCTTATAAGCAAACATCATCTGCTTAATTTATTCTATCACTTGCACGAACACACAAAGAATTTGTTTCTTTGTCATAACGTTCATAGAAATTGTCTTTGTGGTGTTTCGATGATTGAATGGAAGCCCTGGGGGAGTGACCATCATAAAAGCTCCTTTATATTGTGTATTTGTTACACACAGTGACTTTGTGTTACTGACAGGCAATTTTAACTGATTCATTTGTTGATTCAGGAGTTACACTTCATTCTATAAATTGTCTAGATTTGCAAAGATCTGGATGAACATATTAATGAATTGACGGATAATCAGTGGTTCTGTTTGCAAGATCAATGGTGGAAGAAATTTCTTGAAGACACGTTTTGCTGAACTCTTTTCATCAAAAAGGGGGAGAAGCGTCAATCAAGAAATGGAAGATATTCTGAAGATATTGAAGATATGCTGATATGAAGAAATGTTCCTTGAAGATGCTTTACTGGAGATAATTTCTTTCCAAGAGATATTCTCATCGATTGGGGAGATTGCTACCTTCTGAAGACAAAGAGAAAGATTACATTTTCTGAGCTTAAAGAATGATCTTGATCCAAAGGGGGAGATTGTTAAAGCACATATTTATTGGATTCAAGATCATAATTATCTGAAGATGGAAATCTGAAGTTAAAGCTGATAAAGTCGTCTCAACAAATAGTCTAGGGTCCTTTTGTAATAAATAGTCAAAGTCGGTTTACGTATTTTATTTATTAGAATTTATATTTTTTAATTATTAGTTTGTTTTAGGTTGTTGGGCCTAATTTGTGTCAAGCCCAATAGGCTAATTAAAGCCTAAGTATAAATAGTTTGTCATAGTGTTAATTAGGGTTTAAGGATCTTATTTGCAAATTAATCATAGAGAGGTTTAGTGGTGGTGGTGTGGCGCCGTGAACAAGACAGAGGGAAGGGAGAAGTCGATTTCAAGTTTGTAATCATTTGAATCCATTGAATATCAATATCAGGTTTGATTTATTATATTGTTTATATGATTGCTTGATTGAATGATTGCGTATTGGGACACACAGTATATATACAATGTAAATTAAAAGGTTTTCACAATAAATAACTTGAAAAAACCCGCTCTCATGTAAGATATTTCCAAAGCCACGTATTGGCCAAACCGAGCGAACGTACATCATACATTTTATAGAAACCCACTCAAATCATGGTGTATTCACAAAAATAGACCAATCCAAGGCGTTCTCTTCCTTCTAAGGTTCATTTTGGCGGGTCATGGGCTTAAAACGGATCCCGGTAGCAAAAATTATGGACGTTTAAGCTGGACAACCATTTTTGGCCGATTCAGTAAAGGGGGTACCCTTTGTGTTTTCTCCTCCGGACTGACCTTGTCAGCTATCCACGAAACTATACATTGTCCTTCTACAATGTAAATGATAAGGTTTTCACACTAAATAACTTGAAAAAACCCCTCATGCATTTTATCGAAACCCACTAAAATCATGGTGTATTTATAACACTCTAAAATTTGAGGTAAATTTAAAAAAAATCGAAAATTCGACAACCTAACGTTTATAAATAGGGCAAACCACCCATAATGGGCAAGTGTGAGCGTTTACAAAACCTGTAACAATAAATAGGGAAACGACAACAAACTAATCTAAACTACAACTGGCCAGATTACATTGGTTGTCAACCCAATACCAAAAGAATAATTGTTTCAAATGTTACAGCTTTCAAAATAACTATTATCCAAAAATTCCCTCAAGAGACCACGCTCTTCACTCAACCCCTTGACGACCCGCCGCTAAGGGAACCTGTTATACACATCATTTGAGAAAAGTGTTAGGCTTAAAGCCTAGTGAGAACATACAATTTATATGAAATAGAAAGGAATTAGTTGCAACATAAATATTGTTTTCCTCAACATCCTTGTAAGTGGTTTGGTAAACACATAGTGACCTTCCGGTCCAAACTCCATCTTGCGATGACGGGTGTAAGCCTGAATTCCAAGGATTGTGGCGAAACACAAAGTAAGCCACTTTCCGAGTTTTGAGCTCACCATACTAGGATCAAGGCCGTGAACACGCCGACTCAAAATAAGGATGTGGGGGGATGGCACCCAATGATCCTAGTCATGCTCATTCACTAGGATTTACATTTACGACCCACGACTAGTATCCGGTCCCACATAACCATACTAAGTTGCCCTCTAGGGTCCAATGTCTCAACTAGCTACATACGGGAGTTATCCCTAAATAATAAGTCAACTAAATACCTATGGATCCATTAGTAATAGTCTAGACTCGTCACAATCACACATGTGACCAACTATAATCAAACATATAGTTCAAAAAACCATTTAGTTTCCAAATCACCATTTGATGGTTAACTGCTGATAAGAATCACAAGCCCATAAATTCAACATAATATAATAACACCATATTTGTGGTACAAAACATGGATTTAACCATCATTTCACAAAAAGGGTGAGAAACCCTAAAAATCTCCTAAAACCATCAAGTTAGGTCAAAACTTATCCACATTAATAATGTAAACAAGGAGATGTTTAGTAGTCAAAATATGCATTTTGATGTGTATAAAGTTTAGTAAAGGAAGTATGAACTCACAATGGGTTAAGTACCAAACCCTAGAAATTTCTAGATGAGGAGTTCTAGCCTTTGAAAACTTGAGATCTTCACAACACCTGATAACCAAGATTAAGGAGTATAGAATCTTAGGATAGCAACAACTAGAAATAAATGAAGAGAGAGAGGTGGGGGAAACTGACCTAGGGCACCAAAATCGCACCCCAAAACCCCACACTTGAAATAAATGAGAGATGAATCAGTTTGGGTCGTTTTTATACCTCAGACCCCCGACCGCGACTTTGCCAGTGATAGTGACAATTGTCACAATCGCGAGGCACTATCGCCCAATCCAAGGGCCCTCGGTACACTTCCAGCGATAGTGCCCTGCGATAGTGACACTTGTCACTATCGCGGGCACAATCGCGCCGATTGTACCGCGAGTGGTATGATCCCCGCGAGAGTGCCCCTTGCGACAGTGACACTTGTCACTATCGCGAGCACAATCGCGCCACCAGTACCGAAACTCAAAACCCAAGATTTCGAACCCGCAACTTACGCGACGACTAAAGGGAACAGATACAACGATTAGGGGTAAAACGATACGGATAAAGGTCGCAAATTCGACAAGTTAGGAATTCAAACTTACACGAAAATACAGGTGTTACAGTATTGACAGAAAGAGACAAAGTCATGGCATGCTCCTCGTCCTAAGGTTCTTTTTGGTGGGTCAATGGCTTAAAACGGATCCCCATAGCAAAAGTTATGGAAGTTTAAGCGGGACACCCATTTTTGGCCGATTCAGCAAAGGGTTACCCTTTGTGTTTCCTCGTCCCGACCAACCTTGTCAGATTTCTACGAAACTATACATGGTACTTATTCAATCTAAATGAGAAGGTTTTCACGATAGATAACTTGAAAAAAAACGCGCTCTCGTGTAGGATATTTCCGAAGCCACACATTTGCCAAACCGAACGAACGTACATCACGCATTTTATAGAAACCCACTCAAATAAGGGCGTATTTACAGAAAGGGGACAAGACATGGCTTGCTCCTCGTTCTAAGGTTCGTGTTGGAGGGTCATGGGCTTGAAACGGATCCTCATAGCGAAAATTATGGACGTTTAAGCGGGACACCCATTTTTGACCGATTCAGCAAATGGGGCACCCTTTCTGTTTTCTCGTCCAGACCGACCTTGTCGGGTTTCCACGAAACTATACATGGTCCATCTAAATTGTAAATGAGAAGGTTTTCACAATAAATAACTTGAAAAAATCCGCTCTCATGTAGTATATTGCTGAAGCCACGCATTGGCCAAACCAAACAAACGTCCATCATGCATTTTACCGAAACCCACTAAAATCATGGTGTATTGACCAAAAACGACCAATCCATGGTGTGCTCCTCGTTCTAAGGTTCGTTTTGGCAGGTCAAGGACTTAAAACGGATCCCGTAGTAAAAGTTATGGATGTTTAAGCGGGACACCCATTTTTGGCCAATTCAGCAAATGCGCTACCCTTTGTGTTTTCTCGTCCGAATCGACCTTGGCGGATTTCCACGAAACTATACATTGTCCTTATAAAATGTAAATGAGAAGGTTTTCACAATAAATAACTTGAAAAAAACCCACTCTCGTGTAGGATATTGCCGAAGCCACGCATTGGCCAAATCGAACGAACGTACATCATGCATTTTATCGAAACCCACTCAAATCATGGTGTATTGACAGAAAGCAACAAAGCCATCGCGTGCTCCTCATTCTAAGGTTCTTTTTGGCGGGTCAAGGTATTAAAACAGATCCCTGTAGCAAACGTTATGGATGTTTAAGCGGGACACCCATTTTTGGCCGATTCAGCAAATGGGGTACCCTTTGTGTTTTCTCGTCCGGACCGACATTGTCGGATTTCCATGAAACTATAGATGGTCCATATACAATGTAAATGAGATGGTTTTCACGATAAATAACTTGAAAAAAACCACTCTCGTGTAGGATGTTGCCTAAGCCACACATTGGCCAAACCGAACGAACGTACGTCATGCATTTTTCCGAAAGCCACTAAAATCATAGGGTAATGACTGAAAGCGACCAAGCCATGGCGTTCTCCTTGATCTAAGGTTCGTTTTAGCGGGTCATGGGCTTATAAAAGATCCCGGTAGCAAAAGTTATGGACGTTTAAGTGGGACACCTATTTTTGGCTGATTCAGCAAATGGGGGTACCATTTGTGTTTTCTCGTCCGGACCGACCTTGTCGGATTTCCACGAAACTATACATGGTCCATATACAATGTAAATTAAAAGGTTTTCACAATAAATAACTTGAAAAACCCCACTCTCGTGTAGGATATTGCCGAAGCCACGTATTGGCCAAACCGAACGAACGTACATTATGCATTTTATCGAAACCCACTCAACTCATCCTGTGTTGACCTAAAGATACCAATTCATGGCATGCTCCTTGTTCTAAGGTTCATTTTGGCGGTTCATGGGCTTAAAATGGATCCCCGTAGCAAAAGTTATGGAAGTTTAAGCGGGACACCCATTTTTGGCCGATTCAGCAAAGGGGTAACCTTTGTGTTTCCTCGTCCGGACCGACCTTGTTGGATTTCCATGAAACTTTACATGGTCCTTCTACAATGTAAATCATAAGGATTTCACAATAAATAACTTGAAAAAACTCCGCCCTCGTGTAGGATATTGCGGAAGCCACCCATTGGCAAACCAAACGAACGTACATCATGCATTTTATCGAAATGCACTAAAATCATGGTGTATTGACAAAAAGAGACAAAGTCATGGCATATTCCTCGTTCTAAGGTTCTTTTTGGCGGGTCAAGGTCTTAAAATGGATCCCCGTAGCAAAAGTTATGGAAGTTTAAGCGGGACACCCATTTTGGCCGATTCATCAAAGGGGGTACCCTTTGTGTTTCCTCGTCCGGACCAACCTTGTCATATTTCCACGAAACTATACATGGTCCTTCTTCAATGTAAATGAGAAGGTTTTCACAATAAATAACTTGAAAAAAACCCGCTCTCGTGTAGGATATTTCCGAAGCCACGCATTGGCCAAACCGAACGAACGTACATCATGCATTTTATCGAAACCCACTCAAATAAGGGCGTATTTACAGAAAGAGGACAAGACATGGCTTTATCCTCGTTCTAAGGTTCATGTTGTCGGGTCATGGGCTTAAAACGGATCCTCGTAGCGAAAGTTATGGACGTTTAAGCGGGACACTCATTTTTTTCCTATTCAGCAAAGGGGGTACCCTTTGTGTTTTCTCGTCCAGACCGACCTTGTCGGGTTTCCACGAAACTATACATGGTCCATCTAAAATGTAAATGAGAAGGTTTTCACAATAAATAACTTGAAAAAAACCCGCTCTCGTGTAGCATATTGCCGAAGCCACGCATTGGCCAAACCAAACGAACGTACATCATGCATTTTACCGAAACCCACTAAAATCATGGTGTATTGACCGAAAGCGACCAATCCATGGTGTGCTCCTCGTTCTAAGGTTCGTTTTGGCAGGTCAAGGTCTTAAAAGGGATCCCGTAGCAAAAGTTATGGATGTTTAAGCGGGACACCCATTTTTGGTCGATTCAGTAAATGCGGTACCCTTTGTGTTTTCTCGTTCGAACCGACCTTTTTGGATTTACATGAAACTATATATGGTCTATCTACAATGGAAATGATAAGGTTTTCACAATAAATAACTTGAAAAAACCCGCTCTCGTGTAGGATATTGCCGAAGCCACGCATTGGCCAAACCGAACGTACATCTTTCATTTTTTTCAAAAATCACTCAAATCCTGGTGTTTTGGCTGAAATAGACCAAGACATGGCGTGTTCCTCGTCCTAAGATTCGTTTTGGCGGGTCATGGGATTAAAACAGAACCCAGTAGCAAAAATTATGGACGTTTAAGTGGGACACCCATTTTTGGTCGATTCAGCAAATGGGGTACCCATTGTGTTTCCTCCTCCGAACCTACCTTGTCGGATTTCTACGAAACTATACATGGTCCATCTACAAAGTAAATGAGAAGGTTTTCAAAATAAATAATTTGAAAAAAAATCCTCTCTAGTGTAGGATATTACCGAAGCCACGCATTGGCCAAACCAAACGAACGTACATCATGCATTTTATCGAACCCCATTCAAATCATGGTGTATTGATAGAAAGAGACCAATCCATGGCGTGCTCCTCGTTCTAAGGTTCGTTTTGGCAGGTCTAGAGATTTAAAAGGATTCGCATATCAAAAGTTATGGACGTTTAATCGGGATACTCATTTTTGTCCGATTTAGCAAATGGGGTACCCTTTGTGTTTTCTCGTCCTGACCGACCTTATCGGATTTACACAAAACTATACATGTGCCATCTACAATGTAAATGAGAAGGTTTTCACAATTAATAACTTGAAAAACTCTTCCCTAGTGTAGGATATTGCCAAAGCTACGCATTGGCCAAATTAAACAAACGTACATCATGCATTTTATCGAAACCCACTTAAATCTTGGTGTGTTGACAGAAAGAGACCAATCCATGGCCTGCTCCTCGTTCTGAGGTTCTTTTTGGAGGGTCATGGGCTTAAAACGGATCCACGTAGCAAAAGATATGGACGTTTAAGCGCGATACCCATTTTTGGTCGATTCAGCAAAGGGGGTACCATTTGTGTGTTCTTGTCCGGACCGACCTTGTCGGATTTCCACGAAAGTATACATGGTCCATCTATAATGTAAACGAGAAGGTTTTCACAATAAATAACTTGAAAAAAACCCGCTCTCGTGTAGGAAATTGCCGAATCCACGCATTAGCCCGAACGAACGTACATTATGCATTTTATCAAAACCTACTCAAATCATGGTGTATTGAATGAAAGAGACAAATCCATCACGTTATCCTCGTTCTAAGGTTCGTTTTGGAGGGTCAAGAGCTTTAAAAGGATCCGCATCTCAAAAGTTATGGACGTTTAATCGAGACACTTATTTTTGTCCGATTCAGCAAAGGGTGTACCCTTTGTGTTTTCTCGTCGTGACCGACCTTGTCAGATTTCCACGAAACTATACATGGTCCATCTACAATGTAAATAGAGAATGTTTTCACAATTAATAACATGAAAAAACCCGCCCTCGTGTAGGATATTGCCGAAGCTACGCATTGGCCAAATTGAACGAACGCACATTATTCATTTTATCGAATCCCACTCAAAAAAGGTTGTATTGACAAAAAAAAGACCAATTCATGGCGTGATCCTCGTTCTAAGTTTCGTTTTGATGGGTCATGAGCTTAAAACGGATCTTCGTAGCAAAAGATATGGACGTTTAAGCGGGACACCCATTTTTGGCCAATTCAGCAAAGGGGGAACCCTTTGTGTTTTCTCGTCCGGACTGACGATGTCGGATTTCCACGAAACTATACATGGTCCATCTATAATGTAAATGAGATGGTTTTCAAAGTAAATAACTTGAAAAAAACCACTCTCGTGTAGAATATTGCCGAAGCCACGCATTGGCCAAACCGAACGAACGTACGTCGTGCATTTTTTCGAAACCCACTAAAATCATGGTGTATTGACTAAAAGCGACCAAGCCGTGGCGTTCTCCTTGTTCTAAGGTTCGTTTTGGCTGGTCATGGGCTTAAAACGTATCCCGGTAGCAAAAGTTATGGACGTTTAAGCGGAACACCCATTTTTGGCTGATTCAGCAAAGGGGGTAGCCTTTGTGTTTCCTCGTCCGGACCCAACTTGTCGGATTTCCACGAACCTATACTTGGTCCTTATACAATGTTAATGATAAGGTTTTCAAAATAAATAACTTGAAAAAAAACCCGCTCTCGTGTATGATATTACAGAAGCCACACAATGGCCAAATCGAACGAACGTACATCATCCATTTTATCGAAACCCAATCAAATCATGCCGTATTGACAGAAAGTGACCAAGACATGGCATGCTCCTCGTTCTAAGGTTCTTTTTGGTATGTCATGGGCTTAAAACAGATCCCGGTAGCAAAAGTTATGGAAGTTTAAGCGGGACACCCATTTTTGGCCGATTCAACAAAGGGGGTACCCTTTTTGTTTTCTCGTGCGGATCGACCTTATTGGAATTCCACGAAACTATACATGGTCCTTCTGTAAATGTAAATGAGAATATTTTCACAATAAATAACTTGAAAAAAACCCGCTCTCGTGTAGGATATTGCCAAAGCCACGCATTGGCCAAACCGAACGAAGGTACATCATGCATTTTACCGAAAACAACTCAAATCACGGCGTATTGACAGAAAGGGGACAAGACATGGCTTGCTACTCATTCTAAGGTTCGTTTTGGCAGGACATGGTCTTAAAATGGATCCTCATAGCAAAATTTATGGACGTGTAAGCGGGACACCCATTTTTGGCTGATTTAGCAAAGGGGGTACCCTTTGTGTTTCCTCGTCCGGACCAACCTTGTCAGATTTCCACGAAACTATACATGGTCCTTCTTCAATGTAAATGAGAAGGTTTTCAAAATAAATAACTTGAAAAAAAACCCGCTCTCGTGTAGGATATTTCCGAAGCCACGCATTGGCCAAACCGAACGAACGTACATCATGCATTTTATCGAAACCCACTCAAATATGGGCGTATTTACAGAAAGGGGACAAGACATGGCTTTCTCCTCGTTCTAAGGTTCATGTTGTCGGGTTATGGGTATAAAACGGATCCTCGTAGCGAAAGTTATGGACGTTTAAGCGGGACACTCATTTTTGGCCTATTCAGCAAAGGGGGTACCCTTTGTGTTTTCTCGTCCAGACCGACCTTGTCGGGTTTCCACGAAACTATACATGGTCCATATAAAATGTAAATGAGAAGGTTTTCACAATAAATAACTTGAAAAAAACCCGCTCTCGTGTAGCATATTGCCGAAGCCACGCATTGGTCAAACCAAACGAACGTACATCATGCATTTTACCGAAACCCACTAAAATCATGGTGTATTGACCGAAAGCGACCAATCCATGGTGTGCTCCTCGTTATAAGGTTCATTTTGGCAGGTCAAAGGCTTAAAATGGATCCCGTAGCAAAAGTTATGGATGTTTAAGCGGGACACCCATTTTTGGCCGATTCAGCAAATGCGGTACCCTTTGTGTTTTTCTCGTCCGAACTGACCTTCTCGGATTTCCATGAAAGTAGATATGGTCTATCTACAATGGAAATGAGAAGGTTTTCACAATAAATAACTTGAAAAAACCCGCTCTCGTGTAGGATATTGCTGAAGACACGCATTGGCCAAACCGAACGTACATCTTTCTTTTTTTTCAAAAATCACTCACATCCTGGTGTTTTGGCAGAAATAGACCAAGACATGGCGTGCTCCTCATTCTAAGGTTTGTTTTGGCGGGTCATGTGATTAAAAAAAATCCGATAGCAAAAGTTATGGACGTTTAAGCGGGACACCCATTTTTGGTCGATTCAGCAAAGGGGGTACCCATTGTGTTTCCTCATCCGAACCTACCTTGTCGGATTTCTACGAAACTATACATGGTCCATTTACAAATTAAATGAGAAGGTTTTCACAATAAATAATTTGAAAAAAATCATCTCTAGTGTAGGATATTACCAAAGCCTCGCATTGGCCAAACCAAACGAACGTACATCATGCATTTTATCGAAACCCACTCAAATCATGGTGTATTGATAGAAAAAGACCAATCCATGGCGTGCTCCTCGTTCTAAGGTTCGTTTTGGCGGGTCTATAGCTTTAAAAGGATCCGCATATCAAAAGTTATGGACATTTAATCAGGACACTCATTTTTGTCCGATTTAGCAAATGGGGTACCCTTTGTGTTTTCTCGTCTTGACCGACCTTGTCGGATTTACACAAAACTATACATGTGCCATCTACAATGTTAATGAAAAGGTTTTCACAATTAATAACTTGAAAAAACCCTCCCTTGTGTAGGATATTGCCAAAGCTACGCATTGGCCAGATTAAACGAACGTACATCATGCATTTTATCGAAACCCACTCAAAAAAGGGTGTATTGATAGAAAGAGACCAATCCATGACCTGCTCCTCGTTCTAAGGTTCGTTTTGGAGGGTCATGGTCTTAAAACGGATTCACGTAGCAAAAGATATGGACGTTTAAGCGCGATACCCATTTTTGGTCGATTCAACAAAGGGGGTACCATTTGTGTGTTCTTGTCCGGACCGACCTTGTCGGATTTCCACGAAACTATACATGGTCCATCTATAATGTAAACGAGAAGGTTTTCACAATAAATAACTTGAAAAAAACCCGCTCTCGTGTAGGAAATTGCCGAATCCACGCATTAGCCAAACCGAGCGAACGTACATCATGCATTTTATCAAAACCTACTCAAATCATGGTGTATTGAATGAAAGCGACAAATCCATCACGTTATCCTCGTTCTAAGGTTCGTTTTGGAGGGTCAAGAGCTTTAAAAGGATCCGCATCTCAAAAGTTATGGACGTTTAATCGGGACACTCATTTTTGTCCGATTCAGCAAATGGTGTACCCTTTGTGTTTTCTCGTCCTGACCGACCTTGTCGTATTTCCACGAAACTATACATGGTCCATCTACAATGTAAATGAGAATTTTTTCACAATTAATAACATGAAAAAACCCGCCCTCGTATAGGATTTTGCCGAAGCTACACATTGGCCAAATTGAACGAACGCACATCATGCATTTTATCGAAACCCACTTAAAAAAGGTTGTATTGACAAAAATAAACCAATCCATGGTGTTATCCTCGTTTTAAGGTTCGTTTTGGCGGGTCATGGGCTTAAAAAGGATCTTCGTAGCAAAAGTTATGGACGTTTATGCGGGACACCCATTTTTGGTTGATTTAGCAAAAGGGGAACCCTTTTCTCGTCCGGACCGACCATGTAGGATTTCCACGAAACTATACATGGTCCATCTATAATGTAAATGAGACGGTTTTCAAAATAAATAACTTAAAAAAAACCCACTCTCGTGTAGTATATTGCCGAAGCCACACATTGGCCAAACCGAACAAACGTACGTCATTCATTTTTTCGAAACCCACTAAAATCATGGTGTATTGACCGAAAGCGACCAATCCGTGGAGTTCTCCTTGTTCTAAGGTTCGTTTTGTCTGGTCATGGGCTTAAAACGTATCCCGGTAGCAAAAGTTATGGACGTTTAAGCGGAACACCCATTTTTGGCTGATTCAGCAAATGGGGTAGCCTTTGTGTTTCCTCGTCCGGACCCACCTTCTCGGATTTCCACGAACCTATACTTGGTCCTTCTACAATGTTATTGATAAGGTTTTCAAAATAAATAACTTGAAAAAAACCTGCTCTCGTGTATGATATTACCGAAGCCACGCAATGGCCAAATCGAACGAACGTACATCATGCATTTTTTCGAAACCCACTCAAATAATGGCGTATTGACAGAAAGCGACCAAGACATGGCATAATCCTCGTTCTAAGGTTCTTTTTGGCAGGTCATGGGCTTAAAACAGATCCCGGTAGCAAAAGTTATGGAAGTTTAAGCGGGACACCCATTTTTGGCCGATTCAGCAAAGGGGGTACCCTTTTTGTTTTCTCGTGCGGACCGACCTTATTGGAATTCCACGAAACTATACATGGTCCTTCTAAAATGTAAATGAGAAGGTTTTCACAATAAATAACTTGAAAAAACCCGCTCTCGTGTAGGATATTGCCAAAGCCACGCATTGGCCAAACCGAACGAACGTACATCATGCATTTTATCGAAAACAACTCAAATCAAGGCGTATTGATAGAAATGGGACAAGCCATGGCTTGATACTCATTCTTAGGTTCGTTTTGGCAGGACATGGGATTAAAACGGATCCTCGTAGCAAAAGTTATGGACGTTTAAGCGGGACACCCATTTTTGGCCGATTCAGCAAAGGGGGACCCTTTGTGTTTTCTTGTCCAGACAGACCTTGTTGCATTTCCACGAAACTATAAATGGTCCATCTACAATGTAAATGAGAAGGTTTTCAAAATAAATAACTTGAAAAAAACCCGCTCTCGTGTAGGATATTGTCGAAGCCACGCATTGGCCAAACCGAACGAACGTACATTATGCATTTGATCAAAACCCACTCAAATCATGGTGTACTGGCAGAAAGAGACCAAGCCATGGCGTGCTTTTTATTATAAGGTTTGTTTTGGTGAGTCATGGGCTTAAAACGGATCCCTATAGCAAAATTTATGGACGTTTAAGCGCGACACCCATTTTTGGTCGATTCAGCAAAAGGGGTACCATTTGTGTTTTCTCGTGCGGACCGACCTTGTCAGATTTCCATGAAACTATACATGGAACATATACAATGTAAATTAAAAGGTTTCACAATAAATAACTCGAACAAACCCGCTCTCGTGTAGTATATTGCCGAAGTCACGTATTGGCCAAACCGAACGAACGTACATCATGCATTTTATCGAAACCCACTCAAATCATGGTGTATTGACCGAAAGCGACTAAGCCATGGAGTGATACTTGTTATAAGGTTCATTTTGATGGGTCATGAGCTTAAAACGGATCCCGGTATCAAAGATTATGGACATTTATGCAGGACACCCATTTTTGGCCGATTCAACAAAAGGGGGTAGCCTTTGTGTTTTCTCCTCCGGACTGACCTTGTCGGATTTCCACAAAACTATACATGGTCCTTATATAATGTAAATGAGAAGGTTTTCACAATAAATAACTTGAAAAAAACCCGCCCTCATGTAGGATATTTCCGAAGCCACGCATTGGCCAAACCGAACGAACGTACATCATACATTTTATCGAAACCCGCTTAAATCATGGTGTATTGACAGAAAGCGACCAAGACATGGCATGTTCCTCGTTTTAAGGTTCTTTTTGGTGTGTCATGGGCTTTAAACAGATCCCGGTAGCAAAAGTTTTGCAAGTTTAAGCGGGACACCCATTTTTGGCCGATTCAGCAAAGGGGGTACCCTTTGTGTTTCCTCGTCCGGACCGACCTTGTCGGATTTCCACGAAACTATACATGGTCCTTCTACAATGTAAATTAGAAGGTTTTCACAATAAATAACTTGAAAAAAACCTGCTCTCGTGTAGGATATTGCCGAAACCATGCATCGGCCAAACCGAACGAACGTACATCATGCATTTTATCGAAACCCACTCAAATCATGGTGTATTGACAGAAAGCGACAAATCCATGGCGTGTTCCTCGTTCTAAGGTTCTTTTTGGTGTGTCAAGGGCTTAAAACGTATCCCCTTAGCAAAAGTTATGGTATTTTAAGCGGGACACCCATTTTTGGCCGATTCAGCAAAGGGGGTACCCTTTGTGTTTCCTCGTCCGGACCGACCTTGTCGGATTTCCACGAAACTATACATGGTCCTTTTAAAATGTAAATGAGAAGGTTTTCACAATAAATAACTAGAAAAAAACCCGCTCTCGTGTAGGATATTGCCGAAGCCACGCATTGGCCAAACTGAACGAACGTACATCATGCATTTTATCGGAACCCACTCAAATCAGGGAGTATTGACAGAAAGGGGACAAGCAATGGCTTGCTTCTCGTTCTAAGGTTTGTTTTGGCGGATCATGGGCTTATGAAATTGTTATCTCCAGATCAAATCAAACAATCAAACATTCAATCTCAAACAAAGAATATGACAGTGTTTATTCTAGAGAGATAGTAGAGAGAGAAAGTCTTCAATAGTCATATATCTAACATTGAAAGTGTACAATTCATCTAGTTACCTAGTTACATTATTTACAAAGCAACATAGTATTTCTTTTCAGTATTTTTTCTTTTCAAGCTCATAAGACTGCTTCTTTTCTTTGAAAATTTGTCTTTATTTTTCAAGAAAATCTTGCAGAGTAGAAATCTGTTTGGGAAATTCAGTTATTTTGTTTTCAAGAACTTGTCTTTCTTTCGCAAAAGTGTCTCTTTCAGTTATTATTATCTTTTCGAATTCTGACACTTGCTTAGAAAGTTTTGAACATCTCAGCTCTAAATCCTTTTTCTCTTGGAGAGTTTTCTTGGAAAGTTCAGATGACTGTTGAGTTGAAGATGTCTTCAAATTTGATCTATCTTTATCTGCTTGGATGCTTTTCTTCAGTTCAACATTTTGTATCTCCAACGCAGATATTTTGTCTTCAAAAGCCTTAAATTTGAGTTGAAGCTTAACTGATTCATCTTTCAGCTCAGATGATTTTTGTTCTCTTTGAGTTTGATTTCTTTTTCACATGTTTGAAAAGTGTTTTCTTTTAAAGAAATCATTTTCTCTTTCTCTTTAATCTCTTTCTCTTTCTCTCTGATCTCTTTCTCTTTCTCTCTGATAATACCTGCAAAATCAGATTTAGAATAATTAGTACATTTTGCACAAACAGGAGTTTTATCAGTGTTTGACAATTTAGATTTATTTAAAATTTGAGACTTGTCATTTCCATCTACTATAATAGGACATATATCTATTATTTCAGATGAACCATCTTTAATAATAGTTTATGTTTCTATTTTAGTTGATGTATCTGAAGTAGTCTATGTTTTAACAAATGTCTCAATGATATGTGGGATTAAAACAATAGGCTCCAAATCTTTGTTTTTTAACTTGTAAACCGGAGACTTAGACTTTGATCCCATACTAGACATTATTGCAGACTGAGAAAGATTACTGAAAGATAGCTTGAATGAATGATCGTTCCCAAACAATTCATAAATTTTGACTGAAAGTCAAAAACATATCACCACTTGAAAAGTAAAATTTTCTCAGAAAAATTCTTTCAACTTTTGAACTATCAAAGCAATGGAATTCTCATATTACATAACTGAAATTCTCAAATCAAGTTAACTTGAACTTGCAGATTAAATGGACTAGCACCACTTAGAACTTGCAAACTGAACGAATTGGCAAAACTAAAACTTGCAGACTGAGTGGATTGAAATGCGCAGATTGAGTTACTCAAAACTTGCAGACTACTTTCAATTTGAAATCCGCAGATCACTTCAAATCATATATTAAAACTCACAAACACTTGAATTACAACACTATGTGAATTTGTTATCCCAGATTAATTCTAGTTGGTAAACAATCAATCAAGTAATCAAGCAACACAATAATAATCAAGAAATATAAAGATTAATAATAACGTACCAATCCCTTGAATAAACAATGAAACCCTTGAGTGTTCTTGATACCCTTTGAATACAGAGAAAACGTATAGCGACTATTTAGAAAAGTATCAGAGTTCTAACCTAAAACTAAACTAAACATAACTTTAAATACCCAGGCCATATGGGCTTTAACCTTAATGGGCTTTCTAAAGGGCTTGGGCCTGAACTGTAACTACCAAGTAAATACAGTTTAGACCTTCTAATTAATTTTAGCACAATTGCAGTTTAAACCCTTAACTTTAACTTTAATCTTGAATACAATTTATTTGATCCAACAATCTCCCCCTTTGGATTCAAGATTAAAATTTTTTTTGCAATTGTCTTCAGGTCTTCACTTGTCTTCACTTTTCTCTTGAGAATCTTCAGATATGACGTTGATAGCTTCAAAACTTCAAAAGTTGATATCTTTAAACAATCTTCAAATCTTTAAAATCTTTGAAAATTTGAATATCTTCAGATCTTCAGATTGTATTCTCCTTCTTTGATAATTCTCCCTTTTTGTATCTTCTCCCCCTTTTTGATGAGTGGTGAGAAGCATCATCATCAAAACATACCAAAACAATATCCCCCTTTTTAAGACAATCTCCCCCATTGTGTATGATCACGTAAGCACAGTCTTCATCATGTAACGAGCCTTGTATGGAAATAAGAGCAGTCTTCCCAGATGGAAAGAGTGATTATTTCAATCTTTTCAGATTAAAATAGAAAGTAGTAACCATTCGAATCTTTTCAAATTTAAACAGTTAATAGGTGTAACCCTGAATCAACAAATGACTCAGTTAGAATGTTTGTCAATGACACAAAGTCACTGAGTAACACAAAGTTACTATATAAGGAGCTGGTTTGATGTAGACTCCCCAGGTCTTCCATTCAATCATCGAATAACACATGGTTATCTATGAACGTTCTGACAGAAAACAAATTTCTGTGTGCTCGTGCATGTGTATGAAAGAAATTAAGCATAGATGATTGCTTTTCAAATTAGGCTCAAAGTATGTAAACTTGTTGAGACAGCAACAAATTATACAAAGTCTCAATGTGCATGAGAAAGAGTTCGAAGGTGGGGCAACTTTCCTTCTTTTTCAATATTAGTATCTTCCAAATGAGGAACCAATAGCGTATGTGCTGCGTCCCCAGAAAATGTGAAACATTCTCTTTTTTAGAAAAGAATGAGTAGCTGGTGGGGTTGTATGCAAGAGATGGCATGGGCTAGTTGCCTATTTCAATGATGGTCACCAAAGAATGTGAACCAATCAGATTATGTGGCTGCCCGACTCAGAAAGAAGTTTGGTGCAGAGTTTAATAGTCTTTTACTCTGTTCTCTCACCCTCTTTCTTTTAATTCTCACTTCTAACCAATCTCTCTTTTTCATTTTACCTCTTTTCACACACCAACACTCAATTCTTTTGACCCCTCTCCCCTCAATCACTCAGGGAATACTTCCTGGGTAGGAAACACTGGTTATCGTGAATCGATGGAAGTTCTGTTAAGTTCTCACACTGAATCCCATGTATTATCCTAAGAATACATGTTGTTCAACAGGAGTTTTGTACATGTAAGCAAAAATACCACTTGTTACATGAAGAATAAAATATTCGGAGATGTCAAAACAGAAGATGTTTGACGATGCAATTCTCCCCCTCAAACTAAAAGAGTTTGACAATTAAGCTCATATCATTTTGTCATGAAGAATAAGATTTTGGAGAATCAAAAACGAATGTTGTTTATATGAACAATATATAAAAACATTTTCAATGAAAGCACATGAAATGGTGTTTGATTCAATCAACAGTGAATACAAATAACGTGAGTATTACCATAGAAAGATTTAAATTTTGATACATGGTAATAACAAAGTCAAAATAGAATGTTCCGTACCGTTATGTGTATGAATACTTGACAAAGTATATTGACAAGATAAAACGCAAGTATTTATCTTTAAGAACACACGATCAGATAATCTTTTAAGTATCCAAAAATCTATTAATATCACAGATATTCTCCGTTAACCTTTTTTTTATATATATAAAGATTAAGAAAAAAAAACAGAAAAATAAGGCACTGAAATGCGGGTTCTAATCCGATGTGATTAGAAGCCATAGTTACTTGACCAAACCTGCATAAATGAAAGAAATAATGGTAATCATTTATGAAAATGATTCCTCTCTCGTTAACAACAGTTTAAAAATAACACACAAGATAAAAACATAGAATACTCCCCCTAGAATCATGAGTAAGGTCTAAGACATGTTCAACATACCAAGTTTGTTGATGAGAAATTGAAATCGCTTTTCATCCAATTGCTTGGTGAAAAGATCAGCTAATTGGAAGTCAGTTTGAACAAAGTGCATTTCAATATTACCTTTTTCTACATGATCCTTAATGAAGTGATAGCGTACATCGATATGCTTGGTCTTCGAATGTTGTACCGGATTAGCAGTTATAGATATTGCGCTCTTGGAATCACAATAAATAGGAACATGCTTGTAGTTGTATCCAAAGTCCCTTAACTGTGTCGTCATCCAGAGGACTTGAGAACAGCAGCTAGCAGCAGCTACATACTCAGCCTCGGCAGTGGATGTTGAAACACAGTTTTGTTTCTTTGAAGTCCAACTCACAAGTTTGTCACCTATGAATTGACATGATCCAGAGGTGCTCTTCCGATCTAGCTTACATCCTGCATGATCAACATCTGTAAATGTAGTTAGTTCAAAACGAGAATCCTTTGGATACCAAAGGCCTAGATTAGGAGAACCTTTGAGATATCTAAGGATTCGCTTAACAGCAGATAAGTGAGACTCTTTAGGATTAGACTGATATCTCGCACAAAAACATGTGGCAAACATTATATCCAGGCGACTGGCAGTCAGATAAAGTAAAGAACCAATCATGCTACGATACACCTTTTGATCAACAGGTTTCCCGGAGGGATATGCGTCTAAGAGTGTACCAGTAGCCATTGGTGTTTTCATGACTGAACTATCTGACATATTGAACTTTTTCAAAATATCGTTTATATATTTAGCTTGATTAATAAATATGCCTTCGGGTAATTGCTTTACTTGAAGACCAAGAAAGAAATTCAATTCACCCATCATCGACATTTCAAACTTTGTTTCCATTATCTTTGAAAAGTTCTTGCAAAATTTCGGATTTGTCGACCCAAATATTATGTCGTCAACATAAATCTGAATAAGAATCAAGTCCTCACCTTGCCTTTTAAGAAATAAGGTTGTATCAACAGTACCTTTCTTGAAACCAGAAGCAAGTAGAAATTTAGTGAGAGTTTCATACTAGGCTCGTGGTGCTTGTTTAAGACCATAAAGCGCTTTTTCTAAACCATAGACATGATCAGGGTGATGAGGATCAACGAAACCTTCAGGTTGAGCCACGTAGACCTCCTCATGCAAAACGTCGTTCAGGAAAGCCGACTTTACATCCATTTGATAGACTGTAAAGTTTTTGTGCGCTGCATAGGCTAGGAAGATTCTGATGGCTTCGATCCTTGCAACCGGGGCGAATGTTTCATCATAGTCAATGCCCTCTTGTTGACAATACCCTTTTGCGACCAAACGAGCTTTGTTTCTCACTACTACTCCGGCTTCGTCTTTCTTATTTCTGAAAACCCACTTTGTTCCAATAACGGATTTACCTTTAGGTAGTGGGATCAAGCGCCATACCTTGTTCCTTTCGAATTGTAGAAGCTCGTTTTGCATAGCAGAAATCCAGAAGGGATCACGTAGAGCTTCAGACGCTTTCTTTGGTTCTAGGGAACTGAGGAAGCTTGAAAACATGCAGAAGTTAGTTGTTGCTGACCTTGTCGTGACACCAGATTGTACATCACCTATCACATTGATCAGGGGATGATCCTTAGTCCAACGATGTGTGCTTGGTAGAGCTTCAACTGTTTGTTGCGTATTCGATGCATCGTTTTCATCATGCACGACAGGTTGCTCCATAGATGTACTCGGTACATCTTGTACTGGTGTTTCTGATACTGAAGCTTCTGGACTAACAGTTGAAGTGCTCGGGACTTCGATTCTAGAAGAACTATCTGTAGAGACAGATTCAACATTAGTAGAGTCAGAAACTAACTTTGTACTCGTACCTGATGGAGATGAAGTGTCAGTGACTTCTTCGGAAGGTCCAGAAATGTCTTCAGAAATAGTAGGGACCTCCAAGATTGTACCACTTGTTATTGATGTGGATATGCCTTTTTCAAAATCTGCACATATATCATCAAAGGCATCAATAAACAGTAAATCTAACGCAGATGAAGTAGAGTTAGAGTTTGAAGAATTGGATCTTTTAGGTGCTGGTTCTATTCTTGATTGAATAGAAGCTTTGTCGTTAAGACCGAGTTCTGAACTGTTGTGTCCAGAAGTCCTTGTAGAATTTTCATCAAAGGAGACATTCATGCTCTCAACAACCGTCTTAGTTCGAATAATGTAAATTCGATAAGCTTTGGATGTCAGAGAGTATCCAACGAGATATCCTTCATCCGCTTTCTTATCAAACTTTGATAATCCTTGACGCTCTTTTAGAATGTAACACCTGCAACCAAAAACACGAAGGAACTTGATGTTAGGTGTACGATTGTTGATTAACTCATATGTTGTCTTATTAAAGCGCTTGACCACAATGGTACGGTTCTGTGTAAAACATGCTGTAGCGACTGCCTCAGCCCAAAGGTACATGGGTAGATCTGAGTACGCAAGCATAGTCCGAGCTGCTTCAACTAGAGTGCGGTTCTTCCGTTCAACAATGCCATTTTGCTGCGGAGTGTAGGCGGCGGAGAAATTATGTGAAATACCCACGGAAGTAAGATAACTCTTCAGGGTGTCATTCTTGAACTCCGTGCCATTATCACTATGAATGGTTCTGACTGGCAGTTGAAGTCGTACTTGAATGCGCTTGATGAAAGCGATAATAAACTTTGGCGCATCTGACTTGTTGCGAAGAAACTCGAGCCATGTATACCTTGAGTAGTCATCTATCATTACCAACACATATTTCTTTCCGTTGATAGATGTTGTGCGCATTGGGCCACAAAGGTCTATATGAAGAAGTTCCAGTGCAGATGAGGTCGATGATTCAGATTTGGACTTGAATGAGCTACGCTTCATTTTGCCCAACTCACATGCGGAACAGAGTAAGTCTTTTTCGAACCTCATTTCTAGTAGACCTTTGACCAGACCTTGTCTCTGTAGTTTCGCTATAGATCTGAAATTTTGATGAGACAAGCGTCGATGCCACGTCCACGATTGTGCTTTAGAAGCTTTGGCTAGTAGGCATACTGGACGTGTAGCTGACAGTGTAGGAAAATCTACATAGTATAGATTTCCATGGCGCTCAGCTTTGAAGACTTCGTAACCATCGAAATCCTCTAGATAGCAATGAGTGGTTGTGAAGCGGACTTGATATTTCATGTCACAGAAGTGACTGGTACTGAACAGGTTATGATCAAGTCCTTCAACATATAGCACTTTTTGAATCTTCACAACACCGTTATCGAGCATTCCATATCCTCTGACGTGGCCTTCAGCTTCAGAATTGGCAAATCTAACTGCTCCGGCAGGCTCCTCCACATAGTTATGCAAGAGGTGCTTGAATCCTGTCATGTGGCGTGAATATCCGGAATCTATTACCCATAATCGACAGGCCTGCAAAAGAGACAATTAGTTTTGCTTAGGCACCCATATCAGGATGGGTCCTTCGCGGTTAGCATCAAGCAACTCAGGAATATCATCTGGTTTGACTTTCACTCTCCATTCATAACGCGGTTTTGGAACCCATTTCCAAACCATCTTAACATTTAATTCCTGAAAGTGCTTTTTAGAAGTAGGATTGGCAACTTTAGCTCGATACACTTTGGGTTGTGCAGAAGAATTAGAATTAGACTTAAAGTTCAGCTTAGCATTGCTTTTATTCTTTTTGGACTTAGGAGGGGAGTAGTATTTGAATGAATTATCCCAACAGTGTTTGCAATAAAGATTCTTTCGAGCAAAACTCATAAACTTAGATTTATCGGAACAAATCTTACATTCATGTTTATCAAAAGAAGTACTATTCAAAATAACACTGTCTGTAGGACAACTACTAGAATTCAAACTATTCTTTTTATTCAAACTAAGATCTTTATTCTTCTTACTCTTCCCAACTCCATTTCCTCTTATATCTGAAACAGAAACAGGAACCTTGTTAGTCTCTAACTTAGAAGGTGGTTCTTTTCTAGTGCTCTTTGAAGTCTCACCCTTTTCAAAAATACTCGGAGGATATTCAGGACAATCAAAGTAAACAACTGTAGGTTTTGCAGGAGCATCAAATTCTGGATTGGTTCTTACCTTCCAGCTTGGATCATTGAACATCTGTTTATCACTTGAAGCATTTTTAAACATAGTAACTTTCAAATCATTGATCTCTATGCAAAGCTCTTGATTTACTTTTAAAGACTTTTCAAGTTTATGTTTGAGATCAAAGTTTTCATCTTCAACCTCATCAAGAGACTGTTGCAACAAATCGATTTGCTTCATCAATTTAGATTGTATGATCATTCACAGAATTTGATCCTTTTGAATTAGAAACAGGATCAGAGTCTGAAGCATTCATCATTTCAGAAAACATATCTTCAGGCATGGACTCAATAAACTCCAGTTTTTCATTTTGAGAACAAGAGCCATTCGTGATAGCATGTTCTTCTTCAACCTCTTCAACAAGTAAAGGTTTAGAAGCAATAGGATTTGAGACTGATGGCATAGTAGATGGATCAACATCCAATTCATACTCATCATATTTGCATGCAATCTCAGGTAGAACTGTGTTGGTGCTTACTGATTCGTTGAAAGGTGTGGTAAATAGTGATTCAAACTCAGTAAATTCGATCTTTCGAGTTGCATAGCTTTTGTTTAAATCACCATATTAGTGCTTACTGATGTTGTTCCTCCGCAAGTCATTGAGAATAATGTTGTACCTATTGTAGGTATCTAAAAGCAGCTCTCCTTCTTTTGCATGAAATCCCTCATAAGCATTTATGCACAGATTCTGCTTAGCTTGAATAGAAGCTTCACTTCCTTCAAACTGCCTTGCTAGTTCATCCCAGATTCCTTTAGCAGTGCTCTGACTGTCGACACGATTGTAGATGTCGTTTGGAATTGCCATCGTCAGATAGATTAGAGCCTCTTCTTCTAACTTGAGCTGGTCTTTCTGCTTTTCAGTGAAGAACTGAACAAGTTTAGGAATCTCTCTGTCAGGGATTTCAGGAGAGGAATCTGTAGCAGGTTGACCCTTTACTGTGATCATTGGAGTTTTAGGACCTTCAATGATTATTGTCATGAATTCTCTGTTCTTGTGATTCAGAAACTGAATCATTCTGGTCTTCCATTGCTGATACTAATTAGCCACGAGGACAGGAGGTTTGACTTGAGAGCCCATCCTGAGAAGCTGATTCGACATCTTAGCTGTACTGTTAGTAAATAGACTTTTCTGTACCAAGACAACCAACTAGATGAGATCGTTAGAATCAAAATAAAACTACACTAAAAAATTTTCAGAAAATAAATTTCCAAAAATAATTAAATGCAGTATTTGCACAGTTTAAAACACAAAGAAATAATACTGAAGAATGCAATTAGGAAAAAATTGATCAAGCACAAAACATTTGTCCCCCTTCGCAGACTTAGCACGGGGGTCCCGCTACCCGGTTAGCGAGTGGGGTCAAGGGGCAACGCCCTTGCGGGGGTATGGGGGCAGCGCCCCTAGAAATTTTTTTTTGACTTTGAGATGCCCTATTACAGTTTGCAAAAATCGACCGGGGATATGCAAGATACCGGTCGAAGGAAAGACCGAAGTAAGCAAGTACCTCGGTCGAACCGCAAGACCGGAGTAACAAGTACCCGGTCGAATGGGAAGACCGGAGAAACAATTACCCGGTCGAATGGGAAGACCGGAGAAACAATTATCCGGTCGAAGGTGCAAGACCGGATTAACAAGTATCCGGTCGAAGGTGCAAGACCGGATTAACAAGTATCCGGTCGAAGGACGAAGACCGGATTAACAAGTATCCGGTCGAAGCACGAAGACCGGATTGAGCAAGTACCCGGTCGAAGGTTCAGGTCGAAAGACTATCAGATACGTTAAACTTGATAAGATCGGATAACTGATAAGACCGAAGAACACGATGAATTTCTGGATTCGACCGAAACCAAACCCAGAAAATTGAATCGACCGATGAACACAATTAAACCAACAATTCAACCACTTTATGATCTATAATGCGATTAATTAATCAGATAGCATTCAGAAGCATGAATCTCAACTAATCAGATCAACTTTTAAACCAATAAGCACATTAATGCATGAAATCGGATGAACAATACTCGCAATGAATAGTGATTTTCGATGAACAGTACTTTTCGATGAACAATACTTTTCGAAAAAAATAGATTTAATCCTAAAACTTGATTCTTTAGGCTCTGATACCAATTGTTATCCCAGATTAATTCTAGTTGGTAAACAATCAATCAAGTAATCAAGCAACACAATAATAATCAAGAAATATAAAGATTAATAATAACGTACCAATCCCTTGAATAAACAATGAAACCCTTGAGTGTTCTTGATACCCTTTGAATACAGAGAAAACGTATAGCGACTATTTAGAAAAGTATCAGAGTTCTAACCTAAAACTAAACTAAACATAACTTTAAATACCCAGGCCATATAGGCTTTAACCTTAATGGGCTTTCTAATGGGCTTGGGCCCAATAGCTAATAACTATTAAACTATTACAATTTAAACCCTGAACTGTAACTACCAAGTAAATACAGTTTAGACCCTCTAATTAATTTTAGCACAATTGCAGTTAAAACCCTTAACTTTATCTTTAATCTTGAATACAATTTATTTGATCCAACAAAATTCAAAACTGCATACTGTATTTTCAAAACCATGTGCATTCTCAGATTGTATAAAAGTGCAAACTCATGAAAATTACAAATCACTCGAATTCAAAACTGCAGATTATTTGAACATGAAAATCTCAATGAAATCGAATTTGCAGACTGCACGAACCAAGCTAAAATTCACAAACTACTTGAATTCAAAACTTGCAGATTGTGCAGAACATAAGAACTCAAATGCACAGATCAAATAACATCAAACTTGCATGCCACAGAACCTGAAAATCTCAGATTAATTGAACTGATAATTGTGAATTCACAGATTGAATAGACACAAACTTGCAGGCTATATGAAGACTCAACTAAAGATTACACTGATTGAATCCTGCAAATCAATCAATCAAATGAAATTGAAAATCAAATAGAACTCGCAGGCTGTTCATGATTGGAACTCGCAAAGTTCATTGAACTAAAACGCGCAAATCAAATGCTTTCAAACGCGCAAACCAAATGATCTCAAACGCGCAAACCAAATGATTCCAAATGCACAAACCAAATGATCTCAAACGCGAAGATCGTTTGATTTAAGAAACGCGCAAGTCGATGAGATGAAACGCGCAAACTGAAATTGATTTCAGAAACACGCAAGCCACATCAATTTGAACAATGGAACTCGCAGATAAGGTCTTGCGAGTTTGTGTAGATCCCAGTACAGTGCAATCAACAACAAATATTATCAAAGATGAACAGTAATGTAGCCACAACCTCTAGTCATATGATTAATATGCAATCAAAGGTTATAGGTTTATAGAAGGAATTTCTGATCAGAGAGAAGTAAACCTATTGACTAGAGATCTGGAAATTATAAGACATTCTAACCTAATTATGAAACAAAATAAGCCTTTATATACTTAGGCATTACAAGCTAATGGGCTTATGGTCTTGGGCCCATCTAATTAAATTAACTATCAATTAATTACATTTTGAACCCTTATAAATGTTTTATGCAACTTTCAACACACATGACTTTCAGTCCTAACAATCTCCCCCCTAAAGTTGAATAAGACATTTATCTTCTTGAAAACTTCAGGCCTTGATCTTCTTTCCCTCTAGAATCTTTGAAGAACTTTGGTGTTGCTTGTCTTCATATCTTTCCACGCTCCCCCTTGAATAAAGCTCTTGGTCTTCATAGTATCAACTTTGTAACCAGATTCAATGTACAGTAGCCTCGACTGAATGCACTATCAAGCAACTTTCAACTGTAGAAACTCAATCACATTGGATCAGCATACAAGAAAAGTAATGTGAGAGTTACTTGACATTCCACGGTGCAACTTCAGTTTAAAACAAAGAATCTGTCTTTGAACCGCGAGTTGAATAGTCTTTCAGCTTAAGAACTTGTTTCAATCAGCTCGTAGGAGGAAATGACTTATAGCAACCACCATATGATACGGGATAGAAGAAATACATTATTTGAAATCTTCGTCTTTGAATATTGAAACAACATTAAACTCATATCTTCATCTCTTTGATCTCTAGACTGTCTTCAGAAAAGCAAACTTTCATGAATCATCTTCATTCAGAAATTGAATCATTATGGAATGATTTCTTTTCACCAATCTTGAAAAACTTGAACTTTGTAAAATTTTCTCCCCCTTTTTGATGATTGTGAACATCATGATCATCAAAACTCTTCAATTTCAACACATTCTTTGATCTCCTCCTTTGTGATGATTTGACATTCTCCGCCCTTTGATCTGAGTAGCAGTCAATTCATGAAATGTATATATCCGAATCTTTTCAAATTCAGACATAATGAACAATGTAACCCTGATTCAACTGATAAAACAGTTAGCATGCCTGTAAGTAGCATGGAGCCACTTTGTACAACAGATGTACATTGGAAATAAGCTTTTGTGATGTTCACTCCCACAGGGCTTCCATTCAATCATCGAAAAACCACAAAGGAGTTTTCTATGAATGTTATGACAAGAAAACTCATTCCTTGTGTGCTCGTGAAAGTGTAGAAATGATTGAAGCTACTTAGCTATATCAGGCTCAAATTGTGTAAACTGTTGAGACAACAACAGATATTACACGGACTCAATGTGCATGAAAGAGGTGTGAAGGTGGGGCAACTTTCCTTCTTTTTCAATATCTAAATCTTCCGAGTGAAGACTAGATAGCATATATGATGCGTCCCCAAAGAAAATGAAGCATTTCTTTGTTAAGAAAGAAACGAGTGGCTGGTGGGGTTAATGCAAGAGTTGGCATGGGCTAGGTGCCTTTTCAATGATGGTCACCAAAGAATGTGAACCAATTAAAAGATGTGGCTGCCCGACTCAAAAAGTGGTTGGTGCAGATTTCTGATATTCTTTTAACTCTGTTCTCACACCCTCTTTCTTTTTAACATTCAAGCTCACTTCTAACCAAACTCCCTTTTTCATTTTCCCGCTCAACACATTGAGAAAAACTCAACCGGATGAGTTATCTCCCCCACTCTTTGATTTATGACCCCTCACCTCTCAATCACTCAAGGATAACTTCCGGGGTAGGAAACACTAGTTAACGTGAATCCATGGAAGTTCTGTTTAAGTTCTCACACAAATCCCAAGTAAGTCCTAAAAAGAATAGTTGCTCAACAGTTTAACAGAATAGTTAAGCACAAAATGTATGATAACATTGTCAAAATGTATGCTCATGAGATTTGAGCAATTGAACTTTGAAGATTTCTCAAAACAAATATAATGAATGAATGAAATGAAATGAAATCAAAAGAATTGTTTTGAGAATCTGACAATGTATCAATCAGGTCAAATGAAATGGTTAGGGTATCAAAGAACTGAATATTTTGTTTATATGAACGAATATAAACAATTTTGCAATGAAAGCACAAGATTAGAAATTATGATTGATGCTCAACAACATTGACTTTCAAACGGGGGTATTACCATCGAAAAATTGTTTCGATATGAGACATGGTAATAACAAATTCAAATCAATTACTGAACCTGTGTGTGTGAATACTTTACAGTATAAAGACAAGATAATACGCAAGTATTGATCTTTCGAAACACACGGTCAGTTAAACATTAAAGCTCAAAAATGAAAAACATTTAAAATCACACTTCTAAATTCATAAAATCTTTTGAGAACCAGAAGTGGTTTGAACATTTCAGAAAACGTTTTTCATGTTCGAAAGTTGTTCATCTTTCAAACAATCAGAGATCTAGGATTTAGAGGATATTTACCTTTTAAGCTCCCCCTCAAGTCATGATAGAATGATATGGATCATATAAGCTCCCCCTGGATATTTGCAAAATATCCAAGTCTGAACATTGAAGAACGGGTCCTGGTCTGTTGTAATCAGAAGCCAAACTCCGTTGAAGTACGGGTTCTAAGCTGATTTACTTAGAATCCTTGAATCTCTCTTACTCCCCCTTGATTTGAGGTGCCTGCAACACAGAATCAGTTTTCGGCTTTGTTACCCACTGGTATTTGGGTCCATGAATGTTAGTTGCAGTTCTGGTGGGAGTAACGGAATAAGAACCATACCAGAAATGATCACTAGTCTTCTGAATAAGATCATGTGTATGGCAATAAGAACAATAGTAATTCTTACCTGACAACCTGATTAATTGATCTCTTGAGTAGATATGATCAGGTTTACCTTTACGCGCATTGTTCTTTTTGGCTTTGTGTGTATGTATACATGATGTCTTTCCTTTCAGCTCTTTCTTCCCATCTTTCTTCTCATCTTCAACTGGTTTCTTCTTCCAGACCAGTTCCTCTTCTTTGTATCTCCTTCTACCTGAACCATCTAAATTTCTATCATAGAAATGTTAGTCTTACGAATCTGATCAAAAGATTTAACTGACCTTTGTAAAGAGACAGATTTCTGATGTGAACTTGATACAGTCTTTTCAAGCACTTTAATCGTCAAATCAAAGTTGTCTCTTTATTTAACAAGCAGGTCAAACTTCTTCGTGAACTCAGACTTCGTTTTCTGCTCTTTTAGTGCATTCTCAGATAGTTCAGATAGCTTCTCGATAAGCTTTTTGATCTCAGCCTCAAATACGCTTCTTTCTTCTTCAAATCCCTTCTCAACATCGTTTCTCTGGCCGAATATTTCCTTGAAGAATCCCACATTCTTCTGTTCAATCTTCTTCTTCTTCTCCTTTACAAACTTTTCTCTTTCCAAGATTATTACTTTCTCAAACTCAGAAACTTTCTAAGAAAGCTTGATACATTTCAGCTCAACTGCTTTATTCGCATCAGCACATTTTCTTGAAAAATCTGAGAACTTCTTTGCAAATGATTTCTCAGATTCGGATTTATCTTTAGCATGCTTTTGCTCCAAATAAGATATTTTCTTTTGAAGATCGGCATTTGCATCTTTCAGTTCAGAGATCTTTTCCTCATACCTTTCAACAGAGAATGTTTGCTGAGTTTTAGCTTCCAAATTAGAAATCTTTCCTTTTAGCTCAGAGTTCTCAGCTTCCAATTCTCTTCCTGTTAATAAACCCTTTGGCCCTAGCATCAACCATTCAATACAATCCCATAACTCTTTTCCTGTCATTTTGTAAGTATTTATCTGACCATAAATTTCACTCAAAATGTCACGAAAAAGGTCACAAGAAATACTACTTGTCATATAATTTCGAGCAAAATTATTAGCCCTCTCTCTTTTCTCCTGTTCCACAGGCGAAGCTTCTGTCGGAATTTGGGATTGCATCTCTCCTTCAGTCAAAGATAGTCTGATATAATTGCCCACCTAGTTTTCATCCACAAAATTCAAAAAATCAACTTTCCACTCTTCATATTCTCCTTTGGACCGCAGCCTTGGTGGGTTCACCATTTTGATCGTATCGAATAGAATGTATTCGATCCGGCTCTGACAAGCTTGATTTCTAGGGACTGAACTTGACAAAACATGAAACTTGAACGGGTTTAAACTTTTATCTTAACTGCACTGTAATGATCGTGAGACAAACAAGATGATCCAAAAACAATAAATAAACAGGACAGGACAGGACAGGACAGGACAAGGACCGGTCGTGCAAAGACCCGGTCAAACAAGGATCCGGTCGAACAGGGACCCGGTCGAACCCGGTCGAACTCGGTCGACCAAGGACCCGGTCTGTCCCGGTCAAAACAAGGACCCGGTCGAACAGGGACCCGGTCGGACCCGGTCGAACAAGGCACCGGGCGCAAAGCACCGGTCAGCTGGGTACCGGTCGAGTAGGGTCGAACAATATACCGGTCGAGTCACTGGTCAACAAGGTACCGGTCGAGTACCGGTCGAGTAGGTTCGAACAATGTACCGGTCAAGTTACAAAGTACCGGTCAACAAGGTACCGGTCGAGTACCGGTCGAGTAGGGTCGAACAAAGTACCGGCCGAGTCACAAAGTACTGGTCGACAAGGTACCGGTCGAGTACCGGTCGAGTAGGGTACCGGTCCACAAATAATATCGGTCGACCGATATACCGGGGTCAACAAAACACCGGTCGAGACTAAGTACCGATTGAAATGGGGTACCGGTCGAGTCTTAAGACCGGTTAACAAACCACCGGTCGTATCAAGGTACCGGTCAAGAGAAGGCATCGGTCAAGCAATGTATCGGTCGACCTCTGATTGCCGGTTGAACAAAGTATCGGTCGATAGGATGGACCGGTAAAGCAGGGTACCGGTCGATAGGGTGGACCGGTAAAGCAGGGTACCGGTCGATAGGTGGACCGGTAAAGTAGGGTACCGGTCGATAGGGTCGGTCGATAACAGATAAACACAAATAGATAGACTTAATGGCCCGATAAACACGAAGAACACAGACTGATAATGATAATCCAGAAATTCAATCGAACCCAGATTAATCGATATGCAGAAACTCACACAAAACTCAATCGATAATTTTTTTTTTGATTTTGAGCAGATCGATAACAACCAATAACTCAGACCGATAAAGATAAAATCAACAATAACTAAGAAAATTAACCGGTCGACCTTAACTCAAACCAAAAGAAATTCAACCGATATATCAAACTAGAAAACTCAGATCAATAAAATTTTTTGATATTCAAGAACACAACTCTATCAAATACCCGTTTTCCAGGGAAAAAAAATTACGACCGAACTTATACCCAGAAACAAATAATCGATTAAAACTGATAAAACCGAATACAACAAATAATCGATTAAAAGGGTTTTAGACAAACCTTTTTGGATCAAACCTTTAGTCTCTTTGCTCTGATACCAATTGTAGATCTCAGTACAGTGCAATTAACATCAAATATTATCAAAGATGAACAGTAATGTAGCCACAATCTCTAGTCATATGATTAATATGCAATCAAAGGTTACAGGTTTACAGAATGAATTTCTGATCAGAGAGAAGTAAACCTATTGACTAGAGATCTGGAAATTATGAGACTTTCTAACCTAATTATGAAACAAAATAAGCCTTTATATACTTTGGCATTACAAGCTAATGGGCTTATGGGCTTGGGCCCATCTAATTAAATTAACTATCAATTAATTACATTTTGAACCCTTATAAATGTTTTATGCAACTTTCAACACACAGGACTTTCAGTCCTAACAGTTTGCAGAACTTGCAGAAGCCTGTCTGCGTGTTTTGTAGAACTCGATCCTGCAAAACAATTGAAACTTTAATTTAAACCTGGTTGACTCAAATCAAATTGAAATTGAACCAATTGAATCTATAATTTGAATTTGAATTGCAATTGCAATTGCAATTGAATCGAATTTGAATCACAAGAAATCAGCGACCGAGGTCACTCCGGGGACCGGGGTCATGTAGCGACCGGTGTCATGAAAGAATCGACCGGAGTCTGAAAAGTGAATATCAAGCAATCAAATGAAATTGAATGGCGCAAACCAAATGTCCTGGTAGCGCAAATCAATTGAATTGAATTCACAGAACCATTGATCATGAGATTGCGGACTATGAATTCACAGATTGGTTGCAAATCACTTGAGCTCAGCGACCGGTGTTATGAAAGTCGACCGGGGTTATGAGGTGCGACCGGTGTTTAACCAAAACAGGTATCGACCGGTGTGTTATAAGGACCGGTGTATTACAATGATCGGTGTGATGAATAAGTTGACCGATGTTTAACAAAACTTGTATCGACCGGAGCTTAACAAAACCTGCAAATTGAAAGAAATTGATCGTGCAAATCAAATAGCCTAAAATGTGCAGACTGAATAATCTGAAACGCACAAATTGAATTAGATTGAACGCACAAACTGAATGGATTTAGAATGTGCAAATCAAATTGAATTAAAACGCGCAAACCAAATGATTTGGTCTTTGTGTGTTCTTCATCAACTTGCGTGTTCTTCAATTGATGGCACAAATCGATCCAAAAAGATTCAAATCTGCAAATTGAATCTTGAAATTACACCAATACAATCAAAATACAAATCAAAACAACTTTCTATAAATCCAAACTAACTAAAACATAAAATTACAGTGCCATGATCAAATTCACAGTGATCGACATTTTTAACACTTAGATCCAAGAAAAATTTGAAAATTGAATCTGATCTTGTGATTTATCTGTGAAATTGTGTGTATACAATGTGTTTCCAGACCAAAATCAATCACAATTAGATCAATTGTACATTCAACCAACTATTATCTATCACGAATTTGATTCAATCAATAAACCAATTTCACGATTTGCATGTTCTTGAAAATTCAAAATTCGATCCAAGATTTCAATTCAACTTGTTTCATTGATTAGTCTGTGAATTCATGTAATCAAAAAAATTTAATCAATCAATACGAATCATGTGAACCATTTTCATAATCAGAAAAACAATGATTCAATGAAAATTTGTGAAAAATGATCAATCTGCAGTGTTCTTGATTTCTTGAAAATTTTCAGATTTTGATCCAACTTTATGTTCAAATCTTTTCTGAAATTGTTTGGTATGCTCTGATACCAATTGAAATTGTAATCTCCAGATCAAATCAAGCAATCAACCATTCAATCTCAAACAAAGAATATGACAGGGTTTATTCTAGAGAGAGAAGAGAGAGAAAGTCTTCAATAGTAATATATCTAACATTGAAAGCGTACAATTCATCTAATTACCTAGTTACATGATTTACAAAGCAACATGGTATTTATACCCTAAGCAACTTCTCTCAAGATACTATGATACTTCTCTCACAACACTACAAAAGAAATTTCTCTCAAAGGCTTACAAAGGTTCTATCATAAGCCTAAACTCTCATATTGACTAAACAAGACTTGACTATTTGACTTTACAAGTTTTGACTTTTCACACTAAATCTTGGATACAATTTTATACACTAACAACTTAAAACGGATCCTCGTAGCAAAAGTTATGGATGTTTAAGCGGGACACCCATTTTTGGCCGATTCAGCAAAGAGGGTACCCTTTGTGTTTTCTCGTCCAGACAGACCTTATCGGAATTCCACGAAACTAAACATGGTATATATACAATGTAAATGAAAAGGTTTTCACAATTAATAACTTGAAAAACCCACTCTCGTGTAGCATATTGCCGAAGCCACGCATTGACCAAACCGAACGAACGTACATCATGCATTTTATCGAAACCCATTCAAATCAGGGTGTATTGACAGAAAGGGGACAATCCATGGCTTGATCCTCATTCTAAGGTTCGTTTTGGAGGGTTATGGGCTTAAAACGGATCCTCGTAGCAAAAGTTAAGGACGTTTAAGCGGGACACCCATTTTTGGCCCATTCAGCAAATGGGGTACCCTTTGTGTTTTCTCGTCCGGACCGACCATGTCGGATTTCCACAAAACTATACATGGTCCTTCTACAATGTAAATGAGAAGGTTTTCACAATAAATAACTTGAAAAAAACCCTCTCTCGTGTAGGATATTGTCGAAGCCACACATTGGCCAAACCAAATGAACGTACATCATGCATTTTATCGGAACCCACTCAAATCAGGGCGTATTAACAGAAAGGGGACAAGTCATGTTGCTTCTCGTTCTAAGGTTTGTTTTGGCGGATCATGGTCTTAAAACGGATCCTCGTAACAAAAGTTATGGACGTTTAAGCGGGACACCCATTTTTGGCCGATTCAGCAAAGGGGGTACCCTTTGTGTTTTCTCGTCCAGATAGACCTTGTCGGATTTCCACGAAACTATACATGGTATATATACAATGTAAATGAGAAGGTTTTCACAATTAATAACTTGAAAAAACCCACTCTCGTGTAGTATATTGCCGAAGCCACGCATTGACCAAACCGAACGAACGTACATCATGCATTTTATCGAAACCCATTCAAATCAGGGTGTATTGACAAAAGGGGACAATCCATGGCTTGCTCCTCATTCTAAGGTTCGTTTTGGAGGGTCATGGGCTTAAAACGGATCCTCGTAGCAAAAGTTATGAACGTTTAAGCGGGACACCCATTTTTGGCCGATTCAGCAAAGGGGTACCCTTTGTGTTTTCTCGTCCAGACCGACCTTGTCGGATTTTCACGAAACTATACATGGTCCATCTGCAATGTAAATAAGAAGGTTTTTACAATAAATAACTTGAAAAAATTCATGCTCGTGTAGGATATTCCCGAAACCATGCATTGGCCAAACCGAACCAACGTACATCATGCATTTTATCGAAACCTACTAAAATCATGGTGTATTGACAGAAAGAGACAAATCCATGGCGTTCTACTTGTTCTAAGGTTCGTTTTGGCTGGTGAAGGGCTTAATACGGATCCCCATAACAAAAGTTATGGAAGTTTAAGCGGGACACCCATTTTTGGCAGATTCAGCAAATGGGGTACCCTTTGTGTTTTCTCGTCCGGACCGACTTTGTAGGATTTCACAAAACTATACATAGTATATATACAATGTAAATGAGAAGGTTTTCACAATTAATAACTTGAAAAAACCCGCTCTCGTGTAGCATATTGCCGAAGCCACGCATTGGTCAAACCGAACGAACATACATCATGCATTTTATCGAAACCCACTCAAATCAGGGTGTATTGACAGAAATGGGACAAGCCATGGCTTGCTCCTCATTCTAAGGTTCGTTTTGGCGGGTCATGGGCTTAAAACGGATCCTCGTAGCAAAAGTTATGGACGTTTAAACGGGACACCCATTTTTGGCCTATTCAGCAAAGGGGTACCCTTTGTGTTTTCTCGTCCGGACCGACCTTGTCGGATTTCCACGAAACTATACATGATCCTTCTACAATGTAAATGAGAAGGTTTTCACAATAAATAACTTGAAAAAACCTCGCTCTCGTGTAGGATATTGCCGAAACCACGCATTTGCCAAACCCAATGAACGTACATCATGCATTTTATCGAAACCCACTTAAATCAGGACGTATTGAATAAAGGGGACAAGCCATGGCTTGCTCCTCATTCTAAGGTTCGTTTTGGCGGGTCATGGGCTTAAAACGGATCCTCGTAGCAAAAGTTATGGACGTTTAAACGGGACACCCATTTTTGGGCTATTCAGCAAAGGGGGAACCCTTTGTGTTTTCTCGTCCGGACCGACCATGTCGGATTTCCACGAAACTATACATGGTCCATATATAATGTTAATGAGATGGTTTTCAAAATAAATAGCTTGAAAAAAACCCACTCTCATGTAGAATATTGCCGAAGCCACGCATTGGCCAAACCGAACGAACGTACGTCATGCATTTTACCGAAAGCCACTAAAATCAAGGTGTATTCACCGAAAGTAACCATGCCATAGCTTGATCCTCGTTCTAAGGTTCATTTTGGTGGGTCATGGGCTTAAAACGGTGTTGGGTCTGAATGTGCTAAATATGGTTTATGCTGCTGATTAATGTTGCTGAGTGATTAATACTGCTAAGTAGTTAGTACTGCTGAAGATTAATGCTGCTGAAGATGGTTAATACTTCTGAAGATTATTAGTGTTGCTTCTAAAGATAAAGATGCCTTGGAGATAAAGACAAGCTGGAGATAAGGCTGGAGATAATTATGGGATTGATATTGAAGATCAAGTTTATTTTGACAATTATCTTGTAATCTACTCTGTAAATATAGTCTAGATGTTATAGGTTATATAGTACATTCTGAATTACTTGATAAGAGAGTAATTCTGAGTTTTTTTGTTTTTTGATAGAGAATTAACCTCAAGGTTTACAACCCTAGTTCTAGAGAAGTAGAAGTCATCTTGGTGAGACTGTTCATCAAGATTGAGGTTTTGTGTGAAAGCTTGTAACTTTAATCATTCAATAAAGTTTACAAGTTGTGATTTCTATTTTACTGTTACATTGATATTTGAATATTAAAGTGTTTTTCCGCAACTTCTTTAATATTGTTTCTGAGTTTCTTTATTCTTGTTAAGAATCAGATCCTGACAAGTGGTATCAGAGCCTAGTATTCTCAGAAACCTTCATTCATCATGGACAACACAGTTGAATCAAACAGTACACTTGTTTCAAAGGTTCCCATGCTCAAACCCAATGAGTTTGACATGTGGAAAATTAGGATTCAACAGTACATCCTCCTTACAGACTTTTCTATGTGGGACATTTTTGAGAATGGTCCCTCTACTGAAGGTAAAATTGGACAAGATGGAAGAAGTCCACAACTCCAAAAACTGATGTTGAGAAGAAAGTGAGACAATTGGAGATGAAAGTCTTAAGCACCCTACTTTTGGCCATTCCTAATGAGTATCAACATCAGTTTCACCACTGCACTAATGCTCAGATTCTATGGAATGCTTTAGAGAAGAGATTTGCTGGCACCAAGAGCACTAAGAGGAATCAAAGGGATATTCTCAAGCAGCAATATGAGAATTTTACATCTTCAAAGAATGAGTCTATGACTCAAACTTTTGATAGATTCAATAAGCTAATTGGTGAGTTGGATACTGTTGGAGTTCAGATGGAACAAGATGATGTCAACCGAAAGTTCCTTAGATCTCTTGGATATGAATGGACCATGTACACTGTCTCATTCAGACAGAATGACATGTTGGAAGAAAAAGAACTAGATGATCTGTATAATGATCTGAGAGTGTTTGAATCTGAGGTGGAAGCAAAGAAGAAGCCTACTGGATATGTTCATAATGCTGCACTCCTATCAGCATCAACTGATTCTACTGCTAACCCTGAATCAGTTAATGCTGCCAGTGGAGTAAATCAAGAAAAAGGCAATGAATCCGTTTTTGAAGCCTTTCTTTCCAACCATGGTAACTCTTCTTTAATCAATGATGACTTGGAACAGCTTCACCCTGATGATCTTGAAGAGATGGATATTAAATGGCAGATGGCCATGCTTTTTATGAGGGTGAAGAAGTTCATCACGAGGACTGGGAGGAACAACTTCTCCCAAAGAAGAGAAGATGGAGCAGGCTTTGATAAGTCAAAGGTGGAGTGCTACAAGTGTCATATGAAAGGACACTTTGCCAGGGAATGCAGAAGTGAAGTGTCTCACAACCACCAACAAGCTCAGACTGGAAGCTTCAACCGGAACAGAAACTCTGCTCAAGCTCTTGTTTCTCAACAAGGAATGGGGTTTGACTGGAGCGATCAAGCAGAAGAGGCGATTCAAAATCAAGCTCTCATGGAAGAGGTATCAGATCTCCCAACTGAGGTACTTTCTAATCTCTGTTCTCAAACTTGCATAGACACTGTTAAAAGGTACATGGATCACAACCAGAGTATGAGTGATGACTTTAAGAGGTTAGAAAAGGATAGAAAAGACTATGTGAAAATTGTTGAGAGGTTTGAGGAACAAATTAAAGGTTTCCAAGCCAATGAACTTCAACACACATATGATACAAATTACTGGAAGTGGGAGAAAAATGATTTAGAAATCCAACTGACAATGTCTAGAGAGGAGAATGAAAAGCTGAGAGGAGAGCTAGCCAAGGTTAAGCTATACATGGAAAAGTTTTCATATGCTTCTAAAGCCATGGATTCAATTCTAAAGGTCCAAATCCATGATAAGCTTAAACCAGGAATTGGGTACAATACCACACCACCACCATACAACAACAACTACATTCCTCCTAAATCAGACTTGCTAGAGACCAAGGATAGGAAGGACTTGCATGAGGGAGCCACTAAGATAGATCCTTTAGATGAAGTAGTTGTTGAGGACAAGACTGAGAAAGAAGCTGGTAAGAGTAAGTATAATACTGTGAGTGGTGAGATTCCCTTAGAAAATAACATTCTTACCAATGAGGGTGGTGAAAGGGATTGGGTCAAATCTGATGACATAGAGAAGACTGAGGGAAAGTCTAAAAAGGTCCATTACAAGAAGACTACAGTTGTGAATCCTGTTCTTTGCAAACAGTGTGCAGGTAATAAGTCTGAGCCCCTAAAACATGATAAAAGGAGGGGCAATCAAAGAAATAGGAATAATCAGTAGGCTCAGAAACAAGGAGTTGATCTGAGTAGAATCATCAGACCAAAACCTTGTTTCATATGTGGCAAAATGAACCATCTTTCCAAGAACTGTTATTTTAATCCTATTAACCAAAGGATAAATTTTCAAAGATCTTGTAGATCCCAGTGCAGCGCAATCACAAGTAAATATGAACAATGATGAACAGATTATAGGCCACAGCAACTAGTCATATGATTGATAATACTTCAAAGGGTTAAGGTTTACAGAGAGAATTTCTGAGAAAGATATGTAAACCTAATGACTAGAAAACTGAATAATGAATTTCTTCTTTCTCTAAACTGTTCTGCCTTTATTATGAGATAAATAACGCCTTTATATATACTTAGGCTTTACAAGCAATTGGGCTTTATGGGCTTGGGCCCATCTGACTAATAAACTTTCAATTAATTACAAATTAAACCCTTATAAATACTTTATTCCACTTTCAACACATAGGACTTTCAGTCCTAACAATCTCCCCTTAAAGTTGAATAAAGCATTTATCTTCTTGAAAACTTCAGGCCTTGATCTTCTTTCCCTCTTGAATCTTTGAAAAACTTTGGTGTTGCATGTCTTCATGACTTTCCACGCTCCCCCTTGAATAAAGCTCTTGATCTTCATAGTATCAACTTTGTAACCAGATTCAATGTACAGTAGTCTCGACTGAACGCACTATTACGCAGCTTTTATCTGTAAAAACTCAATCACATCGGATCAGCGAACAAGAAAAATAATGTGAGAGTAACGTGACATTCCACGGTGCTTCTTCAGTTTAAAACAAAGAATATGTCTTTGAACTGCGAGTTGAATAGATTTGTTTTCTTCTCAAGAACTTGTTTCAATCATCGCATAGGAGGAATGATAAACAAACTTGTAGCAGACACCACATGATACGTGATACGGGAAAGAATCAATACAAACTTTGAAAACTTCACTGTCTTCAGACAAACTCATATCTTCGTTGTCTTCAGACAAACTCATATCTTCATCTCTTTGATCTTTAGACCGTCTTCAGAAAAACAAACTTTCTTTCTTCAACACTGTGAAATTGAACATTGTAAACATTTCTCCCCCTTTTTGATGATTTTAAACATCATGATCATCAAAACTTTTTCAATTTCATCACTTTCTTTGATCTCCCCTCTATGAAAAATTGGCATTCTCCGCCCGTTGATCTGATTATCCGTCAATTCATGAAATGTATATATCTGAATCTTTTCAAATTCAGACATAATGAACAATGTAACCCTGATTCAACAGATGAAACTGTTAGTATGCTTGTAAGTAGCACGGAGCCACTTTGTACAACGGATGTACTTTGGAAAGGAGCTTTTGTGATGTTCACTCCCCCAGGGCTTCCATTCAATCATCGAAAAACCACAAAGTAATTTTCTATGAATGTTATGACAAGAAAACTCATTGCTTGTGTGCTCGTGCAAGTGTAGAAATGATTGAAGCTACTTAGCTTGATCAGGCTCAAAAATGTGTAAACTGTTGAGACAGCAACAGATATTACACGGACTCAATGTGCATGAAAGAGGTGCGAAGGTGGGGGCAACTTTCCTTCTTTTTCAATATCTAAATCTTCCGAGTGAAGACTAGATAGCAGATATGCTGCATCCCCAAAGAAAATGAAACATTTCTTTGTTAAGAAAGAAACGAGTGGCTGGTGGGGTTAATGCAAGAGTTGGCATAGGCTCACTGCATGTTTCAATGATGGTCACCAAAGAATGTGAACCAATCAGAATATGTGGCTGCCCGGCTCAGAAAGTGGTTGGTGCGGAGTTCTGCTATTCTTTTAACTCTGTGCTCACACCCTCTTTCTTTTTATCATTATGCTCACTTCTAACCAAACTCTCATTTTCCATTTTACCGCTCCACATAATGAGAAAAACTCAACCCGATGAGTTATCTCCCCCACTCTTTGATTTATGACCCCTTACCCCTCAAATCACTCTAGGATAACTTCCGGGGTAGGAAACACTGGTTAACGTGAATCCATGGAAGTACTGTTTAAGTTCTCACACAAATCCCATGTAAGTCCTAAATAAATAGTTACTCAACAGTTTAACTTGAACATTTAAGCACAGAATGTATGATAACACTGTCAAAATGTATGCTTATAAGATTTGAGCAATTGAAATTTGAAGATTTCTCAAAACAGATATATTGAATGAATGAAATCAAATCAAGAGAATTGTTTTGAAAATCTGACAGTATATCAAGCAGATCACATAAAATGGATAGGGTATCAAAGAATTGGATATTTTGTTTAATGAACAAATATAAACAATTTTGCAATGAAAGCACAAGATTAGAAATAATGATTTATGCTCAACAATATTGAATTTCAAACGGGGGTATTACCATCGAAAAATTGGTTCATTATGAGACATGGTAATAACAAATACAAATGAAGTACTGAATCTGTGTGTGTGAATACGTTAGAGTATAAGGATATGATAATACGCAAGTATTGATCTTTAGAAACACACAGTCAGTTAAACATTAAAGCTCAAGAATTGAAAAACATTTTAAAAACACACTTCTAAATTCATAAAATCTTTTGAGAACAAGAAGTGGTTTGAACATTTCAGAAAACGTTTTTCATGTTCGAAAGTTGTTCTTCTTTCAAACAATCAGAGATCTAGGATTAGAAGATATTTACCTTTAAGCTCCCCCTCAAATCATGATATAATGATATAGATCATATAAGCTCCCCCTGGATATTTGCAATAATATCCAAGTCTGAACGTTGAAGAACGGGTCCTGATCTGTCATGTGATCAGAAGCCAAACTTCGATGAAGTCCGGGTTCTAAGATGATTTACTTAGAAGCCATTGTTCTTCTACTCCCCCTTGACAGTAGGTGCCTGCAACACAGAATCAGTTTTCGGTTTTGGTACCCACTAGTATTTGGGTCCTCGAATGTTAGTTGCAGTTCTTGTAGGGGATATAGAATAAGAACCATACCAGTAATGATCATTGGTTTTGTGAATGTGATCATGTGTATGACAATAAGAACAGTGGTATTTCTTACCTGATAACCTGAGTAATTGATCTCTCGAGTAGATATGATCAGGTTTACTTTTACTCGCTTTGTTCTTCTTGGCATTAGACGCATGTACACACGATTCTCTTTCTTTCAGCTCATCTTTAACTGGTTTCTTCTTCCAGACCAGTTCCTCATCTTTGTATCACCTTCTTCTAGAGCGTGTACCTGAACCATCTATATTGCTATCATAGAAAAGGTTAGTTTTACGAATCTGATCAAAAGATTTAACTGACCTTTGTGTAGAGACAGATTTCTGATTTGAGCTTGATACAGACTTTTCAAGCACTTTAATCGTTGAAGCGAAGTTGTCTCTTTCTTGAACAAGCAGTTCAATCTTCTTCGTGAACTCAGACTTCGTTTTCTGCTCTTTTAGCGCCTTCTCAGATAGTTCAGATAACTTGGCAGTAAGCTTTTTGATCTCAGTCTCAAACAAGCTTCTTTCTTCTTCAAATCTCTTCTCAGCATTGTTTCTTTGGCCAGATATTTCTTTGAAGACACCAACATTCTTTTGTTCAATGGCCTTCTTCTCTTTGGAAAACTTCTCTCTTTCTAGAATGATTACTTTCTGAAAATCAGAAACTTGCTGAGAAAGTTTTATGCATTTCAGCTCAACTTCTTTCTTCTCATCAGCACATTTTCTCGAGAATTCTGAGAACTTCTTTGCGAAAGATTTCTCTTTAGTCTCAAAATCAGATTTGTGTTTAGCAAGCAGTTCTCCAAATCAGATAAACGCTTTTGAAGATCTGCATTTGCATCTTTCAGTTCAGAAATATTTTCCTCAGAACTTTCAACAGAGACTATTTGCTGAGTTTTAGCTTCCAAAATAGAGATCTTTCCTTTTAGCTCAGAGTTCTCAGCTTCCAATTCTCTTCCTGTTAATAAACCCTTTGTCCCTATCACCAACCATTCAGCACAATCCCACAGCTCTTTTCCTGTCATGTTGTTAGTATTTATTTGACCAATAATTTCACTAAAAATGTCACTAATAAATTCATTACAGATACTACTTTTCATATAATTTCGAGCTACATTGTTAGCCCTCTCTCTTTCCTCCTTTTCCACAGGTGAAGCTTCTGTAGGAATCTGGGATTGCATCTCCCCTTCAGTCAAAGATAATCTGATGTAGGGCCCCACCTCATGTTCGTCCACACAGTTCAAAAAATAAACTTTCCACTGTTCATATTCTCTTTTGGACTTCAGCCTTGGTAGGTACCCCATTTTGATCGTTTCGAATAGAGTATATTCGCTTCGGCTTTGAAGAGAGATGAAACTTGAAACTGCAGGGACCAAAAGTGACAAAATGTGAAACTTGAAAGTTTAGGGTCACAAATGTCACGCTGAATCCTTGAAGTACGGGGGGCTAAAATAAATGCACTGCAAAAAGATCGTGAGACAAAAAATTTGACCTTTTTTTTACTCTTTTTTTTTATTATTATTATTTTTTTTTATTTTTTTTTTATTTTTTTAATATCCGGTCAAGCAGGGGTCCGGTCGAAGCAAAAGACCGGAATATGCAAGATACCGATCGAAGGTAAGACCGGAGTAAGCAAGTACCCGGTCGAAGGGTAAGACCGGAGTAGCAAGTACCCGGTCGAAGGGTTTGACCGAAGATTACACCTACCCGGTCGAAGAAAAGACCGGGGAAAGCTAAGGTCCGGTCGAAGGAAAGACCGGAGATCACACCTACCCGGTCGAAGGTGTAAGACCGGGGATACAAGTATCCGGTCGAAGGTGTAAGACCGGATATACGAGTATCCGGTCGAAGGGCCCAGGTCGAAAGACAATTAAAACGATAAACACAAAAAAAACAGATAAGATCGATGAATTACTAACGACCGAAGAACACGAAGAATCGACCGAAGAACCCGAAGAATTTCTGGGATTCGATCGAAACCAAACCCAGATCCTTCGATCCTTCGATCGAAAGAAACACAGACAAATCAAACAAGAATGGATTCAACCGATCAACAATCAATAGTAACCATTAGACCGAATACACCTAGACCGATAAGCATCAATAATAATCGACCGAACAAAAAAATTCCAGAAAATTAATCGACCGAAAAAAAAAACTTTACTGTTTTTCCACAAAAAAAATCGATCGAATAAAACCAGATACAACTTAAGCAAACATATATCGATCAAACAGATAACACAGAAAGTAACCACTAACAATCAATTAATGCAAGTAAAGCAATTAACACAAGTAATTGATCTTAGGGTTTCAGACAAACCTTTTTACTGGATCAAACCTTTTTGCCTATCTGCTTTGATACCAATTGTAAATCCCAGTGCAGCGCAATCACAAGTAAATATGAACAATGATGAACAGATTATAGGTCACAGCAACTAGTCATATAATTGATAATACTTCAAAGGGTTAAGGTTTACAGAGATAATTTCTGATAAGGATATGTAAACCTAATGACTAGAAAACTGAATAACGAATTTCTTCTTTCTCTAAACTGTTCTGCCTTTATTATGAGATAAATAACGCCTTTATATATTTAGGCTTTACAAGCAATTGGGCTTTATGGGCTTGGGCCCATCTGACTAATAAACTTTCAATTAATTACAAATCAAACCCTTATAAATACTTTATTCCACTTTCAACACATAGGACTTTCAGTCCTAACAGATCTGTACAAAAACCCTTTGGTTATATGAAGGATGAAAGGAACCATGTAGATCCCAGTACAGTGCAATCAGCAGCAAGTTATATCAAAGATGAACAAAATATGAATCACAGCAACTAGTCATATGATTGATATGAAATCAAAGGGTTACAGGTTTACAGAAAGAATTTCTGATCAGAGAGAGTAAACCTATAAACTAGTTGTTTTTCAAATAATGAGACTTCTAATAAATCTTTCTAATGAAATGTCTAACCTAATTATGAATTAGAAATGCCTTTATATACTTAGGCTTACAGGCCTACTGGGCTTATAGGCTTGGGCCCATCTAACTAATTAACTTTAGAATAATTACATTACGAACCCTTATAAATACTTTATTCCACTTTCAACACACAGGACTTTCAGTCCTAACAATCTCCCCCTAAAGTTGAATAAAGCATTTATCTTCTTGAAATCTTCAAACATTGATCTTCTTTCCCTCTTGAATCTTTGAAGAACTTTGATGTTGCTTGACTTCATGTCTTTCCACGCTCCCCCTTGAATAAAGCTCTTGGTCTTTATAGTATCAACTTTGTAACCAGATTCAATGTACAGTAGTCTCGACTGAATGCACTATCACGCAACTTTTAACTGTAGAAACTCAATCACATCGGATCAGCACACAAGAAAGATAATGTGAGAGTTACGTGATATTCCACGGTGCATCTTCAGTTTAAAACAAAGAATCTGTCTTTGAACCGCGAGTTGAATAGGCTTTCATCTCAAGAACTTGTTTCAATCAGCTTGTAGGAGGAATGTTAAAAAAAACTTGTAGCAAACACCACATGATACGGGAAAGAATCAAACAAACTTTGAAAACTCTTTGAAAAATTGAAACATCATCTTCATCTCTTTGATCTCTAGACTGTCTTCAGAAATAACATTCAGAAATAACTTTCTTTCTTTAAAACTTTGAAATTGAACTTTTTCTCCCCCTTTTTGATGATTGTGAGCATCATGATCATAAAAACTTCTTCAATTTCAGCACTTTCTTTGATCTCCCCTTTATGATAATTTGACATACTCCCACCTGTGATCTGAGTATCCGTCAATTCATGAAATGTATATATTCGAATCTTTTCAAATTCAGATATATTAGGAATGGGAAACCTGAATCAGCAAATGATACAGTTAGTATGCCTGTAAGTAGCACAGAGCCACTTTGTACAACGGATGTACATTGGAAAGGAGTTTTGTGATGTTCACTCCCCCAGGGCTTCCATTCAATCATTGAAAAACCACAAAGGAATTTTCTATGAATGTTATGACAACAAAACTCATTCCTTGTATGTACGTGCAAGTGTAGAAAGATTGAAGCTACTTAGCTAAATCAGGCTCAAAATGTGTAAACTGTTGAGACAGCAACAGATATTACACGGACTCAAAGTGCATGAAAGATGTGCGAAGGTGGGGCAACTTTCCTTCTTTTTCAATATCTAAATCTTCCGATTGAAGACTAGATAGCAGATATGCTGCGTCCCCAAAGAAAATGAAACATTTCTTTGTTAAGAAAGAAACGAGTGGCTGGTGGGGTTATAGCAAGAGTTGGCATGGGCTCACTGCCTGCTTCAATGATGGTCACCAAAGAATGTGAACCAATCAGAATATGAGGTTGCCCGGCTCAGAAAGTGGTTGGTGCAGAGTTCTGATATTCTTTTAACTTTGTTCTCACACCCTCTTTCTTTTTAACATTAAAGCTCACTTCTAACCAAACTCTCTTTTTCATTTTTTCTGCTCAGCACAATGAGAAAAACTCAATCGGATGAGTTATCTCTCCCACTCTTTGATTTATGACCCCTCACCCCTCAAATCACTCTAGGATAAATTCCGGGGTAGGAAACACTGGTTAACGTGAATCCATGGAAGTTCTGTTTAAGTTCTCACACAAAACCCATGTAAGTCCTAAAAAGAATAGTAGCTCAACAGTTTAACTTGAACATTTAAGCTCAAATAAGATAACACTGTCAAAAAGTATGCTCAGGAGATTTGAGCAATTGATCTTTGAAAAACTGACAATGTACCAATCAGATCAACTAAACTGGTTTGGGTATCAAAGAATTGGATATTATGTTTATATGAACAAATATAAACAATTTAGCAATGAAAGCACAAATTTAGAAATAATGATAGATGCTCAACAACATTAAATATCAAACGGGGGTATTACCATCGAAAAATTGTTTCGTTATGAGACATGGTAATAACAAGTACAAATGAAGTACTGAACCTGTGTGTATGAATATGTTACAGTATAAGGATAAGATAATACGCAAGTATTGATCTTTAGAAACACACAGTCAGTTAAACATTAAAGCTCAAAAATTGAAAAACATTTAAAATCACACTTCTAAATTCATAAAATCTTTTGATAATCAGAAGTGGTTTGAACATTTCAGAAACTGTTTTTCATGCTTGAAAGTTGTTCTTCTTTCAAACAATCAGAGATCTAGAGTTAGAAGATATTTACCTTTTAAGTTCCCCCTCAAATCATGATATAATGATTTAGGTATTTTAAGCTCCCCCTGGATAGTTGCAAAAATATCCAGGTCTGAACGTTGAAGAACGGGTCCTGATCTGTCATGTGATCAGAAGCCAAACTTCGTTGAAGTCCGGGTTCTAAGTTGGTTTACTTAGAAGCCATAGTTCTTTTACTCCCCCTTGACAGTAGGTGCCTGCAACACAGAATCAGTTTTCGGTTTTGGTACCCACTGGTATTTGGGTCCATGAATGTTAGTTGCAGTTCTTGTGGGGAAAAAGAATAAGAACCATACCAGAAGTGATCTCTGGTTTTGTGAATGTGATCATACAGTGGTATTTCTTACCTGACAACCCAAGTAATTGATCTCTCGAGTAGATGTGATCAGGTTTACCTTTACTGGCATTGTTCTTCTTGGCATTAAACGCATGTACACATGATTCTCTTTCTTTCAGTTCATCTTTCACTGGTTTCTTCTTCCAGACCAGTTCCTCATCTTTGTATCTCCTCGTTCTATGACGTGTACCTGAACCATCTATATTTCTATCATAGAAAAGGTTAGTCTTACGAATCTGATCAAAAGATTTAACTGACCTTTGTGAAGAGACAGATTTCTGATTTGAACTTGATACAGACTTGTCAAGCACTTTAATCGTTGAAGCAAAGTTGTCTCTTTCTTTAACAAGCAGGTCAGTCTTTTTCGTGAACTCAGACTTCGTTTTCTGCTCTTTTAGTACCTTCTTAGATAGTTCAGATAGCTTGGCAGTCAACTTTTTAATCTCAGTCTCAAAGATGCTTCGTTCTTCTTCAAATCCCTGCTCAGCATCATTTCTTGGCCAGATATTTCCTTGAAGAATCCAACATTCTTCTGTTCAATGGCCTTCTTTTCTTTTTCAAACTTTTCTCTTTCAAGGATGATTACTTTCTCGAAAGCAGAAACTTGCTGAGAAAGTTTTATGCATTTCAGCTCAACTTCTTTCTTCTCATCAGCACAATTTATGGAAAAATCTGAGAACTTATTTGCAAAAGATAGCTCTTTATTCTCAAAATCGGATTTGTCTTTTGCAATCTTTTGCTCCAAATCAGAGATTTTTCTTTTTAGCTCAGAGTTCTCAGATTCCAGTCTCAGTATTTTCTCATCATTCAGCCCAGAAGTCTTTGTTAGAAGATCTTCATTAATTGTCTTTAATGCACTAACTTCCTCTTTTAGTGTGTTGTTTTCATCAGCATATTGGTTTGACCTCTTTACGTAAAAAGTTAAAGATGATTGGAGATTTGTGTTCTCCAATTTGAGGCCTTGAACTTCAGACAAATATACCATTTCGACTTATCTAATTCAAGCTTTTGAAAAACTTGATAATAGATGAAATTTGAAAGTGCAGGGACCAAAAGTGACAAAGTGTGAAACTTGAAAGTTTAGGGTCACTAATGACACACTACTGAAACCTTGAAGTACGGGGGCTAAAAGAAATGCACTGCAAAATGATCGTGAGACAAAAAAAATTGACCTTTTTTTACTCTTTTTTTTAAGCCCGGTCGAGCAGGGTACCGGTCAAGCAAAAGACCGGTATAACAAGTACCTTCTAATTTCAGATGAGTGACCCGCATTTCAACATTAAACTATAAATCTTCTAATTCAATTATAACAATGAATTAAATCCAAACAGATTGCACAGAATTGAACGAAAACAAGTTTCTAATATAATTCATATGACAATATCGATCAAAACACACTGAATCTTCAAAATCAAAATAGAACAGACAACAGAACTCGAACTTTTCAGAATCTATTCAAACTTACAATCGAAGCACCAAATCACGTTTTTATGCAAATCAACAAGAAACAAACTAGATCGACTATATAAAACGCATCTAAAAACATCAATTTTGAATCAATTCAATCACAATACAGAGTGAAATTAATGAAAATCCAGAAAACGAGAATATTTTTGCAAAACAAAAAAATTCGATCAAGTTTTCCGAATTAATCACACAAAACAGTAGTAATTACACTAAATCTCAATCCTCTCAAGATCTTGGAGGCTCTGATACCAATTGATGAGCCAAGATCACAAGATCATAGAGAGAGAATCTAGAGAGAGAAAGTGAACTCTTAAAATCAACAGTATTCAGATTAAACCAAGTACGTTCGTTATCCAACTAACAAGCCAAAGGGACTTAAATACCCCAAGGCATTAACAAAACAGATAACACAAATAAAGCAGTAAAATAAATACAATGATTACTATAAAATCTGATCTAACATAGACAATGTACCGGTCAAGCAAAGGACCGGTATTGACAACGTATCGGTCGAACCAAAAGGACCGGTATAGACAACGTACCGGTCGAACCAAAGGACCGGTATAAACAACGTACCGGTCAAGCAAAGGACCGGTATAGACAGACTATCGGTCGAATCCAAATGACCAATAAACACAATGCACCGGTCAAAGGACAATTCTTATATCGGTCAAACAGAAGGACCGGTAAAGCATGGTACCGGTCGAACACAATGACCGGGAATTACAACTTTCCGGTCGAACAACCTATCGATCGAACCTGATAAATAACAACTTAAGAAATAGACCGATAAAATTACAAAACCGATAAACAGATAAGCCCGATAAAATCAGATAAAGACCGATAAAAACGAACAGATAAGTCGACCGAAGAACACGATGAATCTGGAATTCGATCGAGATCAAACCCAGAAAATTAAATCGATTAATCAACAAATAATCAGGTCGAATAGCAGTAAACAGTGCCGATAAACAGATTTCAACACAACCAATCGACCGATAAAACTTAAATCCACATATATGCAGTAAAGACATAAGACCGAATCTGAGCAGCAAAAAAAATTCGATCGATAACCTTTTTCATAGTAACCTTAAACTCAACACAAAACGAATTTCAATAGGACCGATAAAACAAATCAACCCAGATTGACAAAAAATCTAATCGAACGACAGAAGCAGATAATCACTTAAAACAGATAAAAGCAATTAACACAGATTATTGAATATAGGGTTTTAGACAAACCTTTTTCTGGATCAAACATTTAGTCTCTTTGCTCTGATACCAATTGTAGATCCCAGTACAGTGCAATCAGCAGCAAGTTATATCAAAGATGAACAGAATATGAATCACAGCAACTAGTTATATGATTGATATGAAATCAAAGGGTTACAGGTTTACAGAAAGAATTTCTGATCAGAGAAAGTAAACCTATAAACTAGTTGTTTTTCAAATAATGAGACTTCTAATAAATCTTTCCAATGAAATGTCTAACCTAATTAAGAATTAGAAATTCCTTTATATACTTAAGCTTACAGGCCTAATGGGCTTATGGGCTTGAGCCCATCTAACTAATTAACTTTAGAATAATTACATTACGAACCCTTATAAATACTTTATTCCACTTTCAACACACAGGACTTTCAGTCCTAACAAACCATGTGGCTAAGAAACCTGTTAAATCTAAAAGCCACATGAAGAAAAAGACTATAAAAGAGAGTGTCAAGATGTGGGTTCCCAAAAGCACTAAAACTGTTAGTACTGCTACCACAAATAGTGCTGCTGACAAAGATAGTGCTGTCAGAAGTAATACTGCTGCTATCAATGTTAGTGCTGCTGAGAGTATTAGTACTTCTAAAACTAACATTGTTAGTACTTCATCAGATGTTAATACTGCTAACTCTGTTAGTGCTTCTAACAAGGTTAGTACTGCTAAACCTGTTAGTGCTGCTAACTCTGTTAGTACTTCTAAAATTAGTACTGCTTCTAGTGTTTGTGCTTCTAGACCAATCATCTTGACAAATTACTCCAGTAAAGAGTATTCTAATTTTAAAAATCTCATCAAAAAGGAGTGTAAGTACTTTGATGAGAAAGGAAGGCCCAAGACCACTTTGGCTTGGGTTCCCAATCAATAATAATTGATTTATCTTATGTGCAGGGCAACCAACAACTCAAGGGAAAGAGCATTTGGCATGTTGATAGTGGTTTCTCTAGGCACATGACAGGGAACATGGCTTGCCTCAAGAATTTCAAGAAAATTGACGGAGGGCATGTTGCCTTTGGTAATACTCCAGATGGAGGTAAGATTAGTGGTAAGGGAGATGTAACACAAGGTAAGATGACCTTTGAAGATGTTTACTATGTTGAGCAGGTAAGGTACAACCTGTTAAGTGTATCACAGGTTTGTGACAAACAACATAGTATATTATTCACTGATTCAGAATGCATTATCCTTGCTCCTGGATTCAAGGTAGTTGATGAAAAGATGATACTACTAAGAACTCCTAGAAAGGATAATGTCTATATTTTGGATATGGAAAATGTTTCAAATGATTCATCCCTAAACTGTCTTGTTTCAAAAGCCTCCTTGGATGAATCATCACTTTGGCACAGAAGGATGTGTCACATGAACTTTAAAACATTGAATAAACTTGTTAAAAACAACCTTGTAAGAGGTCTGCCTTCAAAAGTCTTTTCCATGTGATGATCATTGTGTTGTTTGTCTCAAAGGCAAACAACACAAAACTTCTCATAAGTCCAAAGAGTTAAACACAATTTCTTCTTCTCTTTAGTTGTTGCATATGGATCTGTTTGGTCCTACAAATGTCATGAGTATAGGTAAGAAATCATACTGCTTAGTTATTCTTGATGATTACTCTAGATTTACTTGAGTGTATTTTCTAAGGACTAAGGATGAGACAAGTGGACTGATCAAATCCTTTATTCTAAGAATTGAAAACCAAAAAAAATCAAAAGGTAAAAGTCATTAGGTCAGATAATGGTACCGAATTTAAAAATCTTGACCTAAACACCTTTTGTGAGGAAAAAGGAATTGAGAGGTAATACAATGCTCCTAGGAATCCACAACAAAATGGTGTTGCTGAGAGAAGGAGTAGGACACTGATTGAGGCTGCTAGATCTCTGTTAGCTGATTCAAAACTTCCAATTACTTTCTGGGCTAAAGCAGTTAATAGTGCTTGCTATGTCCAAAACAGAGTTCTAGTAGTCAAGCCTAAGAACAAGACACCATATGAGCTTTTAAATAAAAGAAAACCATTTATTGGTTTTTCAAACCTTTTGGGTGTCCTTGTACCATTCTCAATACCAAAACTCACTTAGGAAAGTTTGATAGCAAAGCATATGATGGTTTTCTTGTTGGTTACTCATCTCAGAGTAAGGCCTACAGAGTGTTTAATTCTTCTTCTAGAATAATTGAGGAAAGTGACAATGTCAAATGCAATGAGAACTCACCAAATGTTATTGGTTCAGGTCCTCAGTGGTTATTTGACATTGATTCACTAACTAACTGTTTGGGTTTCAGTAGTGATGATCATGCAGGATCAGGGGATGAACAAGTACAAGATATTATTCCTCAGTCTGTGATCTTTCCCATACCTACAATGGATCCTGTTGAAATATGTGAAAAGGAGACTGTTACTGAACCAATTCAGAGTGAAGAAGAAAGAAGAGATGAGGAGAATTCAGAGCATGAAGAGTAGAAGTAGCTGATGAGATCCCCTCAGTTGACTTAAATGACTACAATCTAGATGTGGGAATCTATGCAGAACCTAGTCATCAGACAAGAACTCAGAAGAATCAACTTCCTGAGCTGGTAATAGGAGACATCTCTTCTCCTATGATGACTAGGACTCAAAGCAGACCTCAAGATTTGCAGGATCAGCAACATACAATACTCTCTTGCTTTCTATCTCAGATTGAGCCTAAGAAGGCTTATGATGCAATGAAAGATTCAAGTCGGATAGAAGCCATGTTAGAAGAGTTTCTACAGTTTAATTTGCAAGATGTTTGGGACTTGGTGGACCTTCCAAAAGGTCATAGAGCAATTGACACCAAGTGGATTTTCAGAAATAAAAAGGATGAGAGAGGAATAGTAATCAGGAACAAAGCAAGGCTAGTGGCACAAGGGTACACTCAGGAAGAAGGCATAGACTATGAGGAAGTCTTTGCTCCAGTTGCACGGGTAGAGGAAATTAGGCTGTTTCTAGCCTAAGCCTCATATGTGAAGTTCAAGGTATATCAGATGGATGTGAAGAGTGTCTTTCTGTATGGAACAATTGATGAAGAAGTATACGTCTGTCAGCCTCCTGGATTTGAAAATCCATCATATCCTGACAGAGTATACAAACTTAAGAAAGCACTCTATGGTCTACATCAAGTCCAAAGAGCATGGTATGATGCTCTGTCTACCTATCTCTTGGAAAATGGGTTTGAAAGGGGAATCATTGACAAGACCCTTTTCATTAAAAGAAGTAAGAAGGACACCCTACTTGTTCAGATCTATGTGGATGACATCATATTTGGATCCACAAAAGATCAGATGTGTAGAGACTTTGAAGAGTTGATGCACAAGAGCTTCAAAATGATTTCAATGGGTGAACTCACTTTCTTCCTTGGGCTTCAAGTGAAACAGCAGAAAGATGGGATTTTCATAAGTCAATCAAAGTATGTGAAAGACATCCTGGATAAGTATGGTTTATCAGACTCAAAGCCAACAAGCACACCAAGGGAAACACACAAATAGATCACTGATGATCTCGAGAGGGAGGATGTTGATGTCCATCTTTATAGATCAATGATTGGATCTCTCATGTATCTCACAGCCTCAAGACCAGATATCATGTTTCCAGTGTGTGTGTGTGCCAGATTCCAAGTCAAGCCAAAGCAGTCACATCTTCAAGCAGTTAAGAGGATTTTCATATACTTAAGAGGGCAACCTAGATTAGGTCTTTGGTATCCTCATGAATCTACTTTTGACTTGATTGCATATTCAGACAGTGACTTGGGTGGTGCTAATATGGATAGAAAGTCTACTTCAGGAGGATGTCAGCTTTTGGGTGCAAGACTAGTATCTTGGCAGTGTAAGAAGCAAACCACATTGTCCTTATCCACAATAGAAGCTGAGTACATTGCTGCTGCAAGTTGCTGCTCTCTGGTTCTATGGATTCAGAATCAAATGTTGGACTATGGGGTAACCTTTCTTCACACTCCAATCTTCATTGACAATAGTAGTGCTATTAGCATTGTTAACAATCCAGTCAAGCACTCCAAAACAATGCACATTGAAATCAGATATCACTTTATTAGAGACTGCAATGATAAGAAGCTTATTCAAGTTGATAAAGTTCATACTGATAACCAGTTTGCTGTTCTATTTACTAAAGCTTTTGATGTGGGTAGATTCACTTTCTTGGTCACAAATGTGGGCATGATCAACTCTGAATGAGCTCATGTTTAAAAAGTGTTTGTATACCTGTTATTTGTTTATTTTTTTGTGCTACTAATCATCTTTCTCAGGACGTTTATTGCTTTGCTCAGACTAACACAAGCTTCAACAGTGTAAGTATCGTTAATGCTGCCAGTGCAAAGGTACTACTGCAGGTTCATTATTACTACTGCTAGTCTGAGTTACTACTTTAGGTATGTGTTACTACTGCTCGTTAGTTAATACTGCTCTCAGTTACTACTGCTAGTTAGTTAATACTTCTAGCTGGTTAATACTGTTCTCAGTTACTACTGCTAGTTAGTTAATACTTCTAGCTGGTTAATACTGCTCTCAGTTACTACTGCTAGTTAGTTAATACTGCTAGCTGGTTAATACTGCTCTCAGTTACTACTGCTAGTTAGTTAATACTGCTAGCTGGTTAATACTGCTCTCAGTTAATACTGCTAGTTAGTTAATACTGCTAGCTGGTTAATACTGCTCTCAGTTACTACTGGTAGTTAGTTAATACTGCTAGCTGGTTAATACTGCTCTCAGTTAATACTGCTAGTTAGTTAATACTGCTTTAACTGAAATTAGGGTTAATACTGCTTCTTTCCTGAATTCTATAAATACCCTCTTTGCCCGCCAAAAAGCTCACAACGACTCTTTGAATACTGTTCGTTTTCTCTCTAACTCTTTTATCTCAAGCAACCAATGTGTTTCAGTCAAGAGTCCTCAAGCCCGATGGCATCCATGACGTTTATTGATGAACACAATGAGATCGCAATGCTTCAAAAGCCTAAGCAGGCTGCTGGATTCCATCAAATAGTTGATTTTCTCAAGTCCAGTCACATAGCTCATGCTCTTACAGTGTCACCACCAATTTACATCGAGCACCAGAAGCAATTTTGGGCCAATGTCACCGCTGTTACTGAAAACGGTGTGCAGTGTATCAAGACAAGGGTAATAGACAAACCCTTGACAGTCTCTGAAGAGGTCATTCGCATCAGTATACAACTAGACGATGCCTCAGGTATTACCTCTATCTCTAATGAGGATTTGGTTTCCAATCTCACAAGAATGGGGTATGAAGGCCAACTGGGTGTTTTCAAATTTTACAAAGATAACTTTTCTTCCCAATGGTGTTTCTTTGTTCATACTCTTATGCACTGTATTTCTCGAAAAACTACTGGATGGAGTCAGTTCAGTAGTACCATTGCTTATGCTTTGGTCTGCTTGTCCACTGCCAGAAAGTATAATTTCTCACGAATGATTTTCAATGACCTTGTGTCAAACTTGGATAATAAAAAGAGTTTCTATATGTATCCAAGATTTGTCCAAGCAGTTATCACCTCTGAATTGACGGATATACCTTAGTTTAATGAGGTATATATACCTAAAATACCTAAGGGCAAGGTCTTTTCAAATATGAAAAGATCTGCCAAGGACTCGGAAGGAGTTGAAACCCCATTGTTCTCTACAATGATGGTGGTGTCCCACAAGCAAGAAGGTATGGCATCAGGGTCAAGGCCCTCACTAGACCATCCCTCTGATAGCCAAACCCAACCTTCAACCACTATATCACTCCCCCAGTCCCTTGTTCTTAAGCCAACCCCAATTATATCCAAAACTTATACTAAGAGAAAGGTACACAAGGCTCCTTCCCTTGTTGTACATCCTACAAACCCAGAACCTCAAAGCCCTCTAATGGAGCATTCTCCATTAGAGAATATCCATAGGGAACCCACTAGGGTGTATCCTAACCCCAAGGAGGTGCTCACTAAGGAGATGCATGAGCATGTGGGTGAGAAGGCTGCCACTACTCCTGCTAGCACAGAGGAGGCCAGTGGTAACATCACTAAGACCTTCCCCATGGCACCTTTGGGTGAGCAATCATCCAAAGGTCCCAGGTGCCAAGAAACCAAGGGGGTGGAGGGTGCTTCTCCTATGCAGAAGACCTCTACTAAAAGATCCAAGGATCCTCCAAGGGTGGTAAACACACCCAAAGGAGGTGAGGACAGATATAACTATCAGGAATTGATGGATACTATGGGAAACATTAATCTAGATGTCATCAAGCAAGGCTCAGATATAGAGGAGATGAAATTCGTAATTCTGTCTCAACAAGTACAGATTACCAAATTGAAAAAGATGGTGATGAAGTTGGTACAGAAAAAGAAAAGAAAGCAGTATGTTTTGAAGAAGAGGGGAGATGCTTTCAACAAGGGGGAGAAATAAAATGAAGGGGAGAAACACAGTCCTATTGGTATGAAAGCTTAGTTTGAGGGGGAGCTGAATAAGGAAACATAATATAGCAAAGCAGCAGAAACATCATTGTCCAGAGAGGAAATGGAGATTGCAGAAACCTTGGTCAAAGCAAAGAATGATACTCCCAAAGCCACTCAAAAGGCTAAGGGAGTAATAATCAAAGAAGGAGGTTCAGAAAAGAAAGAAAAAGAGGTCAATATGGAGGATGCAAAGAAGAAGGGAAAGGAGAAGATGGTTGAATCTGAGCAATCTTTAAAGAAAAAGAATCAGATAGAGTTAGATGAAGAAGTGGCCAAACAACTTCAAGCAGAGTTGGCAAAGGAAGAAGAAATACAATCTGCCAAAGACAGAGAGCTTGCACTGGATATGGCCAAAAATCTCAATGAAGAATATCAAAAGAATTTGAAGGATGCAGCTGCTGCCAAGATAGTTACAAAGAAGGCTTCAAGGCAAAGACTGGCATTAAAGCAAAGACAAAGGCAACCCTCAAAGACCTTCCTGGCCAATCAAGAAAGGAGGAAGATAATAAACTTCCTGAAAGGAGCTCTTGGAGTTCCTGAAGGAATGTTTACAAATATGCCTTATGGTAGGATTGAGGAACTATATACAAAGGAGATGTCAAATCTGAAAGGGGATTCCACTCAAAGGGAAGAAGCTGAAAGGAGGATGAAAGAGAGGCATGATCTCAATATCCAACAACCCTTCCCTGAGAGTGAGGAAACCACTCCTTCAAAAGAAACGACTGAAGAAAAGAAGGAAGAACCTGTTGCTGTGGAAGTCAAATCTGCAAAGAGAGTGAAAACTCTAGCTTCCAAGAAACAGTCCAAAAAACCAAGGGTTGAAGAAGCAGAAAAAGAGGCAGAACCATCTGTTGCAAGTCAAAGTGCACAACAACCAAGTCAATCTAATGTGCATTTTGAACTTTACATGACTGTAACAGATAGTGATCCAGTAAAGGCAGATCCCATTTCAGTCCAAGCCCCTGAAATCATCCACTGGGATATTCTTGAAGATCAAGGCAAAGAATATTTCAGAATCAAAAGAATGGGTGATCACTTTGAAGTCTACTCTACTTGGGGGAAGATAGTCAGATGTTGTTCCAGGTCAGACTTGGAAGAAATGTTTAAAGTGGGAATGAATCTATATGAGGATGTGTTGAAGACTCCAGGGATGAACATCAAGAAACTAGCAATGGAGTATTTATGCATGATGTTCAGTCCAGATAGTGTCAAGCATGTCATCAAAGATGTATTCAAGTCTGTGGACAACTGGATGCTCATAGAAAGGTGTGGGGTGTATATCTTGACCATAGATAAAAGCTTTCATGAATATTATCTGGTGGATAAGATATATGACCACAGCCTAGCCAAGCTTCATGGGATGCTGAAAGCCAAATTAATCTGTCCTCAAGGCTCAGAAATGGCAAAGATTGTGGTTAGCAGGATAATCAATCAAAGTCTGGGACTGGATCCAAATTTGGGCAACTGAACTGAAGTGTTGAAAGCATTATAAAGACCATATCATGAAGAACTTAACTTCTCCTTCTGAAAAGTTAAGTTAGGGGGAGATTGTTGGGTCTGAATGAGCTAAGTATGGTTTATGCTGCTGATTAATGTTGCTAAGTGATTAATACTGCTAAGTAGTTAGTACTGCTAGTAGTTAGTAGTGCTGAAGATTAATTCTGCTGAAGATGGTTAATACTTCTGAAGATTATTAGTGTTGCTTCTAAAGATAAAGATGCCTTGGAGATAAAGACAAGCTGGAGATAAGGCTGGAGATAATTATGGGATTGATATTGAAGATCAAGTTTATTTTGATAATTATCTTGTAATCTACTCTGTAAATATAGTCTAGATGTTATAGGTTATATAGTACATTCTGAATGACTTGATAGGAGAGTAATTCTGAGTTTTTTTGTTTTTTGAGAGAGAATTAACCTCAAGGTTTACAACCCTAGTTCTAGAAAAGTAGAATTCGTCTTGGTGAGCCTGTTCATCAAGATTGAGGTTTTGTGTGAAAGCTTGTAACTTTAATCATTCAATAAAGTTTACAAGTTGTGATTTCTATTTTACAGTTACATTGATATTTGAATATTAAAGTGTTTTTCCGCAACTTCTTTAATATTGTTTCTGATTTTCTTTATTCTTGTTAAGAATCAGATCCTGACAAATCGTTCCCGGTAAAAAAGGTCATGGACGTTTAAGCAAGACACCCATTTTTGGCCGATTCAGCAAAGGGTGTACCCTTTATGTTTTCTCCTCCGGACCGACCTTCTCGGATTTCCACGAAACTATACATGGTCCTTATAAAATGTAAATAAGAAGGTTTTCAAATTAAATAACTTGAAAAAAACCCGCCCTCGTGTAGGATATTGCCGAAGCCACGTATTGGCCAAACCGAACGAACGTTCATCATGCATTTTATCGAAACCCACTCCAATCATGGTGTATAGACCGAAAGCGACCAAACCATGGATTGCTCCTCGTTCTAAGGTTTATTTTTGTGGGTCATGGGCTTAAAACGGATCCCGGTAGCAAAAGTTATGGATGTTTAAGCTGGACACCCATTTTGGCCGATTCAACAAAAAGGGTACCCTTTGTGTTTTCTCCTCCGGACCGACCTTGTCGGATTTCCACGAAACTAAACATGGTCCTTCTACAATGTAAATGAGAAGGTTTTCACAATAAATAACTTAAAAAAAACCCACCCTCGTGTAGGATATTGTCGAAGCCACGCATTGGCCAAACCGAACGAACATACATCATGCATTTTATCAAGACCCACTCAAATCATGGTGTACTGGCAGAAAGAAACCAAGCCATGGCGTGCTCATCATTCTAAGGTTCGTTTTGGTGAGTCATGGGCTTAAAATGGATCTCGGTAGCAAAAGTTATGGAAGTTTAAGCGGGACACCCATTTTTGGCCGATTCAGCAAAGGGGGTACCCTTTGTGTTTCCTCGTCCGGACCGAACTTGTCGGATTTCCATGAAACTATAAATGGTCCTTATACAATGTAAATGAGAAGGTTTTCACAATAAATAACTTGAAAAAAAACCAGCTCTCGTGTAGGATATTGCCAAAGCCACGCATTGGCCAAATCGAACGAACGTATATCATGCATTTTATCGAAAACCACTCAAATCAGGGTGTATTGACTGAAAGGGGAGTTGCCATGGATTTCTCCTTGTTCTAAGTTTCGTTTTTGCAGGACATGGGCTTAAAATGGATCCTCGTAACAAAAGTTATGGACGTTTAAGCGGGACACCCATTTTTGGCCGATTCAGCAAAGGGGGTACCCTTTGTGTTTTCTCCTCCAGACCGACCTTGTCGGATTTCCACGAAACTATACACGCTCTATCTACAGTGTATATGAGAAGTTTTTTAAAATAAATAACTTGAAAAAAACCCGCACTGATATGTAGGATATTGTCGAAGCCACGCATTGGCCAAACCGAACGAACGTACATCATGCATTTTACCGAAAATCACTTAAATCATGGTGTACTGGCAGAAAGAGACCAAGCCATGGATTGCTCCACATTCTAAGGTTCGTTTTGGTGAGTCATGGGTTCCCGATCATTTTCAACCAAAATGATGTGTTCCATCTTATTTGAAGTAAAAGTGTTGGGAATTACATAATTGCACAAGTATGGTTAATGCTGCTAGCACAACATGATTACTACTGCTAGTAGATTTAATCTTGCTTGACAAGTTAGTAATGCTACTTCAATAGTTAGTACTGCTTGGAGAGTTAGTACTGCTAGTAGTTAGTACTGCTAAGGAATTAATATTGTTGAGCATAGTTAGTACTGCTAAGGACTTAATACTGCTCAGAGTGTTAATGCTGTTGTGTATTAATACTACTCATGAAGATAGTGCTGCTTATGAGATGAAGACTTCATATGGCAATGATGACAGTTGTATTGATTGACGATATTCATGGAAGGCTTGGAGATAACTATGGAAGATTATACTGAAGATCTTTTATATTTTGTAATTATCTTTTATCTTTAGTATATGTATAGAATTAGTCTGAATAGTTTGATAGAAAAAATTCTGAGTTTTTGTTTTCTTAGAGAGAATTAACCTCAAGGTTTAGAACCCTAGTTCTAGAGAAGTAGAATTCGTATTGGTGAGCCTGTTCATCAATATTGAGGTTTTGTGTGAAATCTTGTAGCTTTGAATCATTCAATAAAGGTTATAAGATTGTGATTTCTGATTCACTATTACATTGATCTTTGAATATTAAAGTGTTATTCCGCAAACTCCTTTAATATTGTTTCTGAGTTCATTATTCTTGTTAAGAATTAGATCCTGACAAGTGGTATCAGAGCTAGTATTCTCAGAAAACTTCATTCATCATGGAAAACACAGTTGAATCAAACAGTACTCTTGTCTCAAAGGTTCCAATGCTCAGATCTAATGAGTTTGATATGTGGAAGATTAGGATCAAGCAATACATTCTCCTCACAGATTATTCTATGTGGGACATCATTGAGAATGGCCCATCTGATGAAGGAAAGATTGATGCAGATGGAAAAAGAATCCCACCAAAGACGGATGCAGAAAGGAAGACAAGGCAGACAGAGATGAAAGCCTTGAGTACACTGCTCTTGGCTATTCCCAATGAGTATCAACACCAATTCTGCAATTGCACTGATGCACAGATGCTTTGGAATGCTCTAGAGAAGAGATTCTCGGGTACCAAAAGTACCAAGAGAAATCAAAAGGTAATATTGAAGCAACTGTATGAAAACTTTATGTCAACTAAGAATGAGTCTATACTCAAACTTTTGACAGGTTTAACAAGCTGATTGGTGAACTAGCTACTATGGGAGTACAGATTGATCAAGATGATGTAAACAGAAAGTTCTTAAGGTCCCTTGGAGATGAATGGACCATGTATACTATTTCATTCAGACGGAATGATCAATTAGAAGAAAAGGAACTGGATGATCTGTACAATGATCTGAGAGTGTTTGAATCTGAGGTGGAAGCAAAGAAGAATCCTACTGGATATGTTCATAATGCTGCACTCCTATCAGCATCAATTGATTCTACTGCTAACCCTGAATCAGTTAATGCTGCTAATGAAGTAAATCAAGAAAAAGGCACTGAATCTGTTTTTGAAGCCTTTCGGTCCAGCCATGGAAACTCTTCTTTAATCAATGATGACTTGGAACAGCTTCATCCTTATGATCTTGAAGAGATGGATATTAAATGGCAGATGGCCATGCTTTCTATGAGGGTGAAGAAGTTCATCAAGAGGACTGGGAGGAACAACTTCTCCCAAAGAAGAGAAGATGGAGCAGGCTTTGATAAGTCAAAGGTGGAGTGCTATAAATGTCATCTGAAGGGACACTTTGCCAGAGAATGCAGAAGTGGAGTGTCTTAAAACAACCACTAACAAGCTCAGACGGGAAGTTTCAATCAAAACAGAAACTCTGCTCAAGCCCTTGTTTCTCAACAAGGAATGGGGTTTGACTGGAGTGATCAAGCAGAAGAGGCTATTCAAAATCAAGCTCTCATGGCAGAGGTATCTGATCTCCCAACTGAGGTACTTTCTAATCTCTGTTCTCAAACTTGCATTGACACTGTTAAAAGATACAGGGATCACAACCAGAAGATGAGTGATGGCCTTAAGAGATTAGAAAAAGATATAAAAGACTATGTGAAAATTGTTGAGAGGTTTGAGGAACAAATTAAAAGCTTCCAAGCCAATGAACTGCAACACACATATGATACCAATTACTGGAAGTGGGAGAAGAATGATCTAGAACTCCAACTGACAAAGTCCAAGGAGGAGAATGAAAAGTTGAGAGGAGAGTTAGCCAAGGTTAAGTTGGATGTGGAAAAGTTCTCCTATGCTTCAAAAGCCATGGATTCAATTCTAAAAGTCCAAATTCATGATAAGCTTAGACCAGGAATTGGATACAATACCACACCTCCACCATACAACAACAACTACATCCCTCCTACTTCAGACTTGCTAGAGACCAAGGATAGGAAGGACCTGCCTGAGGGAGCCACTAAGATAGATCCCTTAGATGAAGTAGTTGTTGAGGACAAGACTGAGAAAGAGGCTAGTAAAAGTAAGGACAATACTGTGAGTGATGAGATTCCCTTAGAGAATAACATTATCACCAATGAGAATTGTGAAAGGGCTTGGATCAAATCTAATGGTGTAGAGAATACTGAGGGAAAGTCTAATAAGGTTCATTACAAACAAACCACAGTTGTGAATCTTGTTCCTTGCAAACAGTGTGCATGTAATAAGTCTGAGCCCCTGAAACATGATAAAAGGAGGGGAAATCAAAGGAATCGGAATAATCAGTGGGCTCAGAAACAAGGAGTTGATCAGAGTAAAATCATCAGACCAAAACCTTGTTTCTTATGTGGCAAATTGAATCATCTTGCCAAGCACTGTTACTTTAATCCTATTAACCAAAGGATGAATTTTCAAAGATCTGTGCAAAAACCCTTTGGTTATAGGAAAGATGAAAGGAACCATGTGCCTAAGAAACCTGTTAAATCTAAAATCCACATGAAGAAAAAGACTGTGAAAGACAGTGTCAAGATGTGGATTCCCAAAAGCACTAAAACTGTTAGTATTGCTACCACAAATAGTGTTGTTGATAATGATAGTGTTGCTAGAAGCAATACTACTGCTACCAATGTTAGTGCTGCTAAGAGTATTAGTACTTCTAAAACTAACATTGTTAGTACTTCTTCAAATGTTAATACTGTTAACTCTGTTAGTGATCCTAACAAGGATAGTACTGCTAAACCTGTTAGTGCTTCTAAATCAATTAGTACTTCTAAAGTTAGTACTGCTTCTACTTTTTGTGCTGCTAGACCAATCATCTTGACAAAGTACTCCAGTAAAGAGTGCTCTGATTTTAAAAATCTCATTAAAAAGGAATGTAAATACTTTGATGAGAAAGGGAGACCCAAGACCACTTTGTCTTGGGTTCCCAATCAATACTAATTGTTTTATTCTATGTGCAGGGCAACCAGCAGCTCAAAGGAAAGAGCATCTGGCATGTTGATAGTGGTTGCTCTAGGCACATGACAGGGAACATGGCTTGCCTCAAGAATTTCAAGAAAATTGATGGAGGACATGTTGCTTTTGGTAATACTCCAGATGGAGGTAAGATCAGTGGTAAGGGTGATGTGACAAAAGGTAAGATGACCTTTGAAGATGTGTTCTATGTTGAGTAGTTAAGGTACAACCTGTTAAGTGTATCACAGGTTTGTGACAAAAAGCATAGTATATTATTCACTGATTCAGAATGCATTATCCTTGCTCATGGATTCAAGGTGGTTGATGAAAAGATGATACAACTAAGAACTCCCATAAAGGATAATGTCTATTGTTTAGACATGGAAAATGTTTCAACTGATTCATCCCTAAACTGTCTAGTTTCAAAAGCATCTTTGGATGAATCATCACTTTGGCACAGAAGGATGTGTCACATGAACTTTAAAACAATGAATAAACTTGTTAAAAACAACCTTGTAAGAGGTTTGCCTTCAAAAGTCTTTTCATGTGATGATCATTGTGTTGCATGTCTCAAAGGCAAACAACATAAAACTTCTCATAAGTCCAAAGAGTTGAACACTATCTCTAATTCTCTTCAGTTGTTGCATATGGATATGTTTGGTCCTACAAATGTTATGAGTATAGGTAAGAAATCATACTGCCTAGTTATTGTTGATGATTACTCTAGATTTACTTTGGTATATTTTCTAAGGACTAAGGATGAGACAAGTGGACTGATCAAATCCTTTATTTAAGAATTGAAAACCAAACAAATCAAAAGGTAAAAGTCATTAGGTCAGACAATGGTACTGAATTTAAAAATCATGACCTAAACACCTTTTGTGAGGAAAAAGGAATTGAGAGGCAATACAGTGCTCCTAGGAGTCCACAACAAAATGGTGTTGTTGAGAGAAGGAATAGGACACTGATTGAAGCTGCTAGATCTCTGTTAGTTGATTCAAAACTTCCAATTACTTTCTGGGCTGAAGCAGTTAATACTGTTTGCTATGTCCAAAACAAAGTTCTAGTAGTCAAGCCTAAGAACAAGACACCATATGAGCTTTTAAATAAAAGAAAACCATTTATTGGATTTTTCAAACCTTTTGGGTGTCCTTGTACTATTCTCAATACCAAAACTCACTTAGGAAAGTTTGATAGCAAGGCAGATGATGGTTTTCTTGTTGGTTACTCATCTCAGAGTAAGGCTTACAGAGTGTTTAATTCTTCTTCTAGAATAATTGAGGAAAGTGACAATGTCAAATGCAATGAGAACACACCAAATCCTATTGGTTCAGGTCCTCAATGGTTGTTTAACATTGATTCACTAACTAACTCTTTGGGTTTCAGTAGTGATGATCATGCAGGTTCAGGAAGTAGAGGATCAGGGGATGCACAAGTACAAGACACTATTCCTCAGTCTGTGATCTTTCCCATACCTACAATGGAACCTGTTGAAATTTGTGAAAAGGAGACTGTTACTGAACCAAGTCAGAGTGAAGAAGAAAGAAGAGATGAGGAGAATTCAGAGCATGAAGAACCAGAAGTAGCTGAGGAGATCCCCTCAGCTGACTTAAATGATTCCAATTTAGAAGTGGAAATCAAGGAAGAACCTAGTCATCAGACTAGAACTCAAAAGAATCGTCCTCCAGAGCTCGTAATAGGAGACATCTCTTCTCCTATGGTAACTAGGAATCAAAGCAGACTTCAAGAGTTGCAGGATCATCAAAATACAGTACTCTCTTGCTTTCTATCTCAGATTGAGCCTAAGAAGGTTTATGATGCAATGAAAGATTCCAGTTGGATAGAAGCCATGCAAGAAGAGTTACTACAGTTCAAACTGCAAGTAGTTTGGGACTTGGTGGACCTTCCAAAAGGTCATAGAGCTATTGGCACCAAGTGGATTTTCAGGAATAAAAAGGATGAGAGAGGAATAGTCATCAGAAACAAAGAAAGGCTTGTGGCACAAGGGTACACTCAGGAAGAAGGCATAGATTATGAAGAATTCTTTGCTCCAGATGCAAGGGTAGAGGCAATTAGGCTATTTCTAGCCTATGCCTCATACATGAAGTTCAAAGTATATCAAATGGATGTGAAGAGTGCCTTTCTATATGGTACAATTGATGAAGAAGTATATGTCTGTCAGCCCCCTGGATTTGAAAATCCATCATATCCTGACAGAGTATACAAACTGAAGAAAGCACTTTATGGTCTACATCAAGACCCAAGAGCATGGTATGATACATTGTCTACCTATCTCTTAGAAAATGGGTTTGAAAAAGAAATAATTGACAAAACCCTTTTCATTAGAAGAAGTAAGAAGGACATCCTACTTGTTCAGATCTATGTGGATGATATCATCTTTGGATCTACAAAAGAACAGATGTGTAGAGACTTTGAAGAGTTGATGCACAAGAGCTTCAAAATGAGTGCAATGGGTGAACTCACCTTCTTCCTTGGGCTTCAAGTGAAACAGCAGAAAGATGGAATTAAGTATGTGAAAGACATCCTGGATAAGTATGGATTATCATACTCAAAGCCAGCAAGCACACCTATGGAAACACACAAACAGATCACTGCTGATCTTGAGGGGGAGGATGTTGATGTCCATCTATATAGATCAATGATTGGATCTCTCATGTATCTCAAAGCCTCAAGACCAGACATCATGTTTCCAGTGTGTGTGTGCCAGATTCCAAGTCAAGCCAAAGCAATCACATCTTCAAGCTGTTAAGAGGATTTTCATATACTTAAGAGGGCAACCTAGATTAGGTCTTTGGTATCCGTATGAATCTACTTTTGACTTGATTGCTTATTCAGACAGTGACTTGGGTGGTGCTAATATGGATAGAAAGTCTACTTCAGGTGGATGTCAGCTTTTGGGTGCAAGACTAGTATCTTGGCAGTGTAAGAAGCAAACCACAGTGTCCTTATCTACAACAGAAGCTGAGTACATTGCTGCTGCAAGTTGCTGCTCTCAGGTTCTATGGATTCAGAATCAAATGTTGGACTATGGGGTAACCTTTCTTCACACTCCAATCTTCATTGACAATAGCAGTGCTATAAGCATTGTTAACAATCCAGTCAAGCACTCCAAAACAAAGCACATTGAGATCAGGTATCACTTTATTAGAGATTGTAATGAAAAGAAGCTTATTCAAGTTGCTAAAGTTCATACTGACAACCAGTTTACTGATCTATTCACAAAGCTTTTTATGTGGGAAGATTCACTTTCTTGGTCACAAGTGTGGGCATGATCAACTCTGAATGAGCTCATATTTAAAAAGTGATTGTATACCTGTTATTTGGTTGTTTTTGGTGTTTCTAATCATCTTTCTCAGGAAATATGTTGACTTATTCAGACCATCACAAGCTTCAAAAAGTGTAAGTATGATTAATACTGCTCTCAGTTAATACTGCTAGTTAGTTAATACTGCTAGTGGTTAATACTGCTCTCAGTTAATACTGCTAGTGGTTAATACTGCTCTCAGTTAATACTGCTAGTTAATTAATACTGCTAGTGGTTAATACTGCTCTCAGTTAATACTGCTAGTTAGTTAATACTGCTAGTGGTTAATACTGCTCTCAGTTAATATTGCTAGTTAGTTAATACTGCTAGTGGTTAATACTGCTCTCAGTTAATACTTCTAGTTAGTTAATACTGCTCTCAGTTAATACTGCTAGTTAGTTAATACTGCAAGTGGTTAATACTGCTTATGTCCCAAATCGTATAAATACCCTCTTTGCCCGCCTAAAAGCTTAACGTCTCTTGGAATACTATTCATCTTCTCTCTAACCTTTTTCTCTCAAGCACCTAGTTAGTTTCAGTCCAGTTTACTAAAGCTCGATGGCATCAATGGCGTTCATTGATGAACACAATGAAATTGCGATGCTTCAAAAGCCAAAGCAAGCTGCTGGATTCCATCAGATTGTTGATTTTCTAAGGTCCAGCCATATTGCGTATGCTCTTACAGTGTCACCATCCATCTACATTGAGCACCAAAAGCAATTTTGGGCCAATGCCACCATTGTTACTGAAAATGGTGTGAAGATTATCAAGACAAGGGTGTGTGACAAACCCTTGACAGTTTCTGAAGAGGTAATTCGCATCAGTCTACATCTAGACGATGCCACAGGTATCTCATCTATCTCTAATGATGAACTATTTTTTACTCTTACTAGAATGGGGTATGGAGGCCCATTGGGTGTTTTCAAGTTCTCAAAAGCAAAATTTTCACCCCAATGGCATTTCTTTGTCCATACCCTTATGCATTGTATTTCTAAAAAGTTTGTATTTCTAAAAAGACTACTGGATGAAGTGAGTTCAGCAGCACCATTGCTTATGCTTTTGTCTGCTTGGCCACTGCCAGAAAGTACATTTTTTCAAAATTATTTTCAATGACCTCGTGTCAAACTTTAGGAAACAAAAAGAGTTTTTATATGTACCCAAGATTTGTCCAGGTAGTTATAACCAATGAATTGACGGATATGCCTCAATTTGATGAGGTATATGTACCTAAAATCCCCAAGGGCAAGGTCTTTTCAAATATGAAGAGATCTGCATTGGACTCGGAAGGAGTTGACACCCCATTGTTCTCTACAATGATGGTGGTGTCCCACAATCAAGAAGGTATGGCTTCAGGGTCAAGGCCCTCATTAGACCATCCCACTGAAAGCCAATCCCAACCATCAATCAGCATATCAATCCCTCAGTCCCTTCTTCAAAAACCAACTTCACCAATCACCAATACATACATCAGGAAAAAGGTAAAGAAGGCTCCTTCCCTTCTTGTACCTTCACCCACAAAGCCTTTAAGCCCTCTAATGGAGAATTCTCCATTAGAGAATATCTATAGGGAAACCACAGGGGTGTCTCCCAACCCCAAGGAGGTGCTCACTGAGGAGATGCATGAGCATATGGGTGCAAAGGCTGCCACTGCTCCTGCTAGCACAGAGGAGGCCAGTGGTAACATCAATAAGACCTTCCCCATGGCAACTTTGGGTGAGCAATAATCCAAAGGTCCCAGGTGCCAAGAAACCAAGGGGGTAGCAGGTGCTTCTGCTAGGCAGAAGACCTCTACTACTAAAAGATCCAATGTTCCTCCAAAGGTGGTAAAAACACCCAAAGGAGGTGAGGACAGATATGACTACAATGAATTGATGGAAACAATGGGCAACATTAATCTGGATGTCATCAAGAAAGGCAAAGACATAGAAGAAATGAAAATGGTAATTCTGTCTCAACAAGTACAGATTACCAAATTGAAGAAAATGGTGACAAGACTGGTGCAAAAGAAGAGGAGAAGGCAGTTTGTTTTGAAGAAGAGGAAAAATGCTAATGATGCTTTCAACAAGGGGGAGAATCAAGAGGCTGAAGCAGAGAAGGAAAGTACATCTGGGATGGGATTTGAGTTTGAGGGGGAGAAAGCTGCAAAAACAGAAGCACAAGCAGCAGAAACAAATGAGGTTCAAGCAGCAGCAGTAACAGAACAGGTAGCAGCAGTAATAGGGTTATCTATTGAAGAGTTGGAAATACCATAAACATTGGTAAAAGCCAAGAATGACACTTCTAAGGCTACTCAAAAGGCCAAGGGAGTGGTCATTAAATAAGGAGGCCTTTCAAAGAAAAGAAAAGAAAGCAGTGAGACAAGTTTGAAGGATGTAAAAGGAAAGGCAAAGATGGTTGAACCTGAACAACTTTCAAAGAAGAAGAGTCAGATTGAGTTAGATGAAGAAGTGGCAAAGCAACTTCAAGTAGAAATAGAAAAGGAGGAATAATTACAATATGAAAAAGACAGGGAGCTTGCACTGAATATGGCTAAAAAGCTAAATGAAGAGTATCAAAAGAGCATGCAAACTGCAGTTGAAGCCAAGAAAATACCAGTCAAAAGAATGCCAGTCAAAAAGCAGAAAAGACAACCTTCCAAGACCTTTTTGGCCAAACAAGAAAGGAGAAAAATGATCAACTTTCTGAAAGGCTCAATTGGTGTAAAGGGAGAGATGTTCACTAACATGGCATACAGCAAGGTTGAGGAGCTGTATAAGAAAGAAATGGCTAAGCTTCAAGGGGACTTCTCACAAAGGGAAGAGGTTGAAAGAAGGATGAAGGAGAGACATGATCTAAACATTCAACAACCATTCCCTGAGGAAGTCACTCCTACTAAAGAAAAGGCTGAAGACACTAAAGAAGAGAATGTTGGTATGGAAATGAAATCTACAAAGAGAGTAAAGACCATAGCTTCCAAGAAACAATCCAAGAAGTCAAGGGTTGAAGAAGCTGAAAAAGAGGCAGAACCTTCAGTTACACCTTCAGCAGAACCTGTGCAGAACCCAGAGCAGTCCAATAAGCAATCTGATGAGCATGTGGGTCTTTACATGACTTTAATAGAACCAGTACATGTTGTTCCAATTTATGTGAAGGCTCCAGAGATCATCTTCTAGGATATCTTGAGGGAAAATAGAAAGGATTACTTCAGGCTGAAAAGAGTTGGTGATATATTTGAGGTATATAGCCCGTGCGGTGGCCCTGAGTGGTTTATATTCGTTTTCTGGAAAATATCTCTTTTCAAATATCTCAAATCTCTCTCTCTCTTCTCCAGGTTTCTCTCTCACTCTTTCTTCTTTTATTTCTTGTTTGGTTAGTTTCAACCTGCCATATATTGCTAGCATTAAGTGCATCAAGCAAGGGTTCGGTATAGAAAGCTTCATCTTCTCAAAGGGGTCGATATCTGATTTTCGGGTTTTCTTCTAAAACCTATTTGGTGAGTTCCTACTACCTTTTTTCTAAACTTTATACATGTCAAAGGTTACATTTTGAACTCCTATATATCTCCATGGTTTTGGATTTAAGTTTACTACATTTTGACATTACTTGAGTTTTGGGAGATTTTAGGGTTCCCGATCATTTTCAACCAAAATGATGGGTTCCATCTTATTTGAAGTAAAAGTGTTGGGAATTACAGAATTACACAAGTATGGTTAATGCTGCTAGCACAACATGATTACTACTGCTAGTACATTTAATATTGCTTGACAAGTTAGTACTGCTACTTCAATAGTTAGTACTGCTTGGAGAGTTAGTACTGCTAAGGAATTAATACTGCTGAGCATAGTTAGTACTGCTAAGGACTTAATACTGCTCAGAGTGTTAATGTTGTTGTGTATTAATACTGCTCATGAAGATAGTGCTGCTTATGAGATGAAGACTTCATATGGCAATTATGACAGCTGTATTGATTGAAGATATTCATGGAAGGCTTGGAGATAACTATGGAAGATTATACTGAAGATCTTTTATATTTTGTAATTATCTTTTATCTTTAGTATATGTATAGAATTAGTCTGAATAGTTTGATAGAAAAAATTCTGAGTTTTTGTTTTCTTAGAGAGAATTAACCTCAAGGTTTAGAACCCTAGTTCTAGAGAAGTAGAATTCGTATTGGTGAGCATGTTCATCAATATTGAGGTTTTGTGTGAAATCTTGTAGCTTTGAATCATTCAATAAAGTTTACAAGATTGTGATTTCTGATTCACTATTACATTGATCTTTGAATATTAAAGTGTTATTCCGCAAACTCCTTTAATATTGTTTCTGAGTTCATTATTCTTGTTAAGAATTAGATCCTGACAAAAAGTATGTTTTAAAAAAAAGGTTTAATGGCAGGGACCCAAGGCCCTGTGGTCCACTTTTGTGGACCCTACATACCCTAGCCCCTTAGGTATGCACCGGAAAAGTCCTCCTGTCCCCCCCCATGATTCGAACACTAGGCCTCTTTAGTAAAAGGACGTTTTACTTGCACACTTATGTGGGTTACTTGAAAGAATGTTTATAAGTTCATTTTGATGATTTTCATTCTTACCAGAAGTTTAACTTGAAAATGCATTTTGTTTATAAATGCTATTTTGAACCATATGACTAACTATGGTTGGTCACAAATGAAATTGTGACAAGTCTAGACTATTACTAGTGGATCCCTAGGTATTGAGGCGGCTTATATTATTGGGATGTCTATTCCCCTTTTTGTAGCTATGGATGCATTTGATTCTCGGGGGCCATTTGGTACTGTTATGTGAGACCGGTTACTAGCTATGGGTCATAATGTAGTCCTAGTGAACGAGTATGATTGGTTTCCTCGAGGGCCCTCCCTCACATCTTAGTACGGACTTTCGTTGTTCGTGGCCATGGATTCCATGTATTTAGCTCACAACTCGGATTGTGGTCTACTTTTGTGTTCCGCCACAATCCTTGGTAAATCAGGTATCCCCCGTCATCGCAAGATGAATTTTCAGACCGAATGGTCCTTATGTGACAAAGAGTTCAAATGTAAACTAAAACCTTATTGAAAAGATTTCCTTTTAATGCAAATGTTTACATTTCTTAAAATTATAAATTGTATGTTCTCGGTTGCCAAGGTTGTGAGTAACGAGCATGGTCTTAGAGGCATTTTTGAGATGACAAGTATTGGATGTTGGGCAATTGTTAAGTCCCATATTTTGGTGATTTTGGGTTGACAAATGATGTAATCTAGATAGTTATGTTTAGATTAGTTTGTTGTTGAATTCCATATCCATTCGCAGGTTTTGTAAAGGCTCAGTACTTTTCCCCTTTTTGGGAGGTTAATACCAAATGCAAATGTCATATTGCCAAATTTTCGCATTTTTAAATTACTCTAATTTTTAGGGTGTTACACCTCGTCAGGACTGACCTTGTCGGATTTCCACGAAACTATACATGGTCCTTCTACAATGTAAATGAGAAGGTGTTCACAATAATTAACTTGAGAAAAACCCGCTCTCGTGTAAGATATTGCCGAAGCCACGCATTGGCCAAACCGAACGAACGTACATCATGCATTTTATCGAAACCCACTCAAATCATGGTGTATTGATAGAAAGAGAGCAATCCATGGCATGCTCCTCGTTCTAAGGTTCGTTGTAGGGTCATGGGCTTAAAACGGATCCCGGTAGAAAAAGTTATGGCATTTAAGTGGGACACCCATTTTTGGCTGATTCAGCAAATGGGGTACCTTTGTGTTTTCTCGTCCAAACAGACCTTGTTGGATTTCCACGAAACTAATACATTGACCTTCTACAGTGTAAATGAGAATGTTTCCACAATAAATAACTTGAAAAAACCCCGCTTTCGTGTAGGATATTGCCGAAGCCACGCATTGGCCAAACCGAACAAACGTACATCATGCATTTTATCAAAATTCACTCAAATCATGGTGTTTTGGCAGAAATAAACCAAGCCATGGTGTGCTCCTCGTTCTAAGGTTCTTTTTGGCGGGTCATGGGCTTAAAACGGATCTCCGTAGCAAAAGTTATGAACGTTTAAACGGGACACCCATTTTTGGCCAATTCAGCAAAGGGGGTTACATTATCATGCAATTTGCCCTTTTAAATATTACACAATTAATAAACAACTCATAAACTATTATTTTTCTATCCTAAACATTTAATTTCAATAAAATTTTATTGGTATAATGAATAAAAAATCATTTCTCTCTCATAAATAATTACTTTTGGAAAAATCTTCAATTTTAAAAATCTTCAATTTTAAAAATCTTCATCTTCAGTCTCATGCTTTCTCCATTTTAAAAAGACTTTCGGAAATTTGTTGAAACCCCCTCCCCTTTTTTTTTTTTTGAAGAAATCTCTTGAAGTTGTGCCAAGACATCTAGACCATTTTCAACCAAACACTAAAAACACAAAAATGAAGTTGTTTTCTTATCTAATCCAACACTAAAACACTAAATAAATGGAGGTCAATAAAACAATCCTTTATATTTGGAGACCAATAAAGCAAGCCTTTATGATATGTATTAAAATAATATTACAATTTTCTAATTATATATACCCATAAATTGATTAAAAGTTTAATATATTAAAATGTTTATTATTATTATAATGTTAAAGATGGTCTTTAATGTTTTTTTTTTATGTGGTTGAAGTTGATTTTTTTTAGTGTTCAATGGATCCAACATATTTAGTATTTTTAATGTTATCTTTTTAGTGGTTGAGTTCGAGATACCTTAACCCATCATTAAAAGCACAAAAATTGAGGTATTTCCATCTCCAACCTCACATTGAAACACAAAATGGAGATAAAAAATGTTAGTCTCTATATTTGAAGGTCAATAAATTAAAACTATGTTTGGCAAACTAGCTGATAAGCTAGTTGATTACCGATAAACTAGCTGGTAGTTGATAAGCTAGCTGGTGACTGATAACCTAGCTGGTAAGTTGATAAGCTAGTTGATGAAAAAGTCACGTTTGACAAAAACTAGCTTATAAATATGTAAAATTACCAAAAAATACATCTAGAAAAAAAAAATAATCAATTACAATATTTAATAATATAATTAAAACAAATTTATAGAAATATAATATATTAATTAATACAAATAAGGTAGTAAATAATATAATATGTCAATTACAAGAATTTGAAATTTATTATATATATTATAAATTTTGAATTTTAATCCAATTTTTTTTAAAAAAATCTACATTAACTTACTATTTTAAATAACTCTTACATATAATATAAAAATAATAATCAAATAATAATTGATTACTAAAATATATTGATCAATATTAAAAAAATTGATATAATTATCAATAATTCTAAATAATTAAAAAATAATATCAATGTATAATTAAATTTATGTTATAGGTTTTAGATAATATTTATTAGTATTTATTAATTAATAATAATAAATTTTAAGAATTAATATTTATTTTATAATTAATAGTTAATATATAATAATAAATATTAATGAGAACATAATTGGAATAAGCACAAAAAAACTTCTTATAAGCTACTCTAAGGGGTTGTTTGTTTACCTCTTAATAGTTCCATTAAGAGGCAACATCTGAATCGCTAAGAGGTAAATTTTGTTTGGCAGAAAAAAAATGTTGTCTCTTAATGGTTCCAAAATCCTCTTAATTGTTTTGTATCCTGACTTTCCCTTAACCATTAAGAGCCATGATTTCATTTTGAACAATTAGCAAACAACCATATTTCATTTTACACTATATCATAAAAACATCTTAATCATTCAGACCACTTAATCATTCTGCACTAAACCATTCAGCAACTGCCAAACAACCCCTAAGTAGCTAATAAAAAAGTTAACTTATAAGCTAACTTATGTCCATCCAAACATTTACCCAGAAAATAAGTTAACTTTTAAGTTTCCACAAGTTATTTAGTTTTCAAATGAAACGCACCCTATATATATATACTAGAAATGTACCCTCGCAATGCAGCGGGTTTCTGAAATCTAGAACTCGAACCCTCGATCATTATTCATACTTTTTGTTAGTCTTTTTTGATTTTATTTTACGATTTTGAGAAACCAAGATTTAAAACAAATATATATTTTAGTTTAGTTTAATTATGGTTTTTTATAAAAAATAATAATAAAGTATTTTGTTACGGGTCAAAAAATGTTTAATTTAAATGATAACTATATTTAAAATATTTTATATTTAAAATTAAAAAGATAACATACTTCAATAAAAAATAAAAATAAGGTGTTTTATCTCGAATTTTCTTATATTTATCGGTTAGTTATATCAATAGTTAAAATTTTTAGATATTTTAGAAAATAAAAATAAGTGCTTATCTGCAATTAGTTACACGAATTCAAACATTGAACTTTTATAAGTTGTACTTATGTTCAATCAATTTGTACTTTTGGATTTTAAGTAATATGCATTAATAAGTGGTACCTAATGCATAAAAATTAGTTTTTAAGAGTTTACCTTAAATGCTTTATAACATAGTATAGATATATTAGTTTAAATTCAAAATTACAAGTTAATGAAACATAATTATAACTTATTAAAGTCTCATGTTTTTATTTGTATAACTAACTGCAAATAAACATATTAAATACAGGATAAACACTATGAGATAAACTACTTGTTTTATTTTTTATTAAAATATATTATCAATAATTTTAAAAATAATAACATCTATATTTATTGGTTAGTTATATCAATAGTTAAAAATTTTAGACATTTTAGAAAATAAAAATAAGTGTTTATCTGCAGTTAGTTACACGAATTCAAACATTGAGTTTTTATAAGTTGTACCAAAACATTATGAAATTGTAAATTAAGTAATTGATTTTAATTAGTTGTATTTTGTGCTTAAAATATTGTAATTAAGAGTTTTATGTCTCTTTTATAATATAGTATAGATATAGATATCGATATTTATATAGATAACTGCAAATAAACATATTAAATACAGGATAAACACTATGAGATAAACTACCTTTTTATTTTTTATTAAAATATATTATCAATAATTTTAAATATAATAACATTTATATTTATTGGTTAGTTATATCAATTATCTGCAGTTAGTTACACGAATTCAAACATTGAGCTTTTATAAGTTGTACCAAAGCATTATGAAATTGTAAATTAAGTAATTGGCTTTAATTAGTTGTATTTTGTGCTTAAAATGTTATAATTAAAGTTTTTTATGTCTCTTTTATAATATAGTATAGATATAATATATATATATATAGAAAGAGAGAGAGAGAGAGAGAGAGACTTAAGTTCGCGTGAGACCAAACAGTTTCCGTGAGACCGGTGAGACCAAGCTTTAAAGTATGAAACTTCACACCAAAAAACTGTGAATGTAAAAAAAATCGAACTTTTCATAGGGAAAACACCGTAAATGTTACGTTCACGGTGTTTTTCGCTGTGAATATTCGTTTTTTTACCTTCACAGCGTCTTCACTGTGAAGGTTCGGATATACCTTCACAGTCTTTTATCTGTGAAGGTTTGATTTTTTTAAACTTGGTTTAGGTTTTTTTTACCTTCATAGTGTGATTACATTATGAAGGTTCGAATGTTTTTTACCTTCACAGTGTTTCGGTGTGAAGCTTCATGTTTTAAGGTTTGGTCTCACGTGGTCTCACGGAAACAGTTTGGTCTCATGTGAACCTGACCCTATATATATATATATATATATATATATATATATATATATATATATATATATATTAGGATGGTTTCAATTGGAAACCAAATTTCATTGGAAACTTTGAAAACCAAATTTCAACCATTGATCTTTTTAATCAATGGTTAAAATTCATTTGAATTATATATGGTAATAAGTTAATTAATTTATTAATAAAATATAATAATAATATGTCAAAAGGGTAAATGTGTCTTTTTCTTTTGTGTTTCAAATTTGGCAACAAAGATAAAATATGGTAATAAATTAATTGATTTATTAATAAAAGATAATAATTATATATGGTAATAAATTAATTAATTTATTAATAAAAGATAATAACTATATATCAAGACTACCTTTTTATTACTTGTTTATCAATATGCACTTATGCAGTATGTAAAAACCTGATTAAGTTTCATTACCATTATTGTTTCATTACCTTTTCATTATGTTTCACTATATCAAATATGTTTCATCAGGTTTCACTATATTAATATTTTATTTCACTATATTAATATGTTGTTTCACTATATCGAGTTTCACTATATTAATATTTTGTTTCATTATCTTTCCATTATGTTTCACTATATCAAATCTGTTTCATCAGGTTTCACTATATTAACATTTTATGTTTTATCAGGTTTCACTATATTAATATTTTGTTTCACTATATCAAATCCATTATGTTTCACTATATTAATATTTTGTGCCTGGAGGTAATTTCATATGAATACTTGAAAAATTAAATATTTATTTTTTATATTAATATTTTAATCAATCAATGATTCATCAGAATCAAAAATAGAGGATCCCGTATGATTAAAATTTGTTTTCCTAAATTAAATATCTCATTTTTACATTAATAAATGACTAACATTACCATATATAAAATAAATTAAAAATAAATAATTATTAATATAATAATAATAACAATTACCATATATATTATGAAATTATGTAAAAGACTAAAATAACCTTATCAATTAAAAATAAAATTAAAAAAAAGAAATTCAATGATTGGTTGATTTCGGTTTCCAAAGTTTCCAATATAATACTGGTTTTCAATTGATCCCTCCCCTATATATATATATATATATATATATATATATATATATAGAGAGAGAGAGAGAGAGAGAGAGAGAGGTCCATTCATTTGCTAACCACGACATTGGTGCTAACCGTGCTAACCAATCTCAACCGTATATTGATGAGATCAATGGTCTACAATTAATTGATTTTTTATTAAATTAAAATATTAAAAATGGTTGTAAAAAATACAATGTATATATGCACAAGGGTATTTCGGTCAAAATACAATTCCTTTTAATTTAGGGAACATACACCTATCAAATTAAAAACCCAATAATACACGACCTTCCCAATATATAATGTCACCGGCACTCTCCTTTTTCCGACGCCTTCCATCATCTCCGGTCGCCTACCACAACTCCTCTTCCTCCCCATTCTTTGACCACTACCACCAAACACCTAGAACTACGTTGACCTCTTCCCTCCATCGACCAACTTGTCGACCACCCTGCATCATCTTCTCCGACTTCTCTCCCTCCCTTAATCACCACATCTCCATCATCTCCGGCAACGATGGTGTTTTTTTGTATCGACCTTTATTATATGTATGTTTCTTTAAAACACTGTCATGATGAAAAACCCACGATGATGAAAAACCCAGAAATTTTTAGGGAAGAAGATTAGTGTTGATGATCCACATATTGAAAAGGATGATTTTTTTTTCTGTGGGTTAAACCCTTCAACTAAGTCTTCAATTACTTTTAATCTTTTATACTCCAATACTCACTCATTTCTCCCAGGTCATACCACAAATCTAACACCACCATATCTCTCTCTCTCTCTCTCTCTTTCTCTCTCTCTTTCTCTTTCTATTTCTCTTTCTCTCTCTCTAGGTGTTTGTGTGTGCATACTGTGTTGAAACAAACAAGCTATGTTTGATTAATTTTTTGATTAATGTTTCTCAGTTCTCAATTTGTCTCTCACTACAAACCAACACTCTATTCAAGATCAAACCGATTCCTTTTTAGTTGATTTGGAATATCTTTTAATTGTGTGTTTTGGGTTTCTTGATGCATATGTGCATATTGAGTATACATATGTGCACATTGGTATCTAATATGCATATGTTTGTTGAAATATTATATGTATATGTGCATATTGAGTATATACATATGTGCACATTGAGCATATGTGTAACACCCGCTATTTTGGGGTTGGGTGAAAAGTTGACTATTACCCAAAGTTCAAGGGGGTAAAATGTAACTTGGGTTATATAAATATAAATCAGATTTTAGATATTTTGGAAATATCACAAAATATCATTTTGGTTTTTGAGAAGTCAGAGAGAAAGAAGGAGCAGGAAGAAGGCTTCGGGTTTTCTCCAAATCAAGGTACGAATCTAGCTTAATGCTTTGATCTGAATGCTTTTAGCCGCGTAGAATCTCGTTGTGAAGGTTTTAAACCGTTCCATTGTGAGATCTGAGTATTTTCTCATTTTGGATCTGGGTTCTGTATTCGATGGTTCTTGATGTTCTTGAGGAACAAGACGATGGTCTTTCGACCGAAATTGTGTTCGACCGAGGTCGTGTTCGACTGAGGTTGGGTTCGACCGAGGTTGGGTTCGACCGAGGTCGTGTTCGACCGGTTTTAGTACTCGACCGGATCAGTGTTTTGGCAGTGTGTTGTGTTCTTATTCCTGAGTTTTAAGTCATTAAGTTGTCTTTATTTTGGCTTACCGACTATCGGTGTTGTCATAGGTAGCAATCGTCAGAAGCAGTTTTATTCAGGAAGAAATCTGAGGTGAGTCCTTTAAGCTAAATCGGTCTGTATTACGAATGTTATGTGATAAATGTATTATTTGGAAAGTGGAAAACCTGGTTTCAAAGTGACTTATTGTCGTTGGGAAATACCTTCTAAAGATCTCACATTTTCAAGAATCACGATTTATAGAATTGAACCGTTGTTCATATGAATTGCCTGCATATCTGATTTAATATGAGTATGCTCTGAAATGACATGTTTTGGCTTTAAGTCTTAGTGCAATGGATCCATAGGCACTGTGTTCCTATGTCCCCTGTTTTGGGCATTTGGTTCACGTTTTAGCACGGGATAGGCATCGGGTTGCCATGATAAGTAAGGTGTGGGCCTATACGGTCGGGCAGCGTCTCATGGTGCAGTAAGGTGTAATCCCATTATGTGCTTGAGTTCCCCCTGTTTTGGGAACTCTCAAGGATAGATCCAGAGGGGATGACTTGAATGTTTTGAGCAACAGATCTAGAGGGGTTGAGCTCGTTATGTGATTTTTGGGTATTACTTATACCATGTTTAATCACTAATGGTTTATTGGATTTCTTGACTTAGCTCATAGCTATACTACCGCGTGGCACCAATTGGGTTTAGTACTCTCTTTTATTTGGCTTGTTCTCACTAGGCGTTAGCCTAACGCTTGCTCTTGGTTATCATGATTGGCAGGTTATCTTAGCAGTGGGGCTCGTCGGGACTGAGGGAGCGACCTTGGGGTCGTGAGAGATTCTTTTGAAGATTTATTTTGGAAGTATAGCGACACCCGTCCCTAATCTAGATATTTTGTAGATTAATAGGATGTCGTTTTATACTTCAGTTATCTACCTTAATATTGGCTACTCTATACCCGTTGGGTTGATTGTGTAATAAAATTGTCACACCTTATTCCGCAAGTTAGTCTATTGCCGAATTGTTTCTTCGAAATTTTATTTCCGCAGTTTCTAGGGTGTTACAAGTTGGTATCAGAGCCTTGGTTTAAGTGAACTAGGTATGACTGTAAGATGCCTAGACTTAGGCTGAGACTATTAAGTTACGAATCATGAGATGGGGTAGATCTTGTAAGATAGGATGGTCTTAGGGTCAACGGAAAATTGCACAAGTTGAAAGTTGTAACGATGGTAATAAGCACTCTTGCGTATTATACGTTCATAATTTCACTTAGCTAACGTTATTATGAAAATGTCTTACGTGAGCATACTTAAATTACTGTTGTTATAACGATTGATAAGTGTAGAAGTACGTTCTCTGTGTTTTCCGTAATCCTTATCCCGTTCTTTTGCATGATTGCGTTCAGCAGAACCATGGTTAATACCAGGAGTCATCCGGAAGGCCAGGAGGCCGACATACCTACGACCAACCATCCGCTGGCGACCGTAGTGGGGGAAACTGTACGTGTGAGTAATGTGCTGGGTGGAGGACCCGAGCATATTCCTCGACGAAATTTGGAGGCTGATGAGCCTATCATCGAAGAAGTGACGGCCGAGACGAGAATGATGGACCGTATGATGTTGGTTATGAATAGGGCCATGGCGCAGCAACAGGAGGTATTCTTGAAACTTCTTGAGGACCGAGACGCTAACAACCGTAGGCACGAAACGGTTGGCGAGAATGTGATTGTTGCAGGATCCGGGGGTACCGGACCTATAATTTCCCCTGTGGTGACTGCAACCCTAGGCGTCAATCGAACGGCACGGACTTGCACGTTCAAGGATTTTCTGGGTTGCCGACCACCAGAATTTAAAGGCTCGGACAATCCCCTAGATTGTATGGCCTGGGTCCGAGAGATGGAGCAAGTTTTTCGCTCCAGCGAATGTGGGGAGGAACAGAGGGTGATATTTGGTTCCCGAATGCTGCGGGGAATAGCTCTCACTTGGTGGGATGTGTACTCCGCTTCGCTGGAGCCGACCGTGCTGGACCAATTGTCTTGGTCTACTTTTAAGGAGAAATTTCTAGAGGAATACTGTAACGAGCGGTCGTTGGACCGAATCAAGGATGAATTCCAGAACTTGAAGAAGGGAGGTATGTCTGTGAGGGAATTCAGTCGTCTCTTCATGGATAAGCTGGGCTTTGTGGGACATCTGGTCCCGACAGAGAAAGATAAGATCAAGGCTTACATCAAGGGTCTTCCATCGGACATGATGTCGATGGTTCGTGTGACGAAGACCTCCACCCTTCGGGAGGCAATGGAAGAAGCTCAACTCATGGAGGATGCTTACAGTCTCGGTAGGGATCAGGGTGGTCGCCAAGTCGAGAAGAGGAAGTGGGAGGGAAGTTCAATGCCCTCAAAGAAACCCTTTTATGCCAACAACAGCGCTCAGCGAGGAGTTGATCCTAGACGCGATGCCAAGTGGTGCTCCAAGTGCCGAAGTAAGCATTTCGGCCCTTGCAACTTTGTTCCCGGGACGTGCTACAAATGTGGGAAGACGGGTCACACGTTCTGAGATTGCCCTCTCAAGGGACAGGTATGTTTTGAGTGTAGGGAACCGGGGCACGTAAGGGCGGAATGCCCGAAGCTCAAGACTGGGGGAGTTAGCGGGAAGAAGATGGAACCGTTGCGGTCGACTGGAAGGGCTTTCCAGATGTCGTCAGAGGAAGCTAAATCATCGACCGATGTGGTGTCGGGTACGTTTCTTCTAAATTCCGTACCTACGCGTGTGCTATTTGATTCTGGTGCTAGCTACTCGTTCATATCTGATTTGTTCTGTCAAAGGCTTGCTATGTCTAAGAGTATGCTAGAGATTGCTGTTGTGGTAGAAATAGCAAATGGAGGTCAAGTTCTAATTCATAATATCCTTAAGGATTGCATCTTAGAGCTTAAGGGGAAGAAATTTCCCATTAACCTATTACCAATGCAAATTGGCGGATTCGACGTGGTGGTAGGTATGGACTGGTTATCTAAGAACCAGGCCGAAATTGTATGTTCCAAGAAAATGATCCATTTACCGGTGGCAAATGGAGAAGCGACTATAATCTACGGCGAAGGAAGGAAAGGCGACGTGGCGATTATTTCAGTAATCAAAGCTAGGAAATGTTTGGTGAAAGGATGTGTATCTTTCTTGGCTTATGCCATCGATACCAAACTCGACCAACGGAAGTTGGAAGAGGTTAGGGTGGTACGCGAGTTTCCCGATGTGTTTCCGGAAGACTTGCCCGGGTTGCCGCCCGATCGAGTTGTGGACTTTCGTATTGACCTCATTCCTGGAGCGGCACCGATTGCTCGAGCTCCTTATCGTTTGGCTCCTACCGAAATGCAAGAGATGGTGGTTCAACTTCAAGACCTTCTCGAGAAAGGTTTCATCCGACCGAGCTCGTCACCTTGGGGAGCTCCGGTTCTATTTGTCAAGAAAAAGGACGGTGCATTGAGAATGTGTATCGACTACAGGGAACTGAACAAAGTGACGGTGAAGAACAGGTATCCACTTCCAAGAATCGACGACCTGTTCGATCAACTTCGAGGAGCAGGTTGTTTTTCAAAGATCGATCTTCGATCGGGGTATCATCAAGTGAAGGTAGCAAAGAGAGACATCCCAAAGACGACATTTAGAACTCGCTATGGACACTACGAGTTTCTGGTGATGCCATTCGGCCTAACCAACGCACCGGCAATATTTATGGACTTGATAAATCGAGTGTGCCGACCATTCCTCGACAAATCGGTAATCGTGTTCATCGACGACATCCTAGTTTACTCCAAGGATGAAGAAGGGCACGAGCAACATCTCCGTGAAGTGTTGGATGTGTTAAGGCGAGAAAGACTCTACGCAAAGTTTTCAAAGTGCGACTTTTGGCTTCCAGAGGTTCAATTTTTAGGGCATATAGTTTCAAAAGAAGGAGTAAAAGTGGATCCCGCGAAGATAGAGGCAATGACGAATTGGGAACCTCCCAATAACCCGTCTGAAATCTGAAGTTTCCTAGGTTTGGCAGGGTACTACCGGAGATTCATTCAAGATTTCTCAAAGATAGCCTCGTCATTGACAATCTTGACCCGGAAGAACGTGAAATTTGTGTGGACCGAGAGGCAAGAAGAGGCGTTCCGCACCTTACAGAAGAAGCTTTGTGAAGCTCCTATCCTATCCTTACCAGACGGGACGGAAGATTTTGTGGTGTACAGTGATGCGTCAAAGATGGGTTTGGGTTGCGTCCTGATGCAAAGAGGGAAGGTGATCGCTTACGCATCAAGGCAACTTAAAGTGCATGAAGTCAACTACCCTACTCATGACTTGGAATTGGCAGCTGTGGTGTTTGCACTGAAGTTGTGGCGGCACTACCTTTACGGTACGAAGTGCACTCTTTATACTGATCACAAGAGTCTGAAGCATATCTTTAATCAGAAAGAGCTAAACATGAGGCAGCGAAGATGGTTGGAGTTGTTGAAGGATTATGACTGCGAGTTGCTCTACCATCCGGGTAAGGCAAACGTGGTTGCCGACGCCTTGAGTCAGAAAGTCTGCGGAGGAAATTCTCGAGCTACCTTTGCACGGATTAAAATAACTTCAAAGCTTATTGACAGAATCAAAGTATCGCAAGTCGAAGCCTTGCTAGAGGAAAACCTCAAAGGAGAAGTTATGGCGAAACAACATCTCTTGTTGACTGAAGATAGTCGAGGGGTGAAGCTTTTCAATGGGCGAGTCTAGGTGCCCAAGATTGGGGGTAATAGAGAAATTCTTCTCGAAGATGCCCACAAGACAAAATACTCCATTCACCCGGGAAGCACGAAAATGTATAGAGATTTGAAATTGCTTTATTGGTGGCCAGTCATGAAGCTCGATGTAGCGCGCTATGTGGAACAGTGTGTGACTTGTTTGCAAGTGAAGGCTGAGCACCAAAGACCCTACGGAAGTTTGCAATCCTTGGAAATTCCGGAATGGAAATGGGAACACATCACGATGGATTTCGTGACAAAGCTACCAAAGACCTTGAAAGGTCACGACGCCATTTGGGTTATAGTGGACCGTTTGACCAAAAGCGCTCACTTCTTGGCCATGCGGGAGACCTTGCCAATGGATAAATTGGCGAAGTTGTACATCGATGAAGTAATTTCCCGGCACGGCGTGCCGCTATCTATAGTCTCTGATCGGGATAGTCGGTTCACGTCGCATTTTTGGGATGGCTTACAAAAGGAATTGGGTACACGTGTGAAGTTGAGCACAACCTACCATCCTCAAACCGACGGACAAAGCGAGAGGACAATCCAGACGCTAGAAGATATGTTAAGATCGTGCGTAATCGACTTTGGGGGTAGTTGGGATACGCACCTGCCTTTGGTAGAGTTCGCGTACAATAATAGCTACCACTCAAGTATAGGGATGGCACCGTTTGAAGCGTTATACGGTCGCAAGTGTCGAACCCCCGTATGTTGGCTCGAGGCGGGGGAAAAGCAGTTCGCTGGACCAGAAGTTGTACAAGAAACGGCGGACAAGGTCAAGGGCATCCGCGAACGTTTGAAGGCGGCCCAAGACCGACAGAAAAGTTACGCCGATAAGAAAAGACGGCCAATGGAATTCCAAGTGGGAGACCGGGTTATGTTGAAGGTGTCCCCTTGGAAGAGAATTATTAGATTTGGGAAGCGTGGGAAGTTGAGCCCCCGTTTCCTTGGACCGTTCACTGTGACTAAACGGGTAGGACTTCAAGCTTATCAGCTGGAACTTCCTCCGGAGATGAGGGGCATCCATAACACGTTTCACGTGTGCTATCTACGGAAGTGTCTGGCAAAGGAGGAGAGTGTTATTCCACTCTCCGAGATCAGAGTGGATGAGGGGAATCGTTGCGTTGAAGAACCTGAGGCGATTTTGGAAAGGAAGACGAAGAAGCTTCGTCACCGAGAAGTCACAATGGTCAAAGTTCAGTGGAAGCACCATCGAGGTGCTAATGTGACTTAGGAAGCGGAAGAGGACTTGAGGCGGAGATACCCTCACCTCTTCCCATAGTCGAGATTTCGAGGGCGAAATCTTCTCCAAGTTGGGGAGGATTGTAACACCCGCTATTTTGGGGTTGGGTGAAAAGTTGACTATTACCCAAAGTTCAAGGGGTAAAATGTAACTTGGGTTATATAAATATAAATCAGATTTTAGATATTTTGGAAATATCACAAAATATCATTTTGGTTTTTGAGAAGTCAGAGAGAAAGAAGGAGCAGGAAGAGGGCTTCGGGTTTTCTCCAAATCAAGGTACGAATCTAGCTTAATGCTTTGATCTGAATGCTTTTAGCCGCGTAGAATCTCGTTGTGAAGGTTTTAAACCGTTCCATTGTGAGATCTGAGTATTTTCTCATTTTGGATCTGGGTTCTGTATTCGATCTGTTCTTGATGTTCTTGAGGAACAAGACGATGGTCTTTCGACCGAAGTCGTGTTCGACCGAGGTCGTGTTCGACCGAGGTCGTGTTCGACCGAGTTGGTTGTTCGACCGAGTTGGTTGTTCGACCGGGGTGGTGTTCGACCGGTTTTGGTACTCGACCGGATCAGTGTTTTGGCAGTGTGTTGTGTTCTTATTCCTGAGTTTTAAGTCATTAAGTTGTCTTTATTTTGGCTTACCGACTATCGGTGTTGTCATAGGTAGCAATCGTCAGAAGCAGTTTTATTCAGGAAGAAATCTGAGGTGAGTCCTTTAAGCTAAATCGGTCTGTATTACGAATGTTATGTGATAAATGTATTATTTGGAAAGTGGAAAACCTGGTTTCAAAGTGACTTATTGTCGTTGGGAAATACCTTCTAAAGATCTCACATTTTCAAGAATCACGATTTATAGAATTGAACCGTTGTTCATATGAATTGCCTGCATATCTGATTTAATATGAGTATGCTCTGAAATGACATGTTTTGGCTTTAAGTCTTAGTGCAATGGATCCATAGGCATTGTGTTCCTATGTCCCCTGTTTTGGGCATTTGGTTCACGTTTTAGCACGGGATAAGCATCGGGTTGCCATGATAAGTAAGGTGTGGGCCTATACGGTCGGGTAGCGTCTCATGGTGCAGTAAGGTGTAATCCCATTATGTGCTTGAGTTCCCCCTGTTTTGGGAACTCTCAAGGATAGATCCAGAGGGGTTGACTTGAATGTTTTGAGCAACAAATCTAGAGGGGTTGAGCTCGTTATGTGATTTTTGGGTATTACTTATACCATGTTTAATCACTAATGGTTTATTGGATTTCTTGACTTAGCTCATGGCTATACTACCGCGTGGCACCAATTGGGTTTAGTACTCTCTTTTATTTGGCTTGTTCTCACTAGGCGTTAGCCTAACGCTTGCTCTTGGTTATCATGATTGGCATGTTATCTTAGCAGTGGGGCTCGTCGGGACTGAGGGAGCGACCTTGGGGTCGTGAGAGATTCTTTTGAAGATTTATTTTGGAAGTATAGCGACACCCGTCCCTAATCTAGATATTTTGTAGATTAATAGGATGTCGTTTTATACTTCAGTTATCTACCTCAATATTGGCTACTCTATACCCGTTGGGTTGATTGTGTAATAAAATTGTCACACCTTATTCCGCAAGTTAGTCTATTGCCGAATTGTTTCTTCGAAATTTTATTTCCGCAGTTTCTAGGGTGTTATAATATGCATATCTGCATACTAGTATCTAATATGCATATGTGCACATTGAGTATTGTGAATATGTACATGTTGTATATGTGCATATAGCTGATCTATTCGGCATTTTAGACATGCATATATGCACACTCGAAATATGAAAATATATTAAATATTAAAATATTATATTAATAACTCATTGAAATATGGAAATACATTAAATATGGAAATAAATTAAATATTTAATATTATATTTAATATTTAGATAACTACCATATTAATAACTCATTAAAATATGGAAATACATTAAATAAGTGTGAATTATGAAATGTCCATATTACCCTTTGAGGACATAAACTGTAGGATGATTCTGATTGGTTGAAAATTGGTTAGCACGGTTAGCACCAATGTCATGGTTAGCAAACGAAGGGGACCCTACATATACATATATATATATATATATATATATATATATATATATATATATATATGGGGGGGGGGGCTATTCAAAGGAGATCTGATAACACCAATTTATGGTGTTATTTTTATATCATTAACCGGGTAAAAGTGCTTAATTCCAAGTGAAATTAGCGGAGTTTTATAATTTAAATCAAGTGTTTCAGGATTATGCATCATGTTATGAGATAGCCAAGAATGAAGGTGAAAAGTACTTTTCCGAACGATAATCGAGCATAACGTACGTCAAGTTCCAAGCCCGAGAAATGGCCGGTGAAAAAGTGAAGTTAAAAAGAAAAATCAATTCCAAATAAAAGCCAAAATCAGTGGTTGAAGTACCTTTTGATGTGGGTTGCTGAAGCTAACCCACGGAGCAACCTACCAGAATGAATCTTAGGGTACCTTTTCTCGTGAGTTGCTGAAGCTAACCTACGGAACAACCCACGAGAAGGTGTTGGACGTTTTTAAGGGTTATCTTCTAGGGTTTTGAGGGACTGATCATATCATTATCAACTTGGCAACGGGAGGAAGCGAGTAGACGACTTTGGGGCGATTTTTACAAGAGGAAAACACCGAATTGAAAGGAGGAAACATCTTGGGTCACGATTCTTACACAGATTCTTCTAATTCTTCGTCGGTATTACATATCAAAGGGAGTGTTTCAATCTTTGATTCTTCGAGAGATTTTTCTTAGATCTATGACTACTTCTACTACTTTCTTGTTTAATACCCCCGGCATGAACTAATCTTTAGATGTTGGGGGTTGGTTTGATTTTGGTTTAAGCTTATGAACATGTAATTTGGGATTTTTATCAGTTTTTCCTAACTAATGAAGCATATGATTTGGGTTTTAATGTTTTTGTGAGTCTGATCAACTTTCATCTGATTTGTTCGTTATAGATTAAATTCGAGAGAATTAATTGTTAACAAGAACTAGAATTATATGCCTAGGGTGAGAAATTGGATAGAGATATACCAATTAAACCTTAGTATCATATTAATCTGGAACTTAATGTGTTTTGAATTCATGTGTTAAGATCGAGAGATGAGGCTTATGCTTTCAAAATAAAATCCGTTGTTACTTGAGAAAGAACAACGGTGATTTTACAGATTAGATTTTCATTAAAGGGTTTAACTGGTAATTATTTTCAAGAACATTGTTCACTAGTGGAAAGCATAGGATTTCCAACCCTCAACTGCTTTCTTCCCGAAAAAGTTTCCAACTTTATTCTCGCCTTTACTCTAGAGTTTATTTTTATTAATTTAGTTATTAGTTAATCATCAAAAATTCAACCTTTTGGATCGTTCAGTTAATAGTGAATATAGTCATTGTGATACTCAGTTCGTAGTTCCCTTGGTTCGATACTCGTACTTCCAAGTACATATTACTTGATTCGACCCGTACACTTGCGGTTAGATTAGGGGGGGTGTAAACCCAGCTATCAAGTTTTTGGCGCCGTTGCCGGGGAACTAGTTTGCATTGATAGCACTACCAGCTATAAGCGCTATTACATTGGACATTTTATTTTTTTTATTCTATTTTCCGCACATTCCGTGATCCCTCTTTTCCCTATTTCAGATAAAAAAAATTCATATAATGGGAGAGGAAGCACCAGCAAGAGTGCCGATGAGATCGTTTGCCAATCCTAACATGGCAGCTATTAACAGAGGTATTCAAGCCCCTGCAGTAGCAGCAAACAACTTTGAGATAAGGTATGGCACGATCCATATGTTACAACAAAATCAGTTTGGTGGAGCACCAACAGAAGACCCCCATGCACATCTTCGTTCATTCGAAAAGATCTGTAACACATTTAAGATCAACGGAGTGTCAGACGATGCCGTTAAACTAAGGTTGTTCAACTTCTCACTGAAGGGAAGGGCACAAATTTGGAAAGAGAGCCTACCCAATGGTCAGATTACCACTTGAGCCGACATGACTGCAGCGTTCCTTCAGAAGTTCTTTCCACCAGGTAGAACAACCCAACTAATGGCTGAAATTACTCACTTTGCTCAATGGGACCAGGAGACACTCTATGAGGCATGGGAAAGGTATAAGGACATGTTCAAAAAGTGTCCACATCACGGGTTACATGGCTGGGTTATCATCCAAACTTTCTTTGGTGGACTTCACCCGCAGTACAAGAATGATATTATTGCAGCAACGGGTGGTGCCTTGATGAACAAGACTTATGAAGAGGCAGTTGAGCTGGTCGAAAATTTGGCTGAACACAGTTATGCCACTCCACGATCCGATACAAGACGTGTAGCTAATGTTCAGGAATCTGATGAGCTAAAGGCGATAAAAGCTCAACTGGCCGCCATCACAAATCAGTTGAACGGAGCTTCCATCCAACGTGCTCATCACTATGAGGGAGACATTCCCAATTTGTTCCCTGCTTCTCATGAGCATGAACAGGTTCAATTCTTACAAAATCGAAACAATCGCCCTCGGAATGATCCATTCTCTAATACCTACAATGAAGGGTGGAAGAGGCATCCCAACCTCTCATGGAATCAACAGCAAAATCAACCGAGAGAGACTATGGGACAGCAGCAGCAACAGTACGAAAACATTTCTAATTTTAATTCTTCTTCTAATGCTAATAATGTTTATCGTCCCCCAGGTTATAATCAGAGAAGGCTTGATGAAGGACAATCTGGAGAGAAGAAGTCGGGATTAGAAGATGTTTTGATGAAGTTCATTTCAAAGATGGATAATACTGTCGAGGAGATTACTTCATCTGTAAGCACTTTGACAACCACCGTAGGCACAGTAAAGGCGGCAACCGAACAGAATACAACTTCCATCCAAATCTTAGAGAGACAGATCGGACAGATAGCTGAAGCTATACAATCTCGCACTCAGGGTCAATTCCCTAGTCAGACTGAAAGAAAACCGAGAGAGCATTGCAATGCCATTCATATTAGGATTGACAAGGAATTGATAAAGGATCCTACCCGAGAGCATGTGGTGACTGAAGAAGTAGAGGCTGAAGATGTTGGGACGAAATGTGAGATGACTACTGATATTACTGATCCAAATGATCCAAAGGAAAAAGGTGTGCCACCTCCATCAAAGCCGATAGTCAACCCGTATGTGCCACCGCTACCTTTTCCGAATCGGTTGAAGGCACACGAGGATAAGGAACAGTTCAAGAAATTTCTTGACATTTTCAAGAAGTTACACATCAACATTCCATTTGCAGAAGCACTTGCACAAATGCCAACATATCTCAAGTTCATGAAAGACATCTTGTCCAAGAAGAGGAAGCTTGAAGATCATGCAACAATTGCACTTAACGAGGAGTGCAGTGCAATCATTCAAATTTATGGTTGTTATTTTAATATCATTAATCGGGTAAAAGTGCTTAATTCCAAGTGAAATTAGCGGAGTTTTATAATTTAAATCAAGTGTTTCAGGATTATGCATCATGTTATGAGATAGCCAAGAATGAAGGTGAAAAGTACTTTTCCGAACGATAATCGAGCATAACGTACGTCAAGTTCCAAGCCCGAGAAATGGCCGGTGAAAAAGTGAAGTTAAGAAGAAAAATCAATTCCAAATAAAAGCCAAAATCAGTGGCTGAAGGACCTTTTGATGTGGGTTGCTGAAGCTAACCCACAGAGCAACCTACCAGAATGAAATTTAGGGTACCTTTTCTCGTGAGTTGCTGAAGCTAACCTACGGAACAACCCACGAGAAGGTGTTGGACGTTTTTAAGGGTTATCTTCTAGGGTTTTGAGGGACTGATCATATCATTATCAACTTGGCAACGGGAGGAAGCGAGGAGACGACTTTGGGGCGATTTTTACAAGAGGAAAATACCGAATTGAAAGGAGAAAACATCTTGGGTCACGATTCTTACACAGATTCTTCTAATTCTTCGTCGGTATTACATATCAAAGGGAGTGTTTCAATCTTTGATTCTTCGAGAGATTTTTCTTAGATCTATGACTACTTCTACTACTTTCTTGTTTAATACCCCCGACATGAACTAATCTTTAGATGTTGGGGGTTGGTTTGATTTTGGTTTAAGCTTATGAACATGTAATTTTGGATTTTTATCAGTTTTTCCTAACTAATGAAGCATATGATTTGGGTTTTAATGCTTTTGTGAGTCTGATCAACTTTCATCTGATTTGTTCGTTATAGATTAAATTCGAGAGAATTAATTGTTAACAAGAACTAGAATTATATGCCTAGGGTGAGAAATTGGATAGAGATATACCAATTAAACCTTAGTATCATATTAATCTGGAACTTAATGTGTTTTGAATTCATGTGTTAAGATCGGGAGATGAGTCTTATGCTTTCAAAATAAAATCCGTTGTTGCTTGAGAAAGAACAACGATGATTTTACAGATTAGATTTTCATTAAAGGGTTTAACTGATAATTATTTTCAAGAACATTGTTCATTAGTGGAAACCATAGGATTTCCAACCCTCAACTGCTTTCTTCCCGAAAAAGTTTCCAACTTTATTCTCGCCTTTACTCTAGAGTTTATTTTTATTAATTTAGTTATTAGTTAATCATCAAAAATTCAACCTTTTGGATCGTTCAGTTAATAGTGAATATAGTCATTGTGATACTCAGTTCGTAGTTCCCTTGGTTCGATACTCGTACTTCCAAGTACATATTACTTGATTCGACCCGTACACTTGCGGTTAGATTAGGGGGGTGTAAACCCACCTATCAAGATCTTGATTGTTTGTGATAACCATGAGATCCAATATGAGCCACATATTAGATGATAAATTAGGAAATTATTATGTTTGGTAATTTTGACTGAAATTTAATTAAAAGGGCATTTTAGGTATTTGAAAAAAAAATCTCTCTCCTCTCACCTCTTTCCAGCCTCCATCAGTCGACTTCCGATGAACTTTATTCCGACGAATACCCAAAATACATTGTGTTACACTGTGATTATCAATGTGATACACTCAAAGTACATTGTGTTGCACTGTGATTACTATTGTGATGCACTCAAAGAACATTGTGTTCCACTGTGATTAACATCGTGTTACACTATAATTACTATTGTGATGCACTCAAAAACATTGTGTTACATTGTGATTAACATTATATTACATTGTGATTAACATACAAATGTGATACCCATTATGATACGACGGTAATACCAAATGTGGTACCACTATGATACCAACTGTGTTACAATGTGATTACCATACAAAACTCTCTATTTCTTCATAGTAAATTAGGGTAATTGAAATTATAATAGGTAAGCATGTGATTGGAATTTGGAATATGTCAAATAAGGAATTGATTTTTTTTTATAAAAAGAAAATTCAAATTATCAATTTACCAAATTATCCTTTTTACTTTATTTTAAAAACAAAAATAATTATATTAAATGAGTAGATCTCACGGTTACCACAAACAATCTAGATCTCATTTTATTAGACCCCTATATATATATTATAATAATATTAGAAATATTTTTTTATTGGTTTTTTAGTATGTGATTAATTTTTTTTCTATTGTCTAATAAAACCCATCATTTAAAAAAAACTATTTTTAATGATTGGGTTAGAAATTGTTTAATAGCAGAGAAAAAGAGTACAGAAAGACACACTGTAGCACCAATGGACTCAACACCACTTTAACACAACTACAGTCCCCCAATACGACGTCGTAAAACAGAAAAATGACGCCAATCTGACCTGTCACCTATAAAAATCCACGTCACCTTTTTATGATTTCACAAATGAGTGCTATTCTCCCTAGATCTTAAATGGTCCTCCTCTTCATCATCCTCATCATCCAAACTCAAATCACACACACATCTCACACTACCCTTTCACCTCGATTAACACACACACACACACCACTGTGTGTTTTTGTGCCCTCAACATTATCATCCCATTATAAAAAAAACCCTAATCATCTTCTTTCAAATCTTGTTCATTCACTCAAAACCCAAAACCAAAAATCTTAATGGGGGAGGTTTGTTTCTTCAATCTCTTCATTACTCATTTCACTTTGATCAATCTTTTGATGAAAAAATGAATCCTTTTCATCTGGGTGTTGTTTGTTTCTTCAATCTCTTCATTACCCATTTCACTTTGATCAATCTTTTGATGAAAAAATTAATCCTTTTCGTCTGGGTGTTGTTTGTTTCTTCAATATTTTCCTTACCCATTTCACTTTGATCAATCTTTTGATGAAAAATTGAATCTTTTGATGAAAAAATTAATCTTTTTGATGAAAAAATGATTTTTTTTTTCATCTGGGTGTTGTTTGGTTTTTTTATTATTTGATTTTTTTTTAATATTATTTATTTTTTGACTTCAGGAAGTACAGAATCCGCCGGAGGAGGCGAAACCGGTGGCCGGAGATGAGAAGAAAGAAGAGAAGTCAAAAGACGCGCTGCCGCCATCTCCGCCACCGGAGGTGGTTTTGAGAGTTTTCATGCATTGTGAAGGATGTGCTAGAAAAGTCCGGCGGTGTCTTAAGGGTTTTGAGGGTTTGTTTTTTTTTTGTTAATATTATATATATATATATATATATATATATATATATATATATATATATATATATTTTTTTTTTTTTTGAATTTAATGTTTTTTTTAAATTAATGAAATGAAAATTGAAAAAAATATACAGGGGTGGAAGATGTTTTTACGGATTGTAAGACTCATAAGGTGGTGGTGAAAGGAGAAAAAGCGGATCCGATGAAGGTTCTAGAAAGAGTTCAGAAGAAAAGTAACCGGAAAGTTGAGCTTTTGTCGCCGGTGCCAAAACCGCCGGCGCCGGAGGAGGTTAAGAAGCCGGAGGAACAAGAACCACCAAAACCAGAAGAAAAAAAAGATGAGGTTCGTTAATTAGTTAATTAATTAATTTGGGTTTTTTTCTAAATAAAATTATTTAATTTGATCGGTTTTTTTGAAATTTAATATTTTTTCCGATGACCCAAACTGCAGCCGCCGCCGGTGATTACGGTGGTTCTGAAAGTACACATGCAATGTGAAGGTTGTGCTCAAGAGATCAGAAAACGGATTCTCAAAATGAAAGGTAATTTAATTTACAATTTCTTTAAATAAAATTAGAAAAGAAAAAAAAGTTCTCTTTTTTATGAATTTGAATCTTGTTTTATACTTTAATATTAATTAATTTAAATACCATAATATCCATCACAGTCCGTATATTCTCATTACTCTTCAATTTTTGTGGTCAAAATCTTGAATTTAGTCAAAATATTTCAAGAAAATCACAACTACCACCGGATAATATTTTTTCATTATCGTTTTATAATTTTATTATAATTTTTTTTTAATTTATGGAAATAAAAGTAATGATTTTTTTTTTTGGAATTTTTATGGGTTTTTTTAATGGATTTTTTAGGGGTGGAAAGTGTAGTACCAGATCTGAAGAATTCACAGGTGGCGGTGAAGGGTACTTTTCCGGCGGCGGAGCTTGTGGACTACGTTCACCGGAGAACCGGAAAACAGGCGGCGATCGTTAAACAAGATCCGGAGCCAAAGAAAGAAGAAAAAAAGAACGATAAAGATGAGAAAAACGCCGGTACCGGCGACGGCGGAGACGGCGCCGGCGGTGAGAAGAAGGAGGAGAAAAACCCAGATGAAGGTGGTGAGAAGAAGCAAGAAGACGCCGGAAAACCAGAGGATGCGGCGGCGGTGATGGAAATGAGGAAAAATGAATATTATTATTTTCAACCACCGAATTACCAATTATACCCTTCAAGATACGCCGCAGAGTCAGCGTATGGGTACTCAACAGCACCACAAATGTTCAGTGATGAGAACCCCAATGCATGCAGTGTAATGTAAATGTGTAGGGGTAAAATTGTAAAATCACAAGGGGGAAGCCATGGCCATGGTTGTTTTTGCTTTTGTGTTGTAATGGTTTACATGTGGACCTGTATTATGGAGTATAAAAGTGTCTGCGGAAAAAAGAAAAAAGCTGTAGAATTTTGCGAGACCTTTTATTTAGAGTAAATTACACTATGGGTCCTTGTGGTTTACTCAAAATCTGGATATGGTTTATATTTTGAAATAAGTACATCAGGAATCCTATTGGTTTGAGTTTCATTGCACTTTGGGTCCCTATGGTTTGCAATTCGTGCACTTTGGGTTGTTGTGGTTTGCATTTTGTTGCATGTTGGGTCCCTAACCATAGGGACCCAGAGTGCAACGAAATGCAAACCACAGGGATCTCTGGTATACTTATTTCAAACCATAGGGACCTAGAGTGCAACGAAATACAAACCACAGGTTTCCCTAACGTATTTATTTCAAAATAGTTACCATATCTAGATTTTGAGTAAACCACAAGGACCCAGAGTGTAATTTACTCTTTTTTTTATCAATTTTAGAAAATAATTTTTTTTTTTGGTTATTTTGACTTTAAATAGTAAATAAAGTTTTATGAGATATTTGTGTTTGTATAATTATATGATTATTTATATGTCAAATAATAATTTAATACAATCTTTAAAACTAATTAACATATTTTCAACAGCTATATTATATTTTCTTTTTAAGTAGAGTACTAAGCTACATCCAACTCGGAACAGGGGCTTTATTTTTGCAATTTATATTATTAAAATATTCAATAAATTTAATAAATTAGTATCTCTTCTAAACATTTATTTTTTAATACCTCTTATTTATGGGAAATAATTGAAATATTATTGTAACATCTTAGGCTAACGATACCAGATATTGTTCGTTTTGTTCACAAATTTGGACTCATGATTTTCAAACGCGTCTAGTAGATGAGTTATCCAGTCTCTTATAAAGCAACTTTGGTTCCTCTCCTCACCCAATTGGGATCTTACAATCCACCCCTTGGGTGCCCAACGTCCTCGCTGACAAACTGGTCCGACTCCCGACTCTGATACCATCTGTAACATCTCAGGCTTACCGTAGACTCACGGTTTTAAAATGCGTCTGGTAGAGAAGGTACAAGTCTTTTATAAGGTAACTTTCGTTCTCCTCCCCACCCAATGTGGGATCTTACAATTATTTCCCTCATATATAGAGTTTTAGAGATTTATCCAAATATGAACATGTTCACCTTCTCCCCCTTCTTTTTTCTAACTTAGCATACGATTGGAATAAACATTGGAGTAAAAAAATTGTTAAATATTTAAAATCTCTATTTCATTGTAGTAGTCTTAAAAATCCTATTGTTACCTTTTATGGTCACTTTATTCATAAATACCTTGTCATTATTGTTAACTAATTTTGTACTTCTGTAATTTATTGGGATGGAATTATTTATTGTAAACAAAAATGGAATATTAATGAATTTTTTTATTATAAAAACTTTCGGAAGTGTTCTACTATATTTGTAAAGTTCAACAATTATTATATATTCGAACATGTTTATCGGTTATTTTATCAAGATCAAATATACAATAAAAAAACATTATACACATGTACCAGTAAGTTATAAAAATTGATTTTTAAAAAAAAATTAGTTAAATATTTTATAATGCATCAAATATAGTTATTAATAAAATAAATTTAAAATAACATTAAAGTTTCATATTTTTAAACGCAGAAAATAAGTAATACGTCTATTTTTTAACATGGTAATCAGTTATGTTACAAGTTCAAACATATAGTTTTAAGTTCTATGTATGTAATAATAATCTGTAAAATTAAATATAAAAATATTTTTAAATATTATTTAATATTTCATAATTTAACAAATATAATAAACATATGTATATAAGGGTCGGTTATTATGCAACCTTTTACATTGTGCAACTTATATAGTCCTTCTATCCACCACTCATTTTATTTTCACATTTTTTAATTAAAAAAGTGAAAATAAAATGAGTGGTGGATAAAAGGGTTGTATGAGGTTGCATTTGAACACCCTACTTTAAAATAACAGTAAAGTTTTATACTTTTAAACGAGAAAAATAAATAATTCGTGCGTCTTTTTATGATAATTTTTTTAGAAAATGGAAAAAAGGCAAAAAGGAAAAAGAAATAAAGTGAAAAATAATAAGTGAGTGGAAATTGAGAATTAGTGGTGGTGCATGCATGTACACTGTTGTACATGCCCTTCAATACTTTTGTTCCTTAAAAAAATGTGTACTTTCTGATTAAACCATGGAAAATGATATAAATATATACTTCTATTGTACATGTATTTGGTTAATATTATATGTATCTATTTTATCTTAAAATTAGGTTAAATTATCCATTGAAAATATAAAATAAAATCTCAATATTGATATTTATGCGGAAAAAAAAATCAGTAAATATGAATATATTTAACAATATATAAATGATGTATTTAGCTAACCCTATCATATTCCTTTAAATTTTAATTTTTTTTAAAACAAATATACATTCAGCTCTAATAGATTGTTCATTTTAGATATTACAACATCGATTATATTATTAAAACATTCCATGAGAATGAGACAAATGAATGAAAATGAAAATTAGTAAAACATATTCTTGTTTGGTTCAGACAAAGAAATGAAAATGAAAATAGGAATGAGAGGAAATGGAAATGGGAATCAATATTACATTGTTGTTGTTTGGCTAATACCGAGAATCGTATTTACTGCCTAAGGGGATATTCAAATTATGTATCATGTTTACAACGGTGAGTTTCGAATAGTAAGTCCCTGGAATTGTGAGTTGGGGTGTAATGGAAAAGATCTAAGAATCATATCATATCAATGGAGGTTGGAAATACAAAGGAAATGTCAAATGCAAATAACCTGATTTCCAGAAAAAAGGTCAAACGAACAAAACCCATTTTTTTGATTTACAAAGAAACGAGCCATGAAGAAAATAAACATAAAGAAGAACCCATAAAAATCATAAACACATGGGTTAATCCCTACCCCTACTGCTACCATAGAGGCAAGAACAAAACCCCTATTTCCAGATTTAGGGCTGAATTCGAATTAGGGTTTTTTGTTTGAAGAATTAGGATTTCAAGGATTTCAGTGAATCAGATAGAGATTTAAATAAATTAGAACTTACTCGATTGAAATGATGTTCATACAAAAATCTTATATAGTTGAATTGAAAGGAGATTAGTCGACAAGAAAAATATAGAGACTACAAGGAGAGTAGGAGTGGCTATTTGCAGAAGACAGAAAGCGGGAATGAAAATCACATTCCCCCCAATTTGAACTGGAATGAGAAAATGGGTTTGTACCGGGATGAACCCATTATATTATATTAAACCAAACATTAATTTTCATTATCATTTCTTATTCCTTACCTCTCACTACCCCAGCCAAAACACACCCTTAGGTTCATTTCCAACACCTTCTCGATTTTAGAGATTATAATGTTATTTATATTATTAAAATATTGAATGATGTTCATAAAAATATTATTTCTCTCTCGTCAATATTTGATTTCACGGATGCTCATTGGTAGAAATAATAAAATATAATTTCTCATTCCTAAGTAATCATTTAATTTCTTTATTTTTGAGAAGATTTTGGAGAATTTGTTGGAGATGCTCTGTCACTATCTTCCCTACTTTCTCCATTTTGGAGAAAAATGATTTGGAGAATCTTTTGGAACAAAAAACATGTTCGAAATCCCCAAAATCTCCATTTTCTCCGTTTTGAAGAATCTATTGGAGATGCTCTTATATATCGTCACACTATTCATATTTCATACCCCTTATTTATTTACATACCATTTTTATAAGAGATGGTACAAATAAAATTGACCAAACAGAATTGCACATGATGTACGTTTTACATATATATTAATATTTACTTACATCAAGGGTTGATAAGGTAATTTTACATTTTCTTTTAAATCATTTTTGTTACTATTATTCATATGTTCTTTTTACAAAATTTGGTTATTGATTTTTTGAGAAATCACGATTTAGAATCATGTTGAAATAATGATTATTCATGGTATTTGGTGAAATCTTAGAATTTTATAAACATCCTTCAAGATTAGAAAAATTACTACATCTAATTTATGTGTGGTTTGTGAAATGAACATTGGTATCAAGTGATTCTACACTATTAAGAGTAGATGTAATATCTTTGTATTTTGGTCTTAGTTTTAGTGCAATGGATCCATAGGCACGGTGGACTTAATGTTGCGTTTTTTACATTGAGTCCATCATTTTAGCACGGAATAGGCATTAGGTCACCATAGTAAGTAAGGTGTGGACCTATATGGTCGGGCAACGTCCCATAGGCAGTAAGATGTAATTCCTTGGTGCATAAGTTTCCGTTTTGGAACTTCTCGAGAATAGACCTAGAGGGGTTGACATGGTGTTTTCTTGAGCAATAGACTCAGAGGAATTGAGCTTATAAAGGTAATTGTGTTGGATTAAATGTGATAGGAAGGTTGATGATGTATACTACTTGTCTTGAGTATGTTACTGATTATCAAAATATTTCACATTTCAAATGGTTTTATGTTTGTCGCTAATTAAAGTTTGTTCTCAGTAGACGTTAGCCCAACACTTTTTTCTTAAATGTCATGTATGACAGGTCATCTTAGCGATGAGGCTTATCGTGAATGAGTGACGGCCAAGTGGTCGGGAGTTGTCATTTTTGGAGATGTATAGACCGTCATAGATTGTTTTGTTGAATACCATTTTGGAGGGATAGCGACACCCAACTGTAATCTAAATTAGTTTGATTCAGATTATTAGATTGTCGATTTATATCCTTTTATTATTTGGGTTTGTAAATGTCATACTATTTCCCCTCTTTTGGGTGACACACTTTAATTATAGAATGTCTTTTCCGAAATTATTCAGGTTTAAATTGACCCCTATTTTTAAGGTGGGTGACACTTAACGGGATTTTTTAATGGTTGTTAGAGGGAATTACCAAATCCGGGTGTTTTTACAAACCACAATGTCCATCTTTTAATTTGAAAACTGCATGAACGAAAAGTGTTGTTTTCGACAAACCACAGGGGAAAATAGTTAAATAAGAACCATAAATAAGTTGAAAATTGTGAGAGTTAGTAAGTATATGTTGTTTCACATTGTGAAATAATGCGTATAAAAAATGTAGTGTAGTTTCATGATAAGATTATTTTTAATGTGTAATTTTTGTTTTTATATTTTGCAATAACATTGTACTCTCGCATTAATTGTCGTTCCATAATGTAAAACACATATGGTTAGTAGTTCTCATGATTTTCAATTTTTTATAGTTCTCATATATTATGTATATATAGGAGATTTTAAATACAAACAATGTAAATGTTACACACTTTACAAACCAAAATCGGCTCTTGATTTTGTCAATTTTCAAAAAATTTGACAGTTAACAAATCAATTGAAGATAAGGTTAAGATTAAATTCCGGAACCAATATAACATAAACTGTTGACATTGATTTGATAATTTGCATGATCAGTTAAGATTGGTTTGTACAGTTTATATTATTGCGATGGTTTGTATTTGAAACGTCGCGCATGCACACACACATTATAAAGCACATGTGATTTACAACACATTCAAAAGGGTAGTATCGAATAGCCATTGCTCACGTTAGTTTCACACGACCTTGGTCGCGTTGATCAGTCCTTCACGTCCTCCTGGAGGCGTTACAAACCACATATAATTTTACTATGAAATTATATGTAATTTGATCGTTCTTGTATATTTTATAAGTTGATTTTCGTCTTGTTTAATCCTACTCTGTGTGTATGAAGGTGTGTGTATATATATATAAATATATATATATATATATATATATAGTGTGTATTTACATAGTGTTTGTGTGTGTATTTAAGGAAGGGTAATGAATGCTTTTAGGATGAAAACAAAATAGTAATAATTTTTGGTGGTAGAGAAAATAATAAGAAAAATGTCAAAGGAATATAGAAAAGCAAATAAAAAATATTATTGTCCACTACACTTTTAAACAATTTCCATTTATTAATTGCTAAATGTCGCCAACTTTTAGGACATGGGAACAATATTACTTAATATAATTTTTCATTATTATATTTTTTAAATTAATTACTTCTATTTATTAAAATACGTTAAAAAATCGATCCTAATCATGGTTCCGTTACAACAGAATCGTTAAAATTTGTTAGCTCGGAATATTTTTATTTTTATTTTTTTATTTTTTTTAATTTCAATTTCTTGATTTTATAATAAAATTATAAGTATGATGACTTATATAGATTATTTTTTAATTTTATAATATTGTTTTAGTTAATATTTATATGTAATACTCTTAAGAATTAAGAGAATATATGAATAATGGGTTAAAATGGATCTAATATGATCATGAATATTCAACAGTAATATTTAACGGACGAAACCAAACCGAACAGAACAGATCAAAACATCCATTGGATTGGATTTGATCGTTTGCTCAATGTTAATTAGACTAGATCGGATGGCAAAATCTAACATCTAATGAATGATTAGATCAGATTTGCTTAGATCCGTAAATTTGTTGATTTCAACTGATAAACACCCATAATGTATGTATGTGTGTGTATCATGCTCATGCATGAAACTTAGGGGGCATTTGGTTCACAGAATGTAATTTGATGGAATTGGAATCCATCGAAGGAATTTGATTTTGAATGAATTTGAATGAAATTTGATGGAATTTGACCACGTGTTTGGTTGGTAGGAATTTAATTCCTTCAGTTAAGCCAAAGAATGATGAATTCCTTAAATTGTGGAATTCAAAGGATTCTCTCGCTTTCATTCTGTGAACCAAACATGAGCCTTGAATTTGGTCAGTGGAATTGGTCATTCCAATTCTTTCAAATTTCTTTCAATTCCATGAACCAAGCAACCCCTTGCTCTCGTGTTTTTTTCCACACCAAAACAGTCATGAATGTTTCTATATAGATGCAACAACATTATATGGATATTGCATCTTTTACATGTGTTCTTTCGGAACAACACATGAAAACTGATTCACAAGCTTATAACATATATGCGGTTTTCATTTGATTTATCTTTAGAATACTCTCTTTGTCCCTCTACAATCGACTTAATCTAAGCATTCATGGAGTTAAAGTGATTAAAGTTAACGATGAATATATAATTTTATATCCAGAAAGGTTGTGGGCAGTGGTTGAGTTCCAGGGGGATCTGGTGGAATATCCATCTGCCCTGGGTTCGATTTTAGGCATCCACAATAATTGTGGTCACTGAGTTTATTGAGGCTGGTGTCTTATAGTTGCAATTTGTTGGGATTATTCTACGTATAGCGTAGGACATCCTTCCATATATATATATATATATATATATATATATACACTGTTCTAAAAAACTCTCCGTACAGCCGCCATGGCGCGCCATGGCACCAAGGCTTGTGTGTCACGCCACGTTATGCCCATGGCACGCCATGGCCTAATGCGCAGTTATCGTAATGAGATATTTGATTTTTCTTTACGTTTTTAATGTCTTATTTGCAAGTTTTTAATATATAACCTCATTTAACTTGCTTATTACTATTGACTCATTGAGTAACACTACAAAACATACGTTTTTATATATAATATTATATATAAATTAAAAATTTGACGCCATAAGTCACGCCTTGAAAACGCCTTGGCTTCGCCATGGCTCCTAAGGCTTGAGGCTTGGCCTCGCCGCCACGCCACGCTTCACGCCATTTAGAACCTTGTATATATATATATATATATATATATATGTGTGTGTGTGTGTGTGTATACACGTATATAAGGTAAGGTTCAAACGAAGGCGGTCAATTTGCAAAAGGCGATAAATTTTCAACATCATATATGATTACATGTACAAATATGCACGTTTAATCATATATGATTAAACGCATGTTACATTAACAATATATAGACATTTAATCATATATGATTAAAATATCAAGAGAAGTTTAATCATATTGAAACTTCTTATATTCTCATGATTCTCATGAATTAATTAACTTATTGCATGATCTTTTTCCTTTCTCTCTCTCTATATATATAAATAATATTTTTATATTTATCATATAAATCAGTCCGATTACAACAATTTTTTACTATTTCTTACAAACGAACCATTTGTATCATAAAAAATATTACGAGATTTATGAAATATTAAAAATAAATTTATTATAATTTAAAATCATAAAAAATAGGTAGACAAAGAAACAAAAAGAAATGGGTTTAATACTTTAATTATATGTTTCACATGTGTTATAAAGAAAAAAACGAAAAGAAGGACATGGAATGGGCCATGCACCATTATTCACCCTACTTTGACTGCCTATAGATCACATGTCTTATCCCCCAACTCAATTTATTTTTATCTATTTTTTATAATAATAAAATATTATATATTTTTTATTTTTCAAAATAAATAAAAAAGTAAATTGCTTAACTTTATGTGGTTATATGTGTTTAATGGTTTTATCTCCTTTTCCAAAATTCAATAGATTGTGTTTGTGTGATTGTATTTTCACAATGAGTTGAGTCCTTAATACAATTAGAGGAAAATAATACTATATTTATTTCTCTCTTATATATTTAATAAGTATTCTTTTTCTCTTTTTTTTTAATAAGGTGCCGTTTGTTTTTTAAGAGGTCTAAAATCTAAAGTCTTATTTTAGTTATGATTAATAAGAGGTGGTGTGTAAAAAGGTCTGAACGATTCAGACTTAAGAGCTATTAAGAGGTTTTAAAAAAAAAAAAACCATCCCTATGTATTGTTTAAGTTTTAAAAAATTATGATTTTTTTTGGCTTTAACAAATTGTATAAAATTTTCTCCAAATCAAAGAAAATAGAGAAGAGAATGTAATATTTTTAAATTTGAAGAACTCTATAAATATTACCATGAAAAAAGTTAATTTTTGTTATAATCCACCAATAAAAAAAACCTGTGAAATTAAAAATTTAAAAGAGAGAAATAATACTTATTAAATGTATAAAATATAATAATTATATTGTTGTAGGATTATGTGCCATTATCAAAAGGAAATGATTGATGTAATATGTTCCTAGTATTAGAAGTTACCATAACGAATGTTTCATTTTCTTTGTAAACTTCTCCCTATTTAAAGGGCTTATGATTAATGAGAATTACATATTTCATTGTCTCTCTATTATGTTGTTATTCTGTTTCGTTTTTCCTTTAACACGTTATCATCACGATGCTTTGCTAAAGTTCAAAAGAGAAGTAAAGCTATTAGCTAACCAACCTCATGTGTACCAGTTGGTAACTAGATATGTAACTGGGGTTATGTAATTATTATATGCAGTTTTTTATTCGTTTTAGACCCACTATTAGCTAACCAACCTCATGCGTACCAGTTGGTAACTGGATATAAGCCTGATATTTTACATTTACGCATGTTTGGTTGTGTAGTATATGTGCCAATTGCGCCCCCACAACGCATCAAAATGGGTCCTTAAAGACAATTCGATATATGTTGGATATTCGATATATGTTGGATATGAATTCCCAACTTTTATCCGCTAATTAGAATCCTTGACTAGTGATCTCTTTACCGGCAGATTTGCGGGTTGTCACTTTAATGAGACAGTCTTCCCGTCGTTAGGGGGAGTAATAGACAGAAGGGGGAGTCTACTATATTTGTGAAATGGGTATATTGTGCTCTTCCTTCAACCAATGTTTTATTTTTCCCATTGGGTTTTGTTCCTTGGTGTAAGGTTTTAGTGAGACAACTTTTCTAACTCTCATGATTAATGTATGAATCTAAGATAAAACTAGACTGAAGGAAAAGTCTATATATTGCAAAGAAACTGGTGCCTTGTACTCTTTCCTTCGTCCTATTTTTTATCCCACTGGGTTTTTATTTTGGCGTAAGGTTTTAACGAGGCAACAATTGTGCACCATCACTCCTTTGACTCGGCACAAGGGGGAGTGTTGTAGGATTATGTGCCATCATCAAAAGGAAATGATTGATGTAATATTTTCCTAGTATTAGAAGTTACCATGATGAATGTTTCATTTTCTTTGTAAACTTCTCCCTATTTAAAGGGCTTATGATTAATAAAAATTACAGATTTCATTGTCTCTCTATTATGTTGTTATTCTGTTTCGTTTTTCCTTTAACATATATCGAGTTTTTTTGTGTTTATAGACAATATATCAATATTAGAAAAAACCTAAAAACTAACTATGCTCTATAATGTAAAATATATACAGAAATATCATTAGTAAAAAAAATACAAAAATACTTTTAATCTTAAATACATCTCCCAAATCTCAAATCCTCCAAAATACAACATCAAATCAAAATTTAAAAAAAAAAGAAACATGGGATAACCAAGAACCGTAATTAAAAAAAAATAAGTCCGAAAAGTACCTGTTCGACCATTCTATTACAATCCAAAATGTGTTTTGATTGATACATTATAAACTTCACCTATATGGTAATTATATTCCAATTCCCGGTCCAATTTTGTTCACTGATCGTCTTTTTAATCTAAAACTTAAATATTTGTAATGAATTTAACTTCCTGAAAACCGAACATAACATTAATTTGAGCTAACTTTTATCTAAAAACATGTTTAATGGGCAAAATATGATCAGAAACGGGAATTAAATCACCACACAAATAAAATCTACGGTGTATCGGTGAAAATAATATTTTGGATTTTAATTAAAAAAAAATAAGGAACAAATATATATATTTTTGTAATTAAAAAGTAATAGAATTTAATGCTTTGAAATCCATACTGTTCTTGCTCGGACAATTTCAGCTGTATCATGTTGCATTCTAAGCAAATGTGTGCATTCCAAGTGTGGTGTTGTTGGAGTTGTACCATATGCATTAGAAGTTGTACTTTTCTGCCTTGTTTTCATGCTTGTTAAAGAATCCAACATATCGGATTGACGACATTCTCTTCTGTATTCCAATGTTATGCATCCCATGTTGTACTCTTCTAGTACTTTCATTGGTACACTCTGCAATATTCACTTGTACATCTTATATATACATACATCACATTTGTCTATATTCATATATGAATAGGAAGTGTTTTGTGAATCATGTGAGCTAATTATTCATTGATGAATAACATCAAGATAGACATTCACAATGATTATTATGAATGTAAGTACATGAATATTTAAATGTATTCATTATGAAGAGTTGATTATCATGAATTTTAAAAATATTTTCGGTTTAAAAATGATTTTTTCCATAAATATATAGTGGATCACTGATATTTTTTTTTTTTTTTTGATAAAAATGATATAAGGACGTACATTTTCATCTACCTTCATCTAGCAACATTCACACACCTTCATCTACCTACTTGCATTAACTTGACTGAAATTTTAACAAATTAATGCAAGTGAAAGTGGTTGAAGGTAAGTGAAAATTCGTGAATGTGAAAATGAAGATGACGGTGAATGAATGTGAAGATTAAGGTAGATGAAGACCCATGTTTTTTTACGAGTTGATAGATAAAATGAATTCATCCAAAGGCTCATCATAAGTTTTCTCACTGTTCTCACCAAACTAACATGATTCCAACTATACATATTAGGATGTTCAAATGAGAACTATAAATATATTGAGGAACTAGGAAACCAACATATTGCATATACACTATATGAATTTCAACATGTATATGCATCAATACACACACATATATATATATATATATATATATTTATGAACATAGTAACTGACATGGGCTTGAGCATTTGAGCACTCTATATATTGTGATAACTGTGAGAACTTTTATCTTAAGGTATTGTTTTACATGATTTTTTCTCACCTAAGTTTGGAATTTATTGTATTGATGAACATATATTTGTTTTATAATGTGTTTGCTTCATATGTATGCGGTTCATAATGTGAATTTTTTTTACGTGTAACTTTTGATTTACAAACGGACTAAAAAAGTTCACATTATGAAACAAATACTTGTATTGAAACAAACAAACCGTAAAACAAATATATATATATATATATATATATATATATATATATATGTTAATTGATATTCTAAAATAAATTATATGAAATAGCACGTGATACACTAGTTCTCAACGTTATCACAATTTAAGAGTTCTATAAAGAAGGTTCCCATAATTGACATATACATGTTTTTTATAATATATATATATAGACATATATATATATATATAGAGAGAGAGAGAGAGAAGGGAGAGGTTCAAACGAGAATAGTAACAGAATAAGAAAAATGTCATTTTACGTGCAAAATCACATTGATTTTACATTAAATGGATTAATGCAAGGGTGTGCAGGCGACGTGGCCTGCGACCACAAGTCGCAACCAAAGTCACTTGAATCGCATGTGATTTTACAAGTGATTTTAGTGTACACATGTGATTTGATCATTTTCTTATTTTCTTATTTTGTTACTATTCTCGTATTAACCTCACACTTTCTCTCTATATGAGAGAGAGAGAGAGAAGGAGAGAGACCTCCAAAATCCAGCCGATGTACTTAACATTATTTACATGTTGATTAGCATCCATGTCACTCCAACTTGGCTGGATTCAAATTAACAATTTCAAGGTCAATAAAATTAAAAAGAAATAAAATTTTATCAAGTTTTTATAGTAAATTGCATGAAAATATAGCATACTCTGTGTTTGAGATAACGGAATGTCATATCTAAGATATCAAAATACAGGTTTAATTTGCAAGTATTCGTTTCACTTACCGCTAACCCGGGCCGAATCCTTGCAGCTGTTTCATCCGTAAGTTTCTCGATCTTTTCGTGATCGATCTTTTCCGTTGCAATTGCACTTCTATCCAGATAAAATGGTGTCACTTCGTTTCGAACTTCATCTGGGATCTTGGATAACCTTCTCGTTTCTCGGTTCATGATCACCCATGTACTGCATATACGTATATACAATCACATTTCATTTAAATTACTTTAAACACATAATTAAAAAAAAACCCATGAAATTAAATTTATTTTTGTATGAATATTTCACCTTGTAGCCCTAGTTATAATTTTCTGAGATACGAAATCACGTATAATCCAGTCTCTTCTCATTCCATTTTTACCAGCTGCATTTACCCATGTATCGATCTCGACTACGTCTCCCCTGTCGATTTTTTAGTATTTTTTGGTTAGAAAATATGAAAATTAGGTGAATTATATATGGGAAATTAAGTAGGTAATCAATTAATTGTTTTAATTACCATGAGCTATATTTTTCGACTTGGACTTGGATCCGGGTCACGACCCATATCAGTTTCCGAAGGCTCATTTCGTGGGTCGCACCAAACCCGTTTCCGGCTAGACCTGCACTCGTTACATGATTAAGGGCCGTTTCCTGCAACACAATCAATTTTGGAACTTGAATATAAAAGAATAATAACTCGTAAAACCGTGAGCATTGTGGTTAACGACATCAGGAGTCGTTGCAATTGTGCGTAATCACAATTAACGATGCCACTGAGGTCGTAGATTATATATATATATATATATATATATATATATATATATTAATTTGACCATGAATATACGACCAATTTAGTGAACCCATTAAATTACTCTCCATAAAATCCCTCGAGAAGAGAATTACAATTCTAACATATATTGAAAAGAAATGGTTCAAGTCTAGCAGATTCGAAACTCCAACAGGGGACAGATTGTCTCAAAATGTTAGAATCGAGAAAGTTGTAGATATTGGCTCTGATACAATGTGAAAATATATAGAGCCCCATTAAATTACTCTACAAAAGAGCAATTGAAAAGAAAATGGAGGTTCTAACGTATATTAACGAGAAAATGTCAAAATATTGTCAATGTGGGACTTTAACAGATCGTCTTTATTTTTATAAAGATTAGATAAGAATAATTGAAAGAAAAAAAAAGAGAACTTTCAACCTACTTGTAGAAGATTCATCAAAGTTTCCATGGTGGCGGTCTTATCAGGTCCGATTTCATAAGATCTAATAACAAACGTCTGTCGATAAACATACCGATTCTCAACAAATCTACCTAGAAGAACCCCACGATCATTGGGCTCCTCAACGCTACAATCTTTAACACCTACTCCTCTCTGATCACCTAAACTCACCCCATTCACCTTCTTCCCATTCACCGTTTCGACCCCTTTATCAAAACTCCCAACGTTCGCCTTCACCTTAAACGACCCTCTCAAGATCCCTCCGTTTCTCGACCCTGAAACCAAGAACCCCGCCTTGAAAACGTTCTTTTTCGCGATATTAATATGATTGTTTTGAGGATAACAACATTGTACAAGATTGTTGGTTGATGATGCCATTGAAGTCATATTACAAAAGAATCTAGAGAGATATATGAAAAAGGAAAAATTAGGGTTTTCTTAGCTTGGAGTTGATGGTTTCTTGGGTTACCAATTTGGGAATAACAAAGTTGGTGTAAGTATCATGGTAGATACAACTAATTAGTTTTGAAATTGAGGTTGTAATTAAACATGAATGGGAGTGAGATTAGTGGGTGATTAAGAAAATAGTTAAAGAATAATTAATGAAGGGGTGTGTGTGTGTGTGTTTTGTAGGTGAACCACCATCATGGGTAGGGGAGAAAAATGGTAATTAAGTTGTTTTGGTCAATGGGTTATCTTAAAAGTAGGGTCTTTTTTTGTTTTTTGTGGGTGTGTTTTGATTTATGATGTTTTTTTTAAAGGTTAGAAGTGTTTGTGGTTGGAGTGTGATTATGGTATTGAAAGGTGGCAAAGTGTGGATCTTGGTCAAAAGAAACAAAATCAAGATTCATTAAGTGGGTCAAAATGTCCAAATTACCCTTTTCTTTCACTATTTTTATTATTAATGGTTTTTTTAGTCGACTTATATTTGTAGACTTTTTAATTGGTAATTATAATTACAAGACTCGTTGTTAAGAAAATATGATTGTTGTGGTCGTTTTTAGACAAATTAGATAGGTTTTATTGTGTAAAAGTTATATAATTCTTGTATGTGTGTTTACTGTTTGATTTTAATAAAATAATTTTATATATGAATTGAAATTGGTATCATTAGGGAACAATTTGACGTTGAGGTTGATTATTTTCTTATGTTTGCGCCATTGTTGATTATGTGTTATATATGAGTCACTGTTGATATATGTACCTTATGCCCTCGTCATCAAATAATAAAAGCAGTTGTCTTGAATTGACTCGTCAAATGACTTAGGGTTGGTACTTTGAAATGTAGCTCTTCAAGCCTGTAAATTAGAACTCTGCACGTTGATTGATGGTTAAAAAATATATTGACTGACAACTTGACATATCCACACCAAATGGTCATTTCCTCAATTATATCCCAATTTCCTGACATCCACACCAAATGGTCATTGCCTAAGTTGTATCTCGGTTTCTTGCCATCCACAACATTAAATATTACAAGATTAACCGGTTAATGGTCAAAATAATTACGAAATAACAAAAATTGATTTGTTACATTGGTTGAGAAAAAAAAATATTCATTTACTAAATAAGAATGATAACAACTTTCTTACATTTTGATGAACTTTGCCCAAAAATAAACGAAATCATCGTTGACTTTTAGTCGATTTTTTGTTGCATGTTGACTTTAATTGAACATTGCACATAAAAAAAACTAAAATGAATTGGGCCTGGGTCCAAGGCCCAAACGTAGTCGTGTTTAGGACCGGGCCTAAAGCCCATAAATAATTTTGATTACAATTGAGCCCATTCTTTCGATCGAAGGCCCCTTGATTAGTATCTAATTTCAACCGTTACACGACTAAAAAAATTGGTTATCGTCGTCGGACAATTTCGTCGATAATCCGACAGTGGCTTTTAGATGAAAAATTTTCTGTCGGTAATAACTTAATCGGTAAATTATATCAACAAAATTTAAATTACTGACGCGAATCCTTGCGTAATGCTTTACAACAAAAAAGTTATACTTGTTTACTGACAAACCAATCGGTTATCAGTTCGATTGTAATAATTAGGTCTGATTATGGATTTTGATGTTGTATCGTACAAAATCACCAACTGAATATATATATATATATAGGGTCAGGTTCACGTGAGACCAAGCTGTTTTCGTGAGACCGCGTGAGACCAAGCCTTAAAACATGAAACTTCACACCGAAACACTGTGAAGGTAAAAAACATTCGAACCTTCATAATGTAATCACACTATGAAGGTAAAAAAAACCTAAACCAAGTTAAAAAAAATCAAACATTCACAGATAAAAGACTGTGAAGGTATATCCGAACCTTCACAGTGAAGACGCTGTGAAGGTAAAAAAAACAGAACATTCACATCGAAAAACACCATGAACATAACATTTACGGTGTTTTCCCTATGAAAAGTTCGATTTTTTTTTACATTCACAGGTTTTTGGTGTGAAGTTTCATACTTTAAAGCTTGGTCTCACCGGTCTCACGGAAACTGTTTGGTCTCACGCGAACTTAAATCTCTCTCTCTCTCTCTATATATATATAGAGGGATGTTCAAATGCAAACTTTTTAATGGTGCAAACCCATGCAACCCACTTATCTACCACATATTTTATTTTCCCATTTTTTTTATTAAAAAGGTAAAAACAAAATATGTGGTAGATAAGTGGGTTGCATGGTTTGCACCAATAAAAAATTTGTATTTGAAGGTGCCTCTCTCTCTCTCTATATGACTCTATTTTCAAATAAGAATTCAGGTTTTCATATATTAAAATCTTCATCGATTACAAATTAAATCCTACAATATTAATTTTTAGTTGCCATAAATAAATGTCTTTTTTTTCCCTACAAATCTTTTATCTGTTATGAATTGTTATAAAAATATGTTTAAAAAGTTGTTTTCAATCATTTCAAATTTTTAAATACTAGAAGCGTACTCGTGCAATGTAGCGAGATACATCACAATTTTAATGTGTTATTTTATTTTTTTGTCGATTTACAGTACGATTTTGGATGATTTTGAGAAAGTGATAATGTTTTTTTTATATTTTTTTTAATTTAGGCTTAATAATATAATGTTTTTTATATAAAAAAATTAAGTATTTTGTTATAATTCAATGATTATCTTATATATTTTAATGACATCTAGAAAAAATTACCAATTACATATTTAATAGTATAATTAATACAAAATTATAGTAATATATAATATATTAATTAATAGTGATACATGGAAATGTCTGCATAAAAGGAAGATCCTACACATACCAAATTAATGGATGTTAGAAGTCTGCAGTAGTAATATCTATCTTTTACTTTGATACTTGTAAATTAAAAGATTTTTAAAATCTTGCATAAAATGATGGTACCTTGTGCCTAATAATTTGTATTTAAGAATTTTTTATCCGTGTTTTTGTTAGCGCACAGATCTATTGGATTCAAGATCATCCAATCTGAAGCTAAAGTCGGAAAGTCGACTCTCGATATAAGTTTAATGTTTACTTGTAATAAATGTCAAAGTATTGTTTTTAGTATTTTATTAATATTCCTAAATATCTAGATATTAGTTTAGTTATTATATTAGTTTATTTAGATATTAGTTGTTTTGCAAGTTGTAGGAAGTATGTAAAGGAAGTTAAGCGAGATCAGATCTAAGAGAGAACACAACAACACACAATTCCAAGGTGTAAAACACAGAGAGAGCTTTCAAAGAGAAACCATATCAACCATCTGTATTCCGTGTTTATTAATCAAACAGGTTGGTAATCGTATATGTGTTGTTATTGATAAGAACTTGATAATATTGTGGACCGACAATTGGTATCAGAGCCTGAAAAATCAGATTCAAATCAAGTTTATAGAAAAACGACTCTGTGTTCTTCATTTCAAAATCATTTTCGTGATTGAGAGTGTTTTAGGTGTTGAAATCGATCAGGTTGTGATCGATAGGTGTATAAGATCGAGTTGTTGTTGTTTAATTTCAGTATAGAGCTTCAATCGTTTCAAATTTGGTGATTTTGTTGCAAAACAGTTCACGAACATATCTTAATGTTCCATCGATCTCTTTTTCAAAAAGTGATTTTTATTGAGATCTGAGGGTTGCAATATGTTCTAAAACTGTTAGTGGTCATTTTGTTAGAGTTTAGAACTGCTAATCGAAGTCCAAACAGGTTTTTAGATCGTTTTTCGAAGAACAGGGACGAACTCGCGCAAAGTTAACATTTGCGCCAGTTCATAGTCATATTTGCGCCATCAACACGTCACGCAAAACGTACTTTCGCGCGATCAACTGTTCGCGCAAAATTCCCTTTGCGCTACCAACGACTCGCGCAAACCCCTATTTACGCCACCCACGTCTCGCGCAAACCTTCATTGCGCCATTCACACACCAGACGAACATCTTCACTTTTGCGCCATCAACATCTCGCGCAAAAGTTATTACGCGCCATCAATATCTCGCGCAAAAGTTATTACGCGCCATCAATATCTCACGCAAATCTCTATCATCAAAAGTTTGCGCCATCAGCTTATTGCGCAAAGTTCAAATTTGCGCCACTAACGTCTAGCGCAAAACTCCATCTACCAGACTATCTAAAGTCTGCGCTACCTTCACTTCGCGCAAAGTGTTACTTCGCGCCACATACACCTCGCGCAAAACTCTTTTGCGCCAGCCACTATTAGCGCAAAGTTTGCCTTTACTCCTGTACCAGACTTGGTCTTTTTCAAAATAACTTCAAGAGAAGCTCTAGCGATCAGAACTGACTCAAAGCCACCAGTACTCTTCAGAGGAGAGTATGAACAGTGGAAAGATCGGTTCATGGACTTTATTGAAAGACATGATTTGGGAGTATTCATTAGGAAGTCAATAGAAGAGGGAGTTATGGCACCAGTTTGGAGGACTCCTCCAAAGGGAACTCATGAGCAACCATATCAACTTAAGTATGAAGATCTAGATGGTGAAAACCTAAACAGAGCAAAAGGTGATAGATTAGCAAAGTCTCATATTCTTCAAGGCATACCAAATGAAATTTACGTGAAGATAGACAGCTATAAGGCCTCAGGCAAACAGATGTGGGATAAGATAGAGAAGATGATGCGAGGCTCAAAGGTTAGGAACCAGCTGAAGATATCCAACTGCCTAAACAACTATGAAGAATTCAAAAGTAGAGTTGGAGAGTCACTAGCAGAAACATACGACAGGTTTGTGACCTTGCTGAACGAACTAAGCAAGAATAAGGTCACCAAATCGCAAATAGAGTTGAATGTCAAATTCTTAAGCATTCTCCAGCCTGAATGGAAGAGGTTTGCCAGACAGATGAAGCAAATCAAAGATTTAAACGAGATTCCACTTCATGAGGTGTATGAGACCCTCAAACAGAATGAAGAAGAGTTGGATGAAATACTCGATGAAAAGAGGCAGACTAGGAAGACAATTGATGATACAGTTGCTCTTGTTGTGAAAAAGAAGAAAAAGAAGATGATTTTGTCTGAACCAGAAGAGATTGAAGTTGAAGCGAATTCTGAATCGGATGACTGTGAACAACTGAAACAGGCTATGCTTATGCTGACTAAGGCTTTTCAGAAGAAGTTTTACAAGAAGCCAAGTTCTAACAGTCAGAGGTATTCTTCTGGTCCAAGCAACTATATTCACAAAGAGAGGATTGAAGGTAAAAGAGTAGAGGAAAGGAATCCGGAAGAAAGAAAGTATAAAGCTGAAGCATCTAGTCAGACAGAACCTCCAAAGTGCTACAACTGTGGTAGACTTGGACATTTTTCAAGAGACTGCCGAAAACCCAAAGTCAGAAACTCAGACTACTACAAAAACAAAATGCTTCTAGCCAAGCAACAAGAGGCTGGAAAGACATTGATGGTAGAAGATGAATACTGGCTAGATCATTCAGACCAAGAAGATGACGATGAAGAGAATGACGAGAAAGTGTGAATCCAAGATCTTATGAATCCTAGAGAGAGAAAGGAGAGAGAGAGAGAGCGCTTTGGAAGCGCAAAGTGTAATTCTATTCAAGTGTGCGTGTGATTCTTACAACAAACCAAGACCAAAGGGACTTAAATACCCTTGGTCAATACAACACAGTATAGGACTCTAAACACAGTATTTGACCAAGCCCTATAAATACAATGATTACTATAAAATCAGACCTAACAGAAAGCAAACATGTGCTTAATGGGCAACATAGAAGCAGAAGCTGAAGCTGACTCCGATGACGATGACAACGATGAGGTGTGTGATTTAACTCAATCTTATTTCATAAATCAAATGCATGCCATGATGTCAAAACTCGAAGAATTAGAGTCAAAGCTTAAGCGCGAAAAGGGTGTTATTCTTGAACAAAACCAGTCAATACATAAATTTAGCAATGACCTTGCTAAGAAGAAAGTACTGATTGAGACTCTACACAAAAACAATGACACCAGCGCAAAAGAACAGACCATAATTCTTAAAGAGGTTACTGAAACAAAGACTAATTTGCGAAAAAGTGAGTTTGATTTCAAAGAGCTTACGAAATTGTATTCTTCAACTTCCAAAGAAAACGAATCTTTACTTGCAAAATTAAAAGCTTTGGAAGAGAAGTTATACAAATTGGGTCAAACTGAACAAACCATTCATCTAAACAAACCCAAAGAGGAAATAGAGAAATGGGGACTCGGATATGAGAATCCACACTACCTTAAAAAGGGTATATCTGAAGTGCCTGCACTTTATGATATTACTTTTATGAAACTTTCTCACCGATTTCCTAATCTTAAAGTTTTCAATACTGGACTGTCTAAAAAGGATGAAGCCAAGGAAACTGAAAAATGAAAGAAATCATCTAAAGTTCACCTTCCATTTTATTATGCAAAGCTGAATAATAGTTATAATGATGATCCAAAATATCAAAAGAAATCTCTTTCAAATGACTTCTTTCAGAGTTATTCTGTCAAAAAAATGGAGGTGAAGCCTATTAAAGGTAAACTATATGTCCCTCCTCTCGTGTTGGAAAGTAAAATTTCTGAACTTGAGACTTCTTTAACAGATGGAAGACTTTTGATTGATATTGAACAAAAAGATTTTTCAACTGTGCTTAAGAGTTCTATTCTTTCTAAATCTTCAAAGGCTTCAAAATCTAATGATCGTTTTGGTCTAACTGATGAAGGGTTTGATTTTCTAAATTCCGATGGTGCTTTAGATGAGTGTTTTGATCAATTTGATTTTCACGCCAAACTTCCTAACCATTCGTCTTTTGTTGTAAAATCCTTTGGATTAACCAGTATGTCTGAAAAAGGTAAATCATCAACGAAAGTTGATGAATCAGCTTCTGTGAAAGCTAAGAATGCGAAAGGTAAGAAGAAACATCAGCATTCACAGAAACCGATCACTACTGGTAAGCCTAAGAAGAAGCATTCATTTGTTACTCAAAAGTCTAACTCACAAGTTTCAAATGTTTCAGATCTGAACAAGACAAGAATAGAAGTTAAATCTCAATGGCAACCAAAACAGAAGATTGACAAGACTGATAAATCTTTTTGTAGTGTTGATTGTGATAAAACTATGCCTAGTAAAGATGTTTTGAATGCGAATGTTGCTAATGTTTTGAAACCAAAACTTGTCGTTTATCGCAAGAAATATTCAATGAAGCAATTATTCGAGTTATCTGTATCTGCTAGAAAGTCTTCATATTATGATAAACATGCTCATGCTTCTTGTCAAGATTCTGATGTTTGGTATGGCACATATCATGTTCACTCTTACAATTCTATTTCTTCATTTGATTCTCAAAAGAAAAGAGGACCCAATTTCAAATGGGTACCAAAATCTTATGCTAACACAGTTGGACCCAAATACCAATGGGTACTGTCGGTCCAACAATACTTATCAAGTTTATAGAAACAACGACACAATAACTATTACCAACCTATATTGAATATATCAAACAATTACAAGGTTGATCGATTAAGCTTTTGATGTGTTCTCTATGTTTTCTCTCAAATACACCTTTATGTGTGTGTTTGTGTGTGTGAAATCTTATCTGATGTTGTAAGAGATAATAGAGAGATATCACAAAGATATCTAGCTAGTGTGTCTAACACACTACCTAATCAACTTGCAACAACAAGTTGCATTATAAAACTATAAACCTACATAATATCTAACAAATAGATATTATATAACTAACTAACTAACTAAATAATAACTAAGTTAACTAAATATCTAACAAACTAGATATTAAGTTAACTATTAGAATAACAAACAATTACATTGACATTTATTACAAATAGACATAGACTTTTATATCGAGAGTCGACGTTCCGGCTTTAGCTTCAGATTGCGATCTTCAGTTTGGATGATCTTGAATCCAATGAGACTGTGGTCTAACAATCTCCCCCTTTGGATCAAGATCATTTAATAAAAAGATTTATCCAATTCAGTCTTCTTGTTCAGCTCAGAAGATGCAATCTCTTTCTCTAAAATCAACATGTCTTCAATCTACTTTGTTTGAAACATGTGATCTTTGCCATTTCTTGTGTAGTCATTGTAGATCCCAGTTTCAGTGCAATCAGCAGATATAAGAACAATGATGAACAATATATTGGCCACAGCAACTAGTCATATGATTAATATAAACTTCAAAGGGCTAAGGTTTACAGGGAGAATATCTGATAATAGTATGTAAACCTAACAACTAGTAAACTGAATAATGAATCTCTAACCCTAACAAATGAAGTAGAAAATAACTTTAAATACTCGGGCTCGCAGGCCTAATGGGCTTATGGGCTTTAAGGCCCAACAAGCTTACAACTATTGCAATTTGTCACAAACTACCCTGAACTTCTATTTAACAAAGAAAATGGCCCTAACAATCTCCCCCTTTAAATAGAAGTTGATAGTCACGCCAGTTAGGAACAAAGATTTTTCGGAAACCAAAGCTGATCTCGAAAAATCTAATCTGAGTTCTGTACTCCAGTCGCTCTTCAATTTCACCCAGTGCTTCAAGAACAAGTGCCTTGTATTTAGGATCCAAAAGCTGAACCCCTTTTTCATCTTTATCAAGTGCACACTTCAACTTGTCTTTCAGCAACATCAACGTACCATCGCAGAATCTGGCAATCTGATTGAAACGAATGAAATGCATACTTCCTTTGTCATTCACGTAGGTCATGCCAAACTCTGGAAGCTTTATCACAGTAAACGCAGGTACATTCTGGGTATCAGACGGAATCTTCAAATCAGGCTTGAGCAGATTAATCTTTGGCTGGTTGCTTTCTAACCCGATCTGAAAATCTTCCACCGAAGCAAGTTTCATTGCACACTTCATGTATCTTTTCACTGTTTCTAGAGCATCAATGACTTCTCCGGGTCTGACAGTTCTGGTCTTTAAGTCACGTAAGATATACAACAGATCTTGTGGCTCCAAGCATGGAAAATCAGCATCAGAAAAGCAATATTGTTGACCATCTTCTCTAGTAACCATAAAGTCAGTATACTTGACCTTCATAAAGTAGGCAGGTATAATCTTGTCAACTGATACAATCCTGAGCTTCGTCTTGGAGTACTTGTGCTGGAACTTTCGGTATACGAACACAAGTTCACGCTGTTTTTCTTTGTTTTTCACTGACTGTAGACCATGTATAACAGCTTCATCATACTTTCTGATCCAGTGGGCAAATATCCTCTTCTGACTTTCTTCGAGGAAAGGAACTTTTATTCGGACTCTTTCCCACTTGGATGGACGAGCTGGAGTTGTATTAACTGGTTCTCTAACTGGTGAAGCTGGAGGAGATCTCTCGGGAACTACTGTATCAGAAAATTCAGGGTAAATAACAGGATAAGTCAATAGAGGAATCACGACAGAAGACTGATCCTCTTGATGTAGTATTTCATCAATTTCTTCTTGCATAACCACCAGAGCTCTTTCAAAATTTGCACATTCTTCTATCGTGTCTGTTACTTCATACGGATCTAGTATTATCGTCCAATCTTCAGGAACTATCGGAGAATCAAATTCAAATTCCTCAGGCTTTTCAACCGTCGAATAATCATATAGTATCAGATCTGTCACTGGTTCCCGTTCCTGTTCTTGTTCCTGCCTCTGTCCCTCTGTTCTTGTACCCGAACCCGTACCCTGTTCAACCTGTTCCGACTCCACTACATGAGACTCCGGCTCAGATCGACGTTGGCGCTTCTCCCCCTCATGGTGATCAGGATCATCCTGATCATCATGTCGGCGCTTGAGCCGTTCTGCCTGGCCACGGCAGGTATCTTCCACTGCCGAAAGGCGTTCAGTCAAAACAACTACGGTTTGCTGAAGTGACTGAAGCATAGCTTGTTGGATCTGGAAGGCTTCGACAGAAACGATAGGTTGGGGTGTAGGTGGGGTCGGTGTAGATGCTTGAGAAAGTAAGGATAGCAAATCGGCATCCTGGGTGGGTTCGGTTAGTGATTGGGCTATAAGTTTGGCGAGAAGGATAGATTTCAGTTCAGGTATGGACATATCCGCAACTGATAGAGAAGATGGAGTAGATGTGGTCTCCGGCTCAGTCGCAGGACCTTTGCCTTTGACCATACGTTTGATGTTGTCCAACTCCGCCGTCATCATAGATTGGACAGCCTTTAGGGCGCCGTCCATGTATTCCCTTGAGACAAACTCAGTGTGGGTAACACCGGGGTCACTTAGACTTCCCGTTGTAGCTACGACTGTAGAAGTCGAGCCGCCTACGTTCACGGTTGGCGTGATGATAGCCATGGTAGGACTTCCATCCAATCCTCGTAACCTACCCGAAGGTGGGTTTACTATGGATGTTCCGGCCGGGCCACTTAGGCTACCGGCAATAGCCGAAAACGGAATCTGTGTCCTAGGAATGGCATGTATGACAAATGGATCTAGACTCCGTGCATGCAAAGAAGGCGAGAACGGGGGCAGCTGTTCTCTTGTTTCAATATCGGCACCCTCCAGGTGAGAGCCCGATAGCGTATGTGCTAAATCCCCGTGATCATGTGAAACCACCATCTGTTGAGAGATGGTGGAGTGGCTTGGTTGGGCGTGCAAGTGCGCCGCTAGGTCCACGGCGGCTTCTTCAATACCCAGTCCCAACACATGAGACTGGGTAGCAGATGTGGCTACCTGGCTAGATATGGCTGGGGGGGATACAACCGAAGATGGTTGTCCCATCGCTCGTGTACTCTCAGAATGTAGCTTACTTCGCCTTTCCCTCACACAGCTCACCTCTTGATGTTCAACTAATACTCCCTCCGTTCTCCTTATCTCTCCGGATGGGGGCTGATTATCGTCACCATCAGAGTCAGAAGACTCTTCATCTGATGCTGATGTGGCGGTTTGGGTTTCCTCGGTATCTGAAGTGGCTGATGTTCCTTCAGTAGCAGCGACAGAAGAAGACTGAGCTTGAACGGCTTCAGAAACTGTTGCCTCTTCTGTCGTTTGAGTACCTGTTGTTGGTGGCGGAGAAGGTTGTCTCGAAGAACTTGGCTGGCTCGTTCCAACGGCACTGCCCACTCCAGTTCCCCTCACGATAATGGCCCTCGACACACCCTGTCCGGAATCCCCAGCTATCCGGACGCTCCCACCTCTCGTTCCTGGACGCTGACCCTCACGTCGCTCAGGTCTTGCTCCTTGGGCAGGTCCTGCCGGTCCTGGCCGGACCATAGGAGCTGGGATGTTGTGTGTGTGCCTATAAGCTATCACACTCAGTGCCGTGGGACGAGCATGGGCTAGTACCCCGACTGGGATTTGTCGGGCGACAACACCTTCTGGATCAGCACGGGAAGGAATCTTCCGGGTTGGATGTTGTGGGCACATCGGGTGGGTGGAGCGGCGCTGTATCTCGGGATACAGGTTCATGTAGTTCCGGATGATTATCTGTAGGAACCGCATGAAGGGGACGAAGTTTGACCGCCGAGATGCAGTCGAACGAACTCTCTGAATGAGTTCAAACCATAGAAGATCAGCAAAGTCGACGTGGCGATTGAATGCCACCGCATGAAAGATGCGTAGAATCGGAGCGCTCGTCTGATCAATGCCTTTCGTTATAGACGAAAGACACCGATTGATATAAGTGAACAGCGTGTACCATAACGTCGATAGATGTTTGCGGGTGAAAGTTGATGGTATGCGGAGTTCTGCGCCGTATCCCAACGAGATAAGATCGGTGCACAATGTAGCATCTGAGACAAGCGGGTCGAAGTCTTCTTGGCCAGCTACAGATCCGGCGGTTGGTAACCGAAGAAATTGGCGGAATAGATCACTTGTGAGAAGCACTGGTGTGTGATCTATCCGACCTTCAAGGTGGAAACCGCCATCGGCTTCTAAGGCATGAAGGGAACGCCAGAATTGCTGTAGGTATATGATTGGAACGGTGGCTGTTTCTGTTAGAGCATAGGAGAGTGGATGGCCCCTTAGTATCTCGATGATGACCTGATGTTGAATGGCGAGTTGGGTCACATCGAGATGGTAGTTATTTGCTGTAAGTGGAAGGAACTGATCCTCGGGAATCAGTTCTGCATCTGCGATTGGGTCAATCGCTGGTGGCTGATTTTGAGCCATTGTACCTGTGAAGAAGTAATCGATTAGTACACAGGTTTGGAAACCCAATTTTCGCCGTTGGAGTTATCCCGCGATGATTTTGATCATGCCAGATAGTAACTCCAAAAATTTGGAAAAGCGAACCCTACTCGTGAGTTAGGGTCAGTCACCAAGGCGCATAGACTTGCACCAGCACATATAACCAACACAATGTCCTCAAGACCGGATACGGTCTACGACCGGAGGTCATTAAGACCGGATAAGGGTCTTTGACCGGAGGTCATTAATACCGGGGGTAAGATAAGACCGGAGGGCAAGAAGACCGGAGGGATCGTTTGACCGGGGGAGCCTTCGACCGGGGCTGAACCCTAGATCGGAGTTTTCCCCCGGAGAAGATAAATCGACACTGATCCATCTCCGGGGAACATCCAGATCAACTCCCATTGTTAACTCGATCGATTATAATCGATCGATATATGCTAAGCACATACCTTGTCGATTTAAGGCGATGAAAACGTCGAAGAATGCGGGCGAAGAATGCGGTCGAATGAGAGGTCCGGGCGAGAGAGATGAAGGCGAAGAGAGAAGATGTAATCGGTCGAATGAGGAGGATGGCTTCGATCGGGGTTCTTATACCCCGGAGGGTGTTGGGCTTGGGCCGGTGGGGCCGAAACTTTGGGCCGAAACTTTGGGCCGAGGAAAATCAAACAAACACCGCAAACCAAACACAAAAAATAAACCAAACTTAAAAAAACTTTTTGGAGTTTTCGGAGATGTAACACAGAACTTTTAAAAAAACTTAATTGAAGGAAAAGAAAACAAATACACCTAAGTAGAGAGGAAAAAAAAATTGAAACCAGAAAAAAAAATTAAAATTGAAACGACTTAAACCTGAAGACACGAGACCTCACTCCCCCTCGAATGATTACCATGAGGAGGTCCACACTCAGAACCCTGTTACCTGCTCCCCCTCGAAAAGAGGACTCGTGAAACTTACCAACCATCTGACGCTAGTGGTCTCCCTGAACACAGTATCGGGTTGTAGATCTGTCACTAACAACTTACTCTTTAAGGAACAAAGGAATGAACTACACACACAATCACGAAAAACAGACATACGAACACACAAAAAAACAAAAAAAACAGAAACACAACGAAATCTACTTTGTTAATACAGAAGTTCGTAACGGACACAGAGCTGAACGAGTAAAATGCAATAACCAAGGAGTGTGAAATGTAGCAACCAGAGACACGTCACTGGGGCAGTTGTCACAGTCATTCGTTATTGAATGAAACTCGTACAGAGCTGCGAACGGATCAAACTTTCAAATTTAGCATACCTAGCTTGGACACAAGGTAATTGAATTGTTTTTCGTCCAAGGCTTTGGTAAATAGGTCTGCTAACTGATGCTCTGAATTAACAAAATAGAGTTCGATAGTACATTTTTCCATGTGATCTTTTATAAAGTGATAGCGCACATCAATGTGCTTCGTCTTTGTGTGTTGGACGGGATTGCTTGATATGGCTATAGCGCTCTTCGAGTCGCAGTAGATGGGAATCCTGGAGTAATTAAATCCATAATCTTTGAGCTGGGTGCGCATCCAGATGACTTGCGAGCAGCAACTGGCGGCTGCTACATACTCCGCCTCGGCGGTGGAGGTGGACACGCAGTTTTGCTTCTTGGAAGCCCAGCTGACAAGACGATCGCCCAAGAACTGAACATGACCCGACGTGCTCTTCCGATCCAGCATGTTGCCAGCGTGGTCAGCGTCCGAGTAGGCTGTCAATTCAAAACCTGTCTCTTTTGGGTACCACAAACCAAGATCAGCAGTACCTTTTAAATATCGAAAAATTCGCTTAACCGCAGCTAAGTGAGACTCTTTAGGTTTTGACTGAAATCTTGCACACAAGAATGTCGAAAACATAATGTCAGGCCGACTAGCCGTCAAGTACATCAGAGAGCCAATCATACCTCTATAAATAGTAGCATTCACATCCTTACCGTCAGGATCGGAGTGGAGCTTTAGAGTAGTGGACATGGGGGTTTTCATAGATGAAGAATGTTCCATCTGGTATTTCCGAAGAATATCCGAGATATACTTAGATTGATTAATGAAGATTCCTGTTTGTAATTGTTTTACTTGAAGACCCAGGAAAAAATTCATTTGCCCCATCATGCTCATTTGAAAATGTTTACTCATTAAGGCAGAAAAGTTCTGACAATACTTGGGGTTCGTGGAGCCAAAAATTATATCATCAACATAAATTTGTACAAGGATGATATCTTTCTTCTCTCTTTTAATAAATAAAGTGGTATCAATTTTACCTTTAGAGAAGCCAGACTTGACTAAGAATGATGAGAGTGCATCATACCAGGCTCGTGGCGCTTGCTTAAGACCGTAGAGGGCCTTGTCAAGAAAGTAGACGTAATGCGGATTTTCAGTACTCACGAAGCCTTCTGGTTGCGAGACATAGACTTCCTCCTTGAGCACGCCGTTGAGGAACGCGGATTTCACGTCCATTTGAAAGACGATGAAATTCTTGTGAGCGGCATAGGCGAGGAACATGCGGATCGCTTCAATGCGAGCAACCGGGGCAAACGTCTCATCGTAATCAATTCCTTCTTGCTGGCGATATCCTTTAGCCACTAGACGCGCTTTGTTCCGAACTATAATGCCGTTTTCGTCCTTCTTGTTCTTAAAAATCCATTTAGTCCCTATCACCGTCTTGTTCTTTGGTCGGGGAACTAGGCGCCATACTTTGAGGGTCTCAAACTGGTTGAGTTCCTCTTGCATAGCAATTACCCAGTCCGGATCATGCAGCGCTTCAGAGACAGTTGAAGGTTCGATACGGCTGAGGAACGAGGAAAATAAACAGTCATTCGCGGTGGTAGATCTAGTTTGAACTGGTGTGGAAGGATCACCAATGATCTGATGAAGGGGGTGTGCTCGAGTCCACTTGGTAGTGTGTGGATGAGGTTGATATGTCTGATGGGAGGTATCGGCATCCACATGACCACCTGGGGGTAAATCCTGAACTGCCTCGAGGGATGATGGCCTGTAAGGTGGAAGTTTCGTCGTGGGAGTCGAACACGGAGTAGAGGACGACTCAGCTGGAGATGAAACAATAGGAGGTTCCGGGATTGCCGGAGAGGGAACTTCGAGGGCACCTTCAACAGGAGTCGGTTCATGAAGTTGAACGGAAACAGGAGTCGGTTCAGGAGCACCGTCATCAAGAACTTGAGTAAGAGGATTTCTAGTACTTGAGGTTGGGGAAGCTTGATCATTTGCAGTAGAGGATGGAGCACCAGGCGAGGATGGACCTCCAGAGTCGGTAGGGCCAGTGACTTGTGTCACTTCTGGTGCTAGAGCAGTATTCCTGTCACATGACTTAGAATTAGATTGAACATTAAATAAGTCATTATAAAAGAATTCAAACAGTAAATCCAAATCAGAAAGATGTGCTCTTGACGTAGACGCATGATGTGGATCCACTGGAGACAGTGTAGCTTCCGAACGGAATTGTCCAGAAGCTAACACACCAGTAAGCGCGGGTTCTGAACTGAGATGCTCAGAAACCATTTCAGGAGCCTCGTCAAAAGTCACGTTTACGCTTTCAACGACGGTCTTCGTCCGTTTGTTGTAGACACGATAGGCTTTTGCGTGCTGAGAGTAGCCGATGAACACTCCTTCATCCGCTTTGGGACTGAATTTGCCAAGATCATCCTTATCATTTAAGACAAAGCAGGTGCATCCGAAGGCATGAAAGTAGTTGATGTTCGGAATACGTTTGTTGATAATCTCGTACGGAGTCTTGTTGAACCGCTTGTTAATGATAGACCGATTTTGAGTATAGCAGGCGGTAGCAACAGCTTCTGCCCAAAGAAATAGTGGTAGCTTGGAATGAGATAACATCGTGCGTGCTGCTTCGACAAGAGTTCTGTTTCGACGTTCTACCACTCCATTCTGCTGAGGAGTACGAGCAGCGGAGAAAGTATGCGAGATACCCACTGAAGTGAGATAAGTGGTGAGTAACTGATTCTTGAACTCCGTGCCGTTGTCCGTCCTGATGGTTTGAACTACCTGGTGGAGACTGACTTGAATACTTTTCAGAAGAGAGATTATCAACTCGGGAGTCTCATCCTTGGAACGGAGAAATCGGACCCAAGTGTAACGAGAGAAATCGTCAACCATCACCAAGACATACTTCTTGTGATTTATGCTTTGGACGCGCATCGGTCCACATAAGTCCATGTGGATTAGCTCAAGGGACCGAGAAGTACTCGGAACGGCTTTAGGCTTGTGAGACGCCTTTTTCATCTTGCCCTTTTCGCAGGCAGTGCACAGATGATCTTTTGCAAACTTGAGATCTGGCATACCTTTGACATGTCCCCCGAGCACCAACTTGTTGATGTTCTTGAAGTTCAGGTGCGAGAGACGACGATGCCATAGCCAGCTTTGTTCAGCAGATGCTTTGGACAACAAACAGACTTCCTTATCGGGTTTCAAGGATGAGAGGTCGATCGTGTAGAGGTTGGTGCGTCGCGTTCCAGCAAGTATTTCTTTACCATCCTCAGTTCGAACGCTACACCTTTTAGCCTTGAAAGTAACATCGAGATTCTTGTCGCAGAATTGACCGATACTGAAAAGATTGTGACCGAGACCTTCGACATATGAGACTTTCTTAATTGTGATATTATCTTTGACAATATCGCCGTAACCCCTGATAGGAGAGGAGTGATCATTCCCGAACCGTACATTTCCACAAAACCTCTCGGTGAAGTTTGTGAGAAGCTCCCTTCTTCCGGTCATGTGCTTGGAGCAACCTGAATCTAGATACCACACATGACCGTCCTGCAAAACAGGTTATTTCTTTTTAGGTACCCATTCGTAAATGGGTCCTTTGGGGTTAGATTTAACACCCGCCTTAGAGACCCGTTTATAATTGGGTCTTTGTCTTTCACGGGAAACATTACTATGAGAATTATTAGTAGCAATATGATATGAACCAAACCAATCAGATGCATAATGGCTATCAACAAAATCATTTGATCCACAATGATAACAACACAAACAATCATGCGACAGTTGAAGTAATTGCGGAATTGAATAAACTTTTAAAGGAGAAGTTCCATTACAATCAACTAGAGGTTTAGAAATAAAAACATCATGATTGTTATTGTTCTTTCTAGACTTTAACACTGGATCAACTAATTCTGATGTTGCCGAGATTTCTTTTGACTTCTTAGCTACCCAAGCATATTTCACTTCTTTCCGCCGACCATACGTATCTGAAATGCCGTTAAACCCATAGTCAGAGGATTTGAAAATTGATGATTGTGACATTTGAGAGCGACCGGTCGTTTTCTTCTTCTGTGAACGCCTTTTAGATTTTGACTTGGAAGGTTTTGAAGGAATGTTCACAGAAGGTTTTTGCGAGGCAGATGTAGAACATTCACCCTTATGAAAATTGACCGGAGGCGCACATGACTCATTTAAAAAATCAACATGGCTAGGTAGAGAAGGATTAAAATCAAATTGGCTCAAATTGCTATCTAAACACACCTCAGAATTCAAGAATGCGGAAAATTCAAGTTCCTCATCAGAAAGGACCTTATCACATGAGGACTTCAGAACATTGGAAGAGTTTATTGAGTGCAAATCATAAGCGGAAGCATTTTTACAGTCAGAACACTGATCTGATTCAAATCTTTGAGGCTCTTTTCCTTTGTTTGAAATAATGGGTGACAAGTCACCCATAAAAGCTTTGCAGGAAGATGTGTCAGAAGAAGGATAAGAGTTTTCAGATAGAGACGATAACTCTCTTTGGAGAATGGAAGGCTGAGCATGAGGGTCAACCTTGTGAAGTTGCACTTTCAGATTATCTGCTGCCATAGCAGCCAGTTGTGAGTGCAACTTCTTTATTTCTGTCTGATAATATTCTTTATCTTCTTCCGACATAGTTTCCTTTTTGTTGGAACTGAGACACTCAATTTGAGATAAAAGACTTTGCTTTTCCTTTTGAAAATTTTCCCTTTCTAGTGCATACGATTCCTCTAGCTGAACAAGTTTCTTTTCTAAAAGCAGAGTAGGAACATAAACCTTGGGAGCTAGAGGTTCCTCCTCAGTTTTAACGGTTTTAGTATCTAGTTCAGCTTGAGAGTAACTATGGAAAAAATCGGATGACAGGAAACGGGGGTTGTCAGTATTATAAGAAGCATTTAAAGTATCATAAACAAAAGGAAATGTCCTTTTAGAAAGAACATAGTTTTCTCTTCTCAACTTATCTTCAAGGTCTTCCTCCTCAGTGGGTGTGGTCCAATGTATCTTATATTCAGGAAAGATTTTGTCTAATCCAAAAAATTCAGATGCATATAAAGTAGGAACTTTGGATAAAGCCTTGTTTAAATAATCAGGGTTATCGTACCCGATACCCGCATTTCCGTACTTTGGTTCTTTTGGTGCGATTAGCTTTAACGTTTGATCAGATTGACCCAATTTATAAAGTTTCTTTTCAAGCTCTTCTAGCTGATTGGATAACCTTATGTTCTCATTTTTGTAAGCCACGTTTTGATTTAACAAATCAATTTTCTCGGACTCAGACATACGGAGCTTATCGGTCAGGTCATCTACTTTGGTCATTAGACTTTGTGACTCTGTTGAACACCTCACATTTTCTTCTCTTAAATTAGAAATAGTGCACATATAGCTAGCAATTTCTAAGCTTTGATTTTCCATAAAGTCAGACTGCTTAGTGACACGGTTTTCCAGAGAAGATAGAAGTTGTTCTTTTTCTTTTAACAGCAGCTTGTAAGAGTCAAGTTTGTTCATAGATAGTTGCATCTGATCAAGTAAAGCTTCATGAAAAGGGGTACATACCTGGCAAGGAGCATTGTTATCGTCTTCATCAGTATCAGATGGTGATGAATGGTTGCCCATGAAGCACAGATGAGCTTCAGCATCCTCGGGTTCTTCATCCGACACTTGTAGCCAGTAATCGTCTTCAGCCATTAGAGCTTTACCAGCTTCCTTTTCTTTGGCAAGAAGCAGCTTGGCTCGATAGTAGTCGGCGTTGCGCACAATTGGCTTGCGACAATCTCTGGCGAAATGACCTAACCGACCACAATTGTAACATTTGATCGGTTCGTCTTTAGGCTTTTCTTCATGTCTCTTGTCAGGCTTCTTACCAGCTTCAAAACGACTGTTACCTTCAGACTTGTCTCGATGATCACGACGAGTAGAATCTCTTTGCTTATTGGAAGTCTTGGAGACAAACTTCCTCTTTTGAAATGCTTGAGTGAGAAACACCATTGCTTCTTTCATCTTGGCAAGTTCTGGATCCGAATCGCTATCGGGATCTTCAGGTTCAGAATCACTCAGCACGGGTTCTTTTCCAGATGATCGGCTGACGGATTTGCCTCTTCTCTCAGATACGGGTGCTATTTGATCAGTTGCTGGCTTTTCTTCTGCTTTCCCAATAAGTTCCATCACTTCCTCTTCGTCTTGGAGCAGCATTTCATAGAGTTCGTGAAGGTACAGCTTCTCCAAGGTTTGAGTGTGGCGAATATGGGAGACGAACGGTTTCCACTCAGGCTGCAAGTTGTTCATAAACTTGATGTTGTTTTCCGTGTTCGTCTTTGTGATCTTATTTTTCTGAAGATCATTTAGAAGCATATTAAACCTTTCGTAGGTTTCCGTCAGCGTTTCACCCTTTCGTGCTTTAAACCCATCATATCTGGTGATACAGTTTGTCACCTTTAGCTGGTTATTGATGTGGCTTCCCATCATCATCTTCTCTATTTGGTCCCACATCTTCTTCGACGAGTCTTTGAAGCTATCTATACAAGCATAGATGTCATTCGGTAGACTTTGAAGAAGATATGATTTTGCCAGCTTTTCTGCCGCGTACAATTCCTTTTCTCTGTTAGTAAAATCACCAACAGTTTTCCGGATCTGGCGCTCTGGCCAACCTTCAGCTGGGTTTGCCGGTACCACTTTCATTGGCCAATCTTGTGGACCCTCAGTCAGGCATTTGTATATATCTTCATAGTTGGATTTTGCTTCTATGAAGTTCATAAACCGGTCATGCCACTGAGGGTACTCTCCCCGAAAGAGCACCGGGGGCTTTTGGTCAGAACCGATGGCTAGAGCATCCCTTGAGTTCATCTTTACTTCTTAACTTAATAGCACTGTAATGATCGTTAGGCAAACAGAATGATCCAAATACAATAAAATAGAAGAAACACAAATAAAACACTTTATCTAAACAGAAAAACAGGTCAATCAAATATCCGGTCGAAGGTATTCCCGGAGGAAGCAGTTATCCGGTCGAAGGACACGTCCGGGGATACACTTATCCGGTCGAATGATACGACCGGGGACACACGAATCCGGTCGAATGACACAAGACCGGAGGACCCTTATTCGGTCGAATGGACAAGACCGGATCACCTCTATTCGATCGAAGGGACAAGACCGGATCACTTCTATTCGGTCGAAGGGACAAGACCGGATCACTTCTATTCGGTCGAAGGAGGAAGACCGGATCACCTCTATTCGGTCGAAGGAGGAAGTTTTATACGGTCCGGTCGAATACTTAGGTCGAAAGACTTAACTATTGAAAAGCACAAATAATGATAAACACAAACAACCCCGAAGAACACGAAGAATCCGATCGAAGAACCCGAAGAATTTCTGGGTTTCGATCGAATGCAAACACAGATCCTTCGATCCTTTGATCGAAGGAATTAACAAATCAAGCAAAAAAAAAAAAACCAAATTCACTAAGATCGAAGGAAGCAAATTAGACCGGATATGAAGAGCCCAGAACCACACAGACCGAAAATTTACTTTCCAGAAAAATTTCCAGATTCGATCGAAGTCAAAAAAATCCAGAAACAGATTCGATCGATGAAAAACATACCAAGATAATCAAATAAGCACATATACCAAGATAAATTAGGATTTTAGACAAACCTTTTTCTGGATCAAACCTTTTGCCTACTTGCTTTGATACCAATTGTAGATCCCAGTTTCAGTGCAATCAGCAGATATAAGAACAATGATGAACAATATATTGGCCACAACAACTAGTCATATGATTAATATAAACTTCAAAGGGCTAAGGTTTACAGAGAGAATATCTGATAATAGTATGTAAACCTAACAACTAGTAAACTGAATAATGAATCTCTAACCCTAACAAATGAAGTAGAAAATAACTTTAAATACTCGGGCTCGCAGGCCTAATGGGCTTATGGGCTTTAAGGCCCAACAAGCTTACAACTATTGCAATTTGTCACAAACTACCCTGAACTTCTATTTAACAAAGAAAATGGCCCTAACAGTCATTCTCCCCCTTTTTGATGTTAAGTGCAACGACTTCATCAAAATTAGTGGTAAGAAATGTCAATCTTTCGTTTAGAGCCCCTGATTCGTCAATTCATAAGAGATTCATCTAGATCTTTGCAAATCCAGAGAAATGTAGTGTAACACCTGAAATCAACTAATGAATCAGTTAATATGCCTGTCAGTAACACTAAGTCACTGTGTGTAACATATGCACATTGGAAAGGAGTTGTTTGATGTTGACTCCCCCAGGGCTTCCATCTAATCATCGAAACACCACAAAGGTTATTTCTATAAACGTTATGACAAAGAAACAAATTCCTTGTGTGTTCGTGCTTGTGTTTGAAAGAATTAAGCACGGATGATTGCTTATTGGCTCAAAATTGTGTAAACCACTGAGACAACAGTAAGTTAAACACAGACTCAATGTGCATGATTGAAGTGCGAAGGTAGGGCAGACTTCCTTCTTTTCAATATCTAGAGTTTCCGAATGAAAATCAGATAGCATATGTGCTGCATCCCCTTTTGAAAATGTGAAACACTTTCTTGTTGAGAAGAAAATGAGTAGATGGTGAGGTTTGATCAAGAGTTGGCATGGGTTATTTGCCTGTTTCAATAATGATCACCAAAGAATTGTGAATCACTAGAATGGTGGCTACCCGGCTCAGAAAAAGTTGGTGCAGAGTTTTGATATTCTTTTAACTCTGTTCTCACACGCTCTTTCTTTTAAACTTTTTGCTTTCTCTAATCACACTCATTCCTTTTCTATTTGCACACTCAATCACTAAGGATTAACTTCTTGGGTAGAAATCACTGGTTAAGGTGATTCCATAGAAGTTGTGTTATTTCCTAGCACAAAGATTCTTTGTTTTCCTATGATGCACGTGATGCTCAGATTGGTTTAACTATTTCAGTTAAAGCACAATATTGATCATGAAAACATTTAAAAATACACTCCCAAAATATAAAATCTGATGAAAAATCGGGAAGTGGTTTGAACATTAAAAACAATGTTTTCGATGATTGAAAGTTGTCCTTCTTTCAACCTTATGTGAGATGAAGATATAGAATTATACCTTTACGTATGATCTCCCATCTCTTGAAGCTAAGCTTTAAGTCATAGAAATATGAACTTGTAAGCTTCTCTCAAAAATTCTGCAAAAGTCTAATGTCAAGTCAAAGTAATAATTATTCACTTATATTTAAAAAGACAAAAAACAGTAAAACTTTTTAAAGTATGAGTCCTGATCTGAAATAATCAGAATTCATGCCCGAACTCCCTTTTTGATTTGAAGAGCTCCCCCTAAAATCTTGCATAACAAAAAAAAAATTGGCATTAAAAGGTACATGCAACATTTTATGAGCTCCTCCTCGAAGTAATATTGACCAGATGTCAATTTCTTCTCATCCTCCCCCTTGGATTATGAACATTTTGATAGAATGACAGATATCAATCAGAGTTAAGAATGAAGAAATGATGAAAAAGTATACAATAGAAAACTTTGTTAGGTAATTACCGATTATATCTTAAGATTTAGCATACCATGCTTAGAGACAAGAAAGTTGAACCTCTTTTCATCTAAGGGTTTGGTGAACAAATCGGCAAGTTGATAATCAGTCTTTACAAAGAAAAGTTCAATTGTTCCTTTTTCAACATGATCTTAAATAAAGTGATACCTGACGTCTATGTGCTTTGTCTTCGTGTGCTGAACAGGATTCGCTGTTATTGCGATGACGCTCTTGGAGTCACAGTAGATCGGGATCTTGTTGAAGTGGAAACCGTAGTCGCGTAATTGAGTTTTCATACACAAGACTTGAGAACAACAGCTAGCAGCAACTACATATTCTGCTTCGGCCGTGGAGGTTGAAACACAAAGTTGCTTCTTTGATCCCCAACTGACAAGTTTGTCACCGAGGAACTGCACATGTCCTGACGTGCTCTTCCTGTCTAACATACAACCTGCATGATCTGCATCTGTGTAGGCTGTTAGTTCAAAACTAGTATCTTTAGGATACCACAGACCAAGATCTGCAGTGCCCTTTAGATACCTAAAGATGCGCTTCACAGCAGACAAATGGATTTCTTTAGGATTGGCCTGATATCTTGCACATAAGCATGTTGAAAACATTATATCTGGCCTAATCGACGTAAGATACATTAAAGAACCTATCATCCCTCGATAAGTAATATCAACAGCCTTTCCCGAAGGATCGCTGCCAATCTTAGTACCTGGTGCCATTGGGGTACCAATCGGTTTTGAATTTTCCATTTGGAACTTCCGAAGAATATCCCTAATGTACTTTGATTGATTGATAAAAATACCCGATGAAAATTGTTTTACTTGTAAACCAAGAAAGAAATTCATCTCTCCCATCAAATTCATCTGAAATCTAGACACCATAAGGTTTGCAAAATTCTTACAGTACTTCGGATTTGTAGAGCCAAAGATAATATCATCTACATAGATTTGAATTAAAATGATATCGCCTTTTTTCTTTTTGATAAACAAAGTGGTATCAACCGTACCTTTTGAAAACCCAGACTTGACTAGAAAATTAGAAAGGACATCATACCAGGCTCGAGGTGCTTGTTTCAGACCATAGAGTGCTTTGTCGAGAATGTATACGTGATTTGGCTTCTCTTGATTGAAAAATCCCTCTGGCTGAGAGACGTAGACTTCCTCCTTCAGAATTCCATTGAGGAATGCTGTCTTCACGTCCATTTGAAAGACCGTGAAGTTCTTGTGGGCTGCGTAGGCTAAAAACATTCTGATTGCCTCTAATCGCGCCACAGGAGCATATGTTTCGTCATAGTCTATTCCTTCCTCTTGTCTGTATCCTTTGGCTACTAGTCGTGCCTTGTTTCTGATGACGGTTCCATCTTCGTCTTTCTTTATTTTGAACACCCATTTCGTACCTATTATGGTTTTACCTTGAGGTTTCGGTATGAGTCTCCAGACTTTAAGTGCATCGAACTGATTTAGCTCTTCTTGCATAGAGATCACCCATTCTGGATCAGCAAGTGCTTCCGATACGCGTGTTGACTCGAACTTGCTCAGAAAGGAGTCATGCATGCACATGTTCAATGATGCTGACCTAGTTTGCACCGGTTTTGATGGATTGCCAATTATCTGGCTTATCGGGTCTTTGGTCCATTTATGTTCATGAGGCAGTGGATTAGATGATTGTATGTCGGTTGTGTCATCTACAAATCCACTTGTACCTTCTTCTGTTCGTTTATGAGGAGTCATGTCAGTTGAAGTGGCAAGTTCAGAAGGCTCAGCAGGTACAACTTGTTCTGGCTGTAGATTGATCTGTACAGAACATCCTATTGTTTCAGCTACTTCTGTCTCGTTCTGATTTGTTACTTGTTCAACTATTGGAGTCGGCATTTTAATTGTTATCTCTTGTTGAATCGGAGCGTTTGATTCAATTGTAACATCTGAACTGGTTGGATGAGTAGTCGTTAAGTCTTCCATCCTGTCAACCACAACAGATTTCTTTACATTAGATTCGAGATATTCATCATAAAACAATTCAAATAATAAATATAAATCAGATAAATGGTTAGTAGAAGTTGATGCTTCATCTGATTTATTCTGTTGAGACATAGGTTCTGGACTGAGTTGCCCAGAAGCTAGTATTCTTGTTATTGCGGGTTCTGAACGTTGTTGTTCGGAAGCCATTTCTTCATCAAAGGTGACGTTGACGCTTTCAATCACCGTCTTTGTCTTCTTTAGATAGACACGATATGCAGTTGAAGTCGAGGAATATCCAATGAAGATTCCTTCATCTGCCTTAGCGCTGAATTTGTTGAGATTCTCCCTATCGTTTAATACGAAACACTTACATCCAAATATATGGAAATATTTGATTGTCGGTGTTCTATTGTTGATTAACGCGTAAGGAGTCTTCTTGAACCTTCGATGAATCATGGAACGATTCTGTGTGTAGCACGCGGTTGAAACAGCTTCTGCCCACAAAAATAGAGGTAAGTTGGAATGACTTAGCATAGTACGAGCAACCTCGACTAGCGTTCGATTTCTTCTTTCAACCACTCCATTTTGTTGAGGCGTACGAGCAGCAGAGTATTGATGTGAAATCCCGACAGATTCGAGATACTCTTCAACTTTGTTGTTTTTGAACTCTGTGCCGTTATCTGTTCGTAAAAACTTGACCGGTTTCTGTAGATTCACCTGGGTCGTCTTCAGGAATGTAATGATAACATCTGGTGTTTCATCCTTTGTACGTAGAAACTTGACCCATGTGTACCGCGAATAATCGTCCACGATCAAGAGTATGTACTTCTTGCCACCTAAGCTTTGAGTGTGCATTGGACCGCATAGATCCATATGCAATAACTCTAAAGGAGCATTGGTACTTGGTTCTGGCTTCGTTTTATGAGGTGCCCTCTTCATCTTGCCCTTCTCACAAGCTGCACAAAGATGTTCTCTTTCATATCTCAGCTCTGGAAGTCCTTTGACGAGCTTTCCACTGACCAGATCGTTGATGTACCGAAAGTTGAGGTGAGAAAGACGTCGATGCCATAACCAACTTTGGTGCATCGAAGCTTTCGATAGTAGAAAAACTTGCTTGTCAGTCTGGACATCAGATAAATTGATTGTGTAGAGGTCTGATTCTCGTTTACCGACCAAAAGTTCTTCGCCTTCTTCATTGCGAACGAAACATCTTTTGGCTTTGAAGTTGACCTCTAAGTCTTTGTCACAGAACTGGCCTATGCTGAACAAGTTGTGTCGTAAGCCTTCTACATAGCTCACCCTCTTGACAGTTACATTGCCGTGTTGTACATCACCATATCCCATGATTGGAGAAAACTGGTCGTTGCCAAATCTTACTGTTCCACAATATTTTTCTTTAAGAGGGAGCATAGAACTTAGGCTTTTGAACAAATCATTTCAAGACCCGGACTTAAATGTCAAGACGGAGGCTTCTAAGCAATTCAACTTAGAACCCGTACTTCAACGAAGTATGATTTCTAGACAAAACAGTCTAGGACTCGTACCTCAAAGAACAATGGCTCTTGAATACAACAGTTCAAGACCCGTACTTCAATGCTCAAAAGTCTTTACTTCAAATTTTGTTTTAAAGGATATCTAAATCTCTTGTTTCGTAATTTCTCTTGTGCAGATCCGTCATATGTGGTACTTGGATAGCGGATGTTCCAAGCATATGACTGGACAAAAAGGTATGTTGACCAACTTTACAGAGAAGTATTGCGGAACAGTTAGATTCGACAATGATCAGTTTTCACCAATACTGGGTTATGGTGATACGGTACATGACAAAGTCACGATCAAGAAGGTGAGCTATGTTGAAGGCTTAGGACACAACCTGTTCAGTATAGGCCAGTTCTGTGACAAAGGCTTAGAGGTCAATTTCAAAGCCAAAAGGTGTTCTGTTCGCACTAAAGAAGGCTAGGAACTCTTGGTCGGCACAAGAAAGTCCGACCTCTACACAATCAATTTGTCAAACGTCCAGACTGACAAGCAGGTTTGTCTACTATCTAAAGCCTCGATGCAACAAAGTTGGCTATGGCATCGACGGCTCTCTCATCTCATCTTTAGGTACATCAACAAGTTGGTCATTGGAAGGCTAGTTAAAGGACTTCCAGAGCTGAAGTATGAAAAAGAACACCTTTGTGAAACATGTGAAAAGGGAAAGATGAAGAGAGCTCCACATAAACCAAAGCCTGAACCGAGTACAAGCTCTATGTTAGAGTTGTTGCATATGGACTTATGCGGTCCGATGTGAACGCAAAGTCTAGGCGGAAAGAAGTACATACTAGTTATCGTGGACGATTACTCGCGATACACTTGGGTCAAATTTCTACGTTCAAAGGATGAGACACAAGATGTTCTCATTACATTCCTGAAGACGACCCAGGTAAATCTGCAGAAACCGGTCAAGTTTCTAAGAACAGACAACGGCACAAAGTTCAAGAACAAAACAGTTCAAGAATATCTCGAATCAGTCGGGATATCACATCAATACTCTGCTGCACGTATGCCTCAACATAATGGAGTGGTCGAAAGAAGAAATCGTACGCTAGTCGAGGCTGCTCGTACTATGTTAAGTCAATCTGACTTACCTCTATTCTTGTGGGCTGAAGCTATATCGACTGCGTGCTACACTCAGAATCGCTCCATGGTACACCGTAGATTCAAGAAGACTCCTTATGCGTTAATCAACAACCGAACACCGACAATCAAATATTTCCATATATTTGGGTGTAAGTGTTTTTGTTAGGTCCCAAGGCTTGAGCTTCCCAGGAGGTCACCCATCCTAGGATTGCTCTCACCCGAGCACGCTTAACTTGTTAGGATCAAGCACTTACCACTACACCAAAAGCAATTGCTTGTGGTGAAGGCACAACTTTATTTCCTTAAACCATGGTAGCGCAAAGCCCCGTACTAAGCGACAGGCGAACATGAGGGGCTGCACCACTTTCATGGAGCCAGCGGGTCGGGCTGTTAGTCCCGGCCAGTTACGTACTCCCGAGTCGAAGGTGAGGGCGCTAGATGCTTGTGGCATTCCCAGCAAATGTTGGGATTTCTCATCAACAATCCCCCCCAGCATTTGCACACTGGGAGACTCGAACCCGCGACCTCGCTCTGATACCAATTGTCGGTCCAACAATACTTATCAAGTTTATAGAAACAACGACACAATAACTATTACCAACCTGTATTGAATATATCAAACGATTACAAGGTTGATTGATTAAGCTTTTGATGTGTTCTCTATGTTTTCTCTCAAATACACCTTTATGTGTGTATTTGTGTGTGTGAAATCTTATCTGATGTTGTAAGAGATAATAGAGAGATATCACAAAGATATCTAGCTAGTGTGTCTAACACACTACCTAATCAACTTGCAACAACAAGTTGCATTATAAAACTATAAACCTACATAATATCTAACAAATAGATATTATATAACTAACTAACTAACTAAATAATAACTAAGTTAACTAAATATCTAACAAACTAGATATTAAGTTAACTATTACAATAACAAACAATTACATTGACATTTATTACAAATAGACATAGACTTTTATATCGAGAGTCGACGTTTCGGCTTTAGCTTCAGATTGCGATCTTCAGTTTGGATGATCTTGAATCCAATGAGACTGTGGTCTAACAGTTTTGTTCTAAACGATAGAGAGAGTCTGAACAAGTTCAGTGCCAAGGCGAATGAAGGCATCTTCATTGGTTATTCATCTACATCAACTGCATATCGTGTATATCTGAAGAAGTCAAAGACAGTTATTGAAAGCGTCAATGTTACGTTTGATGAAGAAATGGCTTCTGAACAACACAGTTCAGAACCTGTGATAACCGGAGTACTAGCTTCTGGGCAAATCAGTCCAGAACCTGCGTCTCAAGCGATCAAATCAGATGAAGCATCAACGTCTACTAATCATTTATCTGATTTAGATTTATTATTTGATCTGTTTTATGATGAATTTCTTGGATCTAATGTGAAGAAATCTGTTGTGGTTGACAGGATGGAAGACTCAACGACTAATCATCCAACCAGTTCAGATATCTCTATTGAAATTCCAGTTCAAATGCCGACTCCAACAGTTGAAGCTGTGGTCAATAATGAAGAGACAGAAGTTGCTGAACAAGTTGAACCTGCTGAGACTTCTGCACCTACTACTTCAACTGCAACAATAATTCCTCCTGAACTACCAGAAGAAGGTACCAGTGGATTCATAGATGATTATATTGATATATATTCATATAATCCACTACCTCATGAACATAAATGGACCAAAGTGCACCCAATAAGCCAGATCATTGGTGATCCAACCAAACCGGTGCAAACTAGGTCAGCGTCAATGAATATGTGTATGCATGAATCCTTTCTGAGCAAGATCGAGCCTACTCGCGTATCAGAGGCTCTTGCCGATTCAGACTGGGTAACTGCAATGCAAGAAGAGCCGAATCAGTTCGACGCACTTAAAGTCTGGAGACTCGTACCCAAACCTCAAGGTAAAACCATTATAGGTACGAAATGGGTTTTCAAGATAAAGAAAGATGAAGATGGTACAGTTATCAGAAACAAAGCAAGACTTGTAGCCAAAGGATACAGACAAGAGGAAGGAATAGACTACGACCAGAGTTATGCTCCTGTGGCGCGTATAGAGGCAATTCGAATGTTTCTAGCCTACGCTGCTCACAAGAACTTCACTGTCTTTCAAATGGACGTGAAGACCGCCTTTCTGAATGTCATTCTAAAGGAAGAAGTCTACGTCTCGCAGCCAGAAGACTTTGTCAATCAAGAGAAACCGACTCATGTTTACATCCTCGACAAAGAACTCTATGGACTAAAACAAGCTCCTCGCGCCTGGTATGATGTCCTATCTCAATTTTTAGTCAAGTCTGGTTTTACAAAAGGTACGGTAGATACCACTTTGTTTATTAAAAAGGAAAAAACCGATATCATTCTTATTCAAATCTATGTGGATGATATTATTTTTGGCTCTACAAATCCTAAGTACTGTAAGAATTTTTCAAACCTTATGGTGTCAAGATTTCAGATGAATATAATGGGAGAGATGAATTTCTTTCTCGGATTACAAGTCAAACAATTTTCATCGGGGATTTTTATCAATAAATCAAAATACATTCTTGATATTCTTCGGAAGTTCAAAATGGAAAATTCTAAACCGATTGGTACCCCAATGGCACCAAGTACTAAGATTGGCATCGATCCTTCTGGAAAGGCTGTTGATGTTAGGACTTACAGAGGAATGATAGGTTCTTTGATGTATTTTACTTCTAGTAGGCCAGATATAATGTTTTCAACATGCTTATGTGCAAGATATCAGGCTAATCCCAAAGTATCTCATGTGTCTGCAATTAAGCGTATTTTTAGGTATCTGAAGGGGACTGCAGATCTTGGTCTGTGGTATCCTAAAGATACTAGCTTTGAACTAACAACATATACAGATGCAGATCATGCTGGTTGTATGTTAGACAGGAAGAGCACATCAGGTCATATACAGTTCCTCGGTGATAAACTCGTAAGTTGGGCATCGAAGAAGCAACTTTGTGTTTCAACTTCAACGGCCGAAGCAGAATATGTAGCTGCTGCTATCTGCTGTTCTTAGGTCTTATGGATGATAACACAACTGCGTGACTACGGTATTCACTTCAACAAAATCCCGATCTATTGTGACTCAAAGAGCGCCATCGCGTTAACAACGAATCCCGTTCAGCACACCAAGACCAAACACATAGATGTCAGGTATCATTTTATCAAAGATAATGTCGAAAAAGGCACAATTGAACTTTTCTTTGTAAAAACAGATTATCAGCTTGCAGATTTGTTTACCAAACCTTTAGACGAAAAGAGGTTCACCTTTCTTGTCTCTAAGCTTGGTATGCTAAATCTTAAGACATAATCAGTAGTTACCTATCAAAGTTTTCTAATTGTATACTTTTTCATCATGTAACACCTAAAACCAGGGTGAATTTAAACTGCGGAAACTAAACAATTAAGCATCAACAACATGTATAAATCTCCCAAAAAGGGGAACTGTACTTAACCTTTACAAAAGTCAAAATACGGAAAAGGATTCTAACAACAAACTAATCTAAACATATACTATCTAGATTTCATCAGCTGTGGATCCAGAATCATCCAAAGATATGGGACTTAACAAATGCCCAACAATCCAATACTAAACATCTCAAAAACCCTCGAGATCAATCCCGACACTCAATCCCTTAGCAACCCGCCGCTAACGAGAACCTGATATACATATCATTTGAGAAAAAGTGTTAGGCTTAAAGCCTAGTGAGAACATACAGTTTATAAATTTCAAGAGATATAAACAATTGTAACATAAGGAAATCTTTTCAATAAGGTTTAGTTTGCAAATGAAATCTTTGCCACAACCGGGCCTTTTCAAAGTAAACTCGTTATATGATGACAAAGATAACCAGTTTTACCAAGGATTGTAGCGTAACACAAAGTAGGTCACAATCCGAGTTATGAGTCAAAACACTTGGAATTCATGGCCACGAACACACACGTCCGTACTACGATGTGTGGTAGGGCCCCCGAGGAAACCAAGTCAAAACTCGTTCACTAGGACTACACTATGACCCATGGCTAGTAACCGGTCTCACATAACCGTACCAAATGGCCCCCGAGGATCATATGCATCCATAGCTACAAATAAGGGAAAATATGATCCATGGATAGTAACCGGTCTCACATAACCGTACCAAATGGCCCCCGAGGATCATATACATCCATTAAAATAAGGTCATAAACCTTCTTTCCAGAACCTCACAATTTAATGCACATGTAGTTCTATATTTACTTTACTTGGTAACCTCCAAATAATATCAGTCGACTCAAAACCTAGGGATCCACTAGTAATAGTCTAGACTTGTCACAACATCATTCGTGACCAACCATATATAACCATATGGTATACAAAACATTTTATATACAAAATGCCTTTTCAAGTTCAACTTCTGGTAAGTATGAAAATCATAAAAATGAGTTCATAAACATTCTTTTGCATAAGCTACATAATCAGCAAGTAAAACATCCTTTTACTTCAATCAATATAGAATCCATCATTTTAGTCAAAAATGATCGGGAACCCTAAAATCTCCCAAAACTCAAGTTATATCAAATATGCAGAAAACTTGGATCTGAAACCATGGAGATATATAGGAGTTCCAAAAGGTAGCTTTTGATATGTATACAGTTTTTAAAATGATAGTAGGAACTCACCAAACAGGTTTATACGAAAACCCGAAAACCAGATATCGACCACGACGAAGAGGTGAAGCTTTCTACACCGAAACCCCGAGCAATACACTTAATACTAGCAATCAACGGAGCTTCAAAGATTGAAGAAACCAAAGAGAGAAGCTGAGAGAGTTTGAGATTGAGAGATAAGAAGAAGAGAGAGAGAGATCCAGAATGAGATATTTTGGGCTGAAACTCTCTTAAGTCGGCCAGAGGGTTGCGCGGCTTACACCGCGGCCTTCAAGCCGCGAGAAAAGTCGCGCGTGCCACAAAACTGGAATACTCCAGTGGGTCACGCGGCTTATCTCGCGGTTTACTAGCCGCGGCATAGCCCACACGTGTTAACAATCTGAGAATCCTCCAGAGGGTTACGCGACTTACCTCGCGACCTACAAGCCGCGACATAGCCTGCGTAACTCTCTGTTTCCCACAATTTCAACCAAAACCCAAACACTAACTCTCAGATCAAGACTCGTCGTTTACGACAAAAGGTAAACGCAAGAATACAACGATAAATATAATGAAAATCCAGGGTGTTACAATCCTCCCCAACTTGGGAATGATTTCGTCCTCGAAATCTAGCACCAACCAATCACCCAATATCGCCCTTGGCGAGGTCAATTGATTCCTTATTCAAAAGGAATACCTTCACTAAACCTTACCTCATATACGAACCCGATTACATCCCGGTTGAGGTTGTCGTTGCGTTCCTTATAACGAACCATCGCCAACTCAACTTCAACTTTCCATATAACTTACCCCAAAGCCGGATGAACGTTAAGTTTTGGCTTAAACACATTCTTAACATTAAATCTCGATTGCCTCCCAACCTTATGTTGTTCATATTGCCTCAAGGACAACTTACTACCTTAGTCGGTCATTGTTGGTCCCTAAGGTGCTTAACAAGTTTGTAGAAGGGGGGGGGGGGGGGAATACAAACACAAGATTTAAAGTTTAATAAATTGTTTCTTGATAAATCAAATACAATTTACAAGTTTGTTGCGGAATAAGATTAAGACAGACTCAATCTAAACAAACTTAAGAAACACTAAGATGGCTGCACAAGAAATTCAGAGAATGGGGGATTAAGAGATATAAAAGACAAGGGTATCTATATGGGGTTCAAGGATTGAGCACCCTTCAGATGAAGGGTGATCTTCCTATTTATACCCTATGCATTAAATGCATGACAGGGCACTTTACACGTGGCATTCACTGATTGGCTTTGGGAGTCTGACTTTTGGGAGACATGCTTTCGGCCGGGCAATGAGCAGTGTAGTTGACAGAGGTGTTGTACGAATTGTGGCAGAGACATATCCATTCTGACACATCGTACTAAGTTGTGCAAGGAGAGACAAAAGGAAACTTGAGACATAAGCTAAGTGATCATTCGATCGCTGAGTATCTCTTTCTTCAGAGATATCAAGAGTTCAACGATCGCTGGAGCTTTTCCTCATGTTCCTTCGCGTATAAGTAGATTCGTCTTTGCTTCACTGATATCCGCATCAGGTCACTAGTAGACTTGTCTTTGTTCAGCAGCTTCGTCTTCGATTCAGCTATGAACATCTGTTGACGCGAAACTTGTCTTCAGGGATTACGTTTACTGTTTACATCAGAAACCATCAGCGATACTGAACAGAATCAGTTTGATCACTGATAGTGAAACACTAATACATACTAGATGTTTATAAGAAGACTATCAGCGATAACTGAACAGACCCAGTCTGATCGCTGATGGTGAAACACTAATACATATTAAAACGTAATTTTCACTAAGTATAGAAAAGGGTCGTTATCAAATCACTGAGAGAGTTTGGATCAACAATCTCCCCCTATTTGATAATGACAAAGTAACTGAAGAAAATTACTTTATAATTCAAAATGATGGAATAATCAGGACTCATAACATACATGTCCCAATTACTATTTTGAGGGATCTTTTACAGTACTGATAGATTTAAGTACTTCACTGAAATTCTCATTAATCTAAGAAAAGAATTACAAGGAATGAAAATTACAAGTACAAGTGATGTACTAACTACTGTAAGTTAAACTAATAGATTACAAGAAAAGAAATTAATCTATCAGCTATCTAAAGAGGGTTTAGGAGGATTGATCAAGTACTCAGGTATTTCTTCTCCTTTTTGCCTTCGCTCTAAAGATTCTTTGCAGATGATCGTTATGATTGGCTCAGCAGCAGGAGAGAGAGTACACCATAGGCACATGAGATCCTTGAGAAGAGCGAGGGGACAGATAGGGATTTCAGAGACCCTTTGAAATCTGAGTTGTTCCTCATCATCTCTGAAGAAGATTCCAAAAGGTTCTTCGAGTACTTGTCCCGCAACATATGGTCCGCCAGGAGGCAGAGATAGATCTAGAACTGAAGGATCAGGAGGAGGACCGAACAGAACTTCTCTTGAGAATTTGATGGAGGTTTCATTCCTGATCACTACGACATTATCAGATGAGGAGGAGATAGGCTTTCTCTTGATTTGCTTGGACTTTGGAGGAAGAGTAGATGGCACCTTTAGTATAGCAGCAACTCTGTTGATGAGAGCATCATTTACCCTTTCGACATAGCCTCTGTATGTAGACTTTGATTTCTTCAGCGCATCTTTGAACTCAAGCCACTCCATGTAGCCAAGATCTTCCAGCTTTGAAATGAACATAGCCTTGCAGCTTCCATCCTCTCTGGTAATCTCCATGGTGACAGAGAGTTTATCCTTCTTCTTTCTCCCAGAGATAGCAACCGCTACGATCTTCATTGGGCCAGAGCGATAGTCAATTTTGTGCTTGCACCAATCGACAGAATTATCGCTGACCACTTTATCTTTGGAGCGTTCCTCTTCAATTTCTTTCAACAGAGATGCCTGGACTTCCACTGGTTTGCTTTTCAGCTTCTTGTCTTTGACTTGAGAAGACTGAATTTTGAGAGCCAGAGAGACATCTCTTTGATAGTCAGCGATCAACTTCTCAGCCCTGACAGATTCTTTAATTTCAGCTTCAGTCAGGAACTCCAGATCTGATGATTAAGATGGGATCTTTCTTCGTTGACTCTCCAGATGAGAGATCATCTCTGTTCTTTTCTTTATCTCTTCCTCTGACCAGTGAGATGGTCTAGAGGGTCTTCCATGATGTTGCAGGGACTCTTCTTCTTCTTCTTCATCCTCTTCATCAATTTCTCTGACAGAGATTGGGATTATTTGATCATCAGCTTCAGCAGCTGGGATTATTTGGAGCTCTTTACCCTTAAGAAGGGGAGAGAACTGTCTGGTCAGAAAAAGAAAAAGGTTAGATTTATATTTAGGGAAGGAGAGAGATAAAGGCTAGAAAGAAACAGGGGTGGGATTTTTATAGAAGGAAAAAGGAACAAGAGTAAGGCATACCTGAGAAGGATTCTCCTCAGGTAGTGAAATCATCTTCAGGGTTCCCTCAGCAGTTGCACCTTTGCTTTGGGAAGGGGTTCCTGAAGGTGTCTCTTGACTCCCCCCTGCTTTGATAACTTCTTTCGAAGCTATCGCTGATGAAGTGACGGCTGAAGAACACCATAGAGATTGATCTTCATCGTCATCATCATCATCTTGATGAGAATCATCCTCTTGATCTTCAAGATCAAGGTCTTCATCATCGTCTTCTTCTTCCTCTTCATCATCGACTAGATCAGCGATGGTGGGAGGGGCTTTGTCAGCAGCTATCTCCCCCTCAACCTGAGAGGGAGTTTCCTTCAGTTGTTCAGCAACATCAGCTTCTTTCTCCTTATATTCTTCATATGCTTTATCCCCCTCTTTGTCATTATCACGAAGGGAGAGATCTTGGGAAGGACTAGAGGTTTCAGCGGTGGACAACTTCTGGACGTCAGCTTCCAGTCCTTTGAGCCGATCTTCAAGTACAGGGATGTCGGACGTAGCTTGATGAATAAACTCCACAGCTACGTCTAGAGCGGTTCTATCGTCTTCGGTAAATGAAGGAGTAGGAGTTGGAGTTGGTTACTTCAGGCGGGAAAGGATCTGTTGAAGAAGGACTTCACAGGCATCAATCTTTATACACAAAGCTGCAAAATGTTGCTGTGAGTCTTCCTTGACTTTGTCAATCGCTTCTTGGAGAGTCGCGAGTTGAGAAACGTCAGCTTTGGAGGCGCAGGTGGCAGTCAGCGTCTTCAGTGCTTCACCAGCTGATTGAACAGCGTTGGTGGTGGTGTTGAGAGAGGCAGTCATAGAGTCCACCTTTGCACTCAGATTGTTGACATTGGTGTCAACAGTCGCCAAACTAGGACCTGAAATATAAGTTAGTTTTTGAGAAACAGGCTTATATGGTGAGTTGGGAGAAGTGTTTAAGGTTATAGGGATACCTGAATTATCAAACATTTTGTAGAATTGTAAAGATTCCTCAAAAGATTGATGTTCAGGTCCTATGGGTCCAAACTGTGGAGTAGAGATAGATGGAGGGTTAGAGATCAAAGAAATAGAAGGACTAGAGATGGGGATAGAAGATGTAGGGATAGAGGTAGTTACCTCAGGTTGTTGAACTGAGATCGTAGGTTGCGTCACTGTTGTTGTGACAACGACCGAGATTGCTGGCACGGTTGAAGTGGTTGTAGCTGAGGATGTGGAGGAGAGACCCACGAAAGCATCCAAGGAAGTTTGTAGATAAACATCCTTAGGTATAGAGCTAGAAGTAACTTTCTCCATGGTCACCTTGGCCTTCTTCGAAGGACCAAGGGAGCCAGTTGATGGTCGTTTGGAAGGGGTAGCGACAGGGATAGTAGAAGAAGGAACCTCCTGCGTGGCCGCTGAAGTAGAAGAAGTGAGGAGAGAGAGTCGGGAGGGAAGTTCAGAGATGCTTACCTCGTTGGGTAGCGGCTTTACTTCCAGAGATCGCTGACCCACTTTCGGAAAAGATGCATCCGAGTTGGTGGGGTAAGTGGTAGGGTAGAGGAACTTCAGGTACGCGCAGATAAAGCGTACGTAGGGAACTTTGGGATCCCTCTCGGTCTTCTCTATCTTTGACTTCAGGTCGTCAAAGATAGCTGTTGCGTAGTCGAAGTTGCGTCCAGCTATTACTGAGTAAACCATCTGGACCTGAACCTTGCTGGCTTGGTCCAGTGACCCACTCTTCCCACTCATGCACTGGATGAAGTGTGAGAAGATGTAGTTTAGCTGGGAAGGCATCAATGCCTTCTTCACAAGAGTCAGCTTCTTGTTTGGAATAGTCGTCCTTGGTTTGGGTTCCCAAGCGTATTCCATGGCATCCAGGAATTGGATGAGTTCAGCGTCAGTTGGCAAGGCGTCGAATCCATTCCTGGGTTTGTCGGGAAAACGCAGTGCTTTCCTCAGGCCTAGGGCAGTCATCATCCCTGAGCTAAGTTGAGTGCTGAATGAGATAGCAGGAACCTGTTCACCCTTTTTGTTGGTGATTGAAGTTTCATCAGCAGTAAACCAGAATTGCTGGAGAAGAGTTTTGGAGGGTGTGGGATCCACAGTGATAGCATAAGCAATGCAGGATTGCTTGAGAAACATTGCAGCTTCCTTCAGATGTGGATACTTAACACCGTCAAAATCAAGGCGAGCGAGATGATTGTTCTTCGGAAGCTCCGATTCAGTGATGGCGAACTTGACATTCTTAGAGGCGACAAGAGCAGATTGAGCCATTCTAAATATGAGTAGATAAAAGAGTAGAAGAAATGATGTCTGAGGTGTTCTTACTGAAGAGAAGTTATGAGAGATTCCCTTGTTCTCAAAGAAGTTGTTCAGGGAACTGTTTTTGAATTCAGTTCCATGGTCACTTCTTATTGAACGAACAGTAAGATTATTCAGCACTTCCATCTTTTTAACAAAAGATATTAGTTCTTCTGGAGTATCACTCTTACAGCGAAGAAAGATAACCCAAGTATAACGAGAGAATTCATCTACAATGACAAGCGTATATTTCTTTCCAGCTATTGATTGGATGTTGACAGGGCCGAACAGATCCATATGCAAGAGCTGAAGAGGACTTGTCATTGAGGAAACTTGTTTAGACTTAAAACTAGCTTTTGTTTGTTTTCTTTTTTCACATGCTGAGTAGAGAGATTCTTTAGCATATGAGTGCTGAGGAAGACCAGAAACCAGTTCCTTAGATGAGAGAGAATTCAGGGTTTTGAAGTTTAGATGAGAGAGCCTTTTATGCCATAGCCAGTTGACATTAGAAGAGGCCTTAGAGAGAAAACATAAGTTTTCAGTGATAGTAGAGTCCATATCTATTACATAGACATTTGATAACCACTGAGAGCAAGTTTTCCTTTCTCATCCACCACTGAACATGCTTTCTTAGAAAAGCGAACTTCGTAGTCTTTATCACATAGCTGACTGATGCTCAGAAGGTTATGCTTCGGTCCATCTACATAAGCGACTTTTCGAAAGGTAGTTGTCCCATTTCTGAGGACACCAAACCCTCGGGTATATCCTTTTCCATTTCCACCGAAGGTCACAGAGGGACCTTTCTCTTCCTTGTATTCAGTGAGCATGTCTTTTTGTCCAGTCATATGACGAGAACATCCACTATCGAGATACCAGATGCCCTTTGATCCCTGCACACATAAGAAAGATTAAGCGTTGTTTGGTACCCACTTTTCAATGGGTCCTTTAGAGTTAGTGGATAAGGAAGTTTCAGCAGTCTTCTCAGCAGATGAAGATTCAGCTTCAGTGGTGATCTTCACTTTGGTTAATTTCTTAACCTTAGTGGTATTCTTCACCTTGGTCGATTTTTCAACTTTGGTGACCTTCTCAGCTTTAGAGGCATTTATCTTCATTTTAGCTGTTTTATCAGCTTTAGTGGCAGTTGGACATTTGCTCGCAATATGGTCAGTAAAACCACAGTGATAACATTTTCTGTATTTGAAAATGGTTTTAGGACCAGTAAAAGGTGTTGCAAGTTTAAGATGAGCAGGGCCAGGTCCGAGAAGGATTTTCTCATGAGATCTGGGAGGAATTTTCATTTCTTCAGATCTCGTGGATTTATGATCAATCTTTAGCTTTGGAGGACAGAGATAAAATATTTCTATCATAGAGCTAGAGGATTGATTAGCTGAAGATTTTGAAGGAACTTTCAGCTTTGCTTTCCTGGTAGCCTTCTGAGGAAGGAGAATGGACTTTCCTTTATCCGCAGACTTAGTGTCTTTGGATTTTTCCTCAGGAATAGAATTAGACGAAGAACAGGGATATAATTGATTATAAGAGGGGTCAAAGAAAGAGGTGACAAACGTTCCAAACTTATAAGCGAGGAACTTTCTTCTTTAGGCTCATCCTGTGGTGTCCAGAAGCCAAGACCAGTTTATCACTTTCAGGAGTTTGAGCATTTATTATCTCAGAGATCTTTGTTGATGATTTGCACCATTTTTCAACATGAGCCTTTTCTGCTTTTAGAGCAGCGATGGCTTGTTCGCGTTCAATGCTGATGATTTCATTTATAATGACTTGATCTTTCAACTTTTCTTCTAAAAGATTTAGTTCTTTGATCTTTTCATGACATTTGTCTAGCTCTTGAGTTAAATGAACATTTTTATTCTCAGCTTGAGTTTTGTCGTTTAGAGCATTATAAAGGTCAATCGTCAGCACATCAACAGCGCGACTTCTCTCAGCTTCAGGCAGAGAGGGATTTGTAGAGATAGATACCTGAGATGATATGTAGCTCATAGAAGGTTCAGATGGTTCTTCCACTTCTTTATTAATCTCGGCCATGAGGCAAAGATTAGCGACTTCTTCTTCATCAGAACTTGATTCTTCTGATTCAACCCAGTCATGTTCTTCAGCGATGAGACCTTTACCTTTTCGCTTGTAGCTTTTCAGCTTTTGATATTTGTTCTTCAACTTTAGGTATTTGTCATCACGGATCTTCTTGAGGTAGAAGGTTTGAAGACCTTTTTCGACCTGCACTCACCAGCAAAGTGTCCAATCTTTTCACAGTTATAGCAAGTAGCAGTAGCCTTATCAACAGGCGTTGATTTTGGCTTTTCAGTGAGAGAGAGAGGCTTACTTCTTCGGAAGTTGCTCTTTCTTGCAAATCTCTTAAAAGAGTTTGTCAAGAGTGCTAAGGACTCATCAAACTCTGAAAGATCAGGGTCTGATAGATCCTCAGATTCAGAATCTAACTCAGTGATGGTGAGAGTAGATCGCTGAGATGGAATTATCTCTGAAGAGACTAAAGCAACAGGAGTGCTTTTGGAATCTTTAGAATCTTTTACAAGATTTTTCTTCAGAAGATTCGATTGCTTATAGTTGAGCAATATTCCATATAGAGTGCTGAGAGAAAGAGAATTTCAGTCTTTTGTAAGCTTAAGACATATTGAATAACTGTCCCAGCTTTCAGGAAGACATTCTAAGAATTTTGTTAGGACCTCAGAATTAGAATAGGTCCTACCAACAGTTCTTAGGTCAATGATTAAGCAGTTAAACCGCTGATGAACGTCAGAGAGAGATTCATTCTTACAAGCGATGAAACTTTCATACTGTCTTACCAAGTTAATCTTACGAGTTTCTTGGATTTCAGTGGTGCCCTCATATTGAACACATATGGTTTCCCACATTTCTTTAGAAGTTTTCACATGCATGATGGAATGGAAAACTTCATCAGGCAGAGCCATTGAAATAATGGTCTTTGCTCTTGCATCTATTCCTACCTTCTTTTTATCTTCATCACTCCACTGTCTTATTTCCTTAACAACATATCGTTCAGGGACAGCTTCAGTGGTGGCAGTAGCAGGAACTGCAACTATAATTCTAACAGGTTCATAGGGTCCATTTTCTATATATTCAGGTATAGTAGGATCCGCACCTTCAAGAAATAGCATCATTCAATTTTTCCATAGAGAAAGTTATCTCTGCTAAATCGAGGAAATTTAGAAAGTGAACCATTATCATAGTAGTTTGTGTTAAGTGCCATTTTAGAACAGCAAAGAAGAGAATAAAGCAAGATCTTGTTTATTAGATTAAACAAACTGCTCTGATACCACTTGTTGGTCCCTAAGGTGCTTAACAAGTTTGTAGAATGGGGGGGGGTTGAATACAAACACAAGATTTAAAGTTTAATAAATTGTTTATTGATAAATCAAATACAATTTACAAGTTTGTTGCGAAATAAGATTAAGACAGACTCAATCTAAACAAACTTCAGAAACACTAAGATGGTTGCACAAGAAATTCAGAGAATGGGGGATTAAGAGATATAGAAGACAAGGGTTTCTATATGGGGTTCAAGGATTGAGCACCCTTCAGATGAAGGGTGATCTTCCTATTTATACCATATGCATTAAATGCATGGCAGGGCACTTTACACGTGGCGTTCACTGATTGGCTTTGGGAGTCTGACTTTTGGGAGACATGCTTTCGGCCGGGCAATGAACAGTGTAGTTGACAGAGGTGTTGTACGAATTATGGCAGAGACATGTCCGTTCTGACACATCGTACTAAGTTGTGCAAGGAGAGACAAAAGGAAACTTGAGACATAAGCTAAGTGATCATTCGATCGCTGAGTATCTCTTTCTTCAGAGATATCAAGAGTTCAGCGATCGCTGAAGCTTTTACTCATGTTCCTTCGCGTATAAGTAGATTCGTCTTTGCTTCACTGATATCCGCATCAGGTCACTAGTAGACTTGTCTTTGTTCAGCAGCTTCATCTCCGATTCAGCTATAAACATCAGTTGACGCGAAACTTGTCTTCAGGGATTACGTTTACTGTTTACATCAGAAACCATCAGCGATACTGAACAGAATCAGTTTGATCACTAATAGTGAAACACTAATACATACTAGATGTTTATAAGAAGACTATCAGCCATAACTGAACAGACTCAGTCTGATCGCTGATGGTAAAACACTAATACATATTAAAACGTAATTTTCACTAAGTATAAAAAAGGGTTGTTGGGAACTGAAGAAAAGCTTAAGTATGGTTAATGCTGCTAGTTCAGAATTACTACTGCTAGAAGACTTCAAAGTTAATACTGCTGAGTATTACTACTGCTAGTAGAATTAATACTGCTAGTCAAAGTTAGTGATGCTTGAACAAAGTTAGTACTGCTTAGCTAGTTAGTACTGCTAGTGGTTAGTGCTGCTTAGTAGTTAATGTTGCTAAGACAAAGTTAATGTTGCTTGAAGAAGTTAATGCCGCTGAGCATAGTTAGTGCTGCTTTTGACTTAAAGATCCGGATGGAAAGCATGACAGCTGGAAAGAATCAAGATATTCATGGAAGGCTTGAAGATAATGATGGATGATATACTGAAGATATTTTATTTATTGTAATTATCTTTTAATTCAGTATATGTACAGAATTGATAGAATAGTTTAAAATATAGATCAATTAATTCATTCATTCTAAGTTTTAGAGAGAATCAACCTTAAGGCATAGATCCTAATTCTAGAGAAGTAGAATTCGTATTGGTGAGCCTGTTCATCAATATTGAGGTTGTGTGTTTAATCTTGTAACTTCAAGCATTCAATACAAGTTTACAAGTTGTTGATTATATACTGTTTTGGTTTACTGTTTTATTGAATATCAAAGTGTTATTCCGCAACTTCTTTGATATTAGTTTCTGAGAATTTATTCTTGTTAAGAATTCGATCCTGACAAGTGGTATCAGAGCCAAACTCTCTCAGAAACATCTATTCATTCATCATGGAAAACCTTGCAGAATCAAACAGTACTCTGGTCTCTAAGGTACCAATGCTCAAACCCAGTGAGTTTGACATGTGGAAGATCAGAATTAGACAATACATTCTTCTCACTGACTACTCAATGTGGGATATCATTGAGAATGGTCCTTCTGAAGCAGGAAAGATAGGACCAGATGGGAAAAGACCTCCACAAAAGACAGATGGTGAGAGGAAGATCAGACAGACAGAGATGAAGGCCTTGAGCACTCTGCTCTTGGCCATCCCCAATGAATATCAGCATCAATTTTGCAACTGTACTGATGCTCAGATTCTCTGGAATGCTCTAGAGAAAAGATTTGCTGGAACTAAAAGCATCAAAAGAAATCAAAGAGATGTTCTAAAGCAGCAGTATGAGAACTTCACTTCTTCAAAGAATGAGTCTATGACTCAAACTTTTGATAGGTTCAACAAGCTCATTGGTGAACTGGCTACTGTAGGGGTGAAGATGGAACAAGATGATATCAACAGAAAATTCCTCAGATCTCTTGGGGATGAATGGACTATGTACACTGTCTCATATAGACAGAGTGACAATCTGGAAGAGAAGGAACTTGATGATCTATATAATGATCTAAGAGTTTTTTAAACTGAGGTAGAATCCAAGAAGAAGCCCACTAGTTACATTCACAATGCTGCTCTTCTTTCAACGTCTACTGATACTACTGCCAACCCTGAAGCAGTTAGTACTGCCAGTGGAGTAAATTCAGAAAAGGGCACTGGAACAATCTTTGAAGCCTTTTTGTCTAGTCATAGCAACAATTCATTGATTAATGATGATCTGGATCAACTTCACCCTGATGACCTGGAGGAGATGAACATTAAATGGCAGATGGCCATGTTATTTATGAGGGTGAAGAAGTTTATTAAAAGAACAGGAAGGAACAACTTCTCTCAAAGAAGAGAAGATGGAGCTGGTTTTGACAAGACTAAGGTGGAGTGCTATAAGTGTCACATGAAAGGACACTTTGCTAGAGAGTGCAGGAGTGTTGTTCCAAACAACAACCACCAACAAGCTCAGAATGGAGGCCAACAAGCTCAGAATGGAGGCTACAATCAAAACAAGAATCCTGCTCAAGCCCTTGTTTCTCAACAAGGAATGGGATTTGACTGGAGTGATCAAGCTGAGGAAGCCATTCAGAATCAAGCTCTTATGGCAGAAGTGTCTGATCTCCCCTCTGAGGTAATTTCTAATCTTTGCACTCAATCTTGTATAGACACTGTCAAAACATATAGGGATCACAATCAAAGTATGTGTGATGACCTCAAAAGATTGGAAAAGGACAAAAGAGATTATGTGTTGATAGTAGAGAGATTTGAAGAGCAAATCAAAGGCTTTCAAGCAAATGAACTTCAACACTCTTATGACACAAACTATTGGAAGTGGGAAAAGAATGAGTTAGAGACCAAACTGTCTAAGTCCTTAGAAGAGAATAATAGACTGAAAGAGGAACTGTCTAAAGTTAAGCTTGACATAGAAAAGTTTTCATATGCTTCAAAAGCAATGGATTCTCTTCTAAAGGCTCAGATTCATGATAGGATGAAGCCTGGTATTGGATACAACAATACACCTCCTCCTTACAACAACAACTATATCTCTCCTACTTCAGACTTGTTAGAAACCAAGGAGAAAAAGGACTTGTCTGAGGAAGCTTTTAAGATAGATCCTTTGGATGAGGTAGTAGTTAAGGATTTGACTGAGAAAGAAGCCAGTGAGAATAGGGATAATGCTGTGAGTAAAGAGATACCATTAGAAAACACCATTATCACCAATGAGGGATGTGGGAAAATCTGGGTCAAGTCCAAGGAGATAGAGAAGACCAAAGGAAAGGATAACAAGGTCCATTACAAACAAACCACGGTTATGAATCCTGGATCTTGTAAACAGTGTGCCTGCAATAAAGCTAAGAGCCGAAATTCTGGTATAAAAAGGGGTAATCAAAGAAACTGGAATAATCAATGTACTCAGAAACAAGGAGTTGATCTGAATAAAATCAATAGACCAAAACCTTGTTTCATATGTGGCAAGTTAAATCATTTGGCTAAGTATTGTTTCGTTAACCCTATTAATCAACAGATGAACTTTCAAATATTTGAGCAAAAACCTGTTGGTTATAGGAAGGCTGGAAAGAAACATGTGATGAAGAAATCTATTGAAAGTAAAGGCCCCATGAAGAAAAAGTTTTTAAAAGAAAGTATTAAAATGTGGGTGCCTAGAAGCACTAAAACTGTTAGTACTGCTGACAGGGATAGTGCTGCTGGAAGCATTACTGCTGCTACCAGTGTTAGTACTGCTGAAAATATTAATGCTGCTAATACTGTTAGTACCTCTTCAAAGGTTAATACTGCCAACACAGTTACTACTTCTAACAAGGTTACTACTGCTAAGCATGCAAGTACTGCTAAGGTAGTTATTACTTCTAAAACCAGTACTACTTCTAGCAAAAATGTTTCCAAGCCTATTATTGTGACAAAGTACTCCAAGAATGAGGAGTCAAAGTTTAAAAATCTTGTCAAGAAAGAATGCAAGTATTTTGATGAGAAAGGGGTACCCAAGATCACTTTGGCTTGGGTTCCTAATTCATACTAACTGATCTATCTAATGTGCAGGGCAACCAACAGCTCAAAGGGAAGAGCATATGGCATGTTGATAGTGGTTGCTCTAGGCACATGACAGGCAACATGTCATGCCTTCAGGATTTCAAGCATATCAATGGAGGACATGTTGCATTTGGAGATAATCTTACTGGTGATAAAATAAGTGGAAAAGGTAATGTCACCAAAGGTAAGATGACATTTGAGGATGTCTACTATGTTGATCAGTTGAAGTACAACCTGTTAAGTGTATCACAGGTTTGTGACAAACAACAGTATATTATTTACAAATACTGAGTGTATGATCCTTGCTCCAGGGTTCAAGGTAGTTGATGAAAGCATGATACTACTTAGAACTCCAAGAAAGGACAATGTGTATTGTCTAGATATGTACAATGTTGTTAGTGATTCATCCCTGAACTGTCTTGTTTCAAAAGCTTCTGTGGATGAATCCTCTCTTTGGCACAGAAGGATGTGTCACATGAACTTCAAAACCATGAACAAACTTGTTAAAAACAACCTTGTAAGAGGGTTACCTTCAAAAGTATTTTCATGTGATGATCATTGTGTTGCATGTCTTAAAGGCAAACAACACAAAACTTCTCATAAGACTAAAGAGATAAACTCTATTTCTTCTTGTCTCCAGTTATTGCATATGGATCTGTTTGGTCCTACAAATGTTATGAGTATAGGCAAGAAATCTTACTGCTTGGTTATTGTTGATGATTACTCTAGATTTACCTAGGTATATTTTCTAAGGACTAAGGATGAGACAAGTGGACTGATCAAATCCTTTATCTTAAGAATTGAAAACCAAACTAATCAAAAAGTAAAAGTCATTAGATCAGATAATGGGACTGAGTTTAAAAATCTTGATCTAAACACCTTTTGTGTAGAGAAAGGCATTGAGAGACAATATAGTGCTCCTAGGACTCCTCAACAGAATGGAGTTGCTGAAAGGAGAAATAGGACACTAATAGAGGCTGCTAGATCTCTGTTGTCTGATTCAAAACTGCCAATTACCTTCTGAGCTGAAGCAGTTAATACTGCTTGTTATGTCCAAAACAGAGTTCTAGTGGTCAAGCAAAAGAACAAGACCCCATATGAGCTTTTAAATAAAAGAAAACCTTTCATTGGATTTTTCAAACCTTTTGGGTGTCCTTGTACAATTCTCAATACCAGATCTCACTTAGGTAAGTTTGATAGCAAAGCAAATGATGGATTTCTTGTTGGTTACTCATCTCAGAGTAAGGCTTACAGAGTGTTTAACTCTTCTTCCAGAATAATTGAAGAAAGTGACAATGTCAAATGCAATGAGAACACACCAAATCCAGTTGGGTCTGGTCCTCAGTGGCTATTTGACATTGACTCACTAACTAACTCTTTTGGTTTCAGTAGTGATGATTATGCAAGTTCAGGGAGTGGAGGATCAGGGACTACACAAGTTCAAGAAAGTATATCTCAATCTGTGATCTTTCCCATACCCACAGTGGACCCTGTTGAAGATTGTGAAAAGGAACTATCTACTGGACCAAGTCAAAGTGAAGAAGAAAGTAGAGATGAGGAGACTCAAGACAATAAAGAACCAGAAGTAGCTACTGAAAACACTTCAGTTGAGTTGAATGACTCTAATCTAGAGGTGGGACTTAATGAAGAACCTAGTCATCACACCAGAATACACAAGAATCATCCTCCACAGCTGGTAATAGGAGATATATCCTCTCCTATGATGACTAGAAATCAAAGTAGGCTTCAAGAAATGCAAGACCAACAACACACAATGCTATCTTGTTTTTTATCCCAGGTTGAGCCTAAAAAGGCACATGATGCTATGAAAGAATCCAGTTGGATAGAAGCCATGCAAGAAGAGCTACCGCAGTTCAAGCTGCAAGATGTTTGGGATCTGGTAGACCTTCCTAAAGGCCAAAGAGCAATAGGAACAAAATGGGTCTTCAGGAATAAGAGAGATGAAAGAGGTATAGTGATAAGGAATAAAGCAAGGCTGGTGGCTCAAGGATATACACAAGAAGAGGGAATAGACTATGATGAAGTATTTGCACCTGTGGCAAGGATAGAAGCAATTAGATTATTCCTAGTTTTTGCTTCCTACATGAAATTCAAAGTCTATCAAATGGATGTGAAAAGCGCATTTCTTTATGGTTCAATTGACGAAGAAGTATATGCCTGTCAACCTCCAGGGTTTGAAAACCCAAGCTATCCAGACAGGGTATACAAATTGAAGAAAGCACTTTATGGACTACATCAAGCTCCAAGAGCATGGTATGACACTCTGTCATCCTATCTCTTGGAAAATGGCTTTGAAAGAGGAGTCATTGATAAGACTCTATTCATCAAGAAAAAGAAGAAGGATATCTTGCTGGTCCAAATCTATGTTGATGATATTATCTTTGGATCAACAAGAGACTACATGTGCAAGGAGTTTGAGGAACTAATGCATCAGAGGTTCAAGATGAGTTCTATGGGGGAACTTACTTTCTTCCTTGGACTCCAAGTTCAACAGAAGTCAGATGGAATTTTCATCTGTCAGTCCAAGTATGTGCAGGATATTCTAACCAAGTTTGGTTTTTCAGATTCAAAACCTGCTAGCACACCTATGGAGACACACAAGCAGATAACAGCAGATCTTGAGGGGGAGGATATGGATGTTCATCATTATAGATCCATGATTGGCTCTCTCATGTATCTTACAGCCTCTAGGCCAGATATAATGTTTCCAGTCTGTGTGTGTGCAAGATTCCAAGTTAGGCCAAAGCAATCTCACTATCAAGCTGTTAAGAGGATATTCAGATATCTCAAAGGGTAACCCAGATTAGGACTTTGGTATCCTCATGACTCATCCTTTGACCTACTTGCATACTCAGATAGTGATCTAGGTGGAGCAAACTTGGACAGAAAATCTACTTCTGGAGGATGTCAGTTTTTGGGTGCAAGACTAGTTTCATGGCAGTGCAAGAAACAAACCACAGTATCCACATCTACAACAGAGGCAGAGTACATAGCAGTTGCAAGTTGCTGTTCTCAAGTCTTATGGATTCAGAATCAAATGCTGGATTATGGGGTAACCTTTCTACACACTCCAATTTTCATTGATAATAGCAGTGCTATTAGCATTGTGAATAATCCTGTCAAGCACTCAAAGACAAAGCACATTGAGATCAGGTATCACTTCATAAGAGACTGTAATGAAAAGAAACTTATTCAAGTTGTAAAAGTTCACACTGATAACCAGTTTGCTGATCTATTCACTAAAGCTTTTGATGTGGGTAGATTTACTTTCTTGGTAACAAGTGTGGGAATGATCAACTCTGAATAAGCCCCTTCTCAAAAAGTGGTTCTATACCTGTATATTGTTTATTCTTGGTGTTACTAATCTTCCTTTTCAGGATATGTATAGCAGTACTCAGTGTTTCGCGAGATTAAAGGCGTAAGTATAGTTAATACTGCCATTGCACAGTTACTACTGCTAGTAGTTAATACTGCTAGTAGTTAATACTGCCAGTGCACAGTTACTACTACTAGTAGTTAATACTGCTAGTAGTTAATACTGCCAGTGCACAGTTACTACTGCTAGTTCGTTAATACTGCTAGTGGTTAATACTGCTATCAGTTAATACTGCTAGTGGTTAATACTGCTAGTTAGTTAATACTGCTAGTAGTTACTACTGCTATCAGTTAATACTGCTATTAGTTACTACCGCTATCAGTTAATACTGCTAGTGGTTAATACTGCTAGTTAGTTAATACTGCTAGTAGTTAATACTGCTATCAGTTAATACTGCTAGTGGTTAATACTGCTTTCAGTTAATACTGCTCTAGGTTACTACTGCTTATGTCCCGAATACTATAAATACACTTTGCCCGCCTAAAAGTTCATAACGACTCTTTGCATACTATTCTCTTGCGCTCTAAACCCTCTTTCTCTCAAGTTCAAAGTTCTCAGGCAAAAAGTTTCAAAGATTCATGGCATCAATGGCGTTTATTGACGAACACAATGAAATCGCGATGCTCCAAAAGCCAAAACAAGCTGAAGGTTTTCATCAGATAGTCGACTTTCTGAAGTCTAGCCACATTGCCCATGCTCTCACTATGTCTCCTACTATCTTCATAGAGCATCAGAGGCAATTCTGGGCACATGCCACCATTGTTACTGAGGATGGTGTGCAAATGATCAAAACGACAGTGTGTGGCAAGCCACTGACAGTTACTGAAGAGGTAATTCACATCAGTCTACGTCTAGACGATGCCTCTGGTATAAATTCTATCCCTAATGATGAACTGTTTTCTACTCTTACAAGAATGGGGTATGGAGGCCCATTGGGTATTTTTAAGTTCTCAAAAGCTAAATTCTCACCCCAATGGCGTTTTCTTGTTCATACCTTGATGCACTGCATTTCTAAAAAGACTACTGGATGGAGTGAGTTCAGTAGTCCCATTGCTTATGCTTTGGTCTGTTTGGCCACTGCCAGAAGGTACAATTTTTCACAAATGATTTTCAATGATCTTGTCTCAAACATGGAAAACAAAAAGAGCTTTTATATGTAAAGGAAGTTGAAGTTGAGGGGGAGACAGAACATGGAACAACAGCAGAAACTGTTAATGCTGCTAAAATACAAGAAGCAGCAGAAACAGAAGCAGAAGAAACATGGCTTTCTATAGAGGAAATGGAGATAGCTGAAACTTTGGTTAAAGCCAAGAATGATACTCCTAAGGCTACTCAAAAGGCCAAGGGAGTAGTCATTAATGAAGAAGGGATCTCAAAGAAGCAAAAAGAGAAGGAAGTCTTGAAGGATATAAAGGGAAAAGGAAAAGAAAAGATGGTTGAAGAAGCTGAGCTGCCTACAAAGAAGAAGTCTCAGATTGAAATGGATGAGGCAATAGCAAAGCAGCTTCAAGACCAAATGGAAAAGGAGGAACAGTTGCAAACAGAAACAGACAGAGAACTTGCAAAGATCATGGCCAGAAAGTTGAATGCAGAATATCAGAAAAGCATAAAAGAAGCAGCTCAGACCAAGAAATTTCAAGTTAAAAAGATGCCAGTGATGAAGCAGAAAAGACAACCCTCCAAGACCTTTTTGGCCAATCAGGAAAGAAGAAAGATGATAAATTTCCTGAAAGGTGCAATTGGAGTCAAGGGGGAGATGTTCACCAACATGGCATACAGTCAAGTTGAGGAGCTCTACAGGAAAGAAATGGCAAAGCTCCAAGGGGATACCTCTCAAAGGGAAGAACCAGAAAGAAGGATGAAAGAGAGACATGATCTCAACATCCAACAACCATTCCCTGAGGAGACCACACCCTCAAAAGACAAAGCTGAAGAGAAGAAGGAAGAACAAGAGGGTGTCGGAAAGAGAGTGAAGTCGATTGCTTCAAAAAGGCAGTTGAAAAGGCCAAGGGTGGAAGAAACTGAAAAGGAAGCAGAACCTTCAGTCACATCTCCAACAGAACCTGTGCAAAGTCCAGAGCAGTCCATTAAGCAAACTGTTGAGAGTATGGATCTCTACATGACAATAGTAGAACCTTTGAAGGCTGTTCCAATCTCTATGAAAGCTCCTGAGATTACCTTCTGGGACATTCTAAGAGATAATGGAAAGGACTTCTTCAGAATAAAAAGAGCTGATGGTTCATTTGAAGCATATTCAACATGGGGGAGAGTTGTCAGAAGTTGTTCAAGAGCTGACATAGAAGAATTATACAAAGTGGGGATAAAACTCTATGAGCCTGTGTTGAAAGTGTAACACCCTATAACTGCGGAAATAAAATTTCGAAGAAACAATTCGGCAATAGACTAACTTGCGGAATAAGGTGTGACAATTTCATTACACAAACAACCCAACGGGTATAGAGTAGCCAATATTGAGGTAGATAACTGAAGTATAAAACGACATCCTATTAATCTACAAAATATCTAGATTAGGGACGGGTGTCGCTATACTTCCAAAATGAATCTTCAAAAGAATCTCTCACGACCCCAAGGTCGCTCCCTCAGTCCCGACGAGCCCCACTGCTAAGATAACCTGCCAACATGACAACCAAGAGCAAGCGTTAGGCTAACGCCTAGTGAGAACAAGCTAAATAAAAGAGAGTACTAAACCCAAATTGGTGCCACGCGGTAGTATAGCCATGAGCTAAGTCAAGAAATCCAATAAACCATTAGTGATTAAACATGGTATAAGTAATACCCACAAATCACATAACGAGCTCAACCCCTCTAGATCTGTTGCTCAAAACATTCAAGTCAACCCCTCTGGATCTATCCTTGAGAGTTCCCAAAACAGGGGGAACTCAAGCACATAATGGGATTACACCTTACTGCACCATGAGACGCTGCCCGACCGTATAGGCCCACACCTTACTTATCATGGCAACCCGATGCCTATCCCGTGCTAAAACGTGAACCAAATGCCCAAAACAGGGGACATAGGAACACAGTGCCTATGGATCCATTGCACTAAGACTCAAAGCCAAAGCATATCATTTTAGAGCATACTCATATTAAATCAGCTATGCAGGCAATTAATATGAACAACGGTTCAATTCTATAATTCGTGATTCTTGAAAATGTGACATCTTTAGAAGGTATTTCCCAACAGAATCAGTTACTTTGAAACCAGGTTTTCCACATTTAAATAATACATTTATCAGATAGCATTCGTAATACAGACCGATTTAGCTTAAGGACTCACCTCAGATGTCTTTCTGCTTAAAGACTGCTTCTTACGTTCGCTACCTACGACAACACCGTTAAATCGGTAAGCCCAAAGATACAGACAACACGCTGACTTACAACTCTAGAATACGAGTACAACAAACTGCCAAACACAGTTACGGTCTAGTACCAAAACCGGTCGAACAGGCAACACCGGTCGAACCCGACATCCGGTCGAACCCGACATCCGGTCGAACCCGACATCCGGTCGAACCGATGACCGGTCGAACCCAACATCTGGTCTTAAGTCACACTGGTCGAACGACCAACCGGTCGAACGACCATTCGGTCGAACGACCCCTCGGTCGAAGGACTATCGGTCGAATCGACCATCGTCTTGTTCATCAAGAACAGATCGACAGAACCCAGATCCAAAAATGAGAAATACTCAGATCTCGAAATGGAACGGTTTAAAACCTTCACAACGAGATTCTACGCGGCTAAAAGCATTCAGATCGAAGCATTAAGCTAGATTCGTACCTTGATTTGGAGAAAACCCGAAGACCTCTTTCTCCTGCTTCTCTTCTCTCTCTCTCTGATTCTCAAAACTGATATTTGTGATATTTTTAAAATATCTAAAATCTGATTTCTATTTATATAACCCAAGTTACATTTTACTCCCCTGAACTTTGGGTAATAGTCAACTTTTCACCCAACCCCAAAATAGCGGGTGTTACAATCCTCCCCAACTTGGAGAAGATTTCGTCCTCGAAATCTCGGCTATGGGAAGAGGTGAGGGTATCTCCGCCTCAAGTCCTCTTCCGCTTCCCAAGTCACATTAGCACCTAGATGGTGCTTCCACTGAACCTTGACCATTGTGACTTCCCGGTGACGAAGCTTCTTCGTCTTCCTTTCCAAAATCGCCTCAGGTTCTTCAATGCAACGATTTCCCTCATCCACTCTGATCTCGGAGAGTGGAATTACACTCTCCTCCTTTGCTAGACACTTCCGTAGATAGCACACGTGAAACGTGTTATGAATGCCCCTCATCTCCAGAGGGAGTTCCAGCTGATAAGCTTGAAGTCCTACCCGCTTAGTCACAGTGAATGGCCCAAGGAAACGGGGGCTCAACTTCCCACGCTTCCCAAATCTAATAATTCCCTTCCAAGGGGACACCTTCAACATAACCCGGTCTCCTACTTGGAATTCCATTGGCCGTCTTTTCTTATCGGCGCAACTTTTCTGTCGATCTTGGGCCGCCTTCAAACGTTCGCGGATGCCCTTGACCTTGTCCGCCGTTTCTTGTACAACTTCTGGTCCGGCGAACTGCTTTTCCCCCGCCTCGAGCCAACATACGGGAGTTCGACACTTGCGACCGTATAATGCTTCAAACGGTGCCATCCCTATACTTGAGTGGTAGTTATTATTGTACGCGAACTCTACCAAAGGCAGGTGCGTATCCCAACTACCCCCAAAGTCGATTACGCACGATCTTAACATATCTTCTAGCGTCTGGATTGTCCTCTCGCTTTGTCCGTCGGTTTGAGGATGGTAGGTTGTGCTCAACTTCACACGTGTACCCAATTCCTTTTGTAAGCCATCCCAAAAGTGCGACGTGAACCGACTATCCCGATCAGAGACTATAGATAGCGGTACGTCGTGCCGGGAAATTACTTCATCGATGTACAACTTCGCCAATTTATCCATTGGTAACGTCTCCCGCATGGCCAAGAAGTGAGCGCTTTTGGTCAAGCGGTCAACTAAAACCCAGATGGCGTCGTGACCTTTCAAGGTCTTTGGTAGCTTTGTCACGAAATCCATCGTGATGTGTTCCCATTTCCACTCCGGAATTTCCAAGGATTGCAAACTTCCGTAGGGTTTTTGGTGTTCAGCCTTCACTTGCAAGCAAGTCACACACTGTTCCACATAGCGCGCCACATCGAGCTTCATGATTGGCCACCAATAAAGCAATTTCAAATCTCTGTACATTTTCGTGCTTCCTGGGTGAATGGAGTATTTTGACTTGTGGGCATCTTTGAGAAGAAGTTCTCTATTACCCCCAATCTTGGGCACCCAGACTCGCCCATTGAAAAGCTTCACCCCTCGACTATCTTCAGTCAACAAAAGATGTTGTTTCGCCATGACTTCTCCTTTGAGGTTTTCCTCTAGCAAGGCTTCGACTTGCGATTCCTTGATTCTGTCAATGAGTGTTGAAGTTATTTCAATCCGTGCAAAGGTAGCACGAGAATTTCCTCCGCAGACTTTCCGACTCAAGGCGTCGGCAACCACGTTTGCCTTACCCGGATGGTAGAGCAATTCGCAGTCATAATCCTTCAACAACTCCAACCATCTTCGCTGCCTCATGTTTAGCTCTTTCTGATTAAAGATATGCTTCAGACTCTTGTGATCAGTATAAAGAGTGCACTTCGTACCGTAAAGGTAGTGCCGCCAAAACTTCAGTGCAAACACCACAGCTGCCAATTCCAAGTCATGAGTAGGGTAGTTGACTTCATGCACTTTAAGTTGCCTTGATGCGTAAGCGATCACCTTCCCTCTTTGCATCAGGACACAACCCAAACCCATCTTCGACGCATCGCTGTACACCACAAAATCTTCCATCCCGTCTGGTAAGGATAGGATAGGAGCTTCACAAAGCTTCTTCTGTAAGGTGCGGAACGCCTCTTCTTGCCTCTCGGTCCACACAAATTTCACGTTCTTCCGGGTCAAGATTGTCAACGACGAGGCTATCTTTGAGAAATATTGAATGAATCTCTGGTAGTACCCTGCCAAACCTAGGAAACTTCGGATTTCAGACGGGTTCTTGGGAGGTTCCCAATTCGTCATTGCCTCTATCTTCGCGGGATCCACTTTTACTCCTTCTTTTGAAACTATATGCCCCAAAAATTGAACCTCTGGAAGCCAAAAGTCGCACTTTGAAAACTTTGCGTAGAGTCTTTCTCGCCTTAACACATCCAACACTTCACGGAGATGTTGCTCGTGCCCTTCTCCATCCTCGGAGTAAACTAGGATGTCGTCGATGAACACGATTACCGATTTGTCGAGGAACGGTCGGCACACTCGATTCATCAAGTCCATAAATATTGCCGGTGCGTTGGTTAGGCCGAATGGCATCACCAGAAACTCGTAGTGTCCATAGCGAGTTCTAAATGCCGTCTTTGGGATGTCTCTCTTTGCTACCTTCACTTGATGATACCCCGATCGAAGATCGATCCTTGAAAAACAACCTGCTCCTTGAAGTTGATCGAACAGGTCGTCAATTCTTGGAAGTGGATACTTGTTCTTCACCGTCACTTTGTTCAGTTCCCTGTAGTCGATACACATTCTCAATGCACCGTCCTTTTTCTTGACAAATAGAACCGGAGCTCCCCAAGGTGACGAGCTCGGTCGGATGAAGCCTTTCTCGAGAAGGTCTTGAAGTTGAACCACCATCTCTTGCATTTCGGTAGGAGCCAAACGATAAGGAGCTCGAGCAATCGGAGCCGCTCCAGGAATGAGGTCAATACGAAAGTCCACAACTCGATCGGGCGGCAACCCGGGCAAGTCTTCTGGGAACACATCGGGAAACTCGCGCACCACCCTAACATCTTCCAATTTCCGTTGGTCGAGTCTGGTATCGATGGCATACGCTAAGAAAGATACGTATCCTTTCGCCAAACACTTCCTAGCTTTGATTACTGAAATAATCGCCACATCGCTTTTCCTTCCTTCGCCGTAGATTATAGTCGCTTCTCCGTTTGCCACCGGTAAACGGATCATTTTCTTGGAACATACAATTTCGGCCTGGTTCTTAGATAACCAGTCCATACCCACCACCACGTCGAAACCGCCAATTTGCATAGGTAACAGGTTAATGGGAAATTTCTTCCCCTTAAGCTCTAAGATGCAATCCTTAAGGATGTTATGAATTAGAACTTGACCTCCATTTGCTATTTCTACCACAACAACAATCTCTAGCATACTCTTAGACATAGCAAGCCTTTGACAGAACAAATCAGATATGAACGAGTAGCTAGCACCAGAATCAAATAGCACACGCGTAGGTACGGAATTTAGAAGAAACGTACCCGACACTACATCGGTCGATGCTTTAGCTTCCTCGGACGACATCTGGAAAGCCCTTCCAGTCGACCGCAGCGGTTCCGTCTTCTTCCCGCTAACTCCCCCAGTCTTGAGCTTCGGGCATTCCGTCCTTACGTGCCCCGGTTCCCTACACTCAAAACATACCTGTCCCTTGAGAGGGCAATCTCGGAACGTGTGACCCGTCTTCCCACATTTGTAGCACGTCCCGGGAACAAAGTTGCAAGGACCGAAATGCTTACTTCGGCACTTGGAGCACCACTTGGCATCGCGTCTAGAATCAGCTCCTCGCTGAGCGCTGTTGTTGGCATAAAAGGGTTTCTTTGAGGGCATTGAACTTCCCTCCCACTTCCTCTTCTCGACTTGGCGACCACCCTGATCCCTGCCGAGACTGTAAGCATCCTCCATAAGTTGAGTTTCTTCCATTGCATCCCGAAGGGTGGAGGTCTTCGTCACACGAACCATCGACATCATGTCCGATGGAAGACCCTTGATGTAAGCCTTAATCTTATCTTTCTCTGTCGGGACCAGATGTCCCACAAAGCCCAGCTTGTCCATGAAGAGACGGCTGTATTCCCTCACAGACATACCTCCCTTCTTCAAGTTCTGGAATTCATCCTTGATTCGGTCCAATGACCGCTCGTTACAGTATTCCTCTAGCAATTTCTCCTTAAAAGTAGACCAAGACAATTGGTCCAGTACGGTCGGCTCCAGCGAAGCGGAGTACACATCCCACCAAGTGAGAGCTATTCCCCGCAGCATTCGGGAACCAAATATCACCCTCTGTTCCTCCCCACATTCGCTTGAGCGAAAAGCTTGCTCCATCTCTCGGACCCAGGCCATACAATCTAGGGGATTGTCCGAGCTTTTAAATTCTGGTGGTCGGCAACCCAGAAAAGTCTTGAACGTGCAAGTCCGTGCCGTTCGATTGACGCCTAGGGTTGCAGTCACCACAGGGGAAATTATAGGTCCGGTACCCCCGGATCCTGCAACAATCACATTTTCGCCAACCGTTTCGTGCCTACGGTTGTTAGCGTCTCGGTCCTCAAGAAGTTTCAAGAATACCTCCTGTTGCTGCGCCATGGCCCTATTCATAACCACCATCATACGGTCCATCATTCTCGTCTCGGCCGTCACTTCTTCGATGATAGGCTCATCAGCCTCCAAATTTCGTCGAGGAATATGCTCGGGTCCTCCACCCAACACATTACTCACACGAACAGTTTCCCCCACTACGGTCGCCAGCGGATGGTCGGCCGTAGGTATGTCGGCCTCCTGCCTTCCGGATGACTCCTGGTATTAACCATGGTTCTGCTGAACGCAATCATGCAAAAGAACGGGATAAGGATTACGGAAAACACAGAGAACGTACTTCTACACTTATCAATCGTTATAACAACAGTAATTTAAGTATGCTCACGTAAGACATTTTCATAATAACGTTAGCTAAGTGAAATTATGAACGTATAATATGCAAGAGTGCTTATTACCATCGTTACAACTTTCAACTTGTGCAAATTTTCCGTTGACCCTAAGACCATCCTATCTTACAAGATCTACCCCATCTCACGAGTCGTAACTTAATAGTCTCAGCTTAAGTCTAGGCATCTTACAGTCATACCTAGTTCACTTAAACCAAGGCTCTGATACCAACTTGTAACACCCTATAACTGCGGAAATAAAATTTCGAAGAAACAATTCGGCAATAGACTAACTTGCGGAATAAGGTGTGACAATTTCATTACACAAACAACCCAACGGGTATAGAGTAGCCAATATTGAGGTAGATAACTGAAGTATAAAACGACATCCTATTAATCTACAAAATATCTAGATTAGGGACGGGTGTCGCTATACTTCCAAAATGAATCTTCAAAAGAATCTCTCACGACCCCAAGGTCGCTCCCTCAGTCCCGACGAGCTCCACTGCTAAGATAACCTGCCAACATGACAACCAAGAGCAAGCGTTAGGCTAACGCCTAGTGAGAACAAGCTAAATAAAAGAGAGTACTAAACCCAAATTGGTGCCATGCGGTAGTATAGCCATGAGCTAAGTCAAGAAATCCAATAAACCATTAGTGATTAAACATGGTATAAGTAATACCCACAAATCACATAACGAGCTCAACCCCTCTAGATCTGTTGCTCAAAACATTCAAGTCAACCCCTCTGGATCTATCCTTGAGAGTTCCCAAAACAGGGGGAACTCAAGCACATAATGGGATTACACCTTACTGCATCATGAGACGCTGCCCGACCGTATAGGCCTACACCTTACTTATCATGGCAACCCGATGCCTATCCCGTGCTAAAACGTGAACCAAATGCCCAAAACAGGGGACATAGGAACACAATGCCTATGGATCCATTGCACTAAGACTCAAAGCCAAAGCATGTCATTTCAGAGCATACTCATATTAAATCAGCTATGCAGGCAATTAATATGAACAACGGTTCAATTCTATAATTCGTGATTCTTGAAAATGTGAGATCTTTAGAAGGTATTTCCCAACAGAATCAGTTACTTTGAAACCAGGTTTTCCACATTTAAATAATACATTTATCACAAAGCATTCGTAATACAGACCGATTTAGCTTAAGGACTCACCTCAGATGTCTTTCTGCTTAAAGACTGCTTCTTACGTTCGCTACCTACGACAACACCGTTAAATCGGTAAGCCCAAAGATACAGACAACACACTGACTTACAACTCTAGAATACGAGTACAACAAACTGCCAAACACAGTTACGGTCTAGTACCAAAACCGGTCGAACAGGCAACACCGGTCGAACCCGACATCCGGTCGAACCGATGACCGGTCGAACCCAACATCCGGTCTTAAGTCACACTGGTCGAACGGCCATTCGGTCGAAGGACCCCTCGGTCGAAGGACTATCGGTCGAAGGACTATCGGTCGAATCGACCATCGTCTTGTTCATCAAGAACAGATCGACAGAACCCAGATCCAAAAATGAGAAATACTCAGATCTCGAAATGGAACGGTTTAAAACCTTCACAACGAGATTCTACGCGGCTAAAAGCATTCAGATCGAAGCATTAAGCTAGATTCGTACCTTGATTTGGAGAAAACCCGAAGACCTCTTTCTCCTGCTTCTCTTCTCTCTCTCTCTGATTCTCAAAACTGATATTTGTGATATTTTTAAAATATCTAAAATCTGATTTCTATTTATATAACCCAAGTTACATTTTACTCCCCTGAACTTTGGGTAATAGTCAACTTTTCACCCAACCCCAAAATAGCGTGTGTTACAGAAAGGGACTGAAGAGAATCTTCTCAAGATAGCAATGGAATACTTGTGCATGATGTTTGATCCAGAAAGGGTGGCTTATAGGATTAAAGATCATCAGCATGAGTTTATATTCAAGAAGATTAATAAATGGATACTTTTTGAAAACTGTGGGGTATACATGATTACTATTGACAATTGTTATCATGAATACTACCTGGTAGACATAATTTATGAGCATAGCAAAGAGAAGTTAGAAGGGATGCTGAAGGCTACACTAGTATGCACAAAGGATTCAGAGATGGCCAAGATTATGGTGAGAAGAACTGTCAATCAAAGTTTGGGCTTAGATCCAAACTTGGGAAACTGAATCTGAAGTGTTGAAAGCATCTTGAAGATCAATTCTGAAGAACTTGACTTCTTTTCCTAAAAGTCAAGTTAAGGGGAGATTGTTGGGAACTGAAGAAAAGCTTAAGTATGGTTAATGCTGCTAGTTCAGAATTACTACTGCTAGAAGACTTCAAAGTTAATACTGCTGAGTATTACTACTGCTAGTAGAATTAATACTGCTAGTCAAAGTTAGTGCTGCTTGAACAAAGTTAGTACTGCTTAGCTAGTTAGTACTGCTAGTGGTTAGTGCTGCTTAGTAGTTAATGCTGCTAAGACCAAGTTAATGCTGCTTGAAGAAGTTAATGTTGCTGAGCATAGTTAGTGTTGCTTATGACTTAAAGATCCGGATGGAAAGGATGACAGCTGGAAAGAATCAAGATAATCATGGAAGGCTTGAAGATAATGATGGAGGATATACTGAAGATATTTTATTTATTGTAATTATCTTTTTATTCAGTATATGTACAGAATTGATAGAATAGTTTAAAATATAGATCAATTAATTAATTCATTCTAAGTTTTAGAGAGAATCAACCTTAAGGCATAGATCCTAATTCTAGAGAAGTAGAATTCGTATTGGTGAGTCTGTTCATCAATATTGAGGTTGTGTGTTTAATCTTGTAACTTCAAGCATTCAATACAAGTTACAAGTTGTTGATTATATACTGTTTTGGTTTACTTTTTATTGAATATCAAAGTGTTATTCCGCAACTTCTTTGATATTAGTTTATGAGAATTTATTCTTGTTAAGAATTCGATCCTGACAAGGGTCGTTTTCAAATCACTGAGAGAGTTTGGATGAACAGTCATATCCACCAAGAATACCCCAAAGCAAACATTTCCCTTAGATACCTCTAAATACGACGCATCAAGGTCTCCTCGATAATCGATTTGTACTTAAAGTCCACCTCGACATTCTCCCCAAATGTATCCAATAAATATTACCACGAAACTTCCACCATGCACTCTAGCATCAATTTCCAAATCAACGAAAGTCCTGACAATTATCAAAATACCGATGATTGATTTCTTAATTATCAACATCTAATTTCCTTAAGTTTACCGCTCGTCCTGCAAACGCACCAGATCTAACGGAAAAACATTGAAGCACACCAACAGTTATTGTCCTCAAAATAGAGTGTCGACACCTATCATCGGAATGACCATTATGCAAACATGGTTATACTACCAAATATTTCACTCCCGGTTAGCAACTGTCGATTCAAAGTTGACACCTACTCTTGGAAGAAGTCACCCAATCTAACATCCTTACCAGTCAACCATAACATCATTATCATACAAGAATACCAAACAATATAATACATCACAGACACATAGCATGTTGTCTTACCAAATTCTCACAATTCCAAAACCAACCATAACCAAACAACCGAACACGATTTTAATCCGTAGGTTCAACGAAGCATAGAGATCGTTACTTAATCCTTAATATCGACTGGGAGAAAGCACAAGCCTAACGCCTCAACTCCGAGGACTGTTTTAATCCTTAATATCGACTTCTAACACGAGGGGGCTTACACCTATAGTCCAATGAGTTCAAGGTTTTTCACACTACTATGCCAATTTGAAATTTATAAAACTCGCAAATACGTAAGTTTTATAACAATTAAACGTGCGGTGAAAATACACTATCGTGCATTCGATAGGTTTCAAAATTGATCACCAATGCCACACATATAAAACCATTTTCAAAACTCATTTGATCAGTACTTACACTAATAAAACGATAACGAAATATGCGTAACAAAATTTTCAAACGGGTTACTAGGGTCTTAGCATGCATCACATTATGCTATGCGTATGAAAATAACTTTACGTCCCATCATGCGTAATAAAAGTTTGTACAACTCTCAAAAGAGGATTTTGCAACTTCAACTTTAAAATCTTTCACTTTGACACAAAACGTCGGAAGATAAAATTTCCAACAAGACCTATATACGTCCGATCATTTCCCAAATGTAGTAACACGATAGGAACGTAAACAAATAAATAAATATATATATATATATATATATATATTATTCGCGTTTCAAATTTGGGTCGCACCGATAAAACGTACCTACCCAAAATCGTAATTACAACGACATGTAAACCGGAAATTCATTTCATGCATTGCGGACAACTCCTATCAGTAAAATCAATAACTGAAATATGTTCTGGGCAAAAGTTCCATCCGAAATAACATAATTTTTTCATACGATTACTCACACCAACAGTATAATTTATGTAATGAATGAGAAATAGCTTTACGTACTAAAATAGTGTATAACAAGACGTTCGTACAAAACTACAGAAGGGAAATTCACAAAATCGAACCCCAAAATTTCTGCAATTAGCCATGAAATGTCATGAAATAAAACTTCCCATCGTGACTCGCATACATCTGTTTATTCCCCAAAATTTAGTAAAGACATATGCATGCGATTTGAGCAATTTCAAGAGTAATTTAGTTTAATTCCAAACTGTGTAAATAAAATGTTTGCAAAACCCGAGACAATATGCTCATAATATCGAACTCTTAAAGTTTTCTCTCTTTTAGTCACAATGCGACACGAAATAAGATTTTACAACAAACCTTGCATGCGACCGTTTATTTCGCAAAGCTAGTAGATTGATATGCGTATGCACCCGGTTAAAACATGAAATAATTTATGTCGTTTTCGAGTTCAAAGCCAAAAAATAAACATGCTCTCATTGTTCTAAAATATTGGTTGAAATACCATAACGGAAATTTCAAATAAAATATGCACACGTGATATGTGTAACTAAACTGCTCCCACTAAACTCAAAAGGAAAATAATACCACTGGATGCCAATAAAATTTCTACCACTGTTTTTAAACCGGACAACTTTCCTCAAGACCCCATTTAGTTAAAACCGAGTCAATGACCCAATAATTTACATATATACCCCATGAAAGCCAGTAGAGACATCGAAGTACGTTTGACCACAATTATGCAAACACCGCGACCCAAAAGGTAATTAACCCAAAATTTCATCGTTGGTTGAGACAAACCATTTTTCAAATGAACCCATACTCTTATGTTTTCAAAATGCCTCATAACACAATAATATGTGTTTTCTGAAAAAGGTTTATAAGATCGAATACACAAAATGACACTTACGTCAATTGAACTCCAATTATATATGTAAAATCATCGAAGAAACAACTCAACATGATTTATTTACCAAAATACCCAAAGATCCCAAAATGGATGTCTCAACATGTTCATAAAACTAAACAATTCAAAATAACCAAAATGACTCATAGTTCAATGATATGCATTTTCCAACGGTTTATAAAATCGTATGCACCAAATGAACAATTATATAAAATGACTTTCATTTATATATTACATCGTAAAAGCAATATATCGAAATGATTTATTCATCAACATGCCCAAAAAAAATCACAAAGATGTATGTTACATAAGTTTATAAAGTTAAACATAACCAAATAACCCAAAACTTATCAGCAGTTAACAATTTAATGTAAAACACAAGCAATTTAAAATAAGCAACTTATAAATAATAGCCCATTTTCTTTTTAAATAATACAAACCGACTCATATGCATATGAATCCACTACATTATAGTCTAAACAGTACATGGTTCCAATTGAATGACCAACACACTCAAAACATGTACTTCTCAAAAGATGTGCATTAACCGCCATCATACTTGGTATTTCACAATTTGGCTATTAAACCGGACCGAAGTCCTAAAGACTCATTTATTTTCAAATATGCATTTCCAAGTGTAACTGCTGATAATAATAGAAATCATAAATTGAGACTATATACATACTTTCAAATACTTTACATAAATATGCAAGTAATGCTTCATAAACATTCCATTTCATGAATGAAGTATGAAAACCGACAACCATTCAGAAGTACATTTCTCTGACCAAAGGTGGTTTTATGCAATAAAACATTAAAACACATTGATTTGTGACCCATTATCAAAATGCCCAAAAATCCCAAAGGTGGTGTTATACAAAGTTTATAAAGGTAAATACTTCAAATAATCAAAGATTACCAAGTAACCCAACATTTGATAATTTCATGTAAAACACATAAACACTTTAAAAAAATGGATATTTTGGCATGTACACCGTTTTCACAAATCAACTTGAACTCACGCTCCTCGATTTCTCTAGTTACACTATCGTCAACCAGATGCTCAACATCTTAAGGAAAAGATCACGGACCTCATAGGTTCACCTTACAATTTCTCATCGAATACATCGATTCAAAAAGTCTATGGTTCTAATCCAACCAACTAATCCGGCTCGAACTGATCACTTAACGCAATCACCATACTTACCATCATTAACTTTTTCTAAAAGTTACCCATTCAGAAACTTTCTTACTACCCCAACGGTCGACATACCAAGGTCGTTCATACAAGTACGAGGATGGATAAAAAGGAGATTAACATAACTGAACACGAAGGAAACGTACTACCACGTCTACCAAATATCATAACATTAGCAAACCAAACACAAGAGAACGTACTACTACATTACCAATTGTCACAGTAACGGCACCTCAAGCACCATCACGTATAAATATTCTCATAATAACATTAGCTAAGTGAGATTATGAATATACAATACATAAAGGTTCTTAATACCGTCGCCACAACGTTCGATAACTATAATTTCCGTCGACTCTAAGACCAACCCATCTTAGAGTTCTACCCAAACTCACGAATCAATGCTTAACATACTCAGTCTAAGTCTAGACATCTTATATTCATGCCTAGTTCACTTAAACTAGAGCTCTGATACCAACTTGTAACACCCTAAAACCAGGGTGAATTTAAACTGCAAAAACTAAACAATTAAGCATCAACAACAGGTATAAACCTCCTAAAAAGGGGAACTATACTTAACCTTTACAAAAGTCAAAATACGGATAAGGATTCTAACAACAAACTAATCTAAACATATACTATCTAGATTTCATCAGTTGTGGATCCAGAATCATCCAAAGATATGGGACTTAACAAATGCCCAACAATCCAATACTAAACATCTCAAAAACCCTCGAGATCAATCCCGGCACTCAAGCCCTTAGCAACCTGCCGCTAACGAGAACCTGATATACATATCATTTGAGAAAAAAGTGTTAGGCTTAAAGCCTAGTGAGAACATACAGTTTATAAATTTCAAGAGATATAAACAATTGTAACATAAGGAAATCTTTTCAATAAGGTTTAGTTTGCAAATGAAACCTTTGCTAAGACCGGGCCTTTTCAAAGTAAACTCGTTATATGATGACAAAGATAACCAGTTTTACCAAGGATTGTAGCGTAACACAAAGTAGGTCACAATCTGAGTTATGAGTCGAAACACTTGGAATCCATGGCCACGAACACACAGGTCTGTACTATGATGTGAGGTAGGGCCCCCGAGGAAACCAAGTCAAAACTCGTTCACTAGGACTACACTATGACACATGGCTAGTAACCGGTCTCACATAACCGTACCAAATGGCCCCCGAGGATCATATGCATCCATAGCTACAAATAAGGGAAAATATGATCCATGGCTAGTAACCGGTCTCACATAACCGTACCAAATGGCCCACGAGGATCATATACATCCATTAAAATAAGGTCATAAACCTTCTTTCCAGAACCTCACAATTTAATGCACATGTAGTTCTATATTTACTTTACTTGGTAACCTCCAAATAATATCAGTCGACTCAAAACCTAGGGATCCACTAGTAATAGTCTAGACTTGTCACAACATCATTCGTGACCAACCATATATAACCATATGGTATACAAAACATTTTATATACAAAATGCCTTTTCAAGTTCAACTTCTGGTAAGTATGAAAATCATAAAAATGAGTTCATAAACATTCTTTTGCATAAGCTACATAATCAGCAAGTAAAACATCCTTTTACTTCAATCAATATAGAATCCATCATTTTAGTCAAAAATGATCGGGAACCCTAAAATCTCCCAAAACTCAAGTTATATCAAATATGCAGAAAACTTGGATCTGAAACCATGGAGATATATAGGAGTTCCAAAAGGTAGCTTTTGATATGTATACAGTTATTAAAATGATAGTAGGAACTCACCAAACAGGTTTATACGAAAACCCGAAAACCAGATATCGACCACGACGAAGAGGTGAAGCTTTCTACACCGAAACCCCGAGCAATGCACTTAATACTAGCAATCAACGGAGCTTCAAAGATCGAAGAAACCAAAGAGAGAAGCTGAGAGAGTTTGAGATTGAGAGATAAGAAGAAGAGAGAGAGAGATCCAGAATGAGATATTTTGGGCTGAAACTCTCTTAAGTCGGCCAGAGGGTTGCACGGCTTTCACCGCGACCTTCAAGCCGCGGGAAAAGTCGCGCGTGCCACAAAACTGGAATACTCCAGTGGGTCACGCGGCTTATCTCGAGGCTTACTAGCTGCGGCATAGCCCACGCGTGTTAACAATCTGAGAATCCTCCAGAGGGTTACGCGATTTACCTCGCGGCCTACAAGCCGCGGCATAGCCCGCGTAACTCTCTGTTTCCCAAAATTTCTGTAACACTCTAAAAATTAGCGGAATAAAATTCGAAATTTCTGCAATATGACGTCTATAAATAGATAGGAACCTGGATACAAAACCTACTATAAACAATCTCAAAGTATCATCCCAATAGAACGGGGAATCAAAGTTATAGTCATTACAATCAAATAGGTGAAGAATACACTAACAACCTAGTAATCTAACTTAAATAAGAAAGATTAAGATCGGGTGTTGCTATTCTTCCAAAAGGTATGATCGCTATTTTCAAAATGCCGGTCTATACATCTCCCAAAAAGACCGCTCTTAGACCAAAGCTATCCGCTCAGTCCCGACGAACCCCACCGGAGACCTAACCTGTCATTTTAAGAAAAAGTGTTAGGCTAAAGCCTAGTGAGATCAGACATTTGTAATTAAAGAGATTTAATATAAAAGTAAGTAAAAGGGTTCCGTTTGTACAACAACAATAATGAAATGGTAATGATAATGCTCTTTGAAATAAACCAATACCTCTTGGGTTAACGGGGGAGACCCGCCTACTAACCCGAATGACGGAACACAAAAGTAAGCCATTCGATGGGTCAGTATAGCCAATAAACACATAAAGTACATGCAAGGGATGTCAGGCTCAGTAGCTTTAAACGTACACCCACGAAAACTCGAGTTCAACCCCGTCGGGTTCCTATGTCGAGCTCCTCATCCAATATCGTAATACTTGAGCACGAAGGACTTATACCGCACCCGGTACCTAACGCGCAGCACGAAGGACTTATACCACACCCGGTACCTAACGTGCCTCGACGTGGAAAACTAGTCGTCCCAACGCCGGAACAATAATAATCAAATACGGGGTCATGACTCCCAATGCATCACTTAAACGGAATAATGCACATAAGACCCAACAATTAATCTCAAAAGTGGTTAATATGCAATAGTTGATAATGAGGGTGTTATCCACCAAAACCGCTCCCATTGTTTATCAAAAGACCTTTAGTGAATGTGTAGAAGATTCATCATTATTTCAAATCCCCAAAATATGCAATGAGTTGATATGCAAACTTATCAACAGTTAACCAAAATACCAATATTTCCAAGATCATAAGTTTTGCATAGTAAGGCCATTCACTTAAAAGTATAACCCAAGTAGAAACTAGTTAAAGAACATTAATAAAGTTCATAAATCATCATTTCCCCAAAAATCATCCAAAAACACTAATATCCCCAAAAGTTAGGTTTAACTCAATGTTCTACAAAACCAAGTATATGAAAGGGGAGATATTAGGTATTCAAAATCCACCTTTTGACATGTATAAAGTTTGATAAAATGTGTAAGAACTCACCTTGGTAGTTTCCTTAAGAAAGAAACCAAACCCTAGAAATAAAGGAGATGAAATCACTTGAGAGCTCACCAATCACCACTTCCTAAATGTATTAAGGACCACCATTAATGACCTAGAATCATCATAAATGAAGAGAGAAGTCTAGAGGGAAAGTGCTTACCGAAGTCAGCTGCCAAAATCGCTCCCAAACCCTAGAACTCGGATAAAAATGACTGAAAATCGCGACTTGTCTTTTTATACCCGAAACACTTGCCGGCGATAGTGACACGGCGAGAGTGACATCTGTCACTCTCGCGGGCATAATCGCGCCAATACCCCCACCCGCGGTACAATCTGGGCGATAGTGCCCGGCGATTGTGACCATGTCACTCTCGCATGGCACTATCGCGAGAGACGTACCGAGAGTCCTTGACCCCCGGCGATTGTGCCCCTGCGATTGTGACATCCTGTCACTATCGCGGGCACTGTCGCGAGCCATCCCACACTTCACAATTTTGACACTTTTTAGCCCACGATGCTTAACTCCAATAGGTTCAATATAAAACTGATAAATCCTTATAGTTAAGAGGTTTCCAAAATGAGAACGATAATACATAGGCTCTCAGAATTCGGGGTGTTACAATCCTCCCCAACTTGGAAATGATTTCGTCCCCGAAATCCTACTAACTAAACAAGAGAGGGTATCTACGCCTCATGTCATCCTCCGCTTCCCAAGTCACATTGGCGCCGCGGTGGTGCTTCCATTGAACCTTTACCATCGCCACCTCTTTATGTCGGAGCTTCTTAATCATCCTTTCCAAGATTGCCTCGGGCTCTTCGATACAACGATTACCATCCACTCGAATTTCGGACAAAGGTATGACACTTTCTTCTTCCGCTAGGCACTTCCGTAAATAGCACACGTGGAAAGTGGGATGAATCCCGTCCATCTCCGGCGGCAAGTCTAACTTGTAAGCTTGGAGTCCGATACGTTCTAGAATGGTAAATGGCCCAAGGAAACGGGGACTTAGCTTCCCACGTTTCCCAAACCGAATCAATCCCTTCCAAGGGGACACTTTTAGCATCACGCGATCTCCCACTTGAAACTCTACCGATCTCCTCTTTTTGTCGGCGTAACTCTTCTGACGATCTTGCGCCGCTTTCAACCATTCCCGAATAGATTTAACTTTGTCGTTTGTGTCTTGCACCATTTCCGGGTCGGCGAACTGCTTCTCTCCCGCCTCTAGCCAACACACGGGGGTTCTACACTTCCGCCCGTACAAAGCTTCAAATGGCGCCATTCCGATACTAGAATGGTGACTGTTGTTGTACGCAAATTCCACCAAAGGTAGATGGGTGTCCCAACTACCGCCAAAATCGATCACGCATGATCTAAGCATGTCTTCAAGCGTTTGAATCGTTCTTTCACTTTTTCCGTATGTTTGTGGGTGGTATGTCGTGCTCAAATTTACCCGTGTGCCCAACTCTTGATGCAAAGCTCCCCAAAATCTCGATGTGAACCGACTATTACGATCGGACACTATCGACAAAGGTATGCCGTGTCTAGAGACTACCTCGTCTATGTAGAGTTTTGCCAACTTATCCATCGGCAAGGTTTCCCGCATTGCTAGAAAGTGAGCACTCTTAGTCAAACGGTCGACAATAACCCAAATAGTGTCGTTCCCTCTCAAGGTCTTCGGTAGTTTGGTCACGAAATCCATGGTAATTTTGTCCCATTTCCATTCGGGTATTTCAAGCGATTGAAGGCTTCCATAGGGTCATTGATGCTCGGCCTTCACTTGTGAACAAGTTACGCATCTCTCCACATAATGTGCTACATCCAATTTCATAACTGGCCACCAAAAGTGTAGCTTCAAATCCTGATACATCTTGGTGCTCCCCGGGTGAATAGAATACTTGGATTTGTGCGCGTCTTCCAAAAGTAGCCCTTGGCAACCACCAAATTTTGGTACCCAAACTCGCCCGTTGAAGCACTTGATCCCTCGGCTATCTTCGGTCAACAATAATTGTTGCTTGGTCATCACTTCATCCTTAGGGTTTTCTTCTTTTAATGCTTTGGTTTGCGCCTCTTTAATCTTTTCCATGAGACTTGACACCAACTCAATTCTGGTAACTTTGGCTTGAAGTCTCCCGCTATACTCTTTCCGACTTAAGGCGTCAGCTACCACGTTTGCTTTACCCGGGTGGTAGAGTAATTCACAATCGTAATCTTTAAGTAGCTCTAACCACCTTCATTGCCTCATGTTGAGTTCTTTCTGATCAAAAACATACTTCAGACTCTTGTGATCCGTGTATAAGGTACACTTTGTGCCGTAAAGGTAATGTCGCCATAACTTTAGCGCGAACACTACCGCCGCCAACTCCAAATCATGAGTGGGGTAGTTCTTCTCGTGCACCTTCAATTGTCTAGACGCGTACGCGATCACCTTCCCTCTTTGCATTAGTACACATCCAAGCCCCAATTTGGATGCATCGCTAAAGACCACAAAATCCTCCGTTCCCTCCGGCAAAGATAAGATCGGAGCTTCGCACAACTTCTTTTGCAAAGTCCTAAATGCCTTCTCTTGTTCTTCGGTCCATACAAACTTTACATTCTTCTTGGTCAACCTCGTCAACGAAGAAGCAATCTTGGAGAAGTCTTGTATGAACCTTCGGTAATATCCCGCCAAGCCTAGAAAACTTCGAATCTCGGTTGGACTTTTGGGAGGTTCCCAACTCATCATCGCTTCAATCTTGGCCGAGTTCACCTTTACTCCGTCCTTCGAAACTATGTGCCCCAAAAACTGCACTTCCTTCAACCAAAACTCACACTTGGAAAACTTTGCATAAAGTCTTTCTCTCCTCAAGATCTCTAAAACGTCCCGAAGGTGTCGAGCATGATCGGTCTCATCCTTTGAGTAGATAAGGATGTCATCAATGAACACGATAACTGACTTATCTAAGAAGGGTCGGCACACACGATTCATTAAATCCATAAACACCGCTGGAGCGTTCGTCAAGCCGAATGGCATCACTAGAAATTCATAGTGGCCATAACGTGTCCTAAAAGCAATTTTAGGAATGTCTTCTTCTTTGACCTTCACTTGGTGGTAACCCGAACGGAGGTCTATCTTCGAAAAGCAACCCACTCCTTGCAGTTGGTCGAATAGATCATCGATTCTAGGGAGTGGGTATTTGTTCTTCACGGTCACCTTATTCAACTCCCTATAGTCGATGCACATTCGCATAGTACCATCCTTCTTCTTCACAAATAAGACCGGGGCTCCCCAAGGCGAGGAACTCGGTCTTACAAATCCCTTCTCCAAAAGATCTTGCAATTGGCTCATCATTTCCTTCATCTCTGACGGAGCCAAACGATATGGAGCTCGGGCTATCGGAGCCGCTCCCGGTGTCAGATCAATCTTGAACCCCACTTGACGATCGGGAGGTAAACCAGGCAAGTCGTCTGGAAATACGTCGAAAAACTCCCTTACCACTTCGACATCTTCTAGCATCTTCTTCTCCAGTTTAGCATCTATTACATATGCCAAAAAGGATGGGCATCCTTTCACCAAACATTTCCGTGCCTTCACCATACTGATGATTGCGACTTCACCCTTTCGTCTTTCACCATACACGGTCACCGCACGACCATCCGAATCCGGAATTCGGATCAACTTCTTTGCGCAAAGAATTTCAGCATGATTAGTTGACAACCAATCCATACCGACTACAACATCGAATCCCCCGATGACCATAGGCATAAGATCGATCGGGAATTCTCTTCCTTCAATTTCAAGCTTGCAATTCCTTAGAATATTCCGAACCACTACTTGGTCACCATCGGCTAGCTCTACCACTAACGCCTCGTCTAAACTAGTAGTGGGCATGGATAGTTTTGGGCAAAACAAACTTGACACAAACGAGAAACTAGCTCCCGAATCAAATAGTACACGCGTAGGTACGGAGTTTAGGAGAAACGTACCCGACACTACTTCCGTTGACGCTTCCGCCTCTTCCGTGGTCATCTGGAAAGCTCTCCCTGTTGCCTTGGGAGTGTCCACTTTCTTGCCTCCACTATAGTTTACTATTGCCTTCGTACATTCACTTCTAACATGGCCCGACTCTTTACACCCGAAACAGATATGTTCTTTAATTGGGCAGTCATTGTAACGGTGGCCGGGCTTACCACATTTGTAGCACGGTTCTGACTTCGAGTTGCAAGGACCGGTGTGTTTACTTCGGCATCTTGAACACCACGGGGAATCCCGTCTCGGACCACCTCCCCGTTGATTGCTGTTGAAGTGGCTCGGCCTCCTTGAAAACGTGTGGCCTCCTTCCCATTTCCTCTTCTCAACTGCTCCACTTCTCTCCGTCTTACCCAAGCCGTAGGAATCCTCCACAAGTTGTGCCTCCTCTATAGCCTCTCGAAGGGTAGAGGCCTTGGACACTCGAACCATATTCATCATTTCTGTAGGCAAACCTTTGATGTACGCCTTGATTTTCTCTCTTTCGGTGGGGACCAGATGTCCCACCAAACCTAGCTTGTCCATAAATAGCTTGTTGTAATCCTTCACCAATAAATTCCCCTTTTTCAAGCTTCGGAACTCATCGACGATCCGGTCCATAGCCCGTTCGTTGCAAAACTCTTCCGTAACCTTCTTCTTGAAAGTCTCCCAGCTTAATTGAGCCAATACAGTGGCTTCAATAGAAGCGGAATATACATTCTACCATGCGAGGGCCGCCCTTATAAGCATTTGAGATCCAAATACGGCTTTTTGGTTCTCCCTACACCCGCTCGATCGGAAGGCTTGCTCCAATTCCCTAATCCAGTTCATGCACTCTACTGGATTGTCAGTACCCTTGAACTCCGGAGGTCGACATCCAAGAAATGCCTTGAATGTACAAGACTTTGCCTCAGGTCTTACGGCCGAGATTGTCGTCTCATTGGTGGGGATACGGGGTCCCGAACCTCTAGATCCTGCCACAATCACATTCTCCTCCACCGTCTCTAGTCTACGGTGGTTAGCATCCCTGTCATCCAATAGTTTCAGGAAGGCCTCTTGCTGCTGAGCCATAGCTGCATTCATTGCTTGCATCATCCGCTCCATCATTCTAGTTTCCGGAGTTACCTCTTCCATAACTGGATGAGTTGCAGCGATGTTGCGTCGAGGTACATGCTCCGGTCCTCCCCCCAACGCGTCTATAAACGGTGGGGGCAATTCGTTATTCGTTACCCTCGGTTGATCAGCCGTAGACGCGGCCGTATCCTGTCCTTCCGGTCGATTACGCGTATTAACCATAGTCTGCCACACACATGCGAGAATATAGATGAGATGAGACTACACGGTTATAAACAAGGAAATGTACCACTACATTCATCAATTATCATAACAACGGAAAACAAGCATAATCACGTAAAACATCTTCATAATAGCGTTAGCTAGGCGAAATTATGAACATGCAATACATAAAAATTTTCATTCCCATTATCATAACTCTTAACTTGTGTAGCTTCCATCGACTCTAGAACTATCTTATCTTAACAGTTCTACCCCATCTCACAAGATCATCGCCTAACTTCACAGCTTAAGTCTAGGTACCCTACACTTATACCTAGTTCACTTAAACTAAAGCTCTGATACCAACTTGTAACACTCTAAAAATTAGCGGAATAAAATTCGAAATTTCTGCAATATGACGACTATAAATAGATAGAAACCTGGATACAAAACCTACTATAAACAATCTCAAAGTATCATCCCAATAGAACGGGGAATCAAAGTTATAGTCATTACAATCAAATAGGTGAAGAATACACTAACAACCTAGTAATCTAACTTAAATAAGAAAGATTAAGATCGGGTGTTGCTATTCTTCCAAAAGGTATGATCGCTATTTTCAAAATGTCGGTCTATACATCTCCCAAAAAGACCGCTCTTAGACCAAAGCTATCCGCTCAGTCCCGACGAACCCCACCGGAGACCTGACCTGTCATACATGTCATTTTAAGAAAAAGTGTTAGGCTAAAGTCTAGTGAGATCAGACATTTGTAATTAAAGAGATTTAATATAAAAGTAAGTAAAAGGGTTCCGTTTGTACAACAACAATAATGAAATGGTAATGATAATGCTCTTTGAAATAAACCAATACCTCTTGGGTTAACGGGGGAGACCCGCCTACTAACCCGAATGACGGAACACAAAAGTAAGCCATTCGATGGGTCAGTAAAGCCAATAAACACATAAAGTACATGCAAGGGATGTCAGGCTCAGTAGCTTTAAACGTACACCCACGGAAACTCGAGTTCAACCCCGTCGGGTTCCTATGTCGAGCTCCTCATCCAATATCGTAATACTTGAGCACGAAGGACTTATACCGCACCCGGTACCTAACGCGCAGCACGAAGGACTTATACCGCACCTGGTACCTAACGTGCCTCGACGTGGAAAACTAGTCGTCCCAACGCCGGAACAATAATAATCAAATACGGGGTCATGACTCCCAATGCATCACTTAAACGGAATAATGCACATAAGACCCAACAATTAATCTCAAAAGTGGTTAATATGCAATAGTTGATAATGAGGGTGTTATCCACCAAAACCGCTCCCATTGTTTATCAAAAGACCTTTAGTGAATGTGTAGACGATTCATCATTATTTCAAATCCCCAAAATATGCAATGAGTTGATATGCAAACTTATCAACAGTTAACCAAAATACCAATATTTCCAAGATCATAAGTTTTGCATAGTAAGGCCATTCACTTAAAAGTATAACCCAAGTAGAAACTAGTTAAAGAACATTAATAAAGTTCATAAATCATCATTTCCCCAAAAATCATCCAAAAACACTAATATCCCCAAAAGTTAGGTTTAACTCAATGTTCTACAAAACCAAGTATATGAAAGGGGAGATATTAGGTATTCAAAATCCACCTTTTGACATGTATAAAGTTTGATAAAATGTGTAAGAACTCACCTTGGTAGTTTCCTTAAGAAAGAAACCAAACCCTAGAAATAAAGGAGATGAAATCACTTGAGAGCTCACCAATCACCACTTCCTAAATGTATTAAGGACCACCATTAATGACCTAGAATCATCATAAATGAAGAGAGAAGTCTAGAGGGAAAGTGCTTACCGAAGTCAGCTGCCAAAATCGCTCCCAAACCCTAGAACTCGGATAAAAATGACTGAAAATCGCGACTTGTCTTTTTATACCCGAAACACTTGCCGGCGATAGTGACACGGCGAGAGTGACATCTGTCACTCTCGCGGGCATAATCGCGCCAATACCCCCACCCGCGGTACAATCTGGGCGATAGTGCCCGGCGATTGTGACCCTGTCACTCTCGCATGGCACTATCGCGAGAGACGAACCGAGAGTCCTTGACCCCCGGCGATTGTGCCCCTGCGATTGTGACATCCTGTCACTATCGCGGGCACTGTCGTGAGCCATCCCACACTTCACAATTTTGACACTTTTTAGCCCACGATGCTTAACTCCAATAGGTTCAATATAAAACTGATAAATCCTTATAGTTAAGAGGTTTCCAAAATGAGAACGATAATACATAGGCTCTCAGAATTCGGGGTGTTACAATTTCAACCAAAACCCAAACACTAACTCTCAGATCAAGACTCAGCGTTTACGACAAAAGGTAAACGCAAGAATACAACAATAAATATAATGAAAATCCAGGGTGTTACACATCATTTCTTCATTCTTATTTCTGAATGTTATCTGCACTTCAAATATTCTGTTCATGATCCAAGGGGGAGTATGAGAAGAAATTGACAGATGGTCAATATTAATTTGAGGAGAAGACTCACTAATTTCTGCATTTACCTCTTTAATGTCAAATTTTTGTGATGCATTATTTTAGGAGGAGTTTTACAACTCAAAGGAGTTAGGATATGACTTCTGATTATTTCTTATCAGAACTCGTACTTTAAATTGTTTTCCTGCTTTTTGTCATTTTAATTTATGTGAATAAATTTACTTTGACTATGACATAAGACTTTTGCAGTTTTTGAGAGACGCTTACAAGATCATATCTTTATGACTTTAAGCTTAGCTTCATGAGATGTAAGATCGCACGTAAAGGTATAATCCTTTATCTTAATCTCATATATGGTTGAAAGAATGAGAAGTTTCAATCATTGAAAACATGTTCTTCAAAGTTCAAACCACTTCCCGAATCTTAAATCGATTTCATGAATTGAAAGTATGACTTTAAATGTTTTCAAGATCAACATTGTGCTTTAACTGAAATAGTTAAACCAATTTGAGCATCATATGCATCATAGGAAAACATGATTTCATTGTGCTAGGACTTAACACAACTTCTATGGAATCACCTTAACCAATGATTCCTACCCACGAAGTTAATCCATAGTGATTGAGTGTGAGAAGTCAAAAGAAATGAGTGTGTCAAACAGAAAAAGAGAGTTTGGTTAGAAGTAAGTTGAACGTTTAAAAGAAAGAGGGTGTGAGAACAGAGTTAAAAGAATACCAGAACTCTGCACCAACTACTTTCTGAGCCGGGTAGCCACATTTCTAGTGTTTCACATTTCTTTGGTGAACATTATTGAAACAGGAAACTATCCCATGCCAACTTTTGATCAAACCTCACCAACTACTCATTTTCTTCTTAACAAGAAAGTGTTTCACATTTTCAAAGGGGATGCAACACATTTGCTATCTGATTTTCATTTGGAAAATCTGGATATTGAAAAGAAGGAAGTCTGCCCCACCTTCGCACTTCAATCTTGCACATTGAGTCTGTGTTTAACTTACTGTTGTCTCAGTGGTTTACACAATATTGAGCCTATAAGCAATCATCCGTGCTTAATTCTTTCTATCACTTGCACGAACACACAAGGAATTTGTTTCTTTGTCATAACGTTTATAGAAATTACCTTTGTGGTGTTTCGATGATTGAATGGAAGCCCTGGAGGAGTGAACATCACAAAGCTCCTTTCCAATGTGTATTCGTTACACACAGTGACTTAATGTTACTGGCAGGCATTTTAACTGATTCATTTGTTGATTCAGGTGTTACACGATTATTTTGTCTGGATTTGCAAAGATCTGGATGAATATCTTTTGAATTGACGGATCAGAGGCTCCAAATGAAGGACATTTCTTACTCAGAGTTTTTGATGAAATCGTTTCTCTATTCATCAAAAAGGGGGAGAACCTAAAGCTTGAAGAAAAGTCCATTACATTACAATACATTGGAGAAGAGAAGAACTAACAAAGAAATGCAAAAGATCAAAGTATTCTGAAGACATGCTGATTTTAGAGAAATTATCTTTGAAGATACTTTGCTAAAACCTAGAGATTATTACATATGGAAGACAGAGAAGGAGATTGCATCTTCTGAGCTGAAAAAGAAGACTGAATTGCTAAAATCTTTTTAGTAATGATCTTGATCCAAAGGGGGAGATTGTTAGCGCGCAGATCTATTGGATTCAAGATCATCCAATCTGAAGCTAAAGCCGGAAAGTCGACTTTCAATATAAGTTTAATGTTTACTTGTAATAAATGTCAAAGTATTGTTTTTAGTATTTTATTAATATTCCTAAATATCTAGATATTAGTTTAGTTATTATATTAGTTTATTTAGATATTAGTTGTTTTGCAAGTTGTATGAAGTGTGTAAAGGAAGTTAAGCGAGATCAGATCTAAGAGAGAACACACACAACACACAATTCCAAGGTGTAAACACACAGAGAGAGCTTTCAAAGAGAAATCATATCAACCATCTGTATTCCGTGATTATTAATCAAACAGGTTGATAATCGTATATGTGTTGTTATTGATAAGAACTTGATAATATTGTGGACCGACAGTTTTATAATATAGTATAGATTAATCAAATATTGTTATTTTAAGAAGAAAGACAATCGAAAAGAAATACCTAATAAAGTTAATAATATTGTTAATAATATTGTTATTTGGAAAGAATATTCGGGTACCATGTCTAATTGTATGTTTATTTAAAAACATGTCTTACACATGAAAAATATGCATATACTCCTTAAAAATCACACGTGCGATCTCAAAAAACAAACACATAAAGAAATATATATATATATATATATATATATATATATATATATATATATATAAAATAGTAGGATTAAGTTAATTTGACAAATGTTAAAAATATGAGAAATAAAGAAATGATCCTAGTCTTTTATTTAGTCAACATTTGAGGTTTTGACCGTGAAACACCGGATAATTAATTATGTGGCATGTAGAAGATAGAATGGTAATTTCGTAAAATACACGGAACGAATTCATATATGAACCTGTATGATTCGCATCAGGGGCGTAGACAGTAAGGAGACTGGGTGGTGTTGAGCCCCCCTAACTGTCCCCCTTATATAGTAAGATACAAAGAAGTGGACATACATTTGATTTAGGCCTTGTTTGTTTTTTACAAAAAAGCACTTAATTGCCCCTTATCACTTATTCGGTCAGATGTAGGCCAAATAAGTGTGTTCGTTTTTTCAAAAAAATAAGTTCCACTTATCACTTAATTCCCACTTACCGAAAAAGTGATAAACCTATCACTTTTTTTTTCACTTATCACTTAATCGATTCCTCCATCAGATTTGTTTTTCTTTTTACCCATCGCTCAAGATATCAACCAATATTCCTTCCAAAAATCGATCTCCAAAGCCAAATCGATCTCCAAATCGATTTCCAAATCGATCTCCAAAGCGTGTTCGATTTCCAATTTTTTCAGGGACTCCATATTATCGGCCCTTGTTCGATCTCCAAAGCTTGTTCGATTCTCCAGTCTCTTGATTTTCTTCTGTGTTCTCTTGATTTTCTGTTGTATTTCTCGATTTGTTGTTTGTATTTCTCGATTTGTTGTTTGTATTTCTCGACTTGTTGTTTGTGTTCGTTCTTGAAAATCGTTTCTCCAGATTTCTCGATTTTTCACATATATGTTGCTGTATACGATTTGTTGTTTTGCAAATAGTGGTGGGTTTTTTTTGTTCTTGGGTTTTTTTTTTGTTCTTGAATAAAGAGAGACAAATGCAGAAATCTTGAAGCCTTACATGAATGTGAAACCATGGATCTGCAAATAGTGGTGGGGTTTTTTTGTTCTTAGGTTTTTTTTTTGTTCTTGAATTAAGAGAGACAAATGCAAATAAAATGGTAGTATAATTTGCAGCGATGATGGGTTTTTTTTGTTCTTGAATAAAGAGAGACAAATGCAGAAATCTTGAAGCCTTGCATGAATGTGAAACCATGGATCTGCAAATAGTGGTGGGTTTTTTTGTTCTTAGGTTTTTTATTTTTTTTGTTCTTGAATTAAGAGAGACAAATGCAAATAAAATAGTAGCATAATTTGCAGCGATGGTGGGTTTTTTTGTTCTTGTTTTTTTTTGTTCTTGAATAAAGAGAGACAAATGGTAGTATAATTTGATTAAAAAGAATTGATTCAGATTTCAGACGTTTATCAGTTTACAAAAACAAACAGTCTTATTATTTCAGATTTCAGACTTCAACACCACCACTTAAAAATCAGAAGTGAAATCAGACTTCAGACTTCAGCACCTCTTAAAAAACAAACGCCACCTTAGTCTAGGTGGTTTGGGCTATGCTCTTATTTTTAGATAACTCAAAACATTTCCTACTCTTTAGTGTTTAATTTTATTTTATATTTAAATATTTATTTGTTTGTCATTCTTTTTGTAACACCTTAGGCATATCCCATATCGGCCGTGGACAGGAGTGATGTTGGGTGTTATAAGTAATATCTTGGCCTTCCTAACAACAACGCGTTTTGGGGCCATAAGCACGTCAGGTTCTGAGAACTCTGAGGTTAAGCGTGCTTGGGTGGGAGTAGTCCCAGGATGGGTGACCCCCTGGGAAGTTTCTCACCAGGTCGCCAGAAACAAATCCGTGCGCTACACGTTAGTTAAATTCATGGGCAAAGCGGACAATATTGTTGTCGATGTAGGCGGGATGTTACACTTTTCTTTCCCTACTTTAAATATTTATCAAGTATAATTTCAATTAGTTACCTTTGATATTATTAAAAAAAAACTTTTTTATTTTTTATTTTTTATTTTTTTATTACAAATATTTTATAAAAAGACATTGCTACATAAAAATTATAATAAATTAAATTAATATCGATACCATTGTATAAATTTAAAAAATGTATAAATCTAGGTTTTTGTATTATTACTTTTATGGCCATATATTTCATAAAATTATTTTTTGTTACCAAGCTATAAAATCAATTTTTTGCCAATTAGTATGTAATATAGATATTTATATTGATAGCATTTATGTTATTTTCATAATTTAGTGAACCCGCTCATTTAATGATAAAAATATGTTTTTGACTTCAATTAGCACTATAACATAAAATATTCATCTATTTCTAATATTTACAAACAAAAGTCAAAATATTTATGTTTTTATTTTCTTGTTTATTTTTATCTAGACACTCATCACAACTCAATTTTCTTTCAAAACCTAATGAAACTTAAGAGAACCGACATTAATCGCATCTCACATCAGTCTCTTGTTTGAATAACTTCAATATGCAAGCTAGTTTCGAGATATTCAAGCCTCCCCTAAAATAGAATTCTGGCTACGCCCCTGATTCACATATGAATTATATGTTCATATATGAACGAGTGTAATTCACATATGAACTCTTTTAACTTATTCATATATGAACTATACGTTCATATATGAATCTGTTAATTAGTTCAACTGATGCACCTATGAACCTACAGTTAATTAGTTCATATATGATCAGTCAAAGACGCAATATTTGACCAGTCAAAGTAGATCTTGTCTGAATGAAAGACTATGATTACTTCTCTATTTCTCATATATTTAGCATTTCTCAAATGAACCTCTCCCTAATATATATATATATATATATATATATATATATATATGTGTGTGTGTGTGTGTGTGTGTGTGTACAGGGTTAGGTTTCGGTGAGAATTTGAGTTAATAGTGAGAAGCGTAAGAAGTGGTTATCAACAGTTGGATGAGAAATGGACGCAAATTAGGATGAGATGAACTGAGATGCACCAGATAAATTTCTTTTTAAGTCGCAATTCATGGGAGAGTTTGAAATTAAAAGAGCTCAACGGTTCAGATCCACTTCTCATACTTCTCACCATTAACTCAACTTCTCACACAATCCTTTGTCTATATATATATATATATATATATATATATATAGAGAGAGAGAGAGAGAGAGGGAGAAAGTTCAAATGAGAAATGCTAAGTGTGTGAGAAATAGAGAAATGATCCTAGCCCTTCATCTGGTCAACATTTGCGACTTTGACGGTGGTTCAGATTGGTGGTGGTCAGTGGTGGTTTAGAACGGTGGTTCAAGCGGTGGTTCACATCGGTGGTGGTCGGCAGTGGTTCAGATCGACGGTGGGTTAGATCGGCGGTGATCGGTGGTGGTTCAGATTGGCGGTGATCGGTGGTCGCAGGTGGTTCAAATCGACGATGGTTCAGAATGGCGGTGGTCAATGATCGACGATTGTCGGTGGTTCAAAACGGCAGCGGTTCAGATCGGCGGTGGTCGATGGTCGACGATGGTCGGTGGTGGTTCAGATCTGCAGTGGTCGGCGGTGGTTCAGAACGGCAGTTGTTGGTGGTCGGTAGTGGTTAGTGGTGGTCGACGGTGGTCGGTGGTGGTTCAAAACGACGGTGGCCGATGGTCGGCGGTGGTTCAGATCGGCGGTGGTCTAGTTCAGATCAGCGGCGAGTCGGTGGTCAGTGGTGGTTCAAAACGGCAGTTTGCGGTGGTTAGTGGTGGTCGATAGTGGTTCAGAACGGCAATGGTCGGTGGTGGTTCAGAACGGCGATGGTCGGTGGTGGTTCAGATCGGCGATGGTTCAGAATGGCGGTGGTCGGCGGTTGTTCAGATCGACGGTGATCGGAGGTGGTCGATAGTGATTAGGTTATATTGGATTGAGGGCATATGTGGTATTATAAAAAATAAGAATTTAATTCCATCAAAATACCTTGTGGTTGCTAAGAGCATCTCCAACAGCTTCCCCAAAATTTCTCCAAAATGGAGAATCAAAAGTCAAAATCTCCAAAAAAAAAATTACAACCATCTCCAACAGCTTCCTCATTTTAGATATATATCATTGATTATATTATTAAAATATTCTATATATTTAATAAAATATTATTTCTTCACCTAAACAATTCATTTCAAAGTTTCTCATTAGTGAAATCTAATAAAAAATAATTTCTCTTCTTTGGTAATCATTTTTTAGGATATCTCCAAATTTGGAGAAAAATGTATTCTCTTTCATACTTTCTCCATTTTGGAGAAAGTTTTAAGGAAGTTGGAGCTCATTTTACACCCAAACTCTCCGTTTTCTTCATTTTCTCCATAATGGAGAAGCTGTTGGAGATGTTCTAAGAAATGTTAAATTCCCTCATTTGTGGAATTTGATTGAATTTAAGGATTTCTTATGTGAAAAAGAATTAACCAAACAAAGGAATGGAATTTGGTCAATAGAATTCAATATTCCAATTCCATCAGATTCCTTCAGAATATGCGAACCAAACGACACCTTAGGCATTGTTTGACAAAAATAAATTAGTTTATAAGTTAGCTTATTTTTTAGATACATGTTTGGATGTGCTAAAACAACTTCTCCAAAATGAAGAAAATGGAGATTTTAGGCATTTTTGTGCTCCAAGAGATTTTCCAAATCTTTCTCCAAAATGGAGAAAGTAGGAGAGAGAGTGTAAGAGCATCTCCAACAACATTGTTAAAATAGAAAAAAAATGGGTTTTTGTTCTTTAAACATCTCCAACAACTTTGCTATCTTGTTTGCTATAACAGAGAAAAGTTGAAAATTTTCCAAGTTTAGAGAATTCTCTAAAACTTGATGGTAGGAGAGAGAAATGATTATTTTATTCAATCCCACCAATGAAATTCACTTTTTATTATTTTATATTAAGATTTTTTTAAAAAGTGTATTGGGATGATAAATTATAAAATATTATAATAAAATAAGTTGTTTTAAAATCTCTAAAATAACAAATCTGTTGGAGATGAATGTAATACTTTATAAGAATTTTCATTTTTGGTTCCTTATTTTAGAGCAGTTATAGCAATGATGGAGATGCTCTAATTTTCTCAAAATATGGAGAACTCTCCAAAATCTCCAAAAATGATTACTATGAGAGAGAAATTGTTTTCTTATTATATTCTACCAATAAGATTTCTTCAAATGAGATGGGTATGAGAGATAAACAATATTTTAATATTATAAATAATGATTTCATCTCCAAAATGGAGAATCTGTTGGAGATGGATGTAAATTTTTATGTAGATTTTGACTTTTAATTCTCCATTTTAGAGAAATATTGAAGATGTTGTTGGAGATGCTCTAAGCTAACTTAGGGGTTGTTTGTTTTTTTAAAAAACCTCTTAATGACACTTAAGTCTGAATCGTTCAGACCTTTTTACACACCACCTCTTATTAATCATAACTAAAATAATTAAGACTTCAGACTTTAGACCTCTTAAAAAACAAACGACACCTTAGTTTATGAGAAGTTTTTGTGACTTTTTCCAATCATACCATCATTAATATTAATTATTATTTATTAATTATTAATTATAAATAAATATTAATTATTAATTATTAATAATATTAATTGAAATTTATTAATTAAATTTTAATTATACGTTCATATTAATTTTTAATTGTTTAGAATTATTGTTAATCATATCAATTTCATATATATATTAGTTAATATATTTTATTTATCAATTACTTTTAATTTTTTATTATTATACGATTATTTTTTTATATTATACGTAACGGTTATTTAAAATTATAAATTAATGTAGATATTTTCTAAATCTTGTTTCAACAAATTCAAAGTTATATATATATATATATATATATATATATATATATATATATATATATATATAATAGTAGGATTAGGTTCATTTGAGAAATGTTAAAAATATGATTCTAGCCCTTTATCTGGTTAACATTTGAGGTTTTGACCGTAAAACACCAGATAATTCATTGTGTGGTTTGTAGAAGATAGAGTGATAGTTCCGTAAAATACGTGTGATGAGTTCATATATGAACGAGTGTAATTCACATATGAACTCTTTTAACTGATTCAAATATGAACCTTTATGATTCATATATGAGTTATACGTTCATATATGAATTATTTAATTACTTCATATGTGAATTACAAAGGTTCATATATGAATCTGTTTATTAGTTCAACTGATTCATATATGAACCTACGGTTAATTAGTTAATACGTGAATCAGTTAATTGGTTCATATATGAATTCGTTCCGTGTATTTATAAAAATTACGAAACTGTCATTCTATTTTTGAAATAACCGTAACTTTTGACCAGTCAAAACCGTAATTGTTGACCAGTCAAAGACGCAATATTTGACCGGTTAAAGCCGATCTTGACCGAATGAAAGGGTAGGATGACTTCTCTATTTCTCATATATTTAGTATTTTCAAATGAACCTCGCCCTTTAATAATAATAATAATAATAATAATAATAATAATAAATTTTAAATTATTTTGGTTAACGTATTATATTATTTAATTTTTTATTATTAGTTTGTTTGTGGAGTATTAGTTAACATATTATATTAATATAAATTTGTTTTTATTATATTATTAAATAATGTAATTGATTATTTTTTCGAGATGTCATTTTTGATTATTTTACATATTTATAAGCTAGTTTTTGTCAAACGTGACTTAGGGGGTGTTTACTTGGGGCTTAATGAGCTTAATGACAAAACCGACTTATTCGCGCAGACGTTTAGAGTATTTACTTGGAGCTTAATGACAAAACCGACTTATTCACTAAGTAGGGGAAAGATGTGTTGTCCCCATTAAGACACATCTTTGACATTTCTTCCCTTTAAATATAAAAACATGCCTACTCTCCTACTCAATAATCACGCAATAAAAACCTAACTGCTCGATTTCACCTTCACTGTTTGTTCAATTTCGATTTCACCTTCACCGCTCGTTCGATTTTACTACTTCGAGTTCATTGCTGGTTCAATTACACTATTTCAATTCACTGTTGGTTCGATTTCAACCCTAGACAATAATTTCCTTTGGTCGATTTCTCCAAAAGTAATGATTTTACTGATTGTTCGATATTTGTTTCTTCTCCATACTCGATTATTGTTCCATACTTGTTTCTTCAGTCGATTGTTGTTCCATACTTATTTCTTAAGTCAATTGTTGTTTCATACTTGTTTTCTTCAGTCGATTGTTGTTCCTTACTTGTTTTTTCAGTCGATTTTTGTTTCATATTTGTTTCTTCTCCATAGCTGCTCGACATTTCTGCAATGTAGATTTTGGTAACCATGATTTATACAATGTCGATTTCATACTTGTTTCATATTTGCTACTTTTTGTTTGAACTTGGTAACATTGTGTTTGAACTTGGAAGTTTAAGTACTTAATGAATTTTTGTTTGATTTTTGGATTATATCAATGAATTTATGAATATATGGCTTAAAAAATAAACAACAATTTATAAAACAACTTAAAATTCATATTCAGGGGTAAATTGGTCATTTATGTTATTCAGACGGTTAATTCAGTTAAAAAAGTAAACAACAACATCAATTTATCCAAACAGACAAATTTATCCGGACAGACACATTTATCCATACAGGACTTAATGGAAAATTTGGTAAACAACCCCTTATTTATCAGCTACCAGCTAGTTTATCAGTTATCGGCTAGCTTATCAGTTACCAACTAACTTATCAGTTATCAGCTAGTTTGTCAAACATAGTCTTAGGGACAGTGTACCCAAATGCTTACCCGGTAAGTGCTTACCAATAAAACTCGACACACTAACTTGCTTTACCGGGTAAGATTTTAATCATCACGATGGTATCTTATACAACAATTTACCTGGTAAGCGCTTACCCGGGTAAGAGTTGTCACTCTCTCTTACAGGGTAAGACTCTTCATCGTTATCCTCGCTCTTACCGGGTAAGATCCTATCCTCTTGTCATGTTCATCCGCTATAGTAAATTCCCCGGTAAGTACTTGTCGGGTAAGCATTTTGTAAACGGCTCCTAAGTATTTTATATATCTTTTATTCTTCCTCATATTTCAAGTAAGACAAACAATAAACATGGGAAATCGCACATGAAAACGATGGATTTCCAGTTGGATGGAGATGAATTTCACTACTGATTTCGTTATCACCGCTTGTTTCTTGGAGATACAGAATGCAAGAAATGAGATGCAAGATAGAAACAGTATAGAGCGACAATTTTTATTTTGTTGGGGAATGAACGCGAGATTATAAAGTTTTAGATAATGAATCCAATTATTATATAAACTAAGGTGTCGTTTGTTTTTTAAGATGTCTAAAGTCTGAAGTCTTATTTTAGTTATAATTAATAAGAAGTGATGTGTAAAAAGGTCTGAATGATTCAGACTTAAGAGCCATTAAAAGGCTTTTTAAAAAAAAACAAACCCTAAATATATTTTTATCATTTTTAATTCTTCATTACCCACCTGTTAATATTTCCAATCAAGCACCCTATAGTTGTAAAACCATGATGAGTTTAAATCATAAACATTTGAGCTTTTTAAGCATGCTTAATTACATACTTACCCTTGACTAATAGTAGATTTACCAAAGCAAAATCCTCAACTAAACAAAGCTTTAAGAGTATGTTTGCCACTAGCCCTATTCTTAGTGAAGCAATTTTCATTTTGGTATACTAAATATTTAAAACTATGTGGCACCCATTTATTTAATATTAATAATTTAACTTTATGAAAAACTGCAAACTTATCCTTATGGACTATATATGAAATTTATGTGTTTTATTTATTGCATATCTATTTTTAATCGTGGGTGTCCGGACGAGTTTATGTACATTTCGATTAATTCTATGGACTTAGAAAACAGTCAAGAAAATTCTCAGTGGTCTTGCAAGACTCGAACAGTTAACATCTCAGGAGAATCCTCAAAAGTCCATGACTTATTGCCAGTTGAGTTAATCTCACAAGATTTATTGCATATGTCTTTTCAGTTATCATTGATGCGTCCTAAGAAATTGATGAACGGATTCTTGAATATTTATGAATTTTTTGTTTCACACATTTTATCTAGGGTCAGGTTCACGAGAAAATGATAAATAAATGGAAAACCAAAAAACCACGAAAAAACGAATAAAAGAGATGAAAGAGATGATGACCAAATTTCAAGAATTGTTAGACAAGGATTTGTTCGACCGAGTACCTCGCCATGGGGAGCACTGGTACTTTTCGTCAAGAAGAAAGACAGAACTATGCGGATGTGCATAGTTTACCGCGAGCTTAATAAAGTCACAGTTAAGAACAAATATGTAACACCCTAAAAATAGGGATAACAAAAACTTTCCAAAAGAGGAGAGGTGGTATATAGATTGTCATAGCAAGAGCCTCCCAAAAAGGGGAATAGTACAAATAAACCTGTTTAATCACAATTGTAATTTAACGGATAAATAAACAACAACCAACTAATCTAATTTCTACAACTAGAAAAGAGATTACAAAAAGGGTGTCATCTATAAACCCAAGGCTTCTCAAAATCATCCAAATGCCGTATCCCCAAGCTCTCGCCCAAAGCATCTAAACTTGCCTAGTAGCAACACCGCTAACACCTGAGATACACATCGGCACCAAACAAGTGTTAGGCCAAAAAGCCTAGTGAGTTGAACAGGTAAAAACATGCCAGAAAACATTTACATTTCTTATCAGCAGTTAAACAATTAATCACGTAGATGTGGAGTCAACGGGAGCGACCCATATCTCCAATCCGGTTCACCCAAGTTATGAGTACAAATGATTTTTTATTTTTCAGGAAGGGTGCTAAATAAATATGAGTTAAATTATAGGATAATTTATTTTACGGATTCCTTTCCTATATAATTTTATCCATAGACAAAACTTCGAATCATTTTTTCTCGAGTCGTACGAAGAGAAAACTTCCTATACGGTTCTAGGGGGGGTTCTTTTTCATCTACATCTATCCCGATGAGCCGTCTATCGAATCGTTGCAATTGATGTTCGATCCCGAAGAGAAGGAAGAGATCTTCGGAAAGTGGGTTTTTATGATCCGATCAAGAATCAAACTTATTTAAACGTTCCCGCTATTCTCTATTTCCTTGAAAAAGGCGCTCAGCCTACAGGAACTGTTCAGGATATTTTAAAAAAGGCAGGGTTTTTAAGGAACTTTGCCCTAATCAAGCGAAATTCAATTAAATTAAGGAAATAAAAACTAAGGGTAGGATAGTGATTTCTATATAATTTTGGATATCTTTTCTATACTTTGTTTTTTTATTTCCTTCTTTTCTTGCTCTATTCGTATCTATTTATCATTGCTTTTATAGAATCTTTTTATTATTTGATTGATCTTCACAAAATCGAAAATTATGGCATTACCTGCAATCGGGCGGTTTTCATTCGAACTCTAATACCAAAGAGGCAATGCACCTTGAAGCCACTTTCTCTGGAAACCCAAAGGCCCAACACGCACCGGGGACTACCGCTTAGGAAATTCCCCGACGGCAGAGGTCTAGTTACATAGGAGACTACCACCTTAGGAAATTCTCCAAATGTCACCCACCTACATTCCTATAGTGAATCACAGACTTGGTTCGTCCACATAATTCTTTTAGGAGGTCTCAAGATGTGTTTCAATCCGTCAACATTTCGGATATCCACCAAGAACACACTATAACCATCCTAATCATGTAAATCCAACATATGACATAATATCCATCCAAAAACTTCGTGAGAATGTAAGGTCACCAAAAGGCATTCCAAAAAGGAATCATCAACATACCAAGATATGCACATATAACACATGGTAACTTCCATATACATAAATCCATGGGTAAAAACCCTCCAAAATACTTGAAACATTAAATATGAACATTTGAGATATGCATTGACATCAACAAGTAGAAGATAATGATGTGTATCTAGTTTTAACAAAAGATTAGTAAACTCACTATCTAGGTTTTGTACTAAAACCTAGAAAAGAAGAAAAACCCTAGATGTTGAAGATGAGACTTGATGTAAGAGAGGAATGACTTGATGAGGATCTTCAATAAATGCACTTGGATGAGACTTGATGAACCAAGAATCACCCCAACAACCTCAAACCCTAGCAATAAGTGTGTATGTGTTTGGTATGCCCAAAAATCGCCCAAATGAGAGAGTTCCCGATTTCAAGTGAAGAAGTGAAAAGTGAGGCATCAGATTTGGATTAAAAACAGAAGACTGGACGTCGCGGGCGACCTTGCCCGACGACTTTGCCATGTGGCATTGTCGCGAGCATAGTCGCCGAGTTCCTACACCTCTCGGTACCAAGTCGGCGATTGTGACAGGCGAGAATGCCAAGGTCACAATCGCGAGGGTCATTGTCGTCGGGGTCGTACCGCGGGCACCTCCCCCACCGCGACTTTGCCCAAGGGCATTGTCGTCGGCATTGTCGCCGATCACATTGAGCTTGCTGTTTCGACAGGTTCCTCACACGTCTAAGCTCCCAACTAGTACCAGTATAACCTTAGTTAGAAATAGCGATAAAACAGATATGCTCTACGACAAATTAGCATCCAAAAGCTCATATATTCACATAGGCACAATTAATGAATTAAAGGAAACAAATACTTACCTTGAGAATTTTTGGGTGTTACAAAGTACCCACTCTCGAGGATAGATGATTTGTTTGACCAATTCAAGGGACGAGTTACTTATCGAAGATAGATTTACGGTCGGGGTATCACCAACTCAAAGTAAGAGAAGAGGACATACCAAAAATAGCTTTTCGAACTCGGTATAGACACTATGAGTTTTTGGTGATGTCGTTTGGCTTAACAAACGCCCCTACTGTATTCATGGATGTGATGAATAGGTTATGTCAACCTTATCTGGATAAATTCGTAATCGTCTTCATTGACGACTTTCTAATCTATTCGAGATCTGAGAAAGAGCATGAGGATCATCTTCGATCAGTGTGAGAGTTGTTGAAGCGCGAAAATCTTTATGCAAAATTCTCGAAGTGTGAGTTTTGGCTCCGAGAGGTGCAATTTTTGGGACATGTGGTGCCTTAAAGTGGAATCAAAGTTGACTCGACAAAGATAGAAGCTATCAGAAATTGGGAACCGCACAAATCACCGTCTGAGGTTCGAGGTTTTCTTGGGTTAGCGGGGTACTATCGTAAGTTCATCAAGGACTTTTCCCAGATTGCTACCCCATTGACCTCATTGACAAAGAAAAATGTCAAGTTCGACTGGTTGGATGATCAAGAAGAAGCGTTTCAGAAATTGAAGGAAATGTTGAGTAGTGCACCGATATTGACCTTACTGGATGGTAACAATGATTTTGTGGTATATAGTGACGTATCCAAATTGGGGTTGGGATGTGTTTTAATGCAACATGGAAAGGTAATTGCATACGCGTCTAGACAGTTGAAGGACCATGAGAGACACTACCCCACTCACGACTTAGAGTTGGCGACCGTCGTCTTTGCTTTAAAGATTTGGAGGCATTATCTGTATGGGACTAAATATCAAATCTTCACGGATCACAAGAGCCTTCGGCACCTTTTTGATCAAAATGAGTTGAATATGCGCCAAAGAAGATGGATGTAATTGTTGACAAACTACGATTGTGAAATCGAGTATCATCCCAGGAAGGTCAACGTTGTGGCCGATGCCTTAAGTTGTAAGGAAAGGGGTGAACCTCGAAGATCGTAGCCTTGAGAGCCGAAGTGAAATTTAACTTGTTGGATGAAATAAAGAAGTGGCAATTGGAAGCACTGGCAACCGAGAACCTTAAGAGCGAGTGGATGGTGGGACTTGTAACCTCCTTAGTAGAGGATAGTCGTGGGTTGAAATGTTATAATGGGCGAATATGGGTTCCTAAATTGGGAGAACTTAGGAAGAAGGTGTTGGAGGAGGGGCACATATTGCGATATTCCATCCATCCGGGTACCAATAAAATGTTTGGGGATTTGCGATAGTTCTATTGGTGGCTCGACATGAAAAAGGATATTGCTTATTTTGTTGAAAGGTGTTTGACTTGTTTAAGCATGAAAATGGAGCATCAACGACCGTATGGTAAGTTGTAACTGTTGGATATTCCTGTTTGGAAGTAGGACCACATCACGATGGACTTCGTGACGAAATTGTCTAGAACCCCAAAAGGTTTTGATGCAATTTTGGGTGATTATGGATCAACTCTCTAAGTCGGCACACTTTTTACCCATAAAGGAGACTTACTGGATGGAAAGATTAACGAAACTTTACATTGATGAGATAGTGACCTGTCACAGTGTATCATTATCGACTTTGTCAGATCGGGATAGTCGCTTCACATCGACCTTTTGGAAGAGCTTTCAAAGATAAATGGGGTCACAAATCAAGTTAAGCACCGCATACCACCCTCAAACCGACGATCAGAGTGAGTGGACCATACAAACTTTGGAGGATATGTTGAGAGCTTGTGCTTTGGATTTCAAGGGATCGTGGGAAAGTCATTTGCCGTTAATTGAGTTCACCTACAACAATAGTTACCATGCAATGTTGGAACGAAGTTGGAGAAAGGCAATTAGCGGGACACGAAATTGTTCAATTAACCACGGACAACTTTGATGTTTTGCGGTCATCAATGGCAACAATTGAAGATGGATGATTATTTTGTTGTTTTGGTGCTTTGATTGGTTAAATCACATGAGCCTTGACACAAATATCATTTCTGTGATTTATTCACTGTTTTGTGCTTACTTGAGATCTATCTTTTGATTTTGATATGATTTGGATGATCTTTGATAGATTATTTGCTTGATTCTACAGAAAATCTGTTTCTGCACACCACATGTTTGATGAAATGCCTATGAGAAGATTTAATTTCATTTTGGTTAAATCTGATCAGTTTTATTACATGTGTGTGTTCTTGATCTTTCTCATTAAGCACTAAGTAGATGATTGATCTATGATATCATCCCTGTGTGTGCTTTAGTCCATTGCTATTTTAGCATCTCGATAGTTAGGTTGTTGATCTTAGATCTGACCTTGATATCATTCGAGATTGGACTGTCTTTGATCCATATTTTGTTTAATATTCCGCTGCTCATAATTGATTCAATGAAAGACTAAGTCATTTGGGTCTTGGAAAATGTTTCTTTCCTGTCTTGCATATGTGCATAATTAAATTTGTGCAGATTTGTTGCTGTCCCAAACAGAAAGGTGCTGTTGAGTTGTACAAAACAGCAAGTTGCTGTCAGATTTGCACAGTTGTAGAACTTTGATCATATCTCTCTCAATACAGCTCTAAAAATGACGATTTTAGATGCGTTGGAAACCTAAGACATAGTTTTACGACTTTCATGTTTTGAGTTTTCTCAAAATCAAGCTGATTCTATGTCAAAAACTGTGTTGAACGCAAGTCATAGCTGCTGGACAGAAAGCTGCTATCTACTGTTGGTTGCTGTCCAAATTTAAAGATCAGAGCTGTTGTGTTTAAATCATGAAGATCGAAAAATTTTGTACCTCAGAAGCAACGTAGAGATGCTGTCAAATGTGCAGACGACCTCTGTTCATTTGATCAGAGGTTGTCCAGAAGATTGATGCAGAGGTAGTCAAGTGCAGAAGCAGAACCAGAGCCTGATCATAGTTCAGAGATACTCTTATGCTAATCCAGAATTTATCAGAAAGTTGCAGCAAAAGAGCCTCTGTTGATTGTCTAGAACCTCTGCAGAAGCTGTCCAAAGATATGCTCTGCAGAGACAGCAATCAGTGCAGAAGTTCAGAGGCTAGAAGTTCATATCAGAAGGAGATCACAGAGCCTCTGCAGGCTATCCAGAGTTCGGACTTACAGAGAGGCTTCAGAGGACGAAGACTTCAGAGGACACACCTGTCTCTGAAGTACCTATCAGAGGAACTCAGCATACATCATAGATGGATTCATCAGAGGCTCTGACGTTCTCATCAGAGGCTCTGACGTTCTCACCAGAGCTCTGAAGACATTCTCTGAAGACAGAATTGAAGAAACAAGCTCAAAACTGACAGAGTTGTTGTGTTCTTCCAGATTTGTGCAAATGGAATTTTATTATGTTGATTAGTCAAGAATTCAACCAATACTTACTCCAGAAGTTGATTCAAACGAGTTTGTTGCTGTCATGATTTCAGCCCATAATCAGTTTCAAAATCGCAGAAGTGCTGTCACATTTGCGCAGCTGTAGGATTTTGATCATATCTCTCTCATTATCGCTCCAAATTTCAAGATTCTGGATGCTTTGGAAACCTAAGACACAGTTGCACAACTTTGATGTTTTGCGTTTTCTCAAAATAAAGCTTCTTGTAGGTCAAAAACAGTGTTGAAGTCGAGTGATAGTTGCTGGACAAAAGGCTATTTGCTGCTTTTTGCTGTTTCTTGCTGTCATGCACAAACTTGTTGTTGTTCAGTTTATTATGTGTAGCACTAACTGGATCCAATGACAGAGAGGCTTCTATTTTGAAGTGTATTCAGAGTTTTATCATGAATGTTCAGACATTAAAGCTAATCAGAGTTTACACTAAGCCTATTTAATAGCAAAGTCGATTTTTTCAGAAATACTTGACAGCTTTGCGCATCTGTCGAATTTTGCTCAGATCTCCCTCCTCGAAGCTCCAAATTTGACAAGTCCAGATGTGTTGGATTCCTAAGAGAAAGGTGAACAATTTTCATGTTTTGAGCTTGGTCTGAATCAGTGTGCTGATTGGTCAGAATCTGCGTCAAAGTCAGTACATAGCTGCTGGACAGAAACTGCTGTTTGAAGCAGAAGCTATCCGCAGAGGTTGATAAAGGCTGCGCACAGAGGCTGTTTGTGCAGAGCCTCTGTAAGGATGACCAGAGCCTTTGTGGAAATGAAGAAGTTCTGAAATGCAGAGCTTAATCAGAGGCAGATCGTAGAGGGCAGATCACAGAGCTTCTGAAGATTGTTCAGAACCTCTGAAAGTTGTACAGAGAGTCCAGAAGTAACAATGCAGAAGTGTCCATAGATTGATCAGAGATACGTAGAGGTTATCATGCATAGAGGCATGCACAAAACCTCTGTCAATGTGCATAAGCTCAGAAGAAAATACACATCAGAGGCAGATTGCAGAGCCTCTGAGGCTGTCCAGAGCATGCAAAAGTAAAATTCAGAGATGCTCTTAATTTGTTCACAGAGCCTCTGTGGACCAAAAGCTCTGAAGATCAGCAACCAGAAGGGGAGGACCAGTGGTAGACCCAAGAATGCATATCAGAGGTCGATGGTCCAGAGATCGCAACGAGCCAAGAGGCCGAAGCCCGAAATTTTCGAATTTTCTGACAGCATTGCGTTGTTTCAGAAACACGCGCACAACTTTTTACTCGAAGCTCCGATTTACATGAGCCCAGTTGCGTTGAATCTCTAACACACAGACGTATGACTTTGATGTTTTGACTTTTCTCAAATTCCATAAGCTGATGTTCCAGAATCAGTGTCAAAGTCTGCGTTAGAGTGCTGGACCAAAAGCATCGCATTTCACTCATGCTCTTTCCGCTTTCAAGAACGGTGTTCTCTCATCGGTTCTTTATGGTTTCAAGCTACATATGTGACACATTGTTTGTCACTCCCTCCTCTGTTATTCAAGTTTAAGTCTTGGTGCTTAACGTTTACTCAACGAGGTTCGAAGAGTCAAATTTTCTGTTTTGACAACCATTTTGCGCAGCTGAGGAAAATCTTGCACAACTCACTCAGTTTTCATCCAAAATGGATGAATCAAAGCTTGTTGAAAAGCTATGAGGCTGGAGTTCAATGTGCATGCTTTATGTTTTCTCTCAATAAGACTCCTTGATGGTCAAAAACAGTGGTAAAGTTGAGACATGAAAGCTGGACAAATTGGGATAATTCGTCTAAGTCTTTCAAGAATATGAGCCTACATTTGAGGGGGAGCTTGTGATGCTTTGAAGACTCGAAGAATGGCACACCAAAGTTTCTAAATAAAGCAAGGGGGAGACTACAAGATGATGCTTTCTTTATAAAACATTAGGGGGAGATTGTTAGCTTAAATTAGTCCCCGATTAATTGAATGTTTATAAAGAAATTGTATTTGGGCTTTTTAATTAGTTATGTGGGCTTGAGCCTTTTTAATGTAAATGGACCCTATATATAGGTTCCCATGGATCCTTTTCTCATTAAGCTTGTTGGAGAAGACACTTTTAACACACACAGACTAGGTGAATTTCATGAGAGTCGATTAAATGTTTAGTGTGGTGTTCTTCCCAATATCCCCTCCATTGTTAATCAATCTAAGCATATGAGATGTGATTTTGATGAATATTGTTCTTCATTTCTATCTTATATCTTCTATTATATGGAGTTCTTCATTTGTTGTCTGTGTTGGGATCCAACAAAAAGACGAAAGGATATAGAATTCCAACTTGGTGATAATGTGATGGTAAAAGTATCCCCTTGGAAAGGTGTAGTGCATTTTGGGAAGAAAGAAAAGTTGAGCCCACGCTATATCGGACCATTTGCAATTATTGAAAAGGTCGGAGAAGTGGCATACAAGTTGGAGCTACCCAAAGAGTTACAAAGCATCCACAATATGTTCCATGTCTCAAATCTAAGGAAGTGCCTACTGGAGGTGGACATGGCAATATCGTTGCAAGAGGTGCAAATTGATGAAAATTTGAACTTCATTGAGAAACCAGAGGCAATCATTGATCGAAAAACTAAGAAGTTGAGGACCAAGGAAATTGGCCTCGTGAAAGTGCAATGGCGATTTCATAAGGGGCGAGAAACGACTTGGGAAGTGGAATCTGAAATGAGATCCAAATATCCACATCTATTCGAAGATGGAATTCCGGGGACAAAATTCTCTTAAGGGGGAGGTATTGTAATAACCTTAAACCTATAAATTCCCAGTTTATGGAAGTTTGAGGGGGTAAATGAAAATTTCAATGTTTTCAGGGACTAGTTAGCAATAAGAGGTCAAAGAGGGGAAAACCCTCTTATCATCCTCATTTGGTGAATACGGTTTTGGAGAGAAATTAGGGAGAGCAATGGAGGCTTGAAGGTTTGATACAACTTGGCACAATCTTGAAGAATAACAAGGAAAGAGGGTCATCTTCTCTAAGGTAACTTCACCCTCTTTAAGCCTATAACTCCATTAATGGAGGTTTGGATTGAGAATGTGGGTTTCTTCATTTCTATAAGTTTTCGGGTTGGAAACCTTGGTAAAAGCTTGATTTAATTGGTTTTGATAGTCTTTCAATTGATTTCATTGAGATTGATCATCATTTCAATGGTATCTTCAAGAATGTCGAGAGCTTGTGTTTTTTGTTTTAAATGTGAGATTAGGAGGTGAATTTTGGTTGGATTAAATGTGGTTTTGATGTTAGGCTATGGTTAAAATGGTTTAGAACGTTGATTCTATCGATTTTGGGGGTTAAAACCAACTTGGGAAGGTTTGGGTGCAAGAGGCTTTGGGGATTTTTGCTAAATTATCCGTGAAGGGCCCAATGCGACCTTGAAGTGGGTTAGGTCACCCCAAAGTTGCTTTGAGCACTGTTGTGCCAATTTTCAGTTTTTGCTTCGTTTTTCGTTTTGGGCTTGGATCGTGGCATCGATTAGGGAATTGTCTTAGGGACTGAAATAGATGATTCTAGGATGATTTAGATGGTTTAACATCATTCTTATGTCGTCCAATTCAGGTGTTCGGTTTGGTCATATTTGAGTTCTAAGACGTGTGGTGTTTTGCCGAAGCTCAGGTAAGTTCCCCAAACCTTTTCTTAATTGGCGAATGATTGATACGTGTTTTTAATCACTGATTATGGTTTGACATGATGGCATGGATTTCACTCATAAATGCTTTGAACATACTTTTACATGAAATGATTTGATATCGAGCATGCATCGTCTATATGATTTATAGCATGAAATGATGAATTGGTTTTGTGTGGGAATTGCACAGTGGGATTAGGGTACCATGTAATTATATAAATTCCTTACTGGGGGCCATTGGGATCTATTAGGGCCCCGAGAGTGGACATCACCGAGAAATGATGGGTGGCTAAGAACATTGTGCAAATACCCGTGTATGTGTTGATGTTATTAATTGTTTATAAAGGGCCTTATGGCGGAAAACATTGTGTTTTGGGACATTTTGAACTGTTTTTGAGAGGGAATTCACTAGACCTCATGGTCTAACCCTCGCTTTTCAAAACTTAAAACCATTTTTAGGTAAAAACGTAGTCGGGAGCTCCTCCAAGGGAAAGGAGAAGCTGTGATGTTGATAGCGGAATCAAGGCTAGAGTAGACCCTTTTAGTTAGTTTTATACTTTTAATATCTCAGTTGTGGATATGTTTACCCGCTGCTAAACCTTGAGAATATATATAGTATTGTTTTGATTTAGATTGTTGGTACCAATGTACTCTTATTGCATGTTTATGCTATTATCGTTTTTGGGTTGTTATAAGAATCAAGTAACTTTCTCATTATTTCTTTTTAGGCCATTTCACAATTGTAACTAACTCGTAAATTATTTTTTCCTGTCAAGCTGACTACTTTTTCAGCTAGTTAATCAACTAACAGTTAACTTATCAGTTATCAACTAGTTTGTCAAACGTAACCTTAATTGACGAACAATAAAACCACCCAAAACATAAAAAAAAAAAAAAAAATTAAGGTTAACATGGATTTTTTTAAACCCAATATGGGCTGGTCTAACAATTTGGATTAAAAAAATTGGTTTAAAAATGTGATATGTTTCCAAGAAGAAAAGAATATTTGCTCATTTTTATGTTAAAAAAGAGCAAGTACTACGACAAAGATAAATACTTTAACACAATTTTGAATTTTGGTCTATGCTTTCAAAAACAATTATTTGTCTTTATTGTATTTTAATTTATGATGTGATAAAGTTGATTAAAATGAATAGTGTAACAATTCCGCCAATTCGTCTCATATGGATAGAGAAATAGACTTGTGAGTTCCTAATAAGTTTAAAGTTATGGGTTACCAATAATTTTTACACTAGTTTTAAGTTGAATTCGAAGTTATTAACTAAGTATGTTGCTTTGGGATTTGTGGCGTCAATGAACTCTAAAGTATTGCAAAATGAAAATGTGATTGATTTTAAAAGTATGAATAACAAACCGAAAAATAAGATGGATAAATTGTATTAAAACGAAACGTACTTTGTTCTCATTTTGATGAACGTTATGTATCTTCGCTGCTATTTAAAAAATATACTATAACCTTGGATCATAAAAGTGAACATATTATAACTAAGGGTATTCATCTAAATCGTCAAACCGTGCAAACCATCCATATCGTACCACAACACACGGTTTAGAACTTTCGCAGTGTGGTTTGCAGTTTGCATTTATATCAAATCGTAATTTGTGGTGCGGTTTATTGTTTTGAATCATCAACCGCGGTTTAAACTGCACCGCACCACCCATTTTTATATATTTTTAAAAAACATATTATATATACATTATCATTAATTAATTTAGAATAACTAGTACATTATATATTATTTATTCATTTTCCAGTTTTCACTTTTACGTTACAAATTCCCCTTTAAGTTGTTTTCTTTTGTTTTTTTATCACTCATTATTGTCGAACTTATTTAGAATTTTAATTTTTAGATGTATTTGAATTAATTATGAAAATTTTTAGTTTGTTTTCCACTATTTTTAGTTACACATTTAGAACATATTAGAACTTTTAATCTTATGGATTATATTGTTCTTCAAATTTATTTTGTTGTTGTGATTTTATAATTATTGTCTTGAAATGCGCTAGGTACAAACAACATAAACCGAAATGTGTGTGATTTTTTTCCCGGTTTAAGGCATATGCAGTGTGGTTTAACCCTAAACAGCACCACAAAAACCTCTAATTAGTAATTATAACTTTATAAGCAAAAAATCGATTTTGGTAAAAAAAATATTAAAATTTCTTATTTAATATGTTTGTCATATACATCAAAATAAAAGTTCTTCAAATATATTATCTAAAATAAAAATTAAAACAAAATACGTTCTATTTAATTCAGTTTGTCCAAATAAAATTAAGATATATGTCATTTATATACAATTTGCTTTAAATTAACAACCATTATTTGACTTAAAATAATGAATAGAAGTCCAACAAAATTGATCAATTGGGTTGAAACAATGGGTGGTATATAAAAACACATTGGAGTGCAACCCTTGTTTAATTATGGAACAAGCAGAAGTTAGGCCACATTATCAAAGCATGTCTAGTTTGGTAATATCCGGGAGGGGGTCAGTAGATGGTATCTCTGACTACCCGGGTTCGAACCTCGTGGTGAGCATATGGCGATATCCAGATCATAGGTCTGCCACTTAGTGGTACCCTTAATTGAGATGGGTTGTGATCGACGGGGATTAGTCGGGTGGCACCCTTAAGTGGGAGCTCGGATACTCCACAAACTTGTGTGTGTAACCTGTCGTTCAAAAAAAAAAGTTAGGCCACATTATTTTGAGTGGGGTTTGCTTCTCCCTTTTAAATTTTCTTTGGGTTAGGTGTGATTGTTGTAACTATTGGAGATACTTTTTGAATTTTAAATTTGAAATAAAAATATAGTTATTGTATCATATTATTTTGTTGATGTATAATAAATCAGTTAAATATTTAGTAAATAATAAGATGGTTCATATCATCATATGTTTGTAACGGATGTGAAAAGAATAGTTGTATTTTTACTGTAAATTTGTATTATTTATATACTTCTTTCGTCTTTTTTGTAACTGTAATGTTGCTTAAGGAGATGGTTCTATAAATTAATACGTTGGAAATCTATCGAATTCATTATAGTGATTTGGGTTTCTAAAGATTCATCCTTTCTTCTTTATTGAATAATGTTTTAATTATTTGATAAATAATCAAACATTTTCTAAAATCAAACTTGACACGAATAATTTTTAGTGATACTGAAAAACCGACGATTGTAGCTTAGACACCTTTCAAGAAAGTGTATGGATTTTTATCGAACAATCAAAAATACAAAATTATTACAATTTTTATGAAATATAATTAGTTTATTTTAACAAGATGATATGATACAACTCATTTTTACTTGTATTTTCTACTCAAAAAGGGGAGTAATGGACTACCTCCAATAAGAGAGGTACCAAATCCCATGCAACTCAAAAAGACTTTAGAGTAAAAGCAAAAGCACTTCAATAATTCACCACTAAATATCAATCACCCCCCTTAACTTTAACAAAAGTAATACAATTGCTTAAAGAAACAAGAAAAAGCCACATGTGATGGAAATTCCACTAAATTAACTCCTACTTTTCTTCCTTATATATCCCACCACCACCATTGCTCTATGTTCAGCGGTACGAACCACAAAACCACCAACAAACCATCGAAAGTTGCCTATTACATATCTTTCTTTTGAAAGATTTGTTTTTGGTCTGTAAAACCCTGAAAGAATGGATCCTTCGAGGATACATGCTTACAAGACTCGGGCAACCAAGAAGCACAAGGGGCAACAATTGTTGAATGATGTCATCTTGTATTCCCTGACCACATTTGCATGTACCTCATTTTGTTCAAGTCCTTTTTGGTACCCTCCATTTTGTGCCACCTTCAACGTCTTTTTCTTCTTCTCTCTTCCTAAGATAACCTCGTTTTTCTTCACTAGCAAGGCTTTGTTCATCATGGGCAACCTTATTGTCTTATTCCTATTAGGAGAATCAAAGTTTTTTGCCTCTAAGTCTAAGGCTTACAAAGATGTTTGTCATGATAAATACAAACGCAAGCGTAGTGATCAACCTCAAACTATCTCCTCAGCTCAAGAACTAGCGGTTATGAGAGTTAGTAATGATGCTTTAGAACAAGAGACGTCAGTAAAGATCTCTGGATCAAAAACTTGCAACGAGGGTGACCAAGACGAGTATTTTGAACTGTGCAATGATGACGGAACTTGTGAACTTGATGTTGATAACATGACTAAATCATTTGGTCATCAGGAGGAAGATTTGAGTTGTTCGGAACAGGAGGTAAAGGTATTTGAAGAAGAAAATCATGAGGGTTTGGAGGGTGATGGGGAAGTGAGTTTGCCTGCTGAAGAGTTGAACAAGTTGGTGGATGATTTTATTGCTAGAATCATTAGGCAAAGAAGGCTTGAAGTGTAGTTTTGTAGGGGTTAAAATTGTAAAAATAATTATAAATGAGGGTGTAGAATGCATTTTTAGACGTACTTGAGAGAATGCCAAGAATGATGCCTTGGGAGAAGAAAAAAGTATAAATTAGTCTCTTTCTTGGTTGCAATAAAGAGTATTAAACAATTTGCATATATAAGAAAATAATACATATTATTTCAAAAAAATAAAAACACACACGCATACAAAATATATATATATATATATATATATATATATATATAATTTTAAAATCTAGAGTTTAGAGAAAGGTTTAAAAGTGGGATATCAACTTTGATAAGTCTATAAATTAATCTTGTAATTTTCATTTTGTTTTGAAAATGGTCTCTCGTCGTTAACTTTGTTTATTTTCTCCGCTAAAGCAAGGGATATTTCAGTATTTTTATCAAAATATTTAATTTTCTTTTGAGAAATAACATACTATCTCATTTTATATTTTATATTTTGTATTTTATTTTATTATATAATTTCTCTGTCAATCTAAAATTTATTAATTTTAAAAGAAAATATAAAATAAAATTTTATGTTATTTTTTTTGGGAAGGGTGTCCTAGGTTATACTTAAACTAATCTCTTGGCAAATTAAGAATCTATGATGAAAGGATTGTAAATCTTTTTCACTCTAACGGAGAAAATAAACAGAGTTAAACGATTAGAGACTACTTTCAGAGTAAAATAAAAATCACAAAAATGATTTTTAGACTTATCAAAGTTCATGTCTCATTTTAAGACTTTTCATTAAACCTCAAGGATCAAAATTGAAGTTTACTCTAAAACCTATAAAATTGTGAGAACCCTAAAAACCGGCATGTGTTATTTCATATAATCTTTTTTTATCTAAGACTATAATTTAATATATTTATTAACACATACTTATTTTAAAATATATTTATTTCATATATATTTGGTTTGTAATATATAATTTCTTTTACATTAAAACTTCTTTTACATATATATTTGGTTTATTAAAATATATAATTTCTTTTACATTAAAACTTCTAAAATAATAATTTTTTTACTTTTTTCATATTAATAAAGAATTTGTTTTTCATATTTACCATATTTTTGTTAGCAGTAGTTTTCAACATATGAAATCGACATTGCAACCACAATTTCTTTTGAGTATTTTATAGGACATTATAATAGAAAGTTGGTTCAAAAAATGCCTATCATTTTAACAATTTTTTTATAATAAAGTGGACCGAATAATTTTGATTATGACATATAATACATCGATTTTTAGAACAAGACAAAACTTATATATTTATCTGATGTTATAATATCCAGGCAATTTTTCTTTTTAATAATGTTGTAACATATTGAAAGTCGTTCAAAATGTATTCAAATAATTACAACCCCACAAACCATTTTATTAAAAGAAACATATTGTTTATAAATCTAAAAGATGGACAAAATAACATGTTTTCACTAATAAAAATAATAATGTATTGTTCTATCATAACTCATTTTAACCGGTTATTAAATCTCACCAATAAGTTTATTTTCCCACATCTAAAAAATAATCACCATAAACAAAAAAAACCACACTTGACAACTAATTATAGGTGGCGAAATTTGTAGGCAAGACAATTCGGGTAACAAATTAAAACAAGTAAAATTTGATGGTGGGTCAAAATGGACTGCATTAGTCTAGATTGACCTGCCATTGTTTTTTCTATTTTTTAATTATTTATATTAAATAGAATAATAATTATTTATTTATTAAAATATTTTTTGTATTTTTCTTAATAAAAATAATTTAAGAAGTTTTATTAAAATAAATTAATTAAGACGATGGATGGGCTTGTCACAAATTGGAATAAATAAGGGGCAATAGTGTGAATCAGAAAACTGACGGGCGTTTTTACAATTTTCAAAAGATTGTACTATAAAAGAGAAATGGTTTGGTGATCATTTTTTATCGCTTTATACAAGTTTCTTCAATATCATTCCTCTAATTCTATCAATACTTTATAAATCCAATCTCAAGCATCGTTGAATATGTTTATCTGTTCCGAAAGCATAACATCGAACATATAGTTGTATGATTGTAGTGATGGATATTACTAGAGAGTTGTTTAGTACCGTATTTTTTCTTTACTCAATCATCAATTTCATTTGTTGTGTGCCTTTGGTTTGGTTGTTCAATTTGTTAAGAGTTTGCTTTAGATATGTGTATCCAGAAGAACTTGCTGGAAAAGTAATACTCATTACTGGAGCTTCATCTGGTATTGGTGAGGTAAAATCTATTTCAAACTGTAATTAAAGAAGTTTTGATTATGATTGAAGGAACGATGATTCTGTTTTGAATTTGGATGTATGGAAGCATTTGGCGATTGAGTATGCAAAAGAAGGGGTGTGTTTGGCGTTAGTTGCAAGGAGAGATAAGCAACTGCAGATGGTGGCTCGAAATGCAAAGGCAATGGGATCGCCAGATGTGATTGCGATCTCTGCAGACGTTTCCAAACATTGGGATTGCAACAGATTTGTTGAACAAACCATCAAACATTTCGGTAAATGTGAGTCCCCATCTTCATTTTTCTTTCACGTTTCTATTATCTCATAAGCTCAAATACCTTACATTCAAATGTCTATTATGTTGTACCGAATATGGAACATGATCAATCACATTACATTTCCATAGTAATCAATAGATAATTTTACGCTCCAAGTTTGTTTTAATATCAACAGAATATCCTAAAACACAAGTAGAAAGTGTATGTATTTATGTGTTTCCCTTATAGGTTGGCTTTGAGATAACCATTAAGAGCATCCACAATGTAGCTTTTGAAAGAAAAAAAAAACATTTTGGTCATCTAAACTTGTGAAAGAACTCCTGATAAATAGAACCATTTTTTTGCTTGTGGGTCTTTTTTTATTTATTATAGAAACTGCAATGAAAAAGTTCATTATGGATGCACTAATTGGTCGTTTACCAAACGTTTATTGGGTAAGCGCTTATCGGCAAGTGTCACGACTCTCACTTACCTTATTGGCTAACATTCTTGGTCATCAAAATGGATTGTTGGTAAACGTTTACCGGGTAAGAATCTTTTATCTCATTTACCGGGTAAGATTCTCGGTCCTTCTATGCCTCTTACTATGAAGATTCTTGCTTCTTGCTATAAGAGAAAGAGTTTTATTCTGTTTTATTTGATGTAACAAATGATCCAGACTTTATAAAATTGGTCAGTTAAATATTAAATATCACGATTGTCAAATAAATTAAAGTGTAAATTTGTGTTAATAGTGGATTATCTTGTGAACAATGCCGCCATTGCAACATTCGGTTTCTTTGAAGACCAAACTCACATCCCTGATCATAATCCTTTTATGGTACGCATCTTTGTTTTAACCCTATCGTATTTATTAGTATATGTGTTTCATCTATCTAGATATAAATAAAGGTTTCTAATCAAGCAAACAAGGGATGAATCAAGATTCATAGTAGGTACAACATGAGTTTTTTTAAGGTAGATTAGAATGGAAAAATGTATCTAAATATAACGAAATTTATTTTGATTTTTTTAGTTTAACAATAATTTTCCTCAATTAGTGTAACAAACATTCATTTTTTCCTCTTTCATACTTATTTTACCTGATAAACGAATTTCCAACGTGCGGTATTGATGGATTTTGATGTGACATTTTTTGGGGCAACATTTTGACATCCACATCATCAATAATTAAAAAAATCTACCGATAAATAAAAATTAAAGTAAATTCCATTACATTTTAACCTAGATTAAATTGGTCTAAGTCATTCTAATCTTACATATTTATTTCCATTTTTTTTGCCAAATTTAAAAGCAAATGAAATTTATTAATATTTGATTATAAAAGTTTATGATAATACATTGGTCAAAATAGTTAACCAAAATAGGCGAGTCAAATAAAAACAAATACTATAATAAAACTAGATTTATAAAACGCATAAAATACGTAAATGTTCTAATAAAATAAAGTAGGATCAAATCATAAAATATCTTATCTAAAGTGCTACGATATGTTTTTAAGACGCTTTAGGACGTTTTAAAGTTTTTTAAGATAATTTTTAAAATAAAGTGTCGTGTTAAATATTTTATAAAACACTATTTCAAAAAATGTTTTATAAACACAAGAGTCTCCTAAAAAAGTTTGGTTTATAGGATATTTCTCAAAAGTTTCCTATAATACAGCAAAACGAGATTATATTTTAAAAATGTTCTAACAAAATTGTTAAAACACAAAAACGTCTTATAAATCTATTGCAACACTTTTAAATAAAATGTTTATGGCTTAATCCTATAAACTTTATCATTATAAAACACTTTATTAGAACATTTAGACATATTAGGTGTTCTAGAAACCCAATTTTGTTGTAGTAAAATATAAGACCTAGAAATTCACAAAAAAAAACTTGAAATAACAAATTATGGTTGACAAAATAGACGGTTGAACAAATTAGTTAATTGGTTAAAACAGACAAATTTATTGATTTGTTCCTACCATATGTATATCAAATGGAACCTCTAACATTACATCGAAACAACCCACGAAGCATAATACAATTGGCTTCATGGTGGTATAATTGAGCAAACAAATGAGGGACCGAGAATTTAGTAGCTACAATACGAGAGTTACAACTCCTTTGGGAGTTGTGCTTCTTATGGGTACTCGACTCTTAAGCATGTCATCTACTAGATCAGTGTATACTTGATTTGCCTTTTACATGATGTTCTTGGGACGGTGTCGCGTGGGTTGGGTTGGGGTTGTTGGTTATAGTAAATTAGTAATCCTTTTGCACAAATATTGCATCAAAATAAATGGAACCCATGAAGTTAAAAACAAAAAATAACATAGAGGAGTGGAACTCAATATTATGTTGTTTTACAGGACATTAACTTATGGGGATCGGTTTATACCACATATTTTGCACTACCACATTAAAAGAGGAACCAAGGAAAAATAATCGTGATTTGTTCTTGTGGTGGTTGGTATTGGACTCCAGGAGTAAGCGTGTATAATGTGAGTACAAACATTAGCTTTACATGCTAATATTGTGAAATCGGTTATTGTACTTTCAAAAAAAAAACTTACATTCGTACATGTGAAAAGTAAATTCAATTAACATTCTTATTCGAAATCAGTCACTTGTGTAAAATGCAGTATTCTTTTTAACCTTTTTTCGCAAGAAAGTTGATCGTTGACCAAAAAATAAAGTATGGTAGTTAAAAAGTTTCATTACTCACATGTAATTATGTTTTTCTAATCACAATGGTGGTATAGGCAAGTAAAACTACGTTCCTAAGTTTCTTTGAATCAATAAGAATGGAGCTTGATTCAGAAGTTGATATAACAATCGTTACTCTAGGAATGGTCGATTCCATCATGACCAATGACAAATGGATGGAATAGGTGCACACTTTATCCCTTACTAGGCGTTTGGTTCACAGAATGGATGGAATATGTGCACACTTTATCCCTTACTAGGCGTTTGGTTCACAGAATGGAATTTGATGGAATTGGAATTCATCAAAGGATTTTGACTTTGAAGGAATTGGAATGGAATTTGACCACGCGTTTGGTTGGTAGGAATTCAATTCATTCACTTAAACCAAGAAATGACGAATTTCTTAAATTGTGGAATTCAATGGAATTGGAAGGATTTCATCACTTTCATTCCGTGAACCAAACATGGGCTTGGAATTTGGTCAATGAAATTGGTCATTCCAATTCCATGAACCAAACAGCCCTTAGTTTCTTCAACATAGTGCACTAAATTTACTTGAGTCATTATTTGGGGTTAGATCCAATTTCAGATCATATATATATTTTTCAAACTAGTATTCTTCACCGCACGTTGCGCGGTGATCAAAATCTATTTTAGAATTTATTATTAATAATGATGAAATTGGGTATAATTGGTTTTTTAAATTTAGCTTTTAAAGTTTGGTTTCAAAACTATCTGACTAATATGATTATGAAATATGTTGGATATGCACATTTCAAACAATACATCTTATTTGATCTTTTCGTGGAAGGATGAGAACAACCTTTATCCCTCTCATATGGATCCTTACTGAACCATGATACGTCAGTTAATTAGCGTATATTGTATACTATCATATGCGCCTTGAAAGGTTACATGTAACATTTGATATATATATATATATATATATATATATATATAGATTTTTAATAAATATGTGAACATGTATACATATACATAATAGCACATATCATACTGAAGTACTTTGAAAAAAAATCACCTTTTAACATATTCGAAAAAGTGACCACATGTTACGTTGTTCGAACCAATATAGTTTTAAACATGATTCAAAATCATGGTTATTTTTTCTTAAAACCTTGATTTCTCAAATGAAACAAAAATAATAAATGTGAGTAACAATGTTATATTATAATAAATAATACCCCAAATGTTTTGTTAGCGTTGTGGATGAATTATATGAAATAAATGGTTGCAAAAAAGTCATAATGTTATATTGAGATAGGGGAATTATATAAAATGACTTATATGTAATAATATATGTATATACTTTGACGATGAACTTTCATGTTCTTGAACATATTCAAGACTTTCACATTTTGTTTAGACAATAATTTTTTTTTGTATTTTAATTGTACGATATCTACAATAATAAATATAAAAATTCGACAAAACACTAATATTTTAACGATAAACAAAACTTCACTACTTAGAATAATCTTTTGATAAGAAATTTAATGAGAGAAAATCAAATCTAGCGAGCCACATGAGAGATAAAAGTATTTCTTTTATATATTAATTTTAATAAATAAAAACTAATTCTCATAATTATTTCATTTATATACATTGATTGTATATTAATTGTAATATGTTTTAAGTGATTTATTTTATCATGTATATTAAAATGTATTAAATTTCTCATAAGTATTTCATTTATATACGTTAATTCATAATAATTAAAAGAAGAAGAATATTAAAAGTTAGATCAATTAATGAGTTAAATTGATGTATAATAATTTAAATATATACATATATATATATATATATATATATATATATATATAAAGTATTTTAACCAATTAATGGAATATATTGATTAAAAAAACAAAGAGGAATAAAATAGTAAAAGTTATTAACAAACGCTTCTAAAAAATGTCAACATCTATTCTTTTAAACTTTTTTATAATGATATATTGATATTAATATAGGTATATTGATATTAATATAGGTCATGGTTATTTTGCAACTCAATAAAAGATTACAACTCGTGTAACCTTCATCTAAAACGTTAATTGCATTTGGATTCTCATTTATTCTCTAAATGAATTTACATGCTTTCATCGAATTTTGTTGAATTTATGCAAAAAATGTCAATGCACAATAACGGTTCATATGATGTATTAGATGGAAATGGTACATTCATGAAACAATATGTATTCCATGGCATCTAATGAAATATTATGCATTGTAAGTAAGATTATTACATGAAACCAGTAATCAATAGTAATCATTGATGCAATTCAGTAATCAATCCATTGTCTATATAATGAATGAGCTAAAAGAATGGTTTAAACGAGGGTTGCACGAGTTGTAACATTTCACTGGGTTGCAAAATAAACCACCTTATTAATATATTGGTTGTTACCTATATAAAAAATCAAAGATAATTAAAAAAAAGTTTTTAGTTATGTTGGTTGTAATATATATATATATATATATATATATATATATATATATATATATATATATTGATACTAATTTGAGTAATTTCATTTTATAAAAAATAAAAGGTTTAGCAATAAACGTCTTGATTTTATATTGAAAATAAAGCCAAAAAAAGGGGGGAAATAAAAATAATTGAAAGTTTCTCTTAAAACCATGTGTTAGTTTTTACTTTAATATATACATATATATATATATATACTATATGTATTGACGAACTTTTTTTAGATATTATGCAACTAATTTAAGATGAAACGAAATTTATCAATTAAATAACTACTGAGAAATACAATGTACCACAATAAATGTATTTTTAGGGTATTATAGTTGTAAATTATTTTCATTTATATTGTTTCGATAAAGTGATTTTGAAATAGTTTCTTATATTTCACCAAAGAACTAATTTTCCAATGTAATGTTATGTTTGTACAAAAATGATTAAGCGCAAATATGTATACACTATTAAGCATTATTTTTGGAGAACTTAAAAACTAATCTCCTTAACTTAGTCTATAACGCTTATATGTCAACCTCGTTGTTATATAACCAGTTTTAAAAAGAGTTGTACATAGAAAATAATCACTAACTTCCACATGAAAGTTATTTTACAGATTATAATTATTTTACCAAAAATAAAAATAAAACAATATATTATAACTACTTATTTTTAAGTAACATTACCTCAAACTTCTCCTCCTAGAAGAATCTTTTGCCCACATAAGTTATTTCACAGAGCGAAAAAAAATGTATGTACAAACTAAAAATCAGTGAACTACGAGGAGTGACTCTGAGACGCTCTAAATTCGGTTGTGTTTAGTCCAACAATCGCTCACATAGAGATTTCTCTATAAGAAGGGAAGTTCACTAAAGTAACTATTCGCCATCAATTTTATATTAGTTAATAACTGATAACGCCAATTTCGGCGTTATTTTAGAGCCATTTTTCGAGTAATTATGTTTGTTTCTCCAAACAAACGAAGCGTCTTTTCACATTTATTCGCAAGTTTTTCAGGTATCTATCTTTCGGGAGTAAATTGAGAAAATGAGTCCAAAAGAAGCTAATTATAGACGAGAATGGCACACCCGATGAGTTTAATGGCAAAGCAAAGTTCGTGCAAGTCAAATCTTGGGTCAAGGCTCGGAAAAGGCATCAAAGTGAAATTTTGGAGAAAAAGTGTTCACCGAGACTTTTGCCGATAGTTAAGTCTCGGTGTAACTAGCATTAAAATCTGATTTTGGAGAAAAGTGTCTGCCGAGACTTTGACCGAGACTTTAGTCTCGGTACAACTAGCACCAGTGCATATCTTTTAAGAATCAGAGTTCACTGAGACTTTCACCGAGAGTTAAGTCTCGGTGAAAGTAGCAATGACATGCTGAAATCGTTTTTAAGCTCTATCTCTTAGGGTTTTGAGATATTCTTGATTCTAATATGAAATTGGCGATGGGAGGAAGCAAGAGGGAGACCTAGGGGCGATTTTCACACGAAGAAAACACCAAATTAACGCGGGGAAACCATCCGGGAACACAAGATTAACGAAGATCAAAGCATTGTTCATGGGTATTACGATTCAACAAAAGGGAGTTTGTTCATACTTAGATCTTTTGTTCAAGAGACCATGTTTTCTATGATTTTTCTTCCTATTGCTTTGAGTTTTAACACCCCCAACATGAACTAATCTTTAGATGTTGGGGGTTGGATGAACTTTGGTTTTTAAGCATATGAATACGAAATCTTGTGACTTTTATTAGTTTTTCTAATTAATGAAGCATATGAATTTGGTCTTAATGCTTTTGTGAGCCTGATCAACTTACAAATTGATTTATTTGTTATGGATTAGATTCGAGAGAACTAGCTTATAACTTGAATTGGATTTGTATGCCTAAGGTGAGAATTTGGATAGAGATATACCAAGTAAACCTTAGTACCTATTTTACAATCTTGTTCGTAATGAATTTCTAAACTCATAGGTTGAGATCGAGAGATGAAACTTATCTTTTTTAGAGATAACTCTGTTGTTGCTCGAGAGAGAATAACAGTTATTTTGGTGATTGCGTATTCATTTAATTGGATAAGTCTGATAAAAATCATAAGTGGAGTGTTCTTTGTGAAAACCATTGGAATTCCAACCCTCAACTGCTTTCTTCCCGAAAAAGTTTCCAACTTTGTTCTTGCTTTTACTCTAGAGTTTATTTTTATTAATTTAGTTATTATTTAATCATCACCAATTCATCAATTGGATCATCCAGTAAATAGTGATTATAGTCATTGTGATACTCAGTTCCTAGTTCCCTTGGTTCGATACTCGTACTTCCAAGTAAAATAAAATAAAGCAAAATAAAATAGGGGATCACGGAATGTGTGGAAAATAAAATAAAGCAAAATAAAATGTCCAATGCAATAGCGCTTATAGCTGGTAGTGCTATCAGTGCAAACTAGTTCCCCGGCAACGGCGCCAAAAACTTGATAGGCGAGTTTACACCTCCTACTCTAACCGCAAGTGTACGGGTCGAATCAAGTAATATGTACTTGGAAGTACGAGTATCGAACCAAGGGAACTAGGAACTGAGTATCACAATGACTATAATCACTATTTACTGGATGATCCAATTGATGAATTGGTGATGATTAAATAATAACTAAATTAATAAAAATAAACTCGAGAGTAAAAGCAAGAACAAAGTTGGAAACTTTTTCGGGAAGAAAGCAGTTGAGGGTTGGAATTCCAATGGTTTTCACAAAGAACACTCCACTTATGATTTTTATCAGACTTATCCAATTAAGTGAATACACAATCACCAAACTAACTGTTATTCTCTCTCGAGCAACAACAGAGTTATCTCTAAAAAGATAAGTTTCATCTCTCGATCTCAACCTATGAGTTTAGAAATTTATTACGAACAAGATTGTAAAATAGGTACTAAGGTTTAATTGGTATATCTCTATCCAATTTCTCACCTTAGGCATACAAATCCAATTCAAGTTATAAGCTAGTTCTCTCGAATCTAATCCATAACAAATAAATCAATTTGTAGGTTGATCAGGCTCACAAAAGCATTAAGACCAAATTCATATGCTTCATTAATTAGAAAAACTGATAAAAGTCACAAGATTTCGTGTTCATATGCTTAAAACCAAAGTTCATCCAACCCCCAACATCTAAAGATTAGTTCATGTTGGGGGTGTTAAAACTCAAAGCAATAGGAAGAAAAATCATAGAAAACATGGTCTCTTGAACAAAAGATCTAAGTATGAACAAACTCCCTTTTGTTGAATCGTAATACCCACGAACAATGCTTTGATCTTCGTTAATCTTGTGTTCCCGGATGGTTTCCCCGCGTTAATTTGGTGTTTTCTTCGTGTGAAAATCGCCCCTAGGTCTCCCTCTTGCTTCCTCCCATCGCCAATTTCATATTAGAATCAAGAATATCTCAAAACCTTAAGAGATAGAGCTTAAAAACGATTTCAGCATGTCATTGCTACTTTCACCGAGACTTAACTCTCGGTGAAAGTCTCAGTGAACTCTGATTCTTAAAAGATATGCATTGGTGCTAGTTGTACCGAGACTAAAGTCTCGGTCAAAGTCTCGGCAGACACTTTTCTCCAAAATCAGATTTTAATGCTAGTTACACCGAGACTTAACTATCGGCAAAAGTCTCGGTGAACACTTTTTCTCCAAAATTTCACTTTGATGCCTTTTCCGAGCCTTGACCCAAGATTTGACTTGCACGAACTTTGCTTTGCCATTAAACTCATCGGGTGTGCCATTCTCGTCTATAATTAGCTTCTTTTGGACTCATTTTCTCAATTTACTCCCGAAAGATAGATACCTGAAAAACTTGCGAATAAATGTGAAAAGACGCTTCGTTTGTTTGGAGAAACAAACATAATTACTCGAAAAATGGCTCTAAAATAACGCCGAAATTGGCGTTATCAACAACCCCAAACCGAGCGTTGCTTGTCCCCAAGCAAATTAGCGACAAAGATAAAAATAAGAAAATATCAGAAGCAAGTTGATTCTGCAACAGTGGCCAACGGGTATACTTATCATGAAGTTTGAACCATTATTGTGCCAACTAGTAGTGAAAAATAAGAAGAAGACAGTAAGAATTCAATCATAGCACGATTAACAACAAACTAAACATTGAAGATTGAACTGAAAACAACGACACCATACTAAACAACAACTATTCAACTACACTTTCAGAGAGGATTTCGCCTCAACCCTACCTCACGGGATGCACTCGATTCACTCGAATCCTAGGCTATCACAAATATATTTCATGCTGGTGGATCTTATAGACAAAGAAAATCAAATAATAACTGCATGATGTATAAGTTGAAAAACGCACATATGAAGTCAAGGTGATCTCGGAAGGGAATCAAGCAACAAGACAAGGAATATTAGTAAAAGAGTTAATCTACCTTTATCACATTTTCCAGAAGATCATTCAAGTCTTTTTAACGGGTTGTAATGGGGCCAGGGGTTGTGGCTAAGAAACGATGGTCAAAGTGGAACAAAAGCCCAGATGTGTCAGTAATTTGTACGGTCACTCGCCTTTTCACCTTACTCACCCCTTTTCTTTCTTTTTCACTATCCTTCTTCCACCATTACACCCTTTGGGTGTATTTCTCTACTCTGCTGCTCTCTCTTTTTTTTTCTTCTTTTTTTCTCTTTTTTTTTTCTTTTTTTTTGCTCGGGTAACTACCCGTTCTTTTTTTTTAATTTATTTATGGGGCACCATTGGCCCTCTTTTATTAGCAGCTCTATAATCTGATTGGCTCTGATTTCTTTTTCCCAATCCTTTTTTTTCATTCTTTTCTGTCACCGTCACCATGATTACTAACCGTTTGTGATTGACACATCTTAGGACAAGGGTAGGCTAGTGTTTAGGCTGGGGTCAAAAGTGGGTTAAGAAACGAATATTTAAACAGTAAAAAGGCTGCAAAAAGGGTTGGGTGCACACAATTAAAACAAGGGAGCGATAGCCAAAAGAATTAAATCATAGAATTCACACACAATGCCTGAAATCATGTCTTAAGGTCCACGCGACTAGGTGACTAAACCTTTACTCAATATCCTGTTGGGCGTCTTTGCTACTTGATGCAATTTATAGTGAGATCAAGCTATAACTACAATGAAAGAGTAACAGATAAGTGTATAGACTATTTTGCATTATATCTCTCAGAATCGAATCGGTGTTCATTAGGCTCAACATCTCACGGGTGATCTCCACTAATGTCTCCTAATCATGCAATCTTCTAATTGTTGGTCCAGACTATATCATCGTTCTCAGATTCGCAAAACAATATAAATTTTGTGAAACTTGTGCTTTTCATAGAATCTCGTGTCCTCATCCTAAAAGAAAGTTTTAAAATGTTGGCCCAAAACAGTGTCATGTAATTATACAGTAATGAGTATACCCGTGCCTACAACCCCAAACCTTACCAACACATTGTCCCCAATGTGTCGACTTGGTTTTGATTAAAGACAATAAGATATGCAGAATTTAACAAAAGACAACAGTTCATATCAGAGCATGGCATAAGTGCGAGTAGCGACAGAAGTATTAGTTAGGTACAGTTATCCATACGGCCGATAAGTAGAATGTACAAGGAACTCAAGAAGTCCTTGAAGTCGGATCCACTCTCGTTTAGTACCCTTCTCTTTTTCTGTTAAAGCTCTTCTTCTTGTGATATATGTGTTTCGCTCTTTATGTATTCGGGCCTTTTCCACTGCTAAGCTTGCCATAAGCCGACCATCTCGGGATGGTCGTGGTCGGGTTGCTTCTTCTCATTTCCTGAAACAAAGGTTAACATAATTCGAATGATCAAGAGAATAGATGAAACCCCAAACCTAGACTCTTGTCTAGGTTTGAACCTTGTGCACAAGGGAAGGTGATGGTGGACCGGCTACCCCAAACCTAGGTCGAGGCCTAGGTTGGGCTCATACTTCGTCATAGAAGGTATCCCAAGAAGGTCCACCCCAAACCTAGGTGGAAACCTAGGTTTGAATCGAGTTTGGTGAGAATGGGTGGATGGATCGATAGGCGAGCTGTAGTCGATCATGGATAGAGAGGTTGAGAGAGTGAGGGTGTTGATCGAGAGTTGGGAGGCGTAGAGGGGAAGGGATTAATCCAAACAGCCCCCAAAGCTAGTTGTACCGAGACTAAAGTCTCGATATAACTCTTGACAATCCTTTTTATGGTTGAAACAGCCACCAATGCTAGTTGTACCGAGACTAAAGTCTCGGTATAACTCTCGACCTTCTCTTGGACGTGAAGTGCAAAACAAAACAGCCCCCAGAGCTAGTTGGATTGAGACTTAAGTCTCGGCTAAACTAGCGATGATTTCCTTTAAACAAAACAGCCTCTACTGGTACTTTCACCGAGACTTTAGTCTCGGTGAAACCCTCGGTGACTAAAATTTTCCAAACATTTAAGCCCCCGCCGGTACTTTCACCGAGAGTTGACTATCGAGCAACTCTCAACGACCAAATTTTCCAATAATTTTCAATGGCTACCGGAACTTGTCCAAACACTTAACTAGCGGCACGAACTCGTGAAGGCCAATATTACAAACTTGAATAAAGCTACCACAAACTCCTCAAGGCCACAACTTACCATCGAAACTGCGTTAATCGTTGGGAATCGTTCAAAACTCGATTTTTGACAAGAGGCTTTAACAAAACAACTACATAAACAAAACTATCAAAATAAAAACTACGAAATTTAAATGAACACAAACCTGGTGGGTTGCCTCCCACCTAGCGCCTTATTTATAGTCGTGGCACGACTGTGTGGCTCTCAACTTGGCTCGATATCGCTTGCGGATTTGAACCGCCCACACATACGGTTTTCTGCAGATTTTCCCACATCTGGTTTTCCGTGATCACCAGTTTCTTGTCCAGTTCGACCCTTTACACTCTCTAACACCTTGAAAGTTACTTTTTCACATCCTACTCTTACTGTCATCTCACATTCCTCCATGTCAATAAGCGCTTTGCTCGTGGCCAGAAATGGTCTTCCCAATATTAGCGGGACCTCCTTGTCTTCATCCATATCCAGAACCACAAAATCAACCGGAAAGTAAAACTTACCGACTCTAATCAGCACATCTTCAACTACTCCATGTGGGTGCTTTAATGACCGATCTGCCAATTGTAATGTCATCGAAGTCGGCTTTACTTCTCCAATACCCAACTTCCTGAAAATTGATAAAGGCATTAAATTAATACTAGCTCCTAAATCACATAACACCTTATCACAACAAAAATTTCCTAATTGTATAGGTATAGAAAAACTCCCAGGATCTTGAAGCTTCGAAGGAAGCTTATTATGAATCATCGTGCTGCACTCCTTCGTGAGTGCCACAGTAGCCTTACCCTCGATCTTTCTTTTCTTGGATATAATATCTTTCATAAACTTGAGATATGTCGGCATCTGAGCAAGGGCTTCTGCAAAAGGAGTGTTGATGCTTAATTTCTTGAAGACGTCAAGAAACTTCTTGAACTGTTCCTCATCCTTGTGTGCCTTCAATCGATTTGGAAAAGGTAGCGGTGGCACATAAGGGTTGACTATCGGCTTTGGTGGAGGTGTCACATATTTATCCTTTGGCTCTTTAGGATCAACAATATCATTAGGATTACCATCTTTCAGCCCAACATCTTCAACCTTGATCCTTTTCGTCTCTACATGCTCATTCTCGGATTTATCGATATCTGGCTCATGAGTTGAATCTTTGATCAATTCCGTGCCACTTCTCAGATGAATGGCATTGCAATGTTGCCTTGGTTTTGGTTCAGTCTGACTAGGGAATTGACCTTGAGCCCGAGATTGTAGGGCTTCAGCTATTTGGCCCATTTGTCTCTCTAGAATCTGGATTGAAGCGGTATTCTGCTCAGTTGCTGCTTTTACAGTGCCCAAGTGGTATTCAAAGTGCTCACGGAAGAATTTATCCCTTCAATAGTATTATCCATCTTCGAGATGAACTTCATCAAAACATCTTCTAATCCAGGCTTCTTATCTCCAACTTGTCCTTCCTCCTGCCTTCTCTGAATGTAACCTGGGGGACGATAAACATTATTAGCATGAGAGGAAGAAGACAAATTAAAATTGTTACCATACTGTTGTTGCTGCTGTCCCATAGTCTCTCTTGGTTGATTTTGCGATTGGTTCCATGAGAGGTTGGGATGCCTCTTCCATCCTTCATTGTAGGTATTAGAGAATGGATCATTCCGAGGGTGATTGTTCCGATTTTGTAAGAATTGAACCTGATCAGGTTCATTAGAATTGGGGAACAAATCAGGAATGTCTCCATCATAATTAAGTGCAGGTTGGATGGAAGCTCCTTTCAGCTGGTTTGTGATGGCGGCCAGTTGAGCTTTTATCGCCTTTAGCTCATCAGATTCCTGAACCTTAGCTACACGTATGGTATCGGATCGTGGAGTGGCATAACTGTGTTCAGCCAAGTTTTCAATCAGCTCAGCTGCCTCTTCATAGGTCTTATTCATCAAGGCACCACCCGCTGCTGCAGTAATATCATTCTTGTACTGCGGATGAAGTCCACCAAAGAAAGTCTGAATTATAACCCAGCCGTGTAACCCGTGATTTGGACACTTTTTGAGCATGTCCTTATACCTTTCCCATGCCTCATAGAGTGTCTCCTGGTCCCATTGAGCAAAGTGGGTTATTTCTGCCATTAATTGAGTCGTCCTCCCCGGTGGAAAGAATTTCTGTAGGAACGATGCAGTCATGTCGGCCCAAGTGGTAATCTGACCATTGGGTAGGCTCTCTTCCCAAATTTGCGACCTTCCCTTCAGTGAAAAGTTGAACAACCTTAGTTTAACTGCATCGTCTGACACTCCGTTGATCTTAAAGGTGTTACAGATTTTTTCGAATGTACGAAGATGTGCATGAGGGTCTTCTGTTGGTGCTCCACCAAACTGTTTTTGTTGCAACATCTGGATCGTGCCATACTTTATCTCAAAGTTGTTTGCTTCTACTACAGGGGCTTGAATGCCTCTGTTGATAGCTGCCATATTCGGGTTTGCAAACGACCTCATCGGCACTCTTGCTGGTGCTTCCTCTCCCATTATATGATTTTTTAAAATCTGAAACAGGGAAAAGAGGGGATCACGGAATGTGTGGAAAATAAAATAAAGCAAAATAAAATGTCCAATGCAATAGCGCTTATAGCTGGTAGTGCTATCAGTGCAAACTAGTTCCCCGGCAACGGCGCCAAAAACTTGATAGGCGAGTTTACACCTCCTACTCTAACCGCAAGTGTACGGGTCGAATCAAGTAATATGTACTTGGAAGTACGAGTATCGAACCAAGGGAACTAGGAACTGAGTATCACAATGACTATAATCACTATTTACTGGATGATCCAATTGATGAATTGGTGATGATTAAATAATAACTAAATTAATAAAAATAAACTCGAGAGTAAAAGCAAGAACAAAGTTGGAAACTTTTTCGGGAAGAAAGCAGTTGAGGGTTGGAATTCCAATGGTTTTCACAAAGAACACTCCACTTATGATTTTTATCAGACTTATCCAATTAAGTGAATACACAATCACCAAACTAACTGTTATTCTCTCTCGAGCAACAACAGAGTTATCTCTAAAAAGATAAGTTTCATCTCTCGATCTCAACCTATGAGTTTAGAAATTTATTACGAACAAGATTGTAAAATAGGTACTAAGGTTTAATTGGTATATCTCTATCCAATTTCTCACCTTAGGCATACAAATCCAATTCAAGTTATAAGCTAGTTCTCTCGAATCTAATCCATAACAAATAAATCAATTTGTAGGTTGATCAGGCTCACAAAAGCATTAAGACCAAATTCATATGCTTCATTAATTAGAAAAACTGATAAAAGTCACAAGATTTCGTGTTCATATGCTTAAAACCAAAGTTCATCCAACCCCCAACATCTAAAGATTAGTTCATGTTGGGGGTGTTAAAACTCAAAGCAATAGGAAGAAAAATCATAGAAAACATGGTCTCTTGAACAAAAGATCTAAGTATGAACAAACTCCCTTTTGTTGAATCGTAATACCCACGAACAATGCTTTGATCTTCGTTAATCTTGTGTTCCCGGATGATTTCCCCGCGTTAATTTGGTGTTTTCTTCGTGTGAAAATCGCCCCTAGGTCTCCCTCTTGCTTCCTCCCATCGCCAATTTCATATTAGAATCAAGAATATCTCAAAACCCTAAGAGATAGAGCTTAAAAACGATTTCAGCATGTCATTGCTACTTTCACCGAGACTTAACTCTCGGTGAAAGTCTCAGTGAACTCTGATTCTTAAAAGATATGCACTGGTGCTAGTTGTACCGAGACTAAAGTCTCGGTCAAAGTCTCGGCAGACACTTTTCTCCAAAATCAGATTTTAATGCTAGTTACACCGAGACTTAACTATCGGCAAAAGTCTCGGTGAACACTTTTTCTCCAAAATTTCACTTTGATGCCTTTTCCGAGCCTTGACCCAAGATTTGACTTGCACGAACTTTGCTTTGCCATTAAACTCATCGGGTGTGCCATTCTCGTCTATAATTAGCTTCTTTTGGACTCATTTTCTCAATTTACTCCCGAAAGATAGATACCTGAAAAACTTGCGAATAAATGTGAAAAGACGCTTCGTTTGTTTGGAGAAACAAACATAATTACTCGAAAAATGGCTCTAAAATAACGCCGAAATTGGCGTTATCAATAACACACATTAAGCAAATTGGAGCAAGTCACTAATATGTTCATAGTTAAACCAAACTTCCTAAAAAATAGAATTCATGCACTTATACTGACGCATTTGCAATTTATAGAATTATGCACATTTGCAAATTTAAAACTCTACACGTAACCAACATTGCAATATTAGCTTACAGGAGGAAAAATGATTATATGAGGAAAAAAAGGGAATATGGAAGGAAAAAAAACGGAGAAGGCATAAGTATAAAAAGTCTGCCCTATCAAACCGAAAAAATGTCTCAATGTTTCGGTCATTATTTCGATTTTCTACCCTTTAATCGAACGCCCCTGTGATGGGGCTCATCCTCCCCATGACTACCTCATTTGTCAGCTTTCCAATTTCAGGCGTGTAGAAGAATATGGATTTATGATGTAGCTAGAAGAATATTATATGGAGATTGTCTCTAACCAAATTTATTTATTGAGAAATAATTAATAATTAATTATTAGGAGATTGAAAGTAAGGGAAGAGGAAGCCAAGAGGTTATTATGAGAGTAATGAGAAGTTTTTAATTAAAAAAATTCAAAATTAGGATAAAATAGAAAAAAGTGAATGAAGGATTGTCATGATACCACCTAAGCAACTCCACGTTTTGCTTATATATATAGATAGATAGTTAGTTGATTGATACATTCATAGGGTCAGGTTCATTTGTTAACCACATTTTTTGTGTTAACTTTATGAACCATTATAAGCCCTTGATCATGGAAATCAATGGTTGAAATTGAATATCTTTTAAAAATCTTAATAAATGTATAATTAATGAAAAATTAGGAGTGAACTATAGTGATAAGGGTATTTTGGGGAAAAAAATAAATGAAACATTATGTTTTTATTCTCTCTTAATTAATGTTCTTTTCAAAAGAATTGTAACCCCCGGTTCATGTGTGTTCATATGAAGAAATATGAACATTATTACTTTTAAATATCATATTCATATGAATAAATATGAACAATATTACTTTTAAATTTAATATTCATATGAAGAAATATGAACAATATTAATTTCAAATATCATATTCATATGAAGAAATATGAACAATATTAATTTCAAATATCATATTCATATGAAGAAATATGAACATGAATGAACCACCACCTTACTGTTCATGTGACTCGTTAACAAGTTTTTGTTCATATGCCCAATGGTGAAGTAATGAACAAACATGAACGTTATTTCTTTTAAAAGTTGAAATTTTGACAAAAACACGATGCTTTATGATTTTGTATTCACATAGTTTCGTCTGAGTGGTTTAAAGGGACAATCATACTTGGATTTGCAGACATCATCATCTTTAATCGGTGGATAAAAGATTTGAATTGAAACAACTAGCTACTAGACTTCATGTGATGTTCATACGATTTTAGCAATTAATTATAGAAAATATTTTGAAATCAAAGAATTAGCAAGGATTGGATCACGTTGTTGGATGACTTTGATAATATTCATATGATTTCAAAATTATGTTGAAAATGGAAAAAAAAATATGAAATTGTAACCTCCACTATAATTATGGATGATTTATTTGTGTAACCCCCACGAAGATAAATGAAATATTAATTAATTACTAAATGACGTTTCTACCCTTTTGCATTAAATAAATAAACAAATTAAACAACAAAAAATCTTGCATTTTTATTGGTTGAGCAAGGTTCATAAAGTTAACAAGAATTGTGTGGTTAACAAATGATCTTTGCTCTACATTCATATATGTAAATAAATATAAGCTCACAACTCACTAGTTTAAGAATCCGATGATGCGGTTAGCAAGTGTTCATGGTGTTTATTTTGTTATGATGTGAAGTAGATGTTCCTATAGCTAAAACACATTATTTTTGCGAAAAGTATTTGTTGCTAATGTTTTTGGTCACCAAGGTTATTTATTGTCATTGACAGAATTCTGAGCGGTACTTCTTTTTTATATCTTTGTTATCCCACGAATCAATTATTCTCCTTTCCGTAGCATTCTTCTTTGAGAGTTGACTTTACTTCTTTATTTAGTTTAGGTTTGATCTTGGACTTCCTATTTAACCACACAAATGTAAAGTGGGCACCAATGATATCCGTTGAAAGGTGTGTCAAGACGATTGTTGCTAGCACCAAATGCAGAGATAAATATGTTGTAGAGCCATCATGGATGATGATGTTATTATTATGGAAGATATTATGTCCAGAGATTTTCAATTGGGTAATGAAGTTTTCGTCAAAAAAACAAAAGATCCCTCAAGTTGAGTTCATTTCAGCGGATTGATTTTGGAATGGAGAAAGACATGTAAGTCGTATATGTGTTTCTCTTATAAGTATTGTTGGTGTTCGAATCAAATAATGTGGCAGATGATGATTACAAAAGATTCAAATCCCAACATGTACATAAGGTGCTTGAGGGTTCGATGATCGAACAAATAAGCTCTAAAATATGTGGCAAACAGTAGGAAATCTTTATATAAAATCCATGTAATAGTTTTTGAGGTTATGATTTACGTATATGAAAAAATATTGTTGTAGTAATGTATCATCTAACATCTATGTCTTATAAATGTTGTAAAATAACCAAATTGGACATGATAGACCATCTCCAATGAATGCACCAAATCTTGTATCAACACCCCCCCCCCCCCCCCAAAAAAAAAAATAATAATAATGTCTACTTTTACACTATTTTAGGGGTTGTTTGACAGTTGCTGAATGGTTTGGTACAGAATGATTAAGGGGTCAGAATGATTAAGAGACTCTTATGATATAGTGTAATATGAAATATGATTGTTTGGTAATTGTTCATAATGAAATCAGGACGCTTAATGGTTAAGGGAGACCCAGGATACAAAATGATTCAGATGGTTTTGGAATTTTTTTTCTGCCAAACAGAATTCACCTCTTAACTTTTAATAGAACCATTAAGAAGTAAACAAACACCCCTTACTGTGATAAATAGTAAGACACCAAATTCGTGGTAATATTGTTCACCAAATCACCAACAATTTTTTTGGGAAAGTTTTGATATTTACAAAATGGTCCTTCCATTTAAGATTTATGTATGTTTACTTTATTTCATTTGCTAATAAAACTTTATTAAACTATAATCATATATTCCTTTAAGTTTCAATAAATTTAGTTTTAATATATTCAACTAGTTTTTAAAAATATTTTTTATATCTTACAGCATAATAAATTATTTAATCAAAAGACGTCGCTAATATATTTTAATATGAAAAAAATTACAAATGAAGAAGATAGAAATATATTATGACCACCGAAATAAAAGCATACATAACCGCAAAACGTGATCTCGATGCCCCTATTGAAATTGTGAGAGAATTTTCATCGATAGAGGTTGAAATGATGATATATCATAACCGCCGACTCCAACAGTATCTTGCTCAATATAAACAAATCAATGATAAAGAAGCTCATTCCCACTTCATACTATGTTAAAAGGAACGACCATAGAAATGGGTGCATCATGACATTGTAAGTCGTCTCGCCCGAACGAATTAGTTGGTTCTAGAAATGTTAGAAAAAGTGAACCTCCCACTATATACATAAATACACATGAAGACAAATATCAGTTACTCGATCTCTTTTGATCCAACAATTCATATTAAATAGAGTTTTTTATTTTAAAATGCTTAGGGTAAAAATGGAAGAAAATTTAAACGCACGTCTACCATATTTGACTTTTTATTTTCTTTTTTAATTAAAAATTTTTTACCCAATTAAAGTTTAAAATAAATTATCCTAAAAATTACAAATATTTTAATCAAATAAATTATATCAAAATAACGAGAATTTCGTGTTCTTCGATATTACATCCATCTCAATATAGTTTTTTTGTCGTTTTAACCGTTTTTTTTACGTGAAATGCTATATATGTGTTATATTCATTATGAATATTTATGTACGTTCAAGTTTGTACAACGCCTCGACACCGTAAGTATGTAACTCGACATCACCTTCTTCAACACTTTCTTCAACGTCGTAAAGCATCACGTTTCTTCAGCACCGTAAACCCAACACCCATCAAGACGAATCGAGAACCTATCGAGTAATTCTATTGTGAATCGGGGAAAAAAAGAGAGCGTGTCATGTCTCCACATCTTCACAAGTCATTCATGTGTTATTCATCATGAATAATGTATCATTCAGGATGAATAATACAACATTCAGGATGAATAATTCATGATTCATGAATTCGTGTATTATTCATCATGAATGTTGTGTAATTCATTCTGAATACTATATTATTTATCATGAATAATGAATAAACGTTCACATTTGTTATTCATACTGAATGAAGGACATCCGGGGATGCGCATACATATTCATAATGAATTAAACCAAATTTCGGTTGTGAATTAGGAAACAAAAGAGAGTGTGTCATGTGTCTACACTTTCACGAGTCATTCATATATTATTCATCATTAATAATGTATCATTCAGGATGAATAATACGACATTCAGGGTGAATAATACACGATTCATGATAAATAATACATGAATCATGGATTCGTGTATTATTCATCCTGAATATTGTATTATTCATCATGAATAGTGAATGAACGTTCACCTTTGTTATTCATACTGAATGTGGACACCCGAGGACGTGCATACATATTCATAATGAATATAACACATATATAGAATTTCACGTAAAAAACGGTTAAAACGAAAAAAATCCTGAATATTGTATTATCCATCCTGCATATGGTATTATTCATCACGAATAATGAATGAACGTTCACCTTTGTTATTCATACTGAATGTGGACACCCGAAGATGTACATGCATATTCATGATGAATATAAAACGTATATAAAATTTCATGTAAAAAACGGTTAAAACGAAAAAAAAAAAAAAACTAGATCGAGATGGATGTCATATCGAAGAGCACGAAATTCTCGTTTTTTTTATGTAATTTGTTTGATTAAAATATTAGTAATTTTTAAGATCAATTATTTTAAAGTTCAAGGGGGTAAATTTTTTTTAATTAAAAATAAAAATAAAAAGTCAAAGAAGGTAGGCATTGATTCAAAATTACAATTTTATCCTTAATCACTTCCCAATTTACCTTATTATGTATTAACCATTGATTAGTTTTCTAAGTTTTGATCAATGGTTAAGATTTGTCCTCATGTGCACAATGAAAGATGAGTTTTCATTTGAACCCACCCCTATATATACTTGAGATCATGTGAGACCAGACTATTTCCGTGATACCCGTGAGACCACAAAAATAACACTAAACCTTCACAGCAAAAGATTGTGAAGGTATTGTAAAGGTAAACCTTCACAGTGTTTTTGTTGTGAAGGTTTGTTGTTTTTCGTTCCTTCACAATGAATAACTGTGTAGTTTTAGTGTTATTTTCTGGTCTCACCGGTCTCACGAAAACTGGTTGGTCTCACGTGAACCCAACCCTATATATATATATATATATATATATATATATATATATATATATATATATATATATATATATATATATATATATATAACTTGAAAACCAAGTCGTGCCCGGTTTGGGCATGATAAGAACTGGACGTAGAAATTATCATCGGAGTCGACAATTAAGGATTGTAATGAAGTTGCTTCAAGTACCCGTTAAAGGCCTGGTCCAAATTCTATTTACCTATTTGACAATTTAGAAAAAATATAACCAAATTAACCCAATTTATGATAAGTACAATTGTAGTCGTAAAAAGTAGAAACCACATGGGTGTTTTTGCAATTTTCAAACAATAACACAATAAAGGAGAAACAGATTTCGTCACACCTTCGACTTTTCGCTTGAATCATGGGCCATAACTTATTGCTGCCTACAATTTTCTTCGTTTGGAATATCTCATCTCAACCATCACTCTATGTAATGATTTAATGTTCGTTTTCACTTCAATATTGCACCTATATGTTCTCAACGCATAAAATTAAACCCGTAGTTATCTGCTAGGAGTGATGGATATGATTCACAACTTGTTGAATGTTGTTTTTCCTGTTTTCTCGACCGTTCTGTTCATCTTCTTGTTGCCTGCACTTTGGCTGTTCAATCTGTTGAGATTCTGCTTCAAATCTGTGTATCCTGAAGAGCTTGCTGGAAAAGTTATACTCATTACTGGAGCTTCCGCTGGTATTGGTGAGGTTAGATATGTTTTTAATATGAAATTTATTCAGGTTTTAGTTATGATTCGAGAAGAAACTGATGATCCTATTTTGGATTTGGATCTGTGGAAGCATTTGGCGATGGAGTATGCAAAAGAAGGGGCATGTTTGGCATTGGTTGCGAGAAGAGAGAAAGAATTGGAGATCGTGGCTCAAAATGCAAAAGCCATGGGATCGCCGGATGTGATTGTGATCTCTGCAGACGTTTCGAAGCTCCATGACTGCAACGTATTTGTTGATCAAACCATCAAACATTTTGGTAAATGTGAGTTCACCGTTTTCCTACTCATCCATTTTCTTGCATCAAAAACAAATCATGATCGTAACAAGTTTTGGTTTAGACTGGGGAATGAAAATGAAAAAGAGAATGAATTTTCATTCCCCCAGTTTATCCTGAAATGAAATTTTGATCTTATTGGAAATTTATATTATATAAAACCAAACAGTTTTTTTTTTTATTATCATTCTCATTAATTACTGTTTAATACCTTTAACCAAACACCCATATTATAACAGTGGATTACCTTGTAAACAATGCTGCCATTGGAACAATCGATTTCTTTGAAGACCAAACATGTGTGCCTGATCATGCTTCAGTCATGGTACATCGTTTACCCTTTATCATATCATTTTTTTTTTAGTTTTATTTCTTTTAATGTAAATAAAAAATGATAAAATAATCAAATTAGGTTAATGGGTGAAACATATAAATGGATTAATTTAGTGACTTGAGATCACGTAAGACAGTATAATTTTAATATGTGAGACACGTTGTGAGGTTTTGGATTTTTTTTTTGTCGAATTTTCTAAACAGTACACTAGATAGTCTTAGCAAAATAAAACACTAAGGGTGCGTTTGGTTTTTGAAATGAATTGGAATGAATTGGATTTCAAATAAGGATTTGGATTTGGAGGGATTTGGATTTGGGGGGATTTGATATCCCATCCCATTGCAAAGGATTTTCAAATCCATCAACTTAAGGATTTTAAAGAAGTCAAAGGATTTCAAATCCGGTCAACAAATTCCTTTCCTGCAAACCAAACAAAGGATTGTGATGGATTTGAAATCCAAATCCATTCCAATCCCGCAAACCAAACGGACCCTGAAGTTTCACTTAGAAAAATAATAAATCTTCACACGAAAAACATAACAAATATCCTAAATCTCCGATACTGTATTAGGGGGTGTTTGGGATTGCTTATTTGCTACAAGTTATGTTTTTTTTTTCCTTCCAAAAAGTGTTTATTAACTTATGTGGTGACAAAAATGGGTTTTATAAAAAAGTGTTTGGATTAGCTAATTATGGTACCAAAACGTAATAAGCTAATGAGTTGTTATTTAGGAGTATTTGGGATTGCTTATACATGTAAAATAGCCAAAAAAATCATAAGTTGTTTCGAATAAGTTGATAAATTAAAATGGTTTAACTTATCAAAAATTACTTATTAGCAGTGTGGAAAAGCTATAAGCACTTTCTTTTTTTTTCCCAACCCAAACACTAAAAATAGTTTATTAGCGGTGTGGAAAAGAAGTCAATAAGGAGTTTAAATAATTTACATAACATTTCAAGCTAGAATCTTATAAATGTTAGGGGTTGTTTGACAGTTGTTGAATGTTTTGGTACATGATGATTAAGCGGTCAGAATGATTAAAATGCTCTTATGATATATTGTAAAATGAAATATGGTTGTTTGTAATTGTTCATAATGAAATTAGGGCACTGAATGGTTAAAAGAGACTTAAGATACAAAATCATTCAGAAGGTTTTAAAATCATTAAGGCAGACTTTTTTTTTGGTCAAATAAGAGTCACCTCTTAACGATTCAGAGATTGTCTCTTAATGAACTATTAAGAGGTAAACAAACAACCCCTTAAATTTCGAAATAAAAACAAAAACGTTATTGAAAATAAACAAAATGACACGAATTTGCATTAAAACACATAAGCACATAGGGTTGGACAAAAATAGGTGGGCACCAAAAAAAAAAAGAACTAAGTAGGGTTATGTGTAATTTAGAGGGTGTTTTTTTTGGAAGGGTGTCCTAGGTTATGCTTAGAATAATTATTTGACAAATTATGACGGTAAGACATCAGCCCTGATTAAACTTCAGTGGCCACAATTGTTGTGTACGTCTGGATTCGAACCCTGGACAGATGGGATATTCCACCACATCCCAAGGGTCTTAACCAGTACGCCACAACCCTTGTGGTTAATTTAGGGGGTGTTTGGTTCGTAAATAGAATAAAATATGTCAAAAGAACTGAAATTTGAATGAAATCTATTAAAAGATTTGGAATATGTTTGTTTGGTTCTCATAATACTTTGAAATTGTAATGAAATAACAAAAAATGGATCGAAATACCGCTGAAAAAGAGGACGGTGGTGGCAATGGTGACGGTGATGAAATTATAGGACCAATAATTGTTTTTTTTTAAGAAGAAAAATCACTAAAACAAATAAAAGCTAAATGTTTCATTTCTTTTCAGGATGTGAACTTTTGGGGATCCGTTTATACCACGCATTTTGCACTTCCACATCTACGAAGGAGCCAAGGAAAAATAATCGTAATTGGTTCTTGTGGAGATTGGTTCGGGACTCCAATGGTTAGCGTGTACAATGTAAGTACAAACATCTTTGATTGAGTGATTATCTTTTTTTTTTGGAAACATCTGTTTGCAAGGAAAATCTAATGGTTAAAAAAATTACTTCTATTTGATTATGTTGTATTATAAAATCATGTTTTAGGCAAGTAAAGCAGCGTTGCATAGTTTCTTTGAAACATTGAGGATGGAGCTCGGTTCTAACATTGAAATAACAGTAGTAACTCCAGGATTGGTGAAGACAAGTTTAACCGATCATCAATGGTTAAAGGAGGTATATTGCTATTGACTTTTACCACCTCATTGTCTTCGACTAACGAAGGTTAACATACTAACGTGTAAACCACATTTTTCGTCTTTGTAGTTTGTTAATTACTATGAATTTCGTCCCTATTCTTTGAAAATTATGATTTTCACCCCCGTGGTTTGTAATTGATTGTTGTTTTCGTCCCTAAGGCTAACTCCGTCACTGGTTTACCGTTAAGTATGACGGATGAAAACAACAATTAATTATAAATCACAAATACGAAAACAACAATGATGTAAGATCCCACATTGGTTGGGGAGGGGAACGAAAGTTGCCTTATAAGGGACTGGATACCTCATCTACCAGACGTGTTTTAAAACCGTGAGTCCAGGTGTGTGGACAAAGCGGACAATATCTGGTACGGTTGGCCCGGGATGTTACAGATGGTATCAGAGTCGGGAGCTGGACTAGTGTGTCAGCGAGGACGCTGGGCTCCCAAGGGGGTGGATTGTAAGATTCCACATTGGTTGGGGAGGGGAACGAAAGTTGCCTTATAAGGGACTGGATACCTCCTCTACCAGACGCGTTTTAAAACCGTGAGTCCAGGTCTGTGGACAAAGCGGACAATATCTGGTACGGTTGGCCCGGGATGTTACAAATGAGTTGTAACCTACGGGAGCAAAAATAACAACAAATCATAAAACACAATGACGAGAAACCCTTAGACAAGTACACTTTTCACTTGGATAATTCTAAGCAAGTCGTAATGACATAAACAAACCTAGTTAGACACAACTATCCAATTTATGTGAGCGACTTTTCTTCGTCTTTTTGTAATTTTTGTGATCGTGATAGTTGATTATTCTCTTTTTCCTTGTGTTCTTGTTAAGGTTTTTCGTCTGGTTTATATTTATTTCTTTGTTTTTATCTTACTAGGGAAATGCAAAGTGGATACCAATGATATCAGCTGAAAGGTGTGCCAAGGCGATTGTCGATAGCACTAAACGTCGAGATAAAAATCTTACAGAGCCAGCATGGATGAAAACGTTATTGCTATGGAAGATATTTTGTCCAGAAATTCTCAACATGACTTTTAACTTCGTGTTTTTAACTTGGCCAAAGATTTCATCAAGGAAAGCACGAAATCCCGTAACTTAAATTCAGTTCAACGAGTACATGTAGCTTCGTGAATGACGAAAAATTTGTAGGTCATGTATGTGCTTCCCTTAGAATTATCGAACCTATGGGTGTATAAATCAAATTATTCGAAAGATTATAATTATAAAGTATTACTATGTCCGAATATGTATTCTAATACGAGCATTTAAATACAATTCTATGACTAAAGTTCATTATGGCGATATAACACATCTTTTCGTCTTCTAAAAGGATCCATCCAGTTCTAGGTCTTCAGGGTATGGCTCTCTTAGTTGACTTATTCGATTCATTCATGATTTAGGCCTTTTTAGTCTGATAATTATTAAGTTATGTTTTATTTTTATCCAAATCTAGATAGGAATATAAATAGAAGTCGGAGAATTACCTGTGTCCATCTTTGCACAACCTCATTATGGCATCTCCAACCACACTGCAAAAACACCCTTTTTCGGGTCTCTCCAACCACGGAGCAAAAGGGACGGCAAAAGAATTATAATGTGTCTGCCACTTGGAAGTTAGAAACCACGATACTTATCGTTGAAGTTTGCCTGCAAAAGAACCATGCCATTGTTTATGTTGGAGTCCCACGTCGAGCTCTTTTGGAGATTAATCTCGGGTTATAACAACGATTTGTGCAAGTAACCTATAGCTATCACTAAGATTACATATCTAGCAAGGTGTTAGTAAGATACACGACCAACAATTACAGATTTGACATGAAATTCTAGCAACGAGATTGACATAAGTTGCAAATATTTATGATAAATTATTTTAAGCAAAATTATAATTTCTGACCCATATTTAAAATATATATATATATATATATATATATATATATATATATATATATTCTTATTGTTAGTACACAGATATATATTTCAATAATATATATAATTACAAATATCGAATAACAAAATTTAATCAACCAATGATTAGAACAAATCAAATAGAAAGGGAATCGACAGAAATCGTAAAACGAATAAACCGTATATCGAAACAATCGATGCTGAGGCTCGTGTTGAACATGATTCCCTTAAACAGATTTGCCGTCTGTTCCCAGGGTACAACAGCAGAAGCAGCGTACTGCCGGATATAAACTTGCCTGAAAAAATCGCAGGAGAAACGATGTATGCTTGAGAGAATTCAGAAAGCTTTTTGTTCAAGATTGTTGTGTCTTGGACTGAAACCAAACTCCTCTATTTATACTGTAGATCGGAAAACCGAAGGATTAATGTGAATTAATCCTATTAATCATTTCCAATTAATGAATATCAAGGAGTTACAAAACCAGTGAAGGTCGCGACTTAGCACGCGGGTGAAGTCGCAGGACAACCCGCGTAACTCACTGTCTCGTCTACAAACAGTGAATTTCGCGACTTACTACGCGAGTAAGCCCGCGGATTAACTCGCGTAACTCACTGTTTTATGGTCCATAAACAAAACATTTCGTGACTTACGGCGCGGGTAAACCCGCGACCTTACTCGCGAAATACACTGGTTCAAAACAAAATTTTCGCAAAAACCAACCTGCACGAACACAAGATTTCGGAGTTGCATTCGTGTCCACAGGTTGCGCCCACGCACAAGTTCGCCGAATTTAGCCTACGAAGGCCGCAATCGGCACCCCCCTGCGCGCGGGTAGGTGATGGAGTAAAACCAAACTAAGGACTTGAAAGTCCCTCCCACATTTTTAGTTATAAACCACTAAAACTTTGGTCCTCCTTCCTATGTGGGACAAGTTCCCACACCCACTTGGTTTTGCCAATTTTCATCCCAAACACTCAACTTTGAGCATCGATATCTCATTCACACATATTCCGTTTTGGACACATAATATATCGTTTCGAAGCTCTCATATAGGAGAACATAAACCCACGAAGAGTTAGATATATACAATACATATACATGTATTTATTTGTGTCCAAAGTTAGTAAAAAATCACATTTTTACTAAAATTTTCCAACAATCCCCCACATGAATGGAGATCGATCTTTGCATACGAAAATTTTCTTACGAAATTTCCAATGGTCGAATCTTTCATAGGATAGGTAGGTGTTATCCTTTGAACCTTCCCTTGTGAAACACACTTAGCCTCCTAGCTGTCAGTAGACTCGATGTCCTTGAACTGAACTGCCATTTATGTAGGCGACAATACATTTCACACAAAATTCTTCCTAACAAGGTCATATCCTCATAGTCGTGTTCGTTATGGTCATGAACACTAGCCTGGTTCAGCGAGAGCTGATAGGAATTGAACCCCCATAATTCCCTTCGAAGCGACCCCACTTCTCTCTCACATAGGTGATTTTCAATAATCATTAAAAGCCATAGGCTTAGCCTCTTTATCACTGATTCTAGAATTGGAATTGGAAGTCTATGAACTCCCCCACAGTGACCTCCTCTATTCATACAACTAGGTTGTCCTTTTGAACCCAGATCTTGGGATCTCCAGTCTTCTGGGTAAGGTTTCCTTTGCATGAATTACTCATTCAAGGGCTTTAATCTCATTCCTCTTGACGACTTGTACACCAAATCTCTACTTAGGCCTTTCGTAAGCGGATCCGCAATGTTATCCTTTGACTTCACATAGTCAATAGAGATAACTCCAGTAGAGAGTAATTGTCGAATCGTATTATGTCTACGTCTAATATGTCTAGATTTCCCATTATACATTGTACTTTGAGCTCTACCAATCGCCGATTGGCTATCACAATGTATACATATGGCCGTTACCGGCTTAGGCCATTTGGGAATATCTTCCATGAACTGACGTAGCCATTCTGCCTCTTCACCACATTTATCCAAGGCAATGAATTCAGATTCCATCGTGGATCGGGCTATAACTGTTTGTTTGGACGATTTCCAAGATATAGTCGCACCTCCAAGTGTAAACACATATCCACTTGTCGATCTGGAATCTTTTATATCAGATATCCAATTTGCATCGCTATATCTTTCGATCACCATTGGATATCTTCCATAATGCAGTCCATAGTCACGTGTGTATCTTAGATATCTTAACAATCTAGTAATACTCTTCCAGTGTTCTAAACTGGGATTACTAGTATACCTACTTAGCCTACTCACTGCATATGCTAAGTCAGGTCTAGTACAACTCATAAGATACATCAAACTGCCAATTATTCTTGAGTATTCTACTTGTTCAACACCTTCCCCTCTATTTTTAGATAGGTGTTGACTAGTATCAATCGTAGTTCTAGCTATACTAGTATCTCCTTCATTGAATTTCTCAAGAATCTTGTCCACATAATGTGTTTGATTTAACACCATGCCATTTTGGGTTCTTGTGATTTTTATCCCAAGAATCACATCCGCTAAACCCAAATCTTTCATGTCAAATTTAGATTTTAACATATCTTTTGTGGACTTTATCATTTTTTCATTGCTACCAATGATAAGCATATCATCAACATATAAACACAAGATGACATATCCATGAGTGGTGTCTTTCATGTAAACACATTTATCACACTCATTTATCTTAAAACCGCTTTCTAACATGGCTTGATCAAACTTTTGATGCCATTGCTTTGGAGCTTGCTTTAAGCCATACAAGGATTTAATAAGTTTACAAACCTTGTTCTCTTGTCCCGGGGCAACAAATCCCTCAGGCTGCTCCATATAGATTTCTTCTTCCAAATCTCCGTTTAGAAAAGCAGTTTTTACATCCATTTGGTGAATTTGCAGATTTCTAATAGCTGCAATCGCTAACACCAATCTAATGGATGTTATTCTTGTCACCGGCGAATAAGTATCAAAATAATCTAGACCTTCCTTTTGTCTATATCCTTTGATAACTAATCTCGCCTTGTATTTATCAATACTGCCATCAGCTTTCATCTTTCTTTTAAAGATCCAATGGTAACCTAGTGGCTTACAACCCGGTGGTAGGTCCACTAGTTCCCATGTATGATTTTGTAAGATAGATTCTATCTCACTATTGATGGCTTCTTTCCATTGAGGTCCCTCCGAAAAGGTGACCGCCTCACGATAGGTATTAGGTTCACTTTCCACCACGTAGGTGAGAAAATCGGGACCAAATGATTTTTCAACCCGAGCTCGTTTACTTCTTCTAGGTTCTATATCTTCTTTATCAGATAGAATTTGTTCATCCTCTTGAACAATTTCTTTACCTTTAGAAGATGACGCTTGATCTTCCTTGTTCAAACAAGGAAACACGTCTTCAAAGAATGAAGCATTTCTTGACTCCATAATTGTATTCTTGTGTATCTCGGGATTTTTAGATTCATACACAATAAACCGATAAGCACTACTGTTTTGTGCATATCCAATGAATACACAATCCATTGTTTTAGGTCCTAACTTTTGTACCTTAGGAGGAGGTACAACCACTTTAGCTAGGCACCCCCACACTCGTAAGTACTTGTAAGATGGTTTTCTACCCATCCAAAGTTCATACGGAGTCTCATCTTTTTTCTTGCGGGGTATCTTATTTAAAAGATAATTAGCCGACAAAATAGCTTCCCCCCACATGTTCTGACTTAGTCCAGAACTGATCAACATGGCATTCACCATTTCTTTCAAGGTGCGATTCTTTCTTTCAGCCATACCATTTTGCTGAGGTGAGTAGGGTGCTGTGAATTCATGTCGAATTCCATTGTTAGAACAAAATTCGGCAAACGGTGAAACATATTCACCTCCCCTATCACTTCTAACCACCTTGATTTTCTTATTAAGTTGATTTTCAACTTCATTTTTATACAAGATAAACTTGTCTATTGCTTCATCTTTACTCTTAAGTAAATACACGTAGCAATATTTCGTACTATCATCGATAAACGTGATGAAGTATTTGTTCCCACCTCTAGTAGGAATTGATTTTAAATCACACACGTCAGTGTGAATTAAATCAAGGGGTTCGGTTTTCCTTTCAATCGATTTGAAAGACGTTCTAGTAAGTTTGGATTCAACACATGTGGGGCACTTATGATTTGAGTCAATATCAAATTTCGGTATGTAGTTTAATTTAATTAATCGTTGAATGGAATTAAAGTTTACATGTCCTAAACGGCCATGCCAAACATTTGAAAACTCAAGCAAATAAATAGAACTAGTACCAGTTTTATTCATTCCATTGATAACAGTTACATTCAACTTGAACATGCCATCCAAGGCATATCCCATTCCCACATACATACCATTCTTGGACAAAACAAACTTGTCCGACTCAAATACAAGTTTAAATCCAAACTTATTAAGCAACCAACCCGACACAAGATTCTTCCGAAGCTCCGGTGCGTACAAAACGTCTCTAATCTTGAGCTCTTTCCCGGAAGTCATTTTTAGAAGCACATCTCCAATGCCCTTAACATCGGTAGTAGCGGCATTTCCCATGTAGAGCTTTTGCTCATCATCCACATCTTTAAAGGATATGAAGTTGCTTTTGTCATGACTTACATGACGGGTAGCTCCCGTATCAACCCACCAATCCATAGAGTTCGAACCTATCACATTAGCCTCCGAAACCATGGTAGCAAGTCCCATGGTCGAAAAATCTGTGATCATAGCCACCAAGTCTTCGTTCATCATATGAGCTTGGCGTGGATTTTCCTTCTTGGGCAACTTGCAATCGGCCGCCTTGTGACCCGGTTGACCACAATTATAACAATTGAACTTCTTTTTGAAAGTTCCTTTCCGAGGGACAAGATTTTTAGCTTTCCCCTTGCCTTTGTCAATCTTCTTTGCCTTGGCCTTAGAAGGTTGGCCAACTTCCACCACATTTGCCTTTGAAGAGCCGGCATAACCACCCTTCAAAGCAATTCGGTTGTCTTCTTCAATGCGAAGACGTACCACCAAATCCTCCACAGACATCTCCTTTCGCTTGTGTTTAAGGTAGTTTTTGAAATCTACCCAACTGGGAGGAAGCTTTTCAATCATAGCAGCAACTTGGAAGGCTTCACTTACAACCATTCCTTCGGCAAGTATGTCATGCATAATAACTTGAAGATCTTGGACTTGACTCATTACAGTTTTGGAGTCAACCATTTTGAAATCCAAGAAGCGAGCAACCACATGCTTCTTGGTTCCCGCATCTTCTGTTTTATACTTGCGATCCAAGGATTCCCATAGTTCTTTCGCCGTGGTTACTTTACAATACACGTTGTAAAGAGCATCGACTAGGCCATTCAACACATAGTTTCGGCATAGAAATTCTGAGTGCTTCCACGCTTCGACCGCGCTCACAGATTGAACGTCGGCCTCTCCTCCACTAAGTTGAGGAGCGGTTTCAGTTAGGAACCTTGTGAGGTTTAAGGTGGTCAAATAGAAAAACATTTTCTGTTGCCACCTCTTGAAGTTCAAACCGGAAAATTTCTCCGGTTTCTCAGCATGATTGGCCATCATATTAGGTGCTGGCGTGGTAGTAGTCACTATCGATTGCACAGGCATGGTAGCAATTCCCGAAATTGGTATTGTAGGAGATGTAGTTCCGGTTGTGTTCACCATTCTGAAAAAATCGATATGAACAATTAGTATCACTAAGATAATCTGTTTACACAAAACAGAATTTTATACTAAAACTATAAATCTGTTTACGGAAAAACAGATAACGAGAATATCGAAACAAACTCTGTTTACGAAAAACAGATAAAGAAAATATCGAGAGAAACTCAATAAAACATAAAATCTGTTTAAGATTGTTAGTACACAGATATATATTTCAATAATATATATAATTACAAATATCGAATAACAAAATTTAATCAACCAATGATTAGAACAAATCAAATAGAAAGGGAATCGACAGAAATCGTAAAACGAATAAACCGTATATCGAAACAATCGATATTGAGTCTCGTGTTGAACACGATTCCCTTAAACAGATTTGCCATCTGTTCCCAGGGTACAACAGCAGAAGCAGCGTACTGCCGGATATAAACTTGCCTGAAAAAATCGCCAGAGAAACAACGTATGCTTGAGAGAATTCAGAAAGCTTTGTGTTCAAGATTGTTGTGTCGTGGACTGAAACCAAACTCCTCTATTTATACTGTAGATCGGAAAACCGAAGGATTAATGTGAATTAATCCTATTAATCATTTCCAATTAATGAATATCAAGGAGTTACAAAACCAGTGAAGGTCGCGACTTAGCACGCGGGTCGTCTACAAACAGTGAATTTCGCGTAACTCACTGCGCGGGTAGGTGATGGAGTAAAACCAAACTAAGGACTTGAAAGTCCCTCCCACATTTTTAGTTATAAACCACTAAAACTTTGGTCCTCCTTCCTATGTGGGACAAGTTCTCACACCCACTTGGTTTTGCCAATTTTCATCCCAAACACTCAACTTTGAGCATCGATATCTCATTCACACATATTTCGTTTTGGACACATAATATATCGTTTCGAAGCTCTCATATAGGAGAACATAAACCCACGAAGAGTTAGATATATACAATACATATACATGTATTTATTTGTGTCCAAAGTTAGTAAAAAATCACATTTTTACTAAAATTTTCCAACACTTATGTCTTAAATATAAACCATAAATTCTCAAAACTAATTTAACGTTTCGTTTGGTAAACTGATTAACTGTAGGTCATACAGATTAACTGTAAGTCATACATCTAATTTACGTTTCGTTTGGTAAACTAACTGATAAGTTAGCTGATGGCCGATAAGATAGTTGATATCTAATAAGTTAGTTGATGAATAATCACATTTTCAAAAATGAAGTTGAATGTATTATCATTTTCTATAAAGTTTTTAAAGGTTTTGTTGAATTCTTTTAAAGAAGTATAACAATGAATCTATAGAAAATTTTAATGATATAATTAATATTGAATTCTTCGAAATAAAGATTTTGTTGAAATTAAGTGTATTTTGTTTACTAGTAGGGGTCGTTTACCAAACGTTTATCAGGTATTTTATAAACAACCTCTTAGCTCTTTATTTAAAAGAAATTATAAATTATCTCTCAACTACGATATAAATTAAGTGCATGTCATGGATCATAAAAAACATTTGAAATACATATAGTGGGCATGAAAATTTTATACTCCCTCCTTTTCAAAATAAAGTCCACAATGAAAATGGTACACAGTTTCAGAAATGTATAATTATTACACTTTTAAATAACTAAATTATACTTTTACCTTTGACAATAGAGACAGAAACCGTCTCCATCTCATAATTAAGGGTATAAATGGAAATTGAAAATTTACTTTTAAAAGTAGATATTTTATTTTAGATAAATTAAAATAGAAATATAAATACTTAATTTAAAATAAAGAAAGTAATATACATTTTAAAATTTTTAAAATTAGAAATCTGCATCAAATATTTAGTTAGGGGCTTTTTGTTTACCTCTTAATGGTTCCATTAAGAGACAACCTCTGAATCGTTAAAAGGTAAATCTTGTTTGACAAAAAAAAGTGTTGTCTCTTAATGGTTCCAAAACCCTCTTATTGATTTTGTATCATGACCATCCCTTAACAATTAAGAGCCCTGATTTCATTATGAACAATTAGTAAACAATCATATTTTATCATAAAAACTTCTTAATCATTCTGTACTAAACCATTTAACAACTGTCAAAGAACCCCTTAGCAATAATAAATATTCAACCTAAATGAATTGAAATAAGTTTGAATCTCGTGTGGATTGCAATGATGCACCAATAAATGTGTAAATTATTGGAAAGTTGCAATAATTAGAAATCAATTCGGTCTATTACATAAATAGTAATTAATTAAGAGCATTTCCAGCAGCATTGTTATTTGTTATCTTGTTTGCTATAATAAAGAATCAAAAGTGAAAATCTGTAAAAAGTATTACATTCAACTCTAACAGATTTTCTATTTTAGAAATTTTAAAACATATTATATTATTATAATATTCTCCAATTTATTATCTCAATACACCTTTTTAAAAAAAAAACTTAATATAAAATGATAAAAATTGAATCTTATTAGTGGAATTGAATAAAATAATCATTTCTCTCTCCAACCATCAAGTTTTAGAGAATTTCTCTAAACGTAGAAAAATTTCAAGTTTTCTTTATTTTAGCAAACAAGATGGCAAAACTGTTGGAGAGATTTAGAGAACAAAACCCCAATTTTTTCTATTTTAGCAAAGTTGTTGGAAATGCTCTAACAATATTTTTAACAAGTGTATCTCGTGTCATAGCCACCAAACTAGAAATTTCCCATATCATTTTTACCGAGTTATAACTTAGTTGAATTTATAATTGTAGGTGTTCAGATTAATTTATATGTATTTTAGTTAAATGATCTTGAAGTTAACAATCAAATAAACATTCATCAATCATGAGAAAACTCAAATTGATGAGCATTGAAAAGCCTATTTAAATTAGTTGAGACGTAAATTATTTAATTTAGATAGATTATTTTAGATTATGAACCAGATAAACCAATCTATATTTTTTGATTGGTTATTTTTATTTTTGTAATTTTCTATAAAAATCGGTCCCTCTAATGGTATCATATATGAACATGTTCTGTTATGAACCTAAAATTGATTAGGAACTGGGGGACCGTATGCTCACAGCGCGATACATGTCATGTTTCTTAGAAATATGGAAGTATTATTTATCATGAATGTGTGATTCATAATGAATATTCATCCTTAATATGGACATGTGTCGAGCTGTCAGCGATTAATTCTCAGGTTCCTAATTATTTTTAGGTTTCTAATGGAATTTTCTTATATTCTTATATATATATATATATATATATATATATATATATATAGGGGTGTTCAAATACAACTCCGTTACATGATGCAACTCATGTTACCCCTTTATCCACCATTCATTTTATTTTCACTTTTGTAATTAAGAAAAGAAAATAAAATTGAAAATAAAATGAGTGATGGATAGAGGGGTTGCATAATAACCTACCTCTCTTTCTCTCTCTCTCTCTCTCTCTCTCTCTCTCTCTATATATATATATATATATATATATATATATAAACACACATCTATACTATATTATAAAGATGACATAAAAAACTCTTAATTACAACTCACTAAGCTTTATGTACTATCATTTAAAGTTATCTACTTAAAATCTCTTAAAAATAACTACTAAAGCATAATGTACTACCTGTAAAGCTTTTAACCCTAATTAATATATTTCATCATTATCCCCCAAAATCCTTATCTCTAATCCTAAACCCTAAAATTATGAAATTTGAATTCTGATAAACATAATCAAAACAGAATAAATATCTCAATTTAAATATAAAATTTTTTAAATATATAAGATAATTAATGAATTTTAACAAACTACTTAATTTTTTTTATTTAAAAAACATTATATTGTTAAGCCTAAATTAAACAAATTTATATATAAAAAATCATTATCACTCAATAAAAATCATCCAAAATCGTATTGTAAATCAATAAAAAATAAAAAATAAAAATAAACATTAAAATCGTGATGTATTAAGCATTATGTACTATTATTTAATGTTAATCTACTTAAAATCTCTTAAAAAACAATTAATGAAGCAATATGTACTACTTTTAAATGCTTTTAACCCTAATTAATAAATTTCATCATTATCCTCCAAAATCCTTATCTCTAATCCCCAAATCCTAAAATTATGAAATTTGAATTATGATAAACATAATCAAAACAGAATAAATATCTCAATTTAAATATAAAAAATTTAAAATATATAAGATAATTAATGAATTTTAACAAACTACTTAATTTTTTTTATATAAAAAACATTATATTGTTAAGTCTAAATTAAACAAATTTATATATAAAAAAACCATTATCACTCAATAAAAACCATCCAAAATCGTATTGTAAATCAATAAAAAATAAAAATAAACATTAAAATCGTGATGTATCTCGCTGCATTGCGCGAATACGCTTCTAGTTATATATAATACGTCTCAAATCTCGATCTTAAAAATACTAGATGATAAACTATTTTATTGTTGAAAAATCCCAACTCATGGATGTTGATAAATTTTGGAGAGAAAATGTTCATAATCCATATTTTGTGAAACTATTTTTATCTTATGTATGTACTTTATTATCTTTTTACACGTTATTTTAAGTTGGAAAGAAAAATAATATTACAAATAATTTTACATGATTTATGATTTCATATAAGCTTTTGTGTTTTTACATGTAAAAGATTTTTGGGTTGATTAACTCATAGGCAAAACGAGCCCCTTTAGAAGATAGAGTAACTTCTCAATTTAGCAAAAACAAACTTGAGTCTGTTATATTAGACATGTTGATCACAAAAAAAAAAGTTAGACTTTGACCTATGCCCGACCGTACTTGTAAAACATCACCTATAATCCTGGGGTACCTTGGTCGGCCCCGACCCGGTGTGCAACGGCAAAGCCTGGTCTTAGGGATAAACAACTAGGACTATTTTTGATATGATATTCCGACGGGTTCCTTTTTTATTAATATGTTTTTGGTTTATGAACTTTTGCTATATATCTTAAAAATTCTAAACTTAAATGAAAATCAATTAAAACAAGTCTAATGCATAAACTTCTTTAGAATTTTTGTTGTAAAATGGAAAGGAGATAATGCTAACCTAATCCCAAATTAGAGAGTTTAACCAAAGTCAAACAAGGGATAAGTTAGTGATCCCAAATATCTAGCTTGAACACTCAAGGGTGTTCTTAGTGTACAAAAAATTCTCAAAACATACAAATATGTTGATTCTAAATATGCATCCAATACAAAGTAAAGAGATAGAGTTAGAAGACAACACCAAGATTTACGTGGAAACCTAAATCGGAAGAAAATCATGGGTGGAGGAGACCACCGAGAGAAATCCACTAGTGAAAGATGAAGATTACAATGCTCTCGAAGGAGAAGAATCACAACTATGGTGAGTGTGTGTATTTGGAGATAAAAATGATAAAACGGGGTGATCTCTAAACATGTTCTCAGCTGGGTTTTATGCTTGAAGCTCAACCTATTTTGGGAAAGCACTCAAGTGAGATAATTTAAGTGTGATCTTGTATAACCCATTTTGGTTAAAGTTGAAAATGTCAAAGTTGAGTCTTGCAAGCAAGATTGATCATATTTTTGTGGCCCAAGAAAAGAAATTTCAAAGGGGACACAATCCCTTAAAATAGGGAAAAAGTAAATCTGGTGAAAAAATAACTTTTGAGAACTGTGAACAGTGCTCGTGCCCGCGCCCTTTAGTCATTGCGATTGTGAGCAACCCTGCTGCCTCCAAAACACATGTTTGGCGTGCCCGCGAGTACACCAAAAATTTAAGGCACCTTTTAACAATATCCTGTCGGGTTCCTTTTACCTTTTTATTTAATATTTACATGTTTATGGTTTAAGAACTTTTGTTATACATCTTAAGAGTTCTAAACTTAAATGAATATTAATTAAAACAAATAGCTAAAACAAGTCTAATGCATAACTTCTTTAGAATTTCAATACAGATTTAAGTTCTCGTAAAATCATATTTTATTTCATCAAGATGGGTCTTATGCCTATGCTCATTTGAGCATCTCTATAATATACGGCCCGTGAAATCATATTTTATTTTCATCACTTACTAAGAAACATATTTTAACAAATCAAACAATATTTAATTTGATCACATAATTTACACATTTTTATCATTATTTTGAAATGATTCACATGTGAAACTTTCTTAAATTCTAGTCAAAGATAAGTGGCTCGAATTTTTAGAAATGTATATGTTCATTCACTTTAACATGTAAAACCCAACTTTTGGAAGAAAAAAAATTAGTTATTATTGTTGGTGCAAAATTGGTAAAATGATTTTATATATTTGATAATTTGACCATGTTGTTATTGTTAGTGAACTTAATTTAATTGAGTATGGTAATAGATGTTTTTGTGTTTCTACTTTTTAGCACATTATTTTTCAATGGCCGAAAATATAATAATTTCTACGCAGCTGAAGTACAAATTTTCGTAAGTAATTATACGGCATGGACTAGAAAGTCATTTTGCTTAAATTAAATGTTTTTAGACCTCTTTTATAACACTTAATTGAACATTAAAGAGGCAAAAACTCATTCCCGTTTCAAACAGCAATTATGAATTACAATAAGTTGTTACAATAATATTAAACGATACAAAAATTAAATCGACATATTCGTCATCCAAAAAAACCAATTTTACCCCGCCCCCCCCCCCCCTCCCTTTTTTTTATATATCTCTTACTTCTGCCACACTACTATACATACTCATGCATACACTACAATAAAATCGAGTTTATAGGACACTAACAATGTCTAAGGGCCTGTTTACCCAGACGTTTACTCGGTAAGCGCTTACCAGTAGGAGTCAACGCTATAATTTACTTTACCGAGTAAAAAGATTATAGTTCATCAAAACGATATTGTATGCAACAATTTACCCAGTAAACGCTTACCGGGTAAGAGTCGTCATCATCAATTACAGGGTAAGACTCCATTCTTATCATCGCTAGATCTTACCGGGTAAATGACCCGGTAAACACTTACTGGATAAGCATTTTAATGTATACATAAGGTTAAAAACTTAATTAATAATAACAGAGTCGAGTTTTTATACTATCAAATTCAACTCATTATATATTTCAACGTCATTTTTGTACTCAAACTCAGTAAATATCAATTTGAGTTTGAATTACTCGATAAAAGCTCGAACATTTGTAGCCCTAATTATATCTCATAGTTTTACAAAATTAATATATAGATATATATAGAGCAAGGATCATTTGTTAACCATCCATTTCTTCTTAACTTTATGAACCTTGCTCAACCAATAGTAATTCAAGGATTGTTGATGTTTAAATTATTGAAATTCATAATGTTAAAGGGTATATATGTCATTTTATTTCTAACAAATTTGCATTAATTTTATTAGAAGTTACAAAAAACAAGTTTCCATAATTACATGGTAGGTTACGATTCTTGTATTATCTCCATATCTTATATTTTTTTACATCATATCAATAGGATAAACATATAACAACCCAACCAGAAACAACCAACTATCCGATAATACTTAATATTAAAATTCCAATGACAATAATAATAATAATCTATGCCAAAACGGCCCCAAGTTTACAATAGATGAATCAAGGTTTGCTAAAAAAACAACCTATACACAACCGAGACAAAGAAAAATAAACTAAATGTCGGTCTTCTATCTGTTCCACTAAACCTTCTCTTTGCCTTTAGTTGCCCTGTCTAACTCACGACGGCTTGAAAAGGTTTTTAGTTTTAAAAGAGCGAGGGTTAGACCATAGGTCTAGTGAGTTCCCTCAAACAGTTAAGCATTAAAATCACTTTCCAGAATTAAAACAACATTCGATAATTGCACATAAGTAAAACACGCTACGGACCACACGACCGTCAAGGACGATGTGTCTAACTCGCGCTGCCTTAATGTTGGGACACCCCCCCCCCCAACGACATAAACGGGCCACACTCCCCAGCACGAGTAGGCGGGCCACACTCCCCGACTTAGGTCACGTATCCCACAAATAATGTATGCATACATTTAAACAAACAACAATATATAACACACTTAAATCATTTCATTAAAAGCTTGACATCGAAAATAATTCAACATTTATAAATCAATCTTCGCATGTTTTCATTCATAAAGGATTTAGTTCAGAAAACTCACCTGATGTCCTTAGCTTAAACTCTGCATTTACTTTTGTAGCTTGAACCGTAACCTATAAAGGAAACATCGATCGATAAACCCTCTAATTCTTCTAATTATTAAAGATCTAACTTGACACCGAAAACCCAAATTCTAAACTTTAAACCTAACTTAATCCACCCATTCCTACTAGACTAACAACGTTACTCTTCGATTTAAAATTGATGAAGAAACGGACCAACCTTAAAACCCAAGTTCCCAGACTATGAGATCTAGATTAAGCATATGGGTTTCGGCCCACTGCAGAACCTGGACCAGGTCAGCTTGGCCGACCGGGGTGGAAATGAGACCGAGGTCCCTAGGTCTTCGACCGGGGTCTCCCCTTTGAGTCTCGACCGGGGTCCCCCTTGACTTGCGACCGGGGTCTCCCACATGGAGTTGTGACCGGGGTCTCCCCCCATTGGGTCGACCGGATTCCCTTTAACCGGCCGTTATCTAACCAAACGAACGGATCGGTTTTACAGGTCGCAGAAAGCTTCGACGATTTCTCCCAAAACCCCATAATCGGAACTAAAACAAACCCCAACCCTTTGCTGGAAACGAAGATAAACATATTGAAAATGAAGACTATAATCCCAACACTGCAAATCTAAGAAACAGCTTAAACCTCACACCCCAGCCTATCCAACTATTAAACCAGAGATTCAACAATGCCTCAAACCAAAGATTGAAATTAAAACTCAAGACTCTGATATTACGATTGAGATGAGAGGGAAACTTACCTTAAGAAATCTTCAAGAATCAGAAACCTCGATCAAAATCTCTCCCTTGCTAGGTCTCCTCCTCCGCTCTCCTTCTCCCTCTCGTTTACGGCCGCCAAATGCCAAGAAAATGAGCGACTTTAGGGTAAAAAACCCTTTTAGACCATGTTACCTCTTACCCCCTTGTCTCTTTAAATCTTGACCAACAAGACCCCCAGCTTTTCTTTATTAGATTTTTATACCCGGTTATTACAATATCCCCCCCTCAAGAGAATTCCGTCCTCGGAATTCCTTCTTCGAACAAACTGGGATATTGACTCTTCATAACTGACTCTAACTCCCAAGTCGCTTCCTGGCCTTTATGAAATTGTCACTGAACTTTCACTAGCTGACTTTCTTTAGTCCTTAATTTCTTCACTTTACGATCCATAATTGCTACCGGTTCCTCTACATAGCTTATCTTCTCACCTATTTGAACATCCTTCAACGGTATAACTACATCACTTTCTGCTAAAATTTCTTCAGATTAGGCACATGAAAAACAGGGTGCACTCCACGCAGCTCCACGGTAGCAACGACCCAACCGATCTAGGTCTTAACTTTCATTCCTTTTTGAATCGGATCTCACCCTTCCAATGCGAGACTGATAACTGTATATTTACCACCGCTTGGGACTAATGATTCATAATTCCTAATCCAACCAGTTTATTACCATTCGATTATCCAAACCATTAAGATCAATACATAGCCGCATGAAGCCATCAGATTACCCCTCGATTACAACAACTTCCTTGACTGTTAGAATTTTACCGGAGTAACACCACGACAACATGCATATCTGACTAAGTACTCACCCAACTCGCCAACACGACACGTCGACAATCGCAGACATCACTAACAACTCACGGTCACGAGTTACTTCACCACGCAACTGTAACACCCCGATTTTCGAAAGGTATCATTTTGACTTATTGCGGAAACCGATGTATTACGGAAAAATAATATGTTTGACTTTGTATTGTAATCCTTGATTTTATAGTCTTGATAGATGAAGGATTCAATTACGAGTCCAACGATCCTTTCCGAAGCGAAAACGGAGCTATAACGAAGAAGTTATGGCCAAATCATGTTTTGAGAAGGAATTGAGGCTTCTGCCTCATGCGCACGGGTCGTGCGTTTTTCCTTCATGGGATGCGCATGGGTCGTGCACCCCATCAGTGAGTCCAGCAGCTTAAATCGATTTTCAGCCTCATTTATCATTCTCATCTCATTTTTCATCCTTATTTCTCCTCTCTTCTTCTTCCCTTCATAGAAACCGATTCTAGGGTTTTTCTTCACCCAAATCGCATCATCTATTGCTAGAAGTTGGGTGTTTCATCCAAGTGTTCGGTTTGGAAGCTTCATCACCACCACCATCTTCATCTTCTCACCATTGTTGACCATATTTTGGGGTTTTTCAAGAAACCCATTTGTAAGTCTTTCTAACCATTTCTAAACCATGAAATAAGTTATAAATGATCCATTGATGGTTTCCTAGTGTTTGATTTCTATAAATTTCGGTTTGGTTGATTTTGGGAGTTTTGGGTCAAAATTTGGGTTTTGGCCAAAATAGAGATATTGATGTTAAGTGTTTGGGGAAACAATTATTTATGGTGGAATAAGTATATTTATGGTTGGAACCTTGTGGATCTAGGTTTTGGAAGATTTGGTTTGAAGAATCAAGTTCTTCAAGGAAAGTTCTAGGTGGGTAAAACCTAGATTTAGTCTAAATCTAGCAAGGTGAGTTCTTACTATCATTTTATAAATTTTATACATATCAAAGGTTACATTTTGAACTCCTATATATCTCCATGGATTTGGATATAAGTTTATGGCATTTTGACTTAACTTGAGTTTTGGGGATATTTTAGGGTTCCTAATCATTTTCTTGAAATGTAAAGGGTTTGATCTTATTGGAAGCAAAATGGAGTTTTACTTGCACATTTATGTGGATTACTTGAAAGAATGTATATAAACCCATTTTATGATTTTCATTCTTATCAGCAGTTAATCTTGAAAAAGGCATTTTGGTTATAAATGTTTTTAGAAGCTATACGTTTAGCTTTGGTTAGTCACACATGTTATTTTGACAAGTTTAGGCTATTACTAGTGGATCCCTAGGTTTTGAGTCGACTTATATTATTGGGATGTTTTTTCCCCTTTTTGTAGCTATGGATGCATTTGATTCTCGGGAGCGTTTGGTACGGTTATGTGAGACCGGTTACTAGCTATGGGTCAAGTGTAGTCCTAGTGAACGAGTATGACTTGGTTTTCTCGGGGGCCCTCCCTCACATCTTAGTACGAACGGAAGTGTTCATGGCCATGGATTCCAAGTATTTAGCTCACAACTCGGATCGTGGCCTACTTTTGTGTTCCACCACCATCCTTGGCAAATCGGGTATCCCCCGTCATCGCGAGATGAACTTTTGGACCGTTTGTCCTTTCTTGAATAAGATCTTCATTTGTAAACTAAAATTCTTGAAAAGATTTACTTATGTTACAATTGTTTATATCCTTTGAAATCTATAAACTATATGTTCTCACTAGGCTTTAAGCCTAACACTTTTTCTCAAATGATATGTATAACAGGTTCCCTTAGCGGTGGGGTGTCAAGGTCGTGAGTGACGAGCATGTCTTAGAGGCATTTTGAGATGACTAGTAGTCGTTGTTGGGCATTGTTTAAGTCCCATCTTTTGGGTGATTTTGGGTTGACAACCGATGTAATCTAGATAGATGTATTTAGATTAGTTTGTTGTTGATTTCCTTATCCATTCTCAGGTTTTGTAAAGGTTTAGTACTTTTCCCCTTTTTGGGAGGTTTATACCAAATGTGAACGTCATTTTGCCTATCTACCGAAGTTTTAATTTACTCTGTTTTTTTAGGGTGTTACAGCAACTGACCCTTGCAAGCAAACCCCTTTTATCACTGCATAAGACAAACACATAAACACTTTCTTTTTCGACCCACATTGATCTCAACTCCTCAGCATTAACTAAATCTCACACACTAGTATGTCTTGCCCCCAACGTCATCACTTCGATTTCTCACATATTGGTAAAGACTTCCGCAATTCCAAAATCCTCGCAAACCGCAATTCTACTGGCCCATTAATGCGACACATACTTCCATCTCTCATTGCATCCACAATCACCCAGCCAAAAGCGCATTATAACCCAGCTCCACCCGCTCGATACAGAGGGACCAACCTCATACAAACTTTCCCAAATAATCTAACACGGAACAACGGAATCACTTGGAATCCCCTTTTCACACATTGTCAAAACTGACACTATGGTCTTTCGCTCCGAGCACTATATCCCAACACCTCTATCTTCCTCCTTGAGGATTTTAAACCCACTTCTAATGCCCGACTCACTGATTAACAGCGTGAACCTTTGGTCAGCTGCACAATTTTGATTAATCACACTCACACCGCACCGAACTACATAATCCCTTTCTCAAACTTGCGCTAGGGATTTATAAACTTGCTAACAGCAGAATCTAGCAGCATACCTCCACCTTTTATGTCACTTGCCAAACTTCTTACTCTCAGTTTCCCCACTTTTCCGACATGATATCCCCACTTTCTTATCGATGCAGGAAACACCGCTCCCCAAACCTTTGCCTACTCTATTCCTCAATGATTCACAAATGTCAAATCCCATTTACACAATTTTGCTTAATCAACCGACTTTCCACAATTCTTGCGCGAGATAATCAACCCAACTCTTCCAAGCATACCCACTACTCAGCAGCGCTGCACAAGTCTTGCTCTCTAACCAAGATTACCCAACTTGCTAGAACCTTTTCCCTTAAAGAGTACCTAAACTTGCCCACGAATTTCCTATCTACTACACAACCCTTGAACTAAGCAGTTCGTTGCTTCCAACAATCCTTCTAGGGATGAAAAAAATAATTTCGCCCCAAAACTTGCCGAAAACCAGAACACACAGGTCCTCTCCTTAAAAACCACCAACCGTTGAAACAACCATCATTTGAACGATTATTTTCAACTTAGCAATACCCCAATAACCAAACATTCGCACAACTCAACCACATATTACCAATAACAAATCACTCCCCATCGATCTTCCGGTGAGGACGCTCCTCCTATCACAATTACGCCAGTCTCATACATATCCTCAAGAAAACTCCTTACTCCTTTAAAGATTTGCACCCCCAAATATGTCATACAGACATCACTACCCCACCGCTACTGTAACACCTTAGGCATATCCCATATCGGCCGTGGACAGGAGTGATGCTGGGTGTTATAAGTAATATCTTGGCCTTCCTAACAACAACGCGTTTTGGGGCCACAAGCACGTCAGGTTCTGGGAACTCTGAGGTTAAGCGTGCTTGGGTGGGAGTAGTCCCAGGATGGGTGACCCCCTGGGAAGTTTCTCACCAGGTCGCCAGAAACAAATCCGTGCGCTACACGTTGGTTAAATCCAGGGGCAAAGCGGACAATATTGTTGTCGAGGCAGGCGGGGATGTTACAGATGGTATCAAAACCACTCCTGTGCCGTTCGGGATATGGGGCAAACCTCATCGAGGACGATGAGTCCCAAGGGGGGGTGTTTGTAACATCTTAGGCATATCCCATATCGGCCGTGGACAGGAGTGATGTTGGGTGTTATAAGTAATATCTTGGCCTTCCTAACAACAACGCGTTTTGGGGCCACAAGCACGTCAGGTTCTGGGAACTCTGAGGTTAAGCGTGCTTGGGTGGGAGTAGTCCCAGGATGGGTGACCCCCTGGGAAGTTTCTCACCAGGTCGCCAGAAACAAATCCGTGCGCTACACGTTGGTTAAATCCAGGGGCAAAGCGGACAATATTGTTGTCGAGGCAGGCGTGGATGTTACAGCTACAACCATCACTCCACTACTTCATCCCAGAACAACTGCAGGTCTCTACGACCACTTGGTCCACCTACAATTACCGTTCTCTTCTCACTGGTCAATATATTAAAACTTGACTTCGAGACATTTCATGACCTTGTCTTTCCCGAACCTGAATAAATCGCAAAACTATGATCCTCAAACTATTCAACAAGGCTTCGCTCCTTGTCAGCTCATCGCGACCTGCTGGAAACAACTCTGGTAACCTAAAAGATTAAGCGCACAACCTCGAAGACTTAAGTGCTCAAAGCACAACCCTTCCCATTCGTGCTATATAAAACTTCTCTCCCACATACCCATCAAACCTCATAGGTATAGAACCACCTGTCCGAACCAAAGATTTTCCAATTTGCAAGAACCACGCGATGTTATCCAACCTCGCACTAGGTTTGCACCTTTTCTAAGTAACCCTTCGCTTCCTCACGAAGCTCCTCGAAACTAACCACAACCACTTCTTCATTTTCAGCGTCCCGTTAATCACCATGAAAGTGGTTTCTGACTTCCACAACAACTGCCGGCGATGAGACACTTCCACCATGTCTCCAACCAACAAGGATTCCCAACGAAAATTATCCATTCCACCGCAGCCGTTAACTGCTAAAATATCTTTGCGACGCTAAATTCCACTCCCGACACAACCATTTACCGCCAACCACAACTCAAGCCTCGGAACAAACGGCAAGCCACTATGGTACCTTCATCCTTAATGACATAAGTCAATACCTCCATTAACTACCTTCGATATTCACCACCCTTTCTTCGAAGAATACCAATATCAAGTATTTACTCCCCTGATCAAACGCCACACTTCCTCTCTCAAACCTTCCTCACGACCTAGAGAGTTCATAGACTTCATGGACGCCACACAATTAATTAAACTCTTGACGCGTTTGAAAATTTAGAAAATACTTACATCAGAAAACAAACTTACATGCATACGACACAACGCTGACTTAGCCATGCACAACAATTTCATGAATCGTTCTACCTCAACTTCACAACAATTTCTCTTCACCACACCCCAGTATCGGGGTTGGCACATTTGAAAAAAAAATATTTTCCGATGAACTTTACACACATGATTTATAAAATACTACAAAATTGTTTACACTAAACGTGCCAAATGACTCTCACCCTGGTTGATATACAACACATGCCTTAACCAAACTCAATTATAAAATCATGCGGTCACATGTTGTTTTGAGTTTTCATAACCAAACGTTAACTCATTTACAAAAGACGTATAATAATTTACCCACACAAAAATCGGAATTTATCACCCACACCGTAAACTTGCTCTTTTTCAATCCAAACGCACATTTGCACGCGTCGACACGTTTTCAAAACAAATGCTTCGTAAGGTACGTACTCGCCAAAATGTCTAATATGGATGATATGAAAACTCCAACAATTTGCTTGACACTCAATACATGAGACTCGGTGACAATGAAGGCTATTTACCCTAACAAGGTCAACTGCTTGCACTCACCACAGCTCATCCCATACTTTCTGCTTTCGACCAACCCAACATGATCCTCACATTTGCCGCTACTACCAGCACCAACACTTCCCAACATCCTTTGGTTAACTAGGTACTAGCTACCATCGCATCTACAATTTCACAAAACGGGAATCCTCAATTTTCACCCTCCACCAAACTTACCAACCATATCTAGGTTCTATGGATCATCACCATGCATTATCAGCCAACATTGATATCTTCTCTCAACCACCCTTCAATTAACCATAGCTTAGAAGCCTCAACACTATCATTCGATTCTTGAGTTAACACTCTCCCGCTTCTCACTACTCAACATACCACACTACCAAACCGAAGACTCCCTTGGGGTAAAAGCCACCTCTTACCATCATACTGCTCCTTATGGACCCAGGAGGTCCTTTCTCACGAAACCGCTACATCCCGCATGATAAGCATCCTAAACGGTAATAATCTTACCACCAAAACGAACTTCCACCACACGCTAGGTTAACACTGTCAATCTATGGACAGAACTCTCTACCCTGACCCACCCTCAACAATAGCAATTGAGTATGCCCATGTACCTGTAAACTCATAATAACATTGGACAGATGCGATTTTGAACTTACCTTACATGAGAGTACTCACTATTGTTATCACATCTCACGATGATCAAGGTCTTTCTTAAAGGCTTCCTAAATCTCAGTCGTGTCCCTCTACTCCACAGTTTAAGTTTAGGCCCATCCGGTCACCTAAATCCCTTAAACTATGGCTCTGATACCAACTATAACAACCCAACCAGAAACAACCAACTATCCGATAATACTTAATATTAAAATTCCAATGACAATAATAATCTATGCCAAAATGGCCCCAAGTTTACAATAGATGAATCAAGGTTTGCTAAAAAAACAACCTATACACAACTGAGACAAAGAAAAATAAACTAAATGTCAGTCTTCTATCTGTTCCGCTAAACCTTCTCTTTGCCTTTAGCTGCCCTGTCTAACTCACGACGGCCTGAAAAGGTTTTTAGTTTTAAAAGAGCGAGGGTTAGACCATAGGTCTAGTGAGTTCCCTCAAACAGTTAAGCATTAAAATCACTTTCCAGAATTAAAACAACATTCGATAATTGCACATAAGTAAAACACGCTACGGACCACACGACCGTCAAAGACGATGTGTCTAACTCGCGTTGCCTTAATGTTGGGACACACTCCCAACGACATAAACGGGTCACACTCCCCTGGCACGAGTAGGCGGACCACACTCCCCGACTTAGGTCACGTATCCCACAAATAATGTATGCATACATTTAAACAAACAACAATATATAACACACTTAAATCATTTCATTAAAAGCTTGACATCGAAAATAATTCAACATTTATAAATCAATCTTCGCATGCTTTCATTCATAAAGGATTTAGTTCAGAAAACTCACCTGATGTCCTTAGCTTAAACTCTGCGTTTACTTTTGTAGCTTGAACCGCAACCTATAAAGGAAACACTGATCGATAAACCCTTTAATTCTTCTAATTATTAAAGATCTAACTTGACACCGAAAACCCAAATTCTAAACTTTAAACCTAACTTAATCCACCCATTCCTACTAGAGTAACAACGTTACTCTTCGATTTAAAATTGATGAAGAAACGGACCAACCTTAAAACCCAAATTCCCAGACTATGAGATCTAGATTAAGCATATGGGTTTCGGCCCACTGCAGAACTTGGACCGGGTCAGCTTGGTCGACCGGGGTGGAAATGAGACCGGGGTCCCTAGGTCTTCGACCGGGGTCTCCCCTTTGAGTCTCAACCGGGGTCCCCCTTGACTTGCGACCGGGGTCTCCCACATGGAGTTGCGACCGGGGTCTCCCCCATGGAGTTGCGACCGGGGTCTCCCCCCATTGGGTCGACCAGATTCCCTTTAACCGACCGGTATCTAACCAAACGACCGGATCGATTTTACAGGTCGCAGAAAGCTTCGACGATTTCTCCCAAAACCCCATAATCAGAACTAAAACAAACCCCAACCCTTTGCTGGAAACGAAGATAAACATATTGAAAATGAAGACTATAATCCCAACACTGCAAATCTAAGAAACATCTTAAACCTCACACCACAGCCTATCCAACTATTAAACTAGAGATTCAACAATGCCTCAAACCAAAGATTGAAATTAAAACTCAAGACTCTGATATTACGATTGAAATGAGAGGGAAACTAACCTTAAGAAATCTTCAAGAATCAGAAACCTCGATCAAAACCTCTCCCTTGCTAGGTCGCCTCCTCCGCTCTCCTTCTCCCTCTCGTTTACGGCCGCCAAATGCCAAGAAAATGAGCGACTTTAGGGTAAAAACGCCTTTTAGACCATGTTACCTCTTACCCCCTTGTCTCTTTAAATCTTGACCAACTAGACCCCCAGCTTTTCTTTATTAGATTTTTATACCTGGTTATTACAAAACATATTTCGGTGCATATGTTTGATAAAATAGTAGATCGTATAGTCGTTCTTTTCAAAAATTTATCATATATTAATCATCATTCATAAATCGCACGAACATTCATATATTAAAGATGAACATATGTGTTTTATGCAATGTTTTATGTTTGTAAGGTGTTCATCGATGTTCCCATCTATCAATGTTTGTGTTCATCGATGTTCCCTTCTATCAATGTTTTATGTTTGTAAGGTGTTCATCGATGTTCCCATCTATCAATGTTTTATGTTTGTAAGGTGTTCATCGATGAACATTTGTGTTCATCTGTATCGATGTTCATCGTTGTTGCGTTCATTTCAGATATGTTCATGTGTTTTCTGAATTAAAATTAATTTTTATTGGGGGTTACAAAAATGAAGCTTCCATAATTATATTGTATGTTATGATTAAATCATTTTATTTTCCCCATAATAAATGTTTCATATGTAATGAAATAAATGTTCATCCGTTTCTACTGTAATGAAATAAATGTTCAATTAGGCGTTTCATATGGATTAATACTATGAGCCTTTTTTTCCCATAATACTCTTGACTAGTCATGTTCACCTTCATATGTAATAAACGAGACGTGTTTTTTTAATAAAAGTTAAGTATTAATCTCAACCATCTAATATCAAGATGGATGGTTTGGATTAGTTAACATAGTTAACAAAAATATGAAGGTTAACAAAAGAACTCTACCATATATATATATATATATATATATATATATATATATATATAGAGAGAGAGAGAGAGAGAGAGAGAAAAGTAAGTTCAAAGGAGAACAATAACTATATAAGAAAATTAAGGCATCGTTTGTCAAAAATAAGCTAGCTTATTTTCTGGGTACATCCGTACATGTTTGGATGGACATAAGCTAACTTATAAGCTAGTTTTTTGATAAGCTACTTGGAGTAGCTTATACGAAGTTTTTTGTGATTATTCCAATTATGCCAACATTAATATCCATTATTTTAATTGATTATTTTTTCTATATATCTTTTTTGGTAATTTTACATGTTTATAAGCTAGTTTTTACCAAACGTGATTTTTTCATCAGCTAGCTTATCAGCTAGTATGCCAAACATAGCCTAAATAGATTTGAATTTCATGGATGTCTATATATATCTAATATATATATATATACATACATACATATATAGAGACGAAAGATCGTGTGAGAAAAAGAGTTCACTTTTAATCTCAAATACACCCATGAATCGCGCTTGATACGGAGATTGATCCGGTGCATGTTAGTTCATCTCATCCTAATGTGCATCCAAGGATAGATCTCTTCTTACCTTTCTCACTATAATTTAATTTTATTCTCACCGAAACCCAGCCCTATCTATCTATCTATATTATATATATATATATATATATAGGCGAAGGATTGTGTGAGAAGTTGAGATAATGGTGAGCAGCGTGAGAAGTAGATCTGAACCGTTGATCGCTTTTAATCTCAAGCTCTCCCATGAATTGCGTCTTAGAAGAGAATTGATCTGGTACATCTCGGTGCATCTCATCCTAATGTGTGTCCATTTCTCATCCAACGGCTGATAACCACTTCTCACGATTCTCACCGTTAACTCAATTTCTCACCGGAACCCAACCATATATATATATATATATATATTTCACAAAGTTAAATAGATTTGAATTCCATTGATGTCTACATTTAACTAATTCATCTTAATCAACCGTGAAGGTGTCAAAACTCCATAACCACCATACCCTTTACCCATCTGATCACCGGCGCCGGCGTTCACCAACCGCCAGCTAGGATTTAACGGACTACAAGACCCGTATCCAAACCCGCATCCATGGGGCTCCATTTCCTTATTAGCTTCCATCTCCGCCACCACCTTGAAAAAAAGATCCACATCACATGGAAGCAGTATCGGGCCGGGCGTATTATACCCGTATTCGATCTCAGCGTCTTCTAAAAGCATCCTAAACAACGGATGATTAGCGTACTTCGTCTTCACGGAAAACCGCTGTTTTTCCGGCCCCACGTACACCGGAAAAAACCCTTCCGGCGCCACCTTCTTTTGGAAGCTCCAAATCGATCGGCATCGCTTCCATGTCTTAATCAGAAAGTTTTTCTTTCCCAAAATACCCTTCACCGGCGACTCCATGTAAGTAATTATGTGTGTGTGTGTGTGTATATATATATATATATGTATATATGGTGTGTTTTGAGGGGATTAAAGAAATGGGGTTTTTAGGGGTTTGTGTGATTGATTTGAAGGAGATGGAGGTTAAGTTGCATGTGGTATTGGGTGGGTTATGTTTAGAAATAAGGGTTTGAACATGGACAAACAAGTGTGTGATTTAAGAAATTAAAAGTGGTTTTTATGTGTTTTGTTTGTGAAGTTTTGAGATGGAAGTATGAAGATTGGAGACGTAGGGAAGTGGGTTATAGAGGATAAAAGATTATATATATATATATATATAGAGAGAGAGAGAGAGAGAGAGAGAGAGAGAGAGAGAGATTAATTGAATTTAATGGAGAAGAGATAAAGACTTTTAGATCAAAAATGAACTAGGTTAAGGGTGGTTTACTAAGGGGTTGTTTGTTTTTTTTAAATAATCTCTTAATAACTCTTAAATCTGAATCGTTCAGACATTTTTATACACCACCTTTTATTAATCATAACTAAAATAAGACTTCAGACTTTAAACCTCTTAAAAAACAAACGGCACCTAAATGGGTAAATGCTTACTAATATCACCTAATTGTCTTACTATATTTAAGTATGACATAGACCAATAATCTTATTCGATAAAGATGTGTTTGGTATGCAGACAGGATAAAACATGACAGGACATAACAAAACAGTTGTTCAGCGTTTAATAAAATAGAACTGGACAGAACAGAACAGATAACATGACGAATTTACCATTAATAAGTTGTTTATATTATATATATATATATATATATATATTGATTAATTATGTAATTTATTAAATTATAACGAAATAAATATTTTTTATAACAAAATATAGTATTATAAAGTTCTCTTCAAGATAGATGAAAGTGACACCAAAATAAAAAGGTTTTATAGTTTCCAATTTTTATTTTTAAACTTTTTCTATATTTTTTACTATTAATATTTAAAAATTTAAATAAATTAATCAAAACATGGTAGCTATATAAAAATAATATTTAAGGACAATAAAATGAAATTTTAAAGAACATAAAATAAAATAAATAAAATTTAAAGAATGAATAAAATATAAAAAATAAGATATTTAATATTTTAAAAGATAGTTAGATTTATTTGAAGTTATATTGGTAAAATATAAGTTTGTTCCAGCTTGTTCCATGGGGTGGGGGTGGAACATGCACGTTTTATTTTTGTTCCACCTTGTTCCTGTTTGTTCCATCTAACAGTCATGCCAAACGTGGGACAGTGATCCATGTTTTATTCTGTCATGTCATGTTCACTGTACCAAACACACCCTAAGAGGCATAACAAGGACTGAGAGTCTTACCTAGTGAGAAAAAGAAGACTCTTACTCGATGAGTCGATGGACCTATAATTTTTTTCAAGGTGTGGCACCATTTGATTATAAGAAACAAAAATAAGGATATGTTGATTAATTCATTGTTTTTTTTTATATATGAGGTTATGTGTTCAAGTCTTTTATTGCTTTTTTTTTCCAGAAACATAATAGATCTGAAATTAAAAGCTAAAAAAATAAAAAAATGACACTAAGGCATCGTTTGCCAAAAATAAGCTAGCTTATTTTCTAAGTACATGTTTGGATGGACATAAGCTATTTTTTGATAAGCTACTTAGATTAGTTTATGAGGAATTTTTTGTGATTATTTCAATTATGCCATCATTAATATTTATTAGTATATATTAACTATTATCAATAAATATTAATTATTAAAATCTATTATTATTAATTAATATTACCTGAAAATTATAACATAAATTTTAATTATATATTGATATTAATTTTTAATTATTTAGAATTATTGATAATTATATCAATTTTGTTAATATTGATCAATATATTTTAGTTATCAATTATTATTATTTGTGTGATTATTATTTGATTATTTGTTCCATATTATATGTAACGGCTATTTACAATCATAAGTTAATTTAGATTTTTTTTAATTTGGTTTAAAACTCAAAATTTATAATATATAATAATAATAATAAATTTCAAAAAAAATTAATTAACATATTATATTATTTACTACCTTGTTTATATTAATTAATATATTATATTACTATAAATTTGTTTTAATTATATTATTAAATATTGTAATTGATTATTTTTTTAGATGTCTTTTTTGGTAATTTTACATGTTTATAATCTAGTTTTTGTCAAACGTGACTTTTTCATCAACTAGTTTATCAATTATTATCTAGCTTATCAGCTATCACTATCAGCTAGTTTGTCAAACATAGCTTAACATGATTCAAACTTGGGTATGGGGTGGAAGAAAAGTCTTACAAACGAATTCTACCAAGAAAAACTTGTGTTATAATTATTGTAGTTTCAAAATATATATGTTGCCATACAACAAATTGATAGAGTGACACGTTTCACGACCCTAAAAATATTATATTTTACAAAAATAAAGAACTACTGTTAGAGCTTATACTAATGAATGCTAATTGAATATTATATACATATATAGTATTAATAAAAGGGAAATTGGCTCAAATAGCCACATTACATTGACATATTGGTCTCCTATTCATTTCTCTCCATGATTTACCAAAATAGACCTAGGTCCGCAATGGCATACCTAGGTCCTCTACCATGCAGGTCCTCTACCAATCCTCTACTTGCAGGTCCTCTACCTGCAGGTCCTCTACGTGCTCTACGTCCTCTACCTGCAGGTCCTCTACCATTCCTCTACCTGCAGGTCCTCTACCATGCAGGTCCTCTACCGTTGCGGACCTGTCTTGAACCGACCCGATTGCGGATCTAGCTCGGAACGTGGCTTTTTTGTCGTTTTGTGGCAGGTCTATTTTCATCAAATTGAAAAAGAAATGGTTAGGAGACCAATATTCGTGTGTAATGTGGCTCTTTGAGCCAATTTCCCTTAATAAAAATGAGAACCACAAAAATGTTAAAATTCGTGAGAATCAATTTTGATGTTTTGTTTACACTGTGAAACGTTGCATATAAAAATATAGTGTTATTTCACAATGTGATTATTTTTAATGTCTATTTTTAATAATCAAATTGTAAAGCAACATTGTGGTGGTCTAATGAGCTTAATGTCTATTTAGGGTATGTTTGTCTATTCGGGTTCGAATCCATCCGCTGTCAAAACCTTTATAGCCATGGAGGTTCACCCGTAACAACTACAGACCACTCGTGGTTACTCATAGATTAATCGATACGCATAAATTAGGCCAAAAACTTGCGATTACCCAAAATAAAATCAATTAATCTAAATAATATTTAAATCATTTAATTTATAACCAAACATAATATCTATCTTAAAATTTGATAAAATTAATGTTATAATATTTTGTAGTTAATTTAGATTTAATTTTTCAAATATAAAAATATTGACATTTAAAAGAACAATTATGCGGATGTTTCCATCATTAAATAATGCTTTATCTAATGTTTATTTTATTTTATTTTATTTTTTAATTAATTTAATTCATTTTGAACCTTAAACAACAATTATTATTCATCAATAAATTGAATCTTAAAGAGCAATTATTGTACCATGAGGTCACCCAGAATAACGCGAGTAATTATTTCTACGATATATTTGTATTACAAAAATATATTATCTATATTTATACTATATTATAAAAACGATATAAAAAACTCTTAATTACAACATTTTAAACACAAGTTACAACTAATTAAAGTCAATTACTTAATTTACAATTTCTTAATGCTTTGATACAACCTTTCTAAACACAGTATCTCAAATAATCATCTATTTGTGGAATAGATACTCATTTATTAATATAACTATTTTTTTTTTTTGTGGAGAATTTTATAAAATAGATTTTATATTAGCATATAACCTATTTTAAATGTAGATTTTACATTTAAATCTATATTAATGAGATGTAATATAAAATCTTTTTTCTTCCGTATTTTTTTATATTACATCTCATAATGATTTTTCCATATTTTATTTTATAAAATCTTTTTATATTAGCATAATATAAAATCTACACATATTTTATATTAGCATAATATAAAATCTACACGTATTTTTTTTGATAATATAAAATCTACACGTATTTTATATTAGCATAATATAAAATCTACACGTATTTTTTTGATAATATAAAATCTACACGTATTTTTTTTCACGAGCATTAAAAAAAGAAAAAAGAAGATTGATATGAATAAAAAATAAAAAAACGAGATACACTAATAAATTATCGTATTCTTTAAAATAAAAATATTCCGCAATACTTTCAAATTAACCAAGTGTACAGAAAATAAAATAGAAACGATGTAGATATAAAAATATTCTTCCATATTTTTAATATATTTACATTTAAATGTAAAATCGAAAATGAAAATAAAAGATTTTAAAATATTCTCTACATTAACTATAAATATATATAGCTTCTCTATGTATCATCCGAGTACAAGAAGAAGACGAACGGTCGGGTGTCAATGGCGGAACCTGCAACTGAACAAAAGATATTCCACTATATTTTTGTTTCTTTGAAAAACTACTTGTTTATATTTTATTTTATTTAATGATAATTTGTTTATATTTTTAAAAACCCACAATCATATTTTTCGAAGTAGGGGAATAAGATATATATACATATCTTTATTTTTATCGACTAATACTATGAGGTCTTGAAGTCAATAATCAGATAAATATGTTGTGAGACATGTCGTTTGAGTTTTAAATAATATAATACAAAACTATTACCAATATTATTGTACAAACTCATAACAACAAACGATTAAGAATATATGCAAGTTAACCGCTTATGAAAATACATTCGTTTTTCACATTGTATTTCATTAACTGTTAACAGAGAAATTACGTTTCATTTTAACTCGGTTCAATATTCCGACAAAAAATTTATCCTTCCGTGCAATGCACGGGCCCAACACTAGTATTATAAAGCATAGATAAAAAAAACTCTTAAATACAAATTATTAAGCACAAGGTACCATCATTTTATGCAAGATTTTAAAAATCTCTTAATTTACAATTATCAAAGCACAAGATACATATTACTACTGCATGTTTCTAACATCTACCAATTTGGTATGTGCAGGGCCTTCATTTTATGCAGACCTTTTCATGTATCACTATTAATTAATATATAATATTACTATAAATTTGTTTTAATTATATTATTAAATATGTAATTGATTATTTTTTTTAGATGTTATTAAAATATATAAGATAATCATTGAATTATAACAAAATACTTAATTTTTTTATATAAAAAACATTATATTATTAAGACTAAATTAAACAAATTAAAAAAAAAACATTATCACTTTCTCAAAAACATTCAAAATCGTACTGTAAATAGACAAAAAAACAAAAAAAAAATGAAACATTAAAATCGTGATATATGTCGCTGATTACACTTCTAGTTGTCTTAAAAGACACTTAAGTTCTAAAATGTTTTATCATTAAATTTATATTACCTTAATTTATAAAATGACAAAAAAAATATCGAATCAAAAGTAACCAACATAAAAAAAACGGGGCGGTGTCTGACCCGTGGAGATTTTAATATGTGTTTTATTATTGAAGTTTTAGATCTATGTTATTTTTTTTTATTTTTTCGACCGTCATAATTATTAAAATCAAGGAGTGTTCATAATTTTTCTACACGTGCCTTCTTATTATCTTCGATAATTCTACAGTAAATCGAATAAACAAGTATATGTAAGAGTTTGAGAGAAAAGGAAAGCTAAAAACCTAAAAGTCAGTTATTCCATTTAAAAAAATATTGAGTTACTTCTAAAACCCGTAAATCATAACTAGTTATGAACTCGTGCAAATATCAAATTTTATTGCAAAAAGATGATAAGAACTTAAATTTTTTTTTTGAAAAGCAATTTATTATACCAACACACCGCAATTACAAAGAGATCCAGGGAGGAGTTTGCAAGAAGCAAACACCCAAGAACAACCGTACAACAAATAAACTTTACATCACAGGAACAATACATTGAAAATAAAACAACGAACCCCTGCAGAACCAATACCAAACACCAACAGATACCTTTCAGCAATTACTAAAGCACCTACAACGGTTGTGTGAGGCCAAATATACCTCAACACCGCTACAGAACCATCCCTCGCCGCATGTATTCCTCTCCGATCCACTTATCGAGAGCAGCCCCTTAAGCAAACCAGAACCAGACAAGAAACACTCCCCTGAGCCGCCTCACTCTCTCCCACGTACAGCGCATCGTTTGATTAGTACAAGAACCGCTCCTTGTTGCATTCTCCGACCAACGACAACCAACCTCTGTTGATCTGTTGTTGATCAATCATCAACCCAACAGCCCCCACGCGATACCACCATACCTTGCTGCAGACTCCGCCATGACGCCGAACTGCTGCTGCTCGATCAGCTTCCCACAGCACCCACGTTGAGTTTACGCTTGAAAAAAATAGAACTTGATAGAACATGTTTATGTTAATTTGAATATCCCATAATGAAAATCCGGAATATATATATATATCGATATAGGTGTTAAAACCAAGATTATAAAATATCCATTTTAAGTGTATTAAATTGTTAACTATTGGGTTTCTCATATAACAACATGGGTATATAAAATTTCAATTAGTGTGGATGTATATTTGTGTTTGAACTACGTTTTTTAATGTTACTCGTATAAATACAATAATTAGAATTTGGATGATTAATATTTGAGCAGTATGTGTCGTTTAAACGTAAAATCGACATTTAATATGCAAAACATTACATAAAAAATTTAACTTGTGTATATGTAGACTGGGAAAATCCCCGATTCCCTAAGGGATGGGGGTGAAATATTAGGAACAAATCCCCCCCCCCTGGCGTGCGCGCGCGCACGCGGGGAATTTAACCTGAAATAAAATTTTCGGTTTGTGGAGGAACAGATCAATTACATTATATTACCAAACAATTTTTTTATATACAATTTCATTAATGATTGCTTAATACCTCTAACCAAACACCGTCTTATTCTCCAACGGAGATGAGGATTGGGGATGGGGATTGCGATTCCCTAGTACCCCCGACCCTGTTGCCATCTCTAATCATTGGTCTATCAGTACTCAAGTTACAGTAGAGCACAACCTCTTAGAGCATCTCCAACCGGCTGGCATAATGCCAAATATGCCGGAGAACACACTCCAACCGGCCGCTATATATTAAAACTTTTTGCCGGCCAAGATTTTTGAACGGCAAATATGCCGGCCCAAATTTCACACGGCAAAACCCAAAAGCAGGGGACCCCACCACTTTTTTCTATTTTTTTTATTTTTAATATCAAAATACATTAAATATATAATAATTTGTTTTTTAAATTAACATATTTATATTAAATAATGTTATTTTAATGTAGGGTTTACAAATTTGGTGTTTTTTTTAGAAGATGGTTGGAGATGAGTTTTTTTTGTGTTGATGGACCCACCAAATTTGGTGTTTTTGGTGTGTATTTTTGTGTGAAGGTTGGAGTTGCTCTTAGGAGGTCAAGAGTTCAAATATCGTCAAATATGAGAAGTGTGTGTGAGTTTTTGTTATGTGTAAATATTATATACTTCAAAAAACATTAAAAAAATGTCTTTTTGGAATGAAATAAATACATTACATACGTATATATGACGTGATGTCCTCTATTTATCATAGACATATACGCTTTGGCTAAAATTGCAAGATTCCTGAAGTGGTTTTTGTTTTGATTTGGCTAGGGTTGGAAAGTGATAATGACTCGTAATCGATTAGTCAAGATTATAATTGATTAATGTATGAATTTGGATAGTTAGGTATGGAATAAACCAACATAGGAAAAAAACTTGTTTTTATTTATACAATTTACGTTCAACCAAAATTTTGACAAGGCCAGTATAACCCCTCGATCACCATGTGAGATTTGCACAATTAAAGATATCGCGTTGGGCTAAAAACATCAAAGAACTCAATGTATATAAACATTAGGTGATGATCAAAAGATGTGATCCAACTAAGGTTTATTCTCAATTATCCTTGTTTTTAAGGCAACATTTCATTCTAGAAAAAAACAAGCGTACAAGGAAACAAAACAGATAAATACAATAACCACAAGCAACTGCGAGGTACTGAAATAGGATTAGGAGAATACAAATTAGACTCGAGAAAGAGAAACAAAGAGAGTAAAGTATTGAAGTTATCCTGTAACCAAAACCAGAGAGGAATGCAGGATTATGGTGCAGTTACACGAGGTGAGTGAGAAGATGTAGTGTGATCAACCACACGTCTCAAGAGAGATGTATAACAGAGCATTTACGAAGTCTTCGTGACACCCATTCGAAGGCACAAACTTGTATTTCAGTGAACAAAAACTCTATGGTTGCAAACTTTTTTTCAAATAACCATATCATATCATTGCGGTGTCTCCGTAGCGCATAACTCGCAGCCCAAATGATCGATTGCTCATTATCCTTTTAAAAAACGGTTGGTAAATATCATTTTACATTCAACCAAGTTCATACTTTGTCTGATTATGTATATTCATATGATTAATGGATAAAATAAAACGCAAGGATTTATGACAGAAGATTTTTATACAGTGAATTTAATCCCAACATACACATATATAAATACACAAATAAAATAAAAATATATGTTTTATTTTTAAATCAAATATTTTGCTAGTAATTTAATATTCCCCAAGTTTCATTGGTGGAGAACTTGTAGCCGGTTGTTTTTGGGGATATTTGTTTGTACATTAATCACTTGGATACCAATTGGTGGCTAGCAATCGAAAATGAATTTGACTTTTTTAAAATTAAATTAATTACCAACACAAATATTTAATAGTATCCAAGAATATTCTTTAAAAATAAATAAATTATACAACATGAATATCAAGATTTTGAATTAGTTGAGAGTAGTTTACCTATCAATTCAATATACTTTATGTTCTCATAAATTATTTAATTATTGGTTTGAAAATTTAATAAAAGACGTACATTGTAACACCCTCAACTTCGAAAATAGCAACTAATTTAAAATTTTCTAATTACATCGATAAATAATTCATCTATAAATACAATTTAGGATTCAACACATACAGTTTATAATAAGGACGGGTGCTACTAAAATCAAATAATAGTCACTATCTCCAACTACGGAAAACTTCATCAATCTACTTACTCTCGTGTAAGTCTAATGTTCAACTCCTCAAAGCACTGCTAGAACCAAACCCCAACTGGAACCTGATGCACATGCCGACAAATAAAAAGGTTAGGTTTAACGCCTAGTGAGCTCAAGAGTTTTCATTAGAGATAAATAAAGCATTAACTTCAAGAATGATATTTAAAAATCATGATTTTCGAAATGCAATATATTTGATTTGAAAGCAACCAAAAATGGAATACATTAAATCACAAAACAATCTTCTTTCATTATTCACTCTTTTCGTGATTTAAAATCATAAAACGAGCGCTTCTTTAAATAAAGCCAAAACTCGAATCGCACGTAAAACATAGCTGACATTAAAATGATCAAACACTGAAAACGTAGATAACTTCAATTTCCAAAACATCCCAATAACTCGAATGATTTCCAATAACCAAAACCTTAAAACATAGATAAATACCCATACTCAAATGTCTCCGAAAACATGGATTATAAAACTCCATATCTAAAACCACACCTAATGGTGACGAGGAAAACCCGGTTACATGGTACGTGACGGAACACAAAGTATGTCACATAATTATGTAAGAAATCAAAACATGTGGGTTACACATAAAACACCCACCGAGCTCAACTCCTCTGAGTCTATCACTCGAAAACATCAAGTCAACCCCTCTAGGTCTATTCTTGAGAGTTCCAAAACGGGGAACTCTAGCACAAGGGAATTACACCTTACTGCCCATGAGACGCTGCCTGACCGTATAGGTCCACACCTTACTTATCATGGTGACCCGATGCCTATTTCGTGTCAAGTGGCGAACCTAATGCCCAAAACGGGGACATGGGAACACCGTGCCTATGGATCCATTGCACTAACTAAACCATTACATGACTCAAAACGAATGAACTAATGCATTCAAAACATGTAATTCTCAACTAAGATGTAGTAAATGCAAATCATAACCAAACGCTCAACATTGAGCTATTAAAAGCGGACAAGTGTCCTCGAAACCCAACAAAATCCAAGCCGAGCCATAAGCTCAAACAAATCCAAAGACTCAACGTTGAAAATCATAAATTGGAATCAAACATAAACAACCCGTACTTATGTAAACCCATACTCCAAAACATATAATTAATTCCAACGTAGTTTAGATTGTGACAAATCATTTTCCAAGTGAGTTTATAACATTTACTTCTCAAAACGTCCCATAACACAAAACCATGCATTTCTCCAAAACAAAAATGAAATACATTTATTCTCAAAATCTATTTCCATAAAATAAAACCTTAAGATACCAAAATATATGATTTATTTATCATAGTATCCAAAATCCCAGAGATGTGTGCTATATAAGTTTATGAAGTTAAACACTTTCAAATAATCAAACTTATCAGCAGTTAACAATTTTCATGTAAGACGCAAAACACTTTAAAATAAACATTTTGGCATGTACACCGTTTTCACAAATCAACTTGAACTCACCTTGCCAGGTTAAGTTAAACCTAGGTTTCAATCCACAACCATTGGCCTCCAAAAGCATAGATCCCACCCAAAGCTTTCCGAGGACACCCATTCCAACTCTTCAACTCAAGCTTCCCAAACCTAGATCCACACATTTTCGACCATAAATAAACATATCCAACCATAAATGATTGTTACCCAAACATTTGTATCAAAATCCCCAAATTTGCCCAAACCCTAATTTTGACCTAACCTTCCCAAAATCAACCAAAACGAAATTAGAGGAACATAATACTAGGAAATCACCCATGGTGTGATTATAACTCATAAAGAAGCTTAGAACCTGAGGGGACGAACTTACACTTAGGTTTTTTTTAGCAAAACCCCAAAACTTATGAATCTTCAAAAAGTGGTGATGAACACTTGAATCTTGCTCAAGAGGTTGAGGTTACAAGTATAGATGATGAGGGAGTATAAGATTGTAGGGGAAAACCCCCAAAAATAGATTAGGGTTCGTTTGGGGGGTTGGATTCGGTTGAGAGAAAGTTTAGGAGAGAGTGGGTTAAGGGAATAAATGAGAAAAGTGGGAAAAAGGGATTTAATGGAGCCTGGACCCCGACGGCGAGAGTGCCCCGCGAGAGTGACACTCTGTCACAATCGCGGGCACGATCGCCCGCTCCTACCCACTCTCGATACAAGGGCCGCGAGAGTGCCCCGCGAGAATGACACCCTGTCACAATCGCGGGCATAATCGCCTACACCGTACCGAGGCCAAATTTGTTGACCTTTCGACCTGTAGCGCTCCCGATCCAACGTTCTAACTTCACAAGGATTTATAATGAAGGGTTTTCGATTAGAAACTAGAAGAGAAGGGCAAGGCAAGGCTTAACAAAATACGGGTGTTACATACATGGTATACAAGTAAAATACGTATAGTTGCAAATCGTTAATTTGGTTGAACGGGATTAGGGGCGACTTATTGAACCAATCGACCAATCGGGTGTTCATAGAGAGTCGTATCGACTTAATGAGTTAAATTGATGGGGTAGTAAGCTCAAATGAAACCATCGTAGAGCTCGGTGTGCAAATAAAGTAATGAGGTTGCCAAAAAACATGATATGACAAGTAGACTAGAAGTACTCAAGATCTCGTCCCAAGTAAAGATGCACAACATTCGGGGTTTTCGGGTCTGGGTCTGAGCCTTCCAAACTCGTTTTCAGTAAACAATTAAAAAAAAGGACCGTGTCAGGTTTTGGGCTGAAAAAGGTCAAATCAGGTTTTTCCTACCAGACTTTTACGGGTCTGACTATCGCCAATATTTCAACCTGATTGAGCTTTGAGGTCTGTCTTGGACAAGGCTTCAGGCTTACTAGGCTTGTGATTTCGGGCCAGAGATGTACCGAGTTTCGGGCTTAAACATTCTTTGCATCTCTAGTCCCAACCTCCCGAATGAAGAAGGTCTTTACATAATCAATGTCTTTACCCTTTGGGTAAAGAAAATATCTACTTACATAACACTATCACTTACTTAGCGGGTAAGATTTTAGTCCACCAAAACAGTATCGTATGCAACAATTTTCCCGATAAACGCTTACCAGTAAATTTTAACACTATCACTTATTTACCGGGTAAGATTTTAGTCCACCAAAACGGTATCGTATGCAACAATTTTTCCGGTAAGTGCTAACCGTGGTAAGAATCTTCGCCATCACTTTCTAGGGTAAGACTCTTGGTCCTTGTCTTAGCTCTTACCGGGTAAGATTTTTGTCATTGACATCTTCATCCATAAGGTAATATGACTTGATAAGCGCTTACCCGGGTAAACGTTTAGTTTGGTTTGATTTACATGATTGTTCTGATTGTGCCCATCCTTTTTTTATTTTTTATTAATTTTTTAAAACACAACTTTGCAATAGCTAATTATAACCCAGCTTGAAATTATAGCTCTATAACACAATTTGTTTTTCTGTGTGTGATAATTAACATTAACACAACATTTAAAAAGCAAACCTTATATAAACTTCACTTAAAAATATATTTGAATTTTATAAAAACACATGCAAAATAATTTTTAAAAAATAAAATAAAAGCATTACGAAAATATATAAGCTGGGCCTGCCGGGCCTAGGCCCATTTATTGTTGGAGTTACTATATTTTAAAAATAAAATAATTTAATTTAAAGTTGTGTTAGTAAAAGTTTTCGGATGGATGCCATGTTATTAGGGGTGCATAAAAACCAGATTAAACCGGTTAATTTAACGTAAAGCATCTCGATATTTAGTCGAGTTGTAAACTCTTAAAACCGTGGGTATTGGGTTGAAATCGGGCTCATAATTATATCACAATTTCAACCGTAATTTCATTTTCTTATTTGCATGAATGTTCAACTTTTTTATTTGAGTTTGTTAGCCTTATTTGAATGTTCTCGTTTTGATTTACTTCGTTTAAACGTAATCGTTTAGCTAGACTGTATAATGATTTACTAAGTTTCTACCTTACCAACCCAACTCGCATAGTTTGGGTTGTACTTTTGTTTGGTTTGGTTTGGATTGGGTTGAGATTTTCAAATCACAAACATTGAGTTAGGTTGTTCAAATGTCTTCAACCCGACCAACTTAATCCATGTGCAACCCTAAATCCAATGATGTCATTGAAAAAGAAGAAAACAATTCAGATGATGCATCAATTTTGGATGTTTATTATATTTATTTAAATATTAAAATTTTTACAACTATTCAAAATAATTTACAATTTTGGGCTCTGTACTTGCGGGTCTGTTCAGTTTTTTTTTTAATTTTCATCCCTCCGCAATCTGCAGACCTGTCACCTGCGGAGATAGTGCCATTTTGGTAAAAATGGGAGAGAAATGACCAGGAGACCAACTATGAAGATAGAAATGGTTATTTGGGTCAATTTCCTTATTTTAAAACATATACAAATTCTATGAAATCCCGTAAAATACCAAATATGGGATTTTAAAATTCTAAATTTGTGGAATTTGAATGAAATCCTACAAACTTAAAATTCAAGAAATTCTTTAAACCAAACATTAAATTAAAATAAAATTTAATTCCAAATTCAATCCAATCCCACAAACTAAATGTCCTTAAAATCCACTTGAAGTTTGGCCACATCAAGTCATCAAACCCTAACTAGCCCCCTATATTTTCATGTATTGACAATTTTAGCTCTAAACAATAAGTTGCATTACTTGACAGTTTTACCAATTTATTTTACGTACTTTACAAATAACCCTCAAAATGGAGTGCTACACGGTATAAAAAACTTGTTTAAATAACTACAAGAAACAAAATAATAAATATATTTTATAATTGTTTATTAATCTTAATTATATGTTTTGTAAATTTGTTTTTATAAATGTATTCAAATTTGGGATTGGACACAGAATGAAAGACCTTTTAGATGCACATATCATTTCGGGAAGGTGACTGAGACGTGAGCAGGGCCGGCCCTAGCCACATGCAGCCCGTGCAACCGCACAGGGCATTAAAGCCCAAAGGGGTAACAATTTGTCATCTATTACTAGTTTTAGGTTTAATAATTTGGGAATTGGATAATTAGGCTTTAACTATAAGGCCAAGGTCTGGTAGTTATAGATACTAAATGTGCATCGTGAACCGGTGAAAATCCAACATTTCAACAACTCAAGCTTATTTTTATTTAACATCTTAGCGAACAAATACGAACAAACAAAATTTCTTAATGAACGAATATGATAACAAAAAGTTTCGTTTGATTATGTTCATTTGTATAACATCTTAACGAACGGACATACACATTTTCTTTACGAATGAACAGTAACACAAAAAATTCCGTTTTTTTACCGTTCATGTTCGTACATTGGTTCGTCGGTTAAGTTAAATGAACGAACAAGAACACAAAAACTTTTTTTCATTTAAACTTTTTTTTTTGAAAACACCGAGTTCGTACTTCATAATATCTTGTTTCTTTTTAATGTTTCGAAAATCATAATGGGAATGTAACATACCCAGTAGTTTCATAAGTGTTACATAAACGATAAACAATGAATTTTAAACAAAAACCATATATATTTAATTATATTTAATATTTTATTTAATATTGTAATTATCATTTTAATTTATATAAAATATTTCACATTTGCATCATTTTATTTCAATTTTCTAGATTAAAATACAATGCCAAAACGTATATATAATAATATAAACACAATAGTGACACTTACATATTGACAGATTTATCATTTACAAATACAATTGCTTAAGAACCACCTCATGAAACAGGATGTCATTCATATCTTCACTCGTGATGGAAGGTGAGCACGTGTCGGTCCCTTATATTTGAACAAGATCTTTACCAGACAATCAAACAATCACAAACATAGACGATAAACCAACTTGTTTGATTAAAAAAACAAGGATTACAGATCACAATGTTTTTCTCTCTGATGAATAGTGTTGGCTAGTTGTTGATGATGATTGATAATTTGTGTGTTATATGATAATATCTCACACCTCCTAATATCTTACATAATATCCTAAAAGTAAATAATATCTAAACTAATATCTAATATCCTAAAATATCTATTTATTAGATATTTTTAGAAATAATATAAAATACTATAATTAAAACAATAATTAACTTTGACAATTATTACAAACTAACATTAGACTAATATTGAGAGTGACTTTTCAGCTTTAACTTCATATTTCAATCTTCAGATTGGATGATCTTGAATCCAATTAATTTGAGATCTAACAGCACGAAACAAAATGATCGTCCTTAAATGATGATATATGTTTAATGCTTCTTCCATGGTGAGAATGACTCGTGCAATTCGAAACCTTGTTTTAATCTTTCGCCATATACGGTATTGAGTCTAGCAAGAAACCATATAACCACTACATAGTAACAATCTATTAATATCACAAATATTTTAAAAAGTTTGAATGATGTAATGCTATAAATTGTTCATTACTTATAATCTATACTATATTATAAACCACGAATAAAAAACTCTTAAATACAAATTGTTAGGCACAAGATACCATAATTTTATGCAATATTTTAAAAATCTCTTAATTTACAAGTATCAAAGCACAAGATACATATTACTACTGCATGCTTATAACACCCACTAATTTGGTATGTGCAGGACCTTTATTTTATGCAGATCTTTCCATGTATCACTATTAATTAATATATTATATTACTATAGTTTTGTTTTAATTATATTATTAAATATGTAATTGATTATTTTTTCTATATGTCATTAAAATATATAAGATAATCATTGAATTCTAACAAAATACTTAATTTTTTTTATATAAAAAACATTATATTATTAAGCCTAAATTTAGGGGTGTCCGCGGTCCGGTTTGGGCGGTTTAACCCCCCAAACCACAAACCAAACCGTAATGGCGGTTTAGAAAAATTTCAAACCGAGCGGTTTGACAGCAAGTGACCAAACCGGTCAAACCAGACCACAAAAAAACGGTCTGGTCTGACCGGTTTAAGCGGTTTAGACCAATTATAGGTTTTAAACTAAAATAAACATAAAATCTATCTCCAATTTAAAATTTCCACCGATGTTACCTTATTAGAAAAATTCCAAATTATAGAAGAAAAATCTATCTTCAAAATTAAAAATCATTAAGCAAGTTGAAAAAAAAAAATTAAGCAAGTTCACAAACAATAGTTGGAATTTTGGACAAAGGTTTAGAAAGTCGAAAGACGAATTGAAATTTTAGATTTTGATTTTTGACGGATTTCAGAATTTTGTCGACGTATGGAACACGGACAATTGAAAGTGAAAACTAAAGAGCTTAATGTCTTGGATGAACTTTCTTTTAAATTGGGACATAATAGGTAAGCATATAACACGAAAAATAAATATAATTTTGGCGGTCGGTTCGGTCCAAACCGCTTAAAAAAATGTTCAAACCGCAGACCAGACCAGACCGAGCGGTTTAGCTATTTTTCAGACCAGACCGGACCGCCAGACCGCTCAAACCGGCAAAAACGGTCCGGTTTGACTTGGTTCGACCGGTTTGAGCGGTCCGACGGTTTTTTTGAACACCCCTACCTAAATTAAACAAATTTATAAATAAAAAAAAACATTATCACTTTCTCAAAACCATCCAAAATCGACAAAAAAATAAAATTAAACATTAAAATTGTGATATATCTCGTTGCATTGCGCGAGTACGCTTCTAGTATATAATAAACAAGATATTTTAAGAACCAAAAAATACACAATGCTAACATATTTTAAATAAAATAGAAAATAACCATGGTTTTATGATTAAGGGGGTGTTTGGGATTGCTTTTTTAAAACAACCTATGTGTCTTTTGTAAAATTGTTTATCAACTTATGTGGTGTTAAAACGAGGTTTTATAAAAAGTGTTTGAATTAGCTTATTGTGGTACCAAAACGTAATAAGCTAATAAGTTGTTTTTTTAGTGGTGTTTGAGATTGCTTATACATGTAAAATAACCAAAAGCTGGTAAGTTGTTTCAAATAAGTTAATAAGTTAGAATGAAATGTCTCATTAAAAACTCTTTATCACCAGTACCAAATCAGTATAAACATTTTTTTCTTTTTTCACATCCAAACACTAAAAATTGGTTATACCAGTCTATGGGTATGCGGGTTCGGTCTTGACCGAGCTTAGTCGTACCTGGGCAGGTCCAGTCGATTTGAGCTGGGTCGGGTCGCCGCGGATTAGTCGGTGCTGCCCAATTGGATGCCCGAATACCGCGGATGCGTGTGTGTGGACATAGCCCAAGTTGCCGTAAAAAAAAAAAAACAATCCCAAACATCCCTAAATTGACTATATAATGAATAAGATTAATTAATTTAATCCCAAAACATAATGAAATGAAATGGGCCAAGGGCCCAAAAGAAGGAAACCCTAGTGAGATTAGGGTTATGAATACCCTATATAAAGAAACTTTCTTAAAAAATATGAGAGAAGGCACAATGCTCCTTTTCATTCTCTCTAAAAGTCTCCTCATGAAAACTATAATATTCTCTCTTTTTTGAAATCATAGTCGTCATCTCAAGTTTTGTGAAACTCCTACGATTATATTTGATTTGCGTGTTCGTGTGGATAACATTGAAGAATTTTTGCTCGAGTTCCATAGTCAACATCTTCAAAGGCTTCTTCGTAAAAGGTAACTTTTTGTTTGCTAAACTAGTTTAGTTTGTTTTGTTTTGTTTTTGTTTCCACTAGGGCAAACTTTTGGGATTTTGATCATCAATTTTATTCTAGTGCGTATATATGACTCGAATATGTGTTATTTTCATAGATCTAATGTAATCCCACAATTTTTTCCTTCATGTTATTGCATTGAATAATAAATATAGTAGAAAACGAACTAATAAAGGTAGATCTATTAAATAAAGGGGTTTGTAGGTCTATAATGAACCACGCCCCTTAAGAACCCAATGTGTGCTCCCGATCGTCAGAGATTCTGTATCCACCTTGCGAGCTAAGATGAAAAAATTACGAGTGTAAACGTCAACACATCTATATTGTATTATACAGTAGTTGAGTTTTGTTTTAAAAACTCTTCAACTTTTAAAATTACTATTATTAAAAGCATTGAGTATCTATATCTATACTATATTATAAAGACGGAATAAAAAACTCTTAATTACTACTTATAAAACATAAGGCACTACCATTTTATGCATACATTTCAAAAATCTCTTAATCACAACTTAGTATGCATAAGGTACAACTCATTTGAAAAAAATTCAAACTTTACTTTTTCAGTACCTTCCATATTCAAGTTTTTTCCCTTCCATTTGGGGTTTCTCCAAAAGAAGAAAAATTATTTACTTGCTCAAATTAACATATTTCTTTAATTATGATAATACATGTATTTTCTTCATGTATACAAGTTTTTAAAGCCTTTTGAATTCTATAAAACTAACTAATAATGAACCTATATATACGTTTAGATACAAAATAATACTATCCAACATTATATTTGTTATTTTTACCTATTCTATATTTCAATATTTTGAAAAAATATTATCATTCGTTAGATATCGCTGATTAATATATGTTTTTAAAATTCAAATATACATTTAACGATTACTTTAATATAATTTCTTAATGCTTCATTATTGAAAAAACTCAAGTTATGCGTTTATCATTACTAATGCTACATAAATTATAAATATATGATTTACTCCATCTATATCTTTTTTCTTTTTTTTTTTGATAAGTTATTACAATAATTTTTTATTTCCATTTACAATTGCTCACCCCGATGCATTGCACGGATACACTACTAGTAAATCAATAATGCATACAAAATCATTTTAATTTTTATAATATTCTATTTTACACATTTTTGTAAATAAATAAGAATGAAAGTTGGAAAAGTTTTGGAAACTTATATTACACTTCCTAAATGAAAGATCAAGTTATGGAAACTTTCCTAAACTATTATATCTCATTTTTTTAAATCTAAATTATCTTAAATATAATTATTATTTTTAATTAAACAAATCATATATAGAAAACGAGTATTTTATTCTTTTTACTTTAATACTCATATAGATATAATTTTTTTTTCAAACTTTTAACCGATTTTTCAAATGTTCGAGCGTTATGATTGTTATAATTCACATATGAATATATTCATATTAATATATTTGCTATATTCAAAACATTTATCTCATTTTCTTAAAATCTATGATTACAGCTCATGGTTGTAGAAGGATAATCTTTTGAAAACTTTCTAAACGATGCAAACTATACAAATCTATCTAGGCCATCTGATTTTTTGATCAACGGTTGAGAAACTTTCAGATTTAAATTTATTAAAAAAATAGGAAAATGACAATTTAAGAATAGGTTTGAAATAATTTAAATTTTAATAATTAATTTGAATTTATCTAATTTTGATTATAATCTATCCTTAATCGTCTCAATTATCTCTACACACAAAATTCCGACAACCTCCTCCCCTGAATTCTGGTGATCCTCTCTCTCTCTCTCTCTCTCTCGATCCACTGCCACCATCCAGTTCCTGACGACGTCCTTCCACTCCGACGACCTCCTCCCTCTCCGGCGACCTCTTGAATTCCGGTGAGTTTATGATTTTTTTTAAAATTTATTTATTGACTATATGAAATTTTCAACTTACATAAACTGTTTTTTCGAAAATTTTCAAGTTCATACATTGTGTGTTCGAGTTTCATAAACTGTTTTTTCGAAGTTTTCAAGTTTCATAAACGGTTTCATAATATGTTTGTTGAATTTTTAAGTTTCATATATTTTCTTTAATATGAACTAGAAGTGTACTCGCGCAATGCAACTAGATACATCACGATTTTAATGTTTCATTTTATTTTCTGTTTTTTGTCGATTTACATTACGATTTTGGATGGTTGTGAGAGAGTGATAATGATTTTTTTATATAAATTTGTTTAATTTAGACTTAATAATATAATGTAATTTATTTTGGTTTAATAATATAATTTTTTTTATAAAATATTCTGTAAGATTTTTTAATTATATTTTAGATTTTTTATATCTAAAATATGCTGAAAGTTATTTTAGGGGAATTAAAGTGGGAAATGATTTTAGGGGAGTTAAAATGGTTTAATGAATAGCATTAAATGTAGTACATACAGCTTTTATGGCTGTTTTTTAAGTAATTAACATTAAATAGCGGTACATTAAACTTTAAGACTTGTTTTTAAGAGTTTTTTATGCCATCTTTATAATATAATATAGATAATCATATTTTTTCGAAGTAATCATATATTTTCGAAGTTTCATATATTTTCCTCTCATATGAATAATTAGATTTTTAAGTTTCATATATTCTCTCCTATATGAATAATCAGATTTCTTTCCGAAATAATCATATAGTTTCCTTCTATATGAATAATCAGAATTTTATGTTTCATATATTTTATCCAATATGAATAATCAGACGATGAAACGTGAAAATTTCGAAAAAATGGCTTATGGAAAAACAGTTTATGAAACTCACCGGAATTGAGGGGAGGTCGCCGGAGTGGGAGGACGTCGCTGGGAACTTGATGGTAACGGTGGATCGTAAGAGAGAGAGAGAGAGAGAGAGAGAGAGAGAGAATTGAAGAAGTTGGTTGTTCCTAAAAACACGAATTTTGTAAAAAGACGAAAATACCTCGGGTTTGCATAGTTTTTACAATTTAAGAGTTTCTATTTGAATAAGCCTCCATGATTATCTATGTACAACTTTATAAAAGTAAGTAACTAACTGATAAAAACATTCAAATAAAAGATAGACGTTAAGCCCTAATAATATAACATAATACTCCACCACCCATACCTCACACCACCACCCATCCCCGTCCCCACCCTATTGCTCACCACAACCATCGCCACCAACCACCTATGCACACCACCGGCCCACCCACAATCAACACACCACCCCCACCCCCACCTACCAACACCACCCTGCCCACATCACCGATAATCAACTACCCTCACCACACGACACGCCACTTTGCTCGACCTCACACCCAACGCCTTTCCACCACACTCATCACCCACCCACACCACCCCAACCATCGCCACCTACACATACCCACCATCCTACCCCACCTTACACCCACCCTACATACTATTACCACCATGCCCACTCATCACTCATCATCAACTACCCCCACCCATCACAACCATCACCACCTCCTCACACCCACCACTCCACCTTATTCCCACCTACCCTACCCCCACCTAGCAACACCATTATGTCCATTCATCACCCCATTAATATTATCAACCACCCCCACTTACTCTACCACCCACACACAACACATCCCCACCTAGGGGTGCTCGAAAACCCGAATAATCCAACCAAACGCAACGCAAATTAACCCAACCCAAAACAACCCGATATTTAATCGAGTTGTAAAATCTTAAAAATGTAGGTATTGAGTTGGAATTCATTTAAACCTAACCCAATCCGATGAACCCGATGTCCTTTTATTTCTTGGATTTAATATGATTGTTAAGTCCCTATTAATATGTACATTAGACAGTTACACCATCACGTACCTTCTTGATATACATATATTTTCAATTTCTTCTCCATCTCTATATAACTTTTTCGTATATATGTTCAGTAACTGTGAACATATATATGTGATTTGAGAAATGTAATTGAACGTGATATACTTAACATTTAAGGAGGATAAGTTGTACCAAATGATTGTTGATAAAGATTGAATTATGAGTAGATAAATCAACATATTCAAGATTACGAGAATATTTTGATGTACCAAACTGACTAATCCGACCAACCGGTACAATTTGGATTGGGTTGAAATTTTCCAAACCGCATACATTGAGTTGAATTGTTCAATTACCTGATCAATCGAACCCATGAACACCCTTATCCCCACGCACCTCATCCTACATCACCTTACTTTACCCACCCATCTACACCTACACCTACCCCTACCATCACTACCAACCACCTATTCATACCCACTAACACCCTACACCCCCACCTACCAATACCACCATATGTCCACCTATTACCAGTTATTAACCATCCCACCTACCCCAACCAGCCACCACCTTCACCCCACATCTCATACACACCTCAACCAACAACCATACATATCACCCACAACTAACCCACCATACATATCACTCACATCTACATGGGTGACAAGTAGGCAAGGTAGTGTTTATAGGTGGGGGTATGGTAGGTTAGGTGTAGGTGGTGTTGGGATGGTAGATATGTGTAGGTGGTTGGTGGTGATGGTGTGGTGGGAAGGGGTTACGTATATGTGGGTGGATGATTGAGGTAGTTGATAATGAGTGATGAGTAAGCATGGTAATGCTGGTAGGTTGGGATGGACGGGTTGGATGGGAGGGGGTTGTCGACGATTGAGCATGGTGGTGTAGGTGGTACGATCATAGATTCATACGAGTACCACTTTATGAGATCTCATGACATCAAGTAAATTCAAATCCAAAAGCTAATAAGTGATCTCACAAAAAAAGGGTACTATTACATAATCATATATATATATATATATATATATATATATATATGTACGTATGTATGTATGTAAGTATTTTATCGTGAAGGTTCAGTATTATTTACATATGTCAAAAAAGCAATATATATATAAGTATTTTATTATGAAGGTTCAGTGTTATTTACGCATGTCAAAAAAATAATATATATATATATATATAAATATATATATATATATCTATATCTATACTATATTATAAAGATGGTATAAAAAACTTTTAATTACAACTCACTAAGCTTTATGTACTATCATTTAAAGTTATCTACTTAAAATCTCTTAAAAATAACTACTAAACCCTAATGTACTACCTGTAAAGCTTTTAACCATAATTAATATATTTCATCCTTATCCCCCAAAATCCTTATCTCTAATCTCCAAACCCTAAAATTATGAAATTTGAATTCTGATAAACATAATCAAAACAGGATAAACATCTCAATTTAAATATAAAAAATTTAAAATATATAAGATAATGAATTTTAACAAACTACTTAATTTTTTTTATATAAAAAACATTATATTGTTAAGACTAAATTAAACAAATTTATATATAAAAAACCATTATCATTCAATTAAAAAACAATTAATGAAGCAATATGTAATACTTTTAAATGCTTTTAACCCTAATTAATAAATTTCATCCTTATCCCCCAAAATCCTTATCTCTAATCCCCAAATCTTAAAATTATGAAATTTGAATTATGATAAACATAATCAAAACAAGATAAGCATCTCAATTTAAATATAAAAAATTTAAAATATATAAGATAATTAATGAATTTTAACAAACTACTTAATTTTTTTATATAAAAAACATTATATTGGTAAACCTAAATTAAACAAATTTATATATAAAAAACCATTATCACTCAATAAAAACCATCAAAATCGTACTGTAAATCAATAAAAAACAAAAAATAAAAATAAACATTAAAATCGTGATGTATCTCGCTGTATTGCGCGAGTACGCTTCTAGTTATATTATAAAGATGGCATAAAAAACTCTTAATTACAACTTACTAAGCTTCATGTACTATCATTTAAAGTTATCTACTTAAAATCTATTAAAAATAACTACTAAAAGTAAAGGTATCTACTTACGCTCCTAGTAAATATATACAAATAATCACTATTGTTACACATGTTGGCAGGTTTATGACCACCACCGTTTAGGACCACTTCAACTCTTCAAGGCTTCGCATCTTCACCGGCGACGGAAGTATCGATTTCAGTGCACCTAACTCAATCATCGCCGGTCCAATCATCGTCGGCTTTACTTCAATTTCTCTTCTCCGATCGACTTATGCAAATTGAAATCCTGCTTTAATCTACCGCCATGGACGGATTTCGAGTCAAGCAAGAAATCATAGAACCATTGGGGAATAGCAATGGCGGCGGTTACACTAAAAGGAAGAATATTTCGAAGGTTCCGGTGATTGATCTCGATAGTTCTGACGACGATTCTTCTACTTCCGGTAATGGAGTTAGTAACGGCAAGAGGTTTAGGGTTTGTAGTGGTGCTGCCGAAGGTCATGGTGAAAAGAGGAAGAAATCTAGCGACGGCGTCGTTTTACCTGCAGGTTTTCTGGATCCATTGCCGCCGAAGAATGTGGCATCGCGTGTTGCGAATGGAACTGGTGTGGCGGCTCAGAGCTGTAAGCAGTTTTGGAAGGCTGGTGATTTCGATCAAGGTGCAGGTGGTAATTGGGAAACGTCGACTGGTAAGCTATAATGTGCTATGATCTGTGCTTTGTTTGTTGCTAAAATTTGCATTCCGAGTCTAATTTGGGAACTTGTGATAATTAATTGTAATCATTAGCATTTAAAGTTGTTAAGCTTGACGATAATTAGGTTTCTTTACCTAATTGCGGTTTTAGCAGAACTTCATTGGATATTGAGTTTAAACTGAGCTTCTTGTGAATGTGTCTAACAAGACATGAGGAAAAAGGTAAAGGTATGGGAAAGGGAGGAACAGTAGGGATGTTTTGCTTTAAAATTTTGATGCTTATGCTTATTTCAATATTCTCCTCAACATCTATTGCACACAGGAGTTTCCAAGTGCCAAGTGGATGTGTCAATATTTTGTGTTCAAGGATTATTAGGATTATGTAGAAATAAACCACTTCTCAGTTCTCACACGGGATCTTCACAAAAACGTGCGCTCTACTCTTTGAACCAACCCCATGTCTGGGTGGGATATAATGGGCGCGTTTGGTTTGATGTAGAAATAAACCAAACCAACCAAACCAAACGAACATGGGATATCCCACCAGGAGGTGGGGTTTGGGAACGGTATGACTTATGCAGACTAGAGAGGTTGTTTCCGTGAAGGCAGGGATTATGAAACCGGATTACGCAGAAATAAAACATGAAATAAGATTCTAACACCAGAGAGGATCAAACACATTTATGTAGAAATGCAGATTTATAAACAAATGAGTACAAATCATAGAGGTTCCTTGGAAGGAGGCTAAAAGAATGTCTATGTGGTTAACATACATTATTATATAAATACTTTGGTAAAAGTGTTATTCACATTTTGGGGTGTAGTATACAAGGATAAGAAAATGGGCTACAAAAGAAGTTGGAGACCCTGGATTGACTTGCAATCGGTGAAGAGAAGGAATAATAGTATACAATGCGTGATAAAAGTTGCATGAAACTGCCATGAACTCTCGATAACCAAGCCTAGAAGTATTTGTATTATTTATCTGAACAACTTGGCATGTAGATAGCAACATTAATGTGCCATGATTATGAGTTTCTAAATAATTCTTTAGCGATACATAGAATTGAGGGGTTACTCCTGATTTGGTTGGATTTTTATTTGGAACAACAGACATTGGTCTCTTTAAATCACCTATGAATTGAAGGTTTGTTATATTTTTTTATACAATCTGTACTATATTTTTCCCATAAAGTTGCAAGAAAGAGTGTTAAACAAGCCAAACTAATCGTGCCCAGCCCGTTTTAAAATCATATTGCATCATTGTACAACTTTGTAACTGTTGAACTTGTAACAAAAGCTTCAAAATTGCTACCGCAAGTTCTATACCTCACTTCTTTCATATGACAGGTGGTATGGATCATGTAAGGGTTCATCCTAGGTTTCTACACTCCAATGCAACTAGTCATAAATGGGTACTTGGAGGTAATATTGCTATACCTATTTATCAAAGTCCTTGAATTTGTTACTTGTCTATAATTCATCTCATGTTCAGTGAACACCTTCATAGTTTGTACACTCATGGATTGGTGTGTATGTATGCTCATGCAGCTTTTGCGGAACTTTTGGATAATTCATTGGATGAGGTGCTTTCCAGTTTTTTTACCACATCAATTTTCTTATTATATTCAAGTCCCATGATCCCATTTGATGTTACATACCTGTCACTCAAAGCTTCTGTTTTTTTTATTAGGTCTGCAATGGCGCTACATATGTCAACATTGATATGCTAACAAACAAGAAAGACGGAAATAGAATGTTGCTGATTGAGGGTATGTAATGATCTCTTATAATAATAGGACCTCCCATGCTTTTATGTCAGTATCGGATACTTGCCTAGTTGGTGAACACTTCAGTGGTCGTTCATTTTTGTTTTTGGCCTTTCTTTTTTGACATTTGGTGCTTGATGTATGATATGTCATGTCTCTTTCTAAATGCAATGAAAGATGGCAGTCAATCCATAACATATTTGGATCTGAAGATCATAATATAACTTGCGCAGGAGGATTGAGTGTGCTTAGATGTGGCTTGGTCTAGGCACTCATTCCTTTCCATGCAGTGCTCCTTCCTTCTTGTTAACCCTTCTTGCCACTCACTGTAGATAATGGTGGTGGGATGGACCCAGATAAGATGCGACAATGCATGTCTCTTGGATATTCTTTGAAAAGCAAGGTTGCAGACACTATTGGTCAATGTAAGTGAACTTCCTGTAAATTTGATTAAAAGCACCCCTTTTAAGCCACTAAGAAGATTATGATCAAAATAAGTATACATTGTTGTTAGTGAGTTTTTGGAAGCAGATGCCTATACTCACTGCAGTTTTTTGTTTCCCATTGTCATATTTTTGACAGACGGAAATGGTTTCAAGACAAGTACCATGAGGCTTGGGGCTGATGTCATTGTCTTCTCTCGATGCTCTGCAAAAGATGGAAAAAGGTCAGTAATGAATTTATATATCACCAGTTCCTCATTCCAATCACCCTTCCTCCAAAAGTTCTTTTTGACCCAATTGGGAAATTTGCTAGTCTCTCAGTCATTCTTCATACAGCGCTGGTACAATTTGACCTTTTCAATTAGGAAAATTTCTTTTGCCGTTTCAAGCGGTTTAGATTTTCAATGTCACTTTTCTGATTGTTGATACATGGTTCATTAATTAGTGAAGTTGTCATGCCTCTTTATAATTGTAAAAGAGGTGATGGGGGAAGATGGGTTTGTGTACAGATGTCTAGTTTTTATCATCTTTCCAATTTACACAACTTTCTTCCCTAATCCACTGCTGTCTTTTCTGTTATGCATTTTCTTTCAATTGAATATCATAATTTTGCTTGTGGGGATACTCTCCTCGAAAAAAATTGAATAAGATAAAGTACTAATAACTAAATCTGGTCGATCTTGTCTTGCAGGTCTACACAGAGCATTGGCCTCTTGTCCTACACATTTCTACGTAGCACTGGGAAGGAAGATATAGTAGTTCCCATGGTAATTATGTTAATTAGCTTGTTATGCAGAATTTCACTTATCTTTTTTATATTGTTAAATCTCCAAGAATACAGAGATCCTCAGTTCTTGCGAGAAAATGACATTTCAAGAAATATAGGTTGCCTTCAACTGAAATTAAGCACCAGAAAGTGGGTTTGTCATTCTCTATAAGGTTTTACTTTGAATGTGATTGTATGGGCCGTATGGCCCAGAGCTCTTTCAATTATAACACAAATTACCTTGAGCCGGTGTTACTTTTTGGTAGGATAAATGTGTTTGTATTTGGGTCAGGATGGTAAGATGATGTATGTCTGCTACAATATCAGATGGGGGGCAATATTCTTGGTTGATGTTCTATTAATTTGTTTGGTAACATCTACATCATGTTAGCATGATGTAGGGTTTAGTAATGAATCCGCATATCATATGATTTCTTATCGAATGAAATTACTTATTATTTTATGTAACCTGAAGTTCAATTTACTAACTAAAGTTCCTTATTAGTTTTTTCCACAACAATTCATTTGATAAACTTCTTGATCTTATTCATCCATGTATTGGTGGAAAAGTCTCTTTCATGATCCACTTGTTCGTTCTTCATGTATAGTTTTTGAATGTATTTATCCATCTTCATGGGAAGTCATTCACTAAAAAATCACTTATGTGGTTATCTCTTTGGTGTTTTTGTTGATTGCAACGGAAAAGCTTGATTATGAAAGAGGCGTTCGAGAATGGAAAAAAATAATACGGTCATCAGCCAGTGATTGGGATAAGAATGCTGAGGCAGTGGTTGAATGGTCTCCATTTACAAGTGAAGCAGACCTCCTGAAACAGGTGAAATTTATTCTTCTCTTTTCTGTCTGTTTGTCGATATTATCTGGAAACTGAAAGGATATTTGTTTGTCTTGTTACCGTCACTGGAAACCGGATAGGTATATTTGTTTTGTTGTTAACAAGTCAAGCAGCCGAGGAGCTATATTTCTTAAAAGTAGATTTATCTGCTATCTAATTGATTGTTCTTTTTCTTCTAAAAGCAACTCAAGTTCCTCCTTTCTACTTTTTTCTACCTTTTTCCCGTAAGGAGTACAAGAAATTTGTATTCGTATTTGGCAAAATTTTGGAAGTTTCTTTAACGCAAGGGAACATGATTCTGTTTCGTGTTTTGATTGTGTTGTCCTATATTTGTCATTGGAGCAAGCCCAAGAACTGTTTTTGTACATCTTCGACACATTCTAGTTCTTTATGGTAAATTGTATTATTCTGATAAGTCCTCGGTCGATGGTACATCTTCCTGCTTGGGGATATTCAGTACTTTGGATTTTGGGCAGCCGATACTTTTTTTAACTTCTTTTACTTTTTCATCTTGTAGTTTGATCATATGAAGGATCAGGGTACGCGCATAATCATTTACAATCTGTGGGAGGATGATCAAGGACTGTTAGAACTCGATTTCGATGCTGATAAAGATGTTTGTTCTTGTTTGCCTTGAATCAGTGAAATAGGCCTCCTTTACATGTTTAAGATAAATGAGCTTAATTTACATTTAATCCATGTTCTGCAGGATATTCAAATTCGAGGTGTTAATCGAGATGAGAAGAATATCCAAATGGCTAATAAGTTCCCAAACTCTAGACACTTCTTGACATATCGGCATTCATTAAGGGTAAGCCTTGCTACTAAGCGTTGTTTGGTTATCTTCTTTTTGGTTATTCTCACCTGTATATGGTAGATGCATGTGATGACTGAAAGGTCCCTCCGCCGGGGTGGGTGGGCGGGGGGTTCTTCATGGAAACAACCACTCTCCTCTTTAGGCTAGAGGTCAGGTCTGCGTACATCTTACCCTCCCCAGACCCCACCTTCGGGTGTGATATACTGTGTTCGTTTGGTTTGGGTTGTTTTTATGTATGACTGAAAGATGTGGTTGAAGATGTCTTTGAGGAATTGAGCCATATCGTATCTGTATTTGAGTGACTTGTAGTGAGTCACATTACCGATTCCAGTGGCTAATTAAAATTTAGTTACAAAAATAATGAAAAAACAAACCATGATGCAGTTGGTAGTCAAGCTTTGTTAGCTATTATACGGACTTTCCATCATTCCATGTATAGTTTTTCCCACCACTATTTGTAACGAGAATTGCAGCCTTCCCGATCTTATATATTTCAATAGACCGACATTCGTTTAATTATGTGTCTTCTATACTTTTTCAGAGTTACTCATCCATTCTCTATCTAAGAATCCCTCCTGGATTCCGGATGATTCTCCGCGGAAAGGATGTTCAGCACCATAATATAGTAAACGATATGATGATGACAAGCGAGGTCACATATCGTCCACAACCTGGTGCTGATGGGGTTTCTAAGGATTCCAATGTAATGCTGGTTTTAGTTTGATAAATTTGTTGCTTATGTATTGGTTAAGTTACTCTATTAATTGTGCGTTTTCAATGAACAGATAGTTGCCATTGTTACCATGGGGTTCGTTAAGGATGCAAAAGCTCATATTGACGTTCAAGGATACAATGTTTACCATAAAAATCGACTCATTAAGGTTTGAATCCTTTTACCATGTGATCCTTATGATCATGAAGTGTTAGGTCTCTAGTCGTTCCAAGTAACACTTTTTCTTGCTTTGATATCATTTCTGGGCCCATTGGCAAAAAAACAAGTAGGGTGTGGTTGGTATTCGAGATAGGACTGAACAAAAGCCTGTTGTCCCATGTTTGGTGTGACATTAGCCTGGGACAGGGACATGACTGATTGACAAAAACTGCAATTTTTTTGGGTGGAACAAAATCAGGGAGATGAGACAAGATTGGTAAATTACTAAACTACCCATGTCAAATTTGAACCCTAAAACCTTGCACAATGCTTTCACATGCCTACCTCACCCTCGCTCGTCCAGTCCCGTCCTGTCTGGTTATGTACAGTCTTGTTTGTGTACCAAACTCACCCGTATTGACCAAGCTTTGAAGTTCAGTTATTTAGTCAAAAAGAAGAGTTCCATCCACTAATGAACATATTCACTGACCTTTATAGAAATAGTATAGAAACACTTATGTTATGAAGCTTCTTGTTTAACAGCCATTCTGGAGACTCTGGAATGCTAGTGGAAGTGATGGTCGTGGAGTAATAGGTCATGTTTCTTCCTTTATATTTTGGAATCTTTATGTGAATATGTATTAGCAGAGAACAAACTTGAAATATTTTTTTTTTGTTTTTTTGTTTTTGCTGTTGATTAGGCGTGCTGGAAGCTAATTTCGTAGAACCAGCTCATGACAAACAGGGGTTCGAGCGAACTATTGTCCTCTCTAGACTGGAATCACGACTCATTCAGATGCAGAAGACTTACTGGTATGTTATATGTGCTCATGCACTTCCATAATGTGCAACCAATGACAAGTAATAACTTCTTGATTCAGGCGTACGTACTGCCACAGAATTGGTTATGCTCCTAGAATCAGTAAGAGCAATCTGGAGGACAGAGGTACGTGGGGTCCCGAATTGTTTTCAATGGTAGGGGTTGGGGGGAGGCGTTCACATGCCATATTTTTGTTTCATCAGAGCATCGCCAACAGATTCTCTATAATTTCTCCAAAATGGGGAAACATAAGTTAAAATCTTCAAAAAGAACTACATTCATCTCCCTACAGTTTCTCCATTTTGGAGATTTTTCCATAAAAGGTGTTACATTTTCTTACAAACAAACTATTTATCTTGAAAAAATATTTCTTATTTGTTTGAAAAAAATGTTACTCTAGAATATTTAATCTGCATACAATTTAACAAGAGTGATTTTAAATTTTTTTTTTTTCTAAATGTGGGAATGAAAAACATATTGTGGGTGGGATATAAGTTATCGGGAGGGAAAACGAGGAAATTATTAAAAAGTTTTGAAAGGGTTTATTTTATTTTATTTAATTTATGCCATGTAATCAGAATGGCGTGTCATCCACATCACCTCATTTAAGCCATGTAAGCAAAAAAATGGGGGGTTAACCGGTTTAAAAGGTAACATGTTAGTTACCCATTGCTATAATGGGTAGATTTTTCAAAGTATAATGTCCTAATAAAAAATAATTTTAAAGTACATTGCTGTAATAAGAAAAAATGGAAGTACAATGCTATAACAAGGAAATTTGTGAAACTAGGTTGCTATTTCATGCATTTAGCCTAAAATTTTATATGAAAATGATAATACATTCAACTTCATTGGTGGAAACAATGAAAAAAGCATCTCTCTTTAGTATTTAATTTTGAAGTGCTCTCTCTAAATTGGAGATTTTATCCTCTCTCTCTTACTTTCTTCGTTTTGGACGATCGGTTGGAGCAAAAAAATAGGTTAAAAACTCCAAAATCTCCATTTTCTCCACTTTGGAGAATCTGTTGCAGATGCTTTATAGTGCTATTTTTTTTTGGGAAGGGTCTCCTAGGCTATGCCTAGACTAATCCCTTGGCAAATTATGACTTAAGACATTAGCCCTGATTAAACCTTAGTGGCCACAATTGTTGTGTATACATGGATTCGAACCCTGGGCAGTTCCACCACAAGGCCCAGGACCTTAACCAGTATGCCACAACCCTTGTGGTTGCTATAGTGCTATTTAATGCATGTAAAATTGTCGGTTTATGAAGTTATGAGAAAGCCAGCTTATCTGATCTTTGTGTTTCTGTTTTGTTATTCTAGAATCTTCTCCCGACTATTCCCCTGACACCTCTTCTAAAAGGAAAAAAGCTGCCACAAGCATACCAGTTCCACCTTCAAACAAATCCTCTTTGAATAAGCATCAGAAACAGGGAGGAAGCAACTCAATCAAACATCCAATAGCAGCTGTGAATGATATTGGGGAAAACGGTAATAATTCGCACACGAAATCTGGGGAAGGCCCGAGTTCACCACATTCAACGCCTTTGGCTGAAAATGTGCGTGATGGTGAATTTCAAACTACCATGAATATGAGACATACAAACAGCACTTTTCATAAAGGAATATCAGCTAAGAAGTCTACTCCAAAGGATGGTTCTCGTTCGGTTCATGTGGCTCAACATGGTGCAACTTTTGAAGCTGAGGAAGATTGTTCTCCTGATGGAAAGACTATGCAAATTGTCACACGCGCTCAGTCAAACTCAAAGGTAACTTTTGGATCATTGGGCATTCTTCGATAGTCAGTTTAGCCTGTGGTTTTGTCATTGCATTCTAGGGAATATGGTTTCAAATAGTTTTCTTGTGAATTTCTATATACTCATCTTCCATTGTACCTGGATGCAACATATTGGATATGGGCGTGTTACTGTCCTAAGTCCAAAACTTGAGGGCCAGCTCATCCGGCAAATAAAGGCCAGGCCCCATAGGTAGCGAGCTCGAGTTTCCTCAGGACCATTTGGGATTTTTCTAACTGTTATCTTCATGGGCCTGTGGGATTAATCGAGGTGTACACAAGCTGAGCGGAACACCTGCAGTTACCAAAAAGAAAAAGTCGAAACCCGCATGCAAAAAGAGTCGAGTCGAACATTGGTGTTATGGATCTCGTTAGTGTGTGTTCGAGATCGACTCGAGCTTGAAAATTGTTAAGCTCGAGATAAAAGAGCTCGAGCTCGAGTAGCTCACTAAAAGCTCGACTCGTTAAGACCCCTATCTGTGAGTAACTCTGGCTGTTCTAAGCTGAGAATATGACTGGCCTGATGGATCCAATTTTTTTCAATTTGCAGTTTCCTAGTGTTTGTGAAAATGGAAGTGCTCCTTTAAACTGTAACACACTTACTTACGACCAGTTGGTGGAAGAGAACCGCCAACTAAAAGAGAAGTATGTCACCTTTTTCTACCATATATGTGCAAATTAGAGTTTGTTGAAAGCTATGACTTCATTTATAGTTTTGTTTTTGTTCTTATCCTCGTAGGTTGAAAAGGAAGGAAGATGAGATTTTAGGTGCTCTACTGCATGATCTAGAAAGTGAAAGAAATCGTTGCAAGGCACTTGAAGCTCAGGTATTCCATAAAAAATGAGCTTTTCCCATTGTGGTTGACCACTATTCTACTTTTTTCTTTGGGGCATCTGTAGTCTGTACTCGTCTAGCTCCCTATTATGTTACAGTGGTCAAAATATGAAATCGCGACGAGGACCGTGATTTGAAATAGCGATTATTGCGATGGTAAAGCTTTTGTGTAGCAGTCCAGAAATAACAGTTTATATGATGATTAGAATTATATATATATATATGTGTATGTATGTATGTATGTATATGTATATGTATACATAACTCAACAAAGTAAATGTATTCAATTAAAAATATATAAGAATAATGATGTTCAAAGTCCAATTAAAAATAATTGAACAATTTGAAAAAATATATAAGAATAATGATGTGCAAAGTCCAATTAAAAATAATTGAACAATTTGAATACTTTTATTCAAAGCATGAGGTCAAAGTGATGGTGTCCAAATTCAACAAAATAAGAATAGTGGTGTCCAAGTCCAAAAAAATAAGAATAATTAAGCCTTGATATTGTTGGACTAAAATAAAACCCAATGCAGCTCCAAAATCATAGCCCACAAAATTACCTCTTTAGCACCAAAACGGCGTAATCTACAAATAGCAGTTATATATGTGGCCACTTTTTGGCATTCAAAATGCAGACATGTAGCGGTTAATAGCGCTGCTAATCGCGGGACCACTATTTGTCCCACGACCGCCAACCGCGATAGCACCGCTATAGCGGCATGGTTAACAACATAGCTTACTTATTTAGAACATTGCTTGAAACTTGTGTACATTTTCTCCTTACATGTTCTAATTATCATTCATTATAAAGCTTGAGGAAGCAAAGGAGAAAAGCGAGATCCTGAACAAGGAGCAAGAAAGTATAATCGACATATTTGCAGAGGAAAGAGATCGACGAGACATTGAGGAGGATGCTTTAAGAAAGAAGTTGAAGGTTTGTTCTTTATCTTTGTTCAGTATATCCTACCTTCAGACCCTACATCTGCATGGGATTTATTAGGTTAGTTTGGTTTGGTTTGGTTTGGTTTGGTTTTACAAGCCAAGGGTTTTCACTGAAACAACCTCTCTACCCCTTGGGTAGAGCAACGGTCTTTGTATATCCTACCTCTGTGTGGGGTTTCTTGCGTGGGATTTCTTGGATTAGTTTAGTTTGGTTTTACATGCCAAGGGTTTTCTCCGAGAAAACCCTCTCTACCCCTTGGGTAGAGCAAAAGTATGTGTATATCTTACCTCCATACCCTACCCCTATATGTGTGGTTTATTGGGTTAGTTTAGTTTGGTTTTACAAACTGTTTTCACTGAAACAACCTCTCTACCCTTGGTTAGAGAAAATTCCGCGAGACCTTACCTTTGCGTGGGATTTGTTGTGTTCTTTTATTTTGGTTTTGTTTTACGAGTCAAGGGTTTTCACTGAAACAACCTCTCTACCTCTTGGGTAGAGGAAATGTCTATGTATGTCCTACCCCCGGACCTTATATCTGTGTAGGATTCATTGGATTAGTTTGGTGGCGAAATATCGTGTGAGAAGTTAACGGTGAGAAGCGTGAGAAGTGGATCTGAGCCGTTGATCTTTTTTAATCTCAAGCCCTCCCATGAATTGCATCTTAAAAGGGAATTGATCTGGTGCATCTTATGCTAATGTGTGTCCATTTCTCATCCAACGGTTGATATCCACTTCTCACGCTTCTCACCGGAACCCAACCCTTGGTTTGGTTTTATAAGCCAAGGATATTTAATGAACAACCTATCTACCCCTGCTGGGTAGAGGAAATGTCTACGTATATCCTACCCTGACCCTACTTTTGCATGAGATTTACTGGGTTAGTTTTGGTTTGGTTTTCCTTTGAACGGTTTCCTTCTTTCAGGAGGCAACGGCTACCATCCAAGATTTGGTCGAGCGGGTGAAACAGTTGGAGTTGGAGAAGATGAAATCCCAAAAACGGAATACATCGTAGTTGAATGTTTGTAGTTGGATGAGCTCATAGTTGTGTATATAAATAACAACCATTTCCACCCTGATTGGGTTTATAATCTATGAGTCTGCTGGTGTTGGTGCCAAAATTTTGCATTTAGAGTGAAGAGCCTCTACTTGAATGTGGAGAACAAACTAGGGAGCTCTATATAGGGGCCTTAATCGATAGGTTAAATCACTTTCCGGGTTGAATTCCGTTTGGGTTTAATTAACTTTCAACTTTTTCCAAACCTCCCCGATAACCGAAACAAATAACGATTTTGGGTTATTCGCGAATAAAAGTTCCTTTATACAATTTACCAAACTTTACAGCATGGATCCCTCATTTTGTTTTTATAGGTTGGGTTACTTGTGGTTTCATTTTTGTTATAGATTGGGTCCCCAACCTATCTTCTGTTAAATTTATTTGTAAATGACTGCGAGGGAATTTAATGGATGGCATTAACAGAAGTTAGGATTGTGGGGGTTCTGGTATAATTTTTAAAGTGGAGGGCTATTGGTAGAGTTTGACTATTGTCCAAGGACAAGTTATTTAATTTACTCTAAAATATATAAAATACGTTATCCGTCCTAAAATAAGTGTCTATTTTATTATTTTAGTTTGTCCTATAATAAATGTCTACATTACCATTTTAGTTTGTCCGAAAATAAATGTCTACTTTTCAAAAGTAAATGTTTACTTCCCTATTTTACCTTTAATTGTGAGTTGGAGAAAATCTCTCTCTATAATTAAAGGTAAAATTGTCCCTTAGGTAATTAAAAAACATACTAATAATTACACATTCTTAAAATTGTGTATCTTTTTCTTTGTGGACGTTTATTTTGGGATGAAAGATGTAGTAATATAAGAGCATCTCCAACAGCTTCCCCAAAATTTCTCCAAAATGGAGAACCAAAAGTCAAAATCTCTAAAAAAATTACATTCATTTCCAACAGATTCTCCATTTTGGAGAATCAAACATCAATTAGAATATTAAAATATTACATTGATATATTAAAATATTATTCATCTCTCCTAAATATCTATTTTCCAAGTTTTCTATTGGTGCTCCTAACTAGTAATCATTTTTGGGGTTATCTCCATATTTGGATAAAAACTCTTTATCTCTCATACTTTCTCCATTTTGGGGATAGTTATGGAGAAGCTATTGGAGCAAAAATAGAGCTTAAAATCTCCATTTTCTCTATTTTCTTCATTTTGGAGAAGCTGTTGGAGATGCTCTAATATGTTACAACCGAACAAGACATTTTTATTCGCTCAATTTGAAACTGTTTAACCCTCACGTTTGGTTCATATATAAAGTCTTTTAACTTGAATTTCATTTGGTTCTTATGAATTATTCAGTTTTACTTTCTTCGACACCTTTACGTTTTGTGTTCTCGAGTCCTTTGTTACAAAGGAAAGAGAGGGAAAGGAAAAAAAAAGGAGGGAGAGAAAAAAATTTGTGCTCTGAGTTTATTTTAGGAGGGAAAGGAAAATAAGACTGATTTTCCTTTCAAAACTTTTTTCCCAAATATGGGAGGAAATATTTTTTTTAAACAATTAAAAATATTTATAAAATTAATCACAAATAAAAAAATGATTTTTTCTTTTCAAATTCGAGAACAATGTTGGTTTTTTGCGCGGCTTTCTTTTATCCTTATTAGTCATTAGGGTTGGGTTCACGTAAGATCAGTCTGTTTTTATAAAACCTGTGAGCCATGATTTTACACTTGAAACTTCATAGCAAAACACTGTAAAGGTAAAAAAAAATCCGAATTTTCGTTGTGAAGTTTTAAGTGTAAAAACAGGGTTTTATGAGTCTCACGAAAACAAACTGGTCTAATTCAAGTCTAGTCATTATGCCTTCATTTATGTGGTGGTTAATATTTGTTTTGGAAACGATATAACATTCTTTAATTAAGTCGGTAATTGCAAATTAACCTAATTAAACATAATTATGGAAGCATTAACGCAGAAATAGATAAACAAATAAAAATAAAAGATATCGGCATTACCGTAGTCCTCCACGCCAATATGACGCGCGTGTAGTTGACTCTCTGCGTATTATATATTCTTTTCACTTGGCAAATGGGGATTTTGGTTTGCATGTATTTATTTGTTTGGTTTATATAATAAAATATCAATTAAAAATTAATAAAATCAAAATATCATATTATTGTATTCAATCATGTTAACAACGAGGTGGGATTAATGACCGCGCGTTGCTGCGGATGGAAAGAAATATTAAGACCATAAATTTGAGCATCACCAATTATGAGAACAAAACATTTTGTGTCTGTTAGCAGCATCACTATAATTTACAAAATGCCCTATGAGGATGATGTGTGTGTATGATAGGAAGCGAAAATAAATTGGCAAATGGTACATTACATCATTAAACTTAAAAAAAAGTTACATTGTTATTAAACCTAAATTAAATTATAATAAAAATATGAATTAAACAAATTTTACATAGGTTTTGGGTTGGAGAAGACACAGTGATTGAGATGCGATGCATGTTAAGGGATCTTTATTTTATGCTTATATGATAAAAATAATTTTTATAATATAACTTTTATTTATTTAAATTAGAAAATGAAAAAGTTATAAATGATCGAAATGTCATTTACTTAACGGTCAGGAGCTAACAACTTTTAGTTTCGAAGACCAAAACGTTACGCAAATGCAAAATCGAAAGTCTATTTTGGAATCAACAAATTGTGGGGACTAAATCCAAAAGGAAAATAAAACTATAGGGACCAAATCTGTAACTCTACAAACATAGAAAAAAAAATTAAAAGCTCAAGGACCAAATCTGTAAGTTACTAAAAACCTGAAGGACCAAAGCTGTAAATTAATGTATTGAAGGGTATTTTTGTAATTTAACTTTCCTGGTAAATGTTAGTAGTATAATTTGAACCAAAATTTTAAATGAATGACAAAATAAACATATATAATAACTCAATATCATATAAGATAGGTTCCAAGTTTGATTCCAAGTCCCTGTCGTATAAGTAAAAAAAAAATCCATCAGTTTGGTGTCTTTGAAGGCGGGTTCTGTGTGGAGTCGATTGAGGTAATCGGTAATCAATTTTTTGTCCATCATTGGATCAATCCTAATTAAAAATCAACACTAATGAGATATACCGAATCAATTCCATTCTAAAATTCAAATCATGGGTTGTTTTGAGATTAAGGTTGCGTTTGTTTTTTTAGGAGATGCTGAAGTTTGATTTCACTTCTGATTTTTAAGAGGTGGTGCTAAAGTATGAAATCTGAATCAATAAGACTATTTGTTTTTGTAAACTGACAGACGTCTGAATATGTATAATTGTGTATTTTATCCCTAAAAAAATCAACTTAAATACGCCAGTTGAAGTGAATGATCAAAGGACGGAAGGAAAAAAAGAAACAAGAGAAGAATGTTGACAGATTTGCAAGGCTATGGAGTTTTAATCATATCTCAGACACCGAAGCCCGAATTAAACGATTCAAGATGTTCTGGAAAGGCAACACGCATATCTACAATCTTCGTGTTTTGCATTTTTGCAAATTAGGGGTGCATCTAGGCTAAAATTGACGTTGAAATCGAAAAAATTGTGCTGGATAAAAATAAGAAGAAATTTAAGAGATAAGGTTACCAATTTTTATTTGTCCAGACCATATTAAGAGATAAGAAATTATGAAAATAATAAAAAAAGAAACGGTATGAATTATAAAATATTTAATCGAATAAGACATAATTAGTTATTAAGAGCATCTCCAACAACTTTGCTATATGGTTTGCTAAAATAGAGAAAGATTAAAAAATCTCTAAATATAGAGAATTCTCTATAATCTCTAAATTGGAGAGAGAAAATATTATTTTATTCAATCAAACCAATAAGATTCAATTTTTAACATTTAAAAAAAAAAGTGTATTGGGATGATAAATTATGGAATATTATAATAATATAAATATTGATTGATTCTCTAAAATAGAAAAACTGTTAGAGTTAGAATAAAATGTTTTTAGAGATTTTAACTTTTCATTCTCTATTTTAGAAAAAATTTAGCAATGCTGTTGGAGATGCTCTAAGAACTTAAAATGAAAAAAACAAACAAAACCTAAAAGTGATTAAAAATCCAAATTTCTTCTTTGGCATTGTTTGGCAAACTAGATAAGCTAGCTGATAGTTGATAAACTAGTTTTTTAAAACGCTCTTATAAGCTAGCTTATGGTCATTCAAACATATACCAGGAAAAAAAAGTTAGCTTATAAGTTAGAGTTTTTTTTTTTTTCCTGCCAAAAATAACCTTATTCTCACATGATCTTTAGGTTAAAAGCACTGTACTACATCTTTCTTCATGGCACATGGGAATGTAGTCTCTTTTTAACTAGAGTCATCTCCCACGTGCAACTTAACCTAACCATGGTTAACAATCACACGCGCCTCATACACATTACGCTCATTTTGTATGCACAGAGAATAAAACCCACGTCGGTTTTCCAAAAACCCTAATTCTCTCTCTCTCTCTAGAAAAGTTTCTCTCTCTGCATTGATGTACATACAGATTTTTGCATACATGCACACTTATCGGAGCTGATTATTGTCTCTCTCTCTCTCTCGATCGTGCGATCATTCTCTCAGCCGCAGATTCAAAGGTATGATCGGTATCTTAACCAACATTTTTGTATCGATTTGGTTTCAACCTTTTTATTCAATCTGATTCTCTGCTTTTTATATCTTCTGGCCATTTTTGTGTCTATAATCAGAGATTTCAGTGAATATTTGATTCGTATGTATTACACAATGCCTCCTTAATTTAGTGCTTTTGTGCAAACATCTAAATAGCTTGAGCTCTTGAGGAATTCTGTATCTAAGTTTTTTCAATTCGTTTTTATGCAAAAATTTGTCTCAATCGGCGCTTTTCCAGGAAAATGCAGTAAAATTTGGTCGGAGAAACTTTCCGTTTTTGTTCTGCGTTGGTTCTGTAATCGAGGTGAATAAGTTGCTTCTGTTTTCATATAAATATTTCTCTTATTAAGCTTGTTCAACAAGCTGTTTTCCCCGATGAATAAAGTGTAAAACCGAAGAGGAAACCTTATAGTCAAACTGCTCTATGATTCGGCGGTAGATTTTTTTCGTTTTGCTTTTTTCTTACTCAGAATTTGATTGATTCGATGTTTACGCCTATACTGTGTGTACTAATTAATATTATAATGAACTCGTGTTTATGCAGTTCAAGTACAATTTGCCATTTCAATCGCTCCGCTTGCTCCTGTTATCTATACAACCAAAGATCGATTCTCGCTCTCCGTGTGATCCTTACGATTTCTTCGTACAGCTTACTGGGCGTATATGTATATAACGGTGACGATAGCTACCTCAAAGCTCCTCATCTGAGCTTAGCTCTGAATCAAAGTAGATATATATAATCGATTCAGCGTACGTAGCGTCGATCTCTGCCGGTTCTTCTTTGAGTACATGCTTAAGCTCCATTTTCCGGCGTAAAATATAGGTTCCGATGACTTTGCGTTCTGTTAGGTATTCTTTCGCAAAGAAAGAATTATCGTTAAGGCTGCGAATCGCATTGGTTACGACCACGTGTTCGGTGGTTCTAATGGTTGTTGCGTTTGTTACAGGTGTGTGATTCATCGCAGTTACCATTAAATCGTTATTAAATCTGCTTTTATATTTTCATCTATCCTATTAAATTCAACTTTTATATTCACCACTTGAATTTTCATTATTATCTTTTTTTTTTCAGACACGAGTGTCCGTTGCGAAAAATAATTTTCTAATTCATAGCCTCATAATTTTGTCACCTTCATTGAATGAACAACTAAAATTCTATCGAACAACTTCCTAAATCGATTAAGGCTTCATTTATTGATCAACCGATTGATTTAATTAAGTATTTCATCTCGTAATCTTATCAGGTACGTTACAATATGGTCGCATTTTAGTCGAGCCTAAAAGTCCTTTGGATGTTGCGAGGAGTACTGCCTACAACAACACGATAAATTCTGTTCCGCATCGCAAGCTTCTTCAAAATCAAGGTAAAACTCAACGACACCCTACCTCTAGATTCGTTAATACTGTTCATCTAATTAAAATAATATAAAAACGATTGAATATATAATTTGTTCCTTTATATATCGTCATCATCGCACTTTACATTAAATATCAATAATCGTAGTCATTATTACCATTTGAATTGTCATCCTCCTGTGGATTAAAATTTGGTATCTGTGCTTTTGCATCCACGTTGTGTCGGTCTTCTCCGGTGATCTTTTTTTGCTTAAACGCTGCAAACACTGCACTGCACACACTGGCAAAACGACACAGAGCCTCTTTGCTCAGATATGTTGGTGTGATGAAGTACGATTTCTGTTGCATTGATGGTGCTGGTGCACGTATGTTTCATTCCACTGGTCAATTCTATTACATGATGGTGCTTTATACCCTCCTAGGTCACCCATTCGATAACCCCATGCAAACGATTTGGACTTTTCCGCATGATCAATAACAAATTTTAACATATGTAATTATTATGGGGTGTTTGGGATTGCTTATTTATTTGGAAAAGTGCTTATTTGGAAAAGTGCTTATCAGCTTATGTGTGCCAAATCGGAGTTTTTTAAAAAGTGTTTGGAGTAGCTTATTGTGGTATCAAAACGTAATAAGCTAATAAGTTGTTATTTAAAGGTGTTTGGGATTGCTTATACATATAAAAGAACCAAAAAAGTCATAAACACTTTTGAAATAAGTCATAAGTTACAACAAAATGACTTATCAAAAATGGTTTTTCAGCGGTTTGGCACCGCTATAAGTTGTTTTCTTTTTGTTCCATTCAAACACTCAAAATAGCTTATCTGCGGTGTCAAATCGCAATAAGCTAAAAAGCCCTTCAAATAAGCAATCCCAAACAACCGCTATAGATAGATCTTTACCTGTGAATGTAGGAAAACAAATAGAGGGTGAAATTATATATAATGGAATTTGGTTATTTATTCATTTTGAGGAAAACAACCTCTCTACAACCTTTTTGGTTTGATGGTAAGTCTACCTACATCTTTTCTTACGAGACCCTAATTCTAAGTTAGGAGAATTTGGTTATTGATTTGGATTAGTCAACATCTAATCTTGACACGAGTTCAACTTTTGTTATTCGGATTTTGTTTCACCTACTTTCACGAACTTAATTAGAAAACTCTAAGGTGAACATATCATCTTTTTTTTTTTTTTTTTTTTTTACATTTTATATGTGATGGGTTTATGGGTATGGTATCAAGAGCAATCTTACAGATCCTCTAAAAAAAATTTTAAAATGGAGAAACAGTGGTTAAAAGAATTTCAAGAAAACTTACATCCATCTCCAAAAGATTCTCCATTTTGGAGATAAATCTTTGATTATATTATTAAAATATTTTATATATTTAATAAATTATTATTTCTCTCAGCTAAACATTTCATTTCAAAGTTTTCCATTAGTGGGATATAATATTTCCAAATTTGGAGAAAATTACAATTATCTTTTGATTCCATTTTGGAGAAATTGTTTGAACAAAAAGTTGCTCAAAATCTTTATTTTCTTATTTTTGAAGAAGTTATTGGAGATGCTCATCATTTTTTTAACACTTGTGTGATGGGTTTATGGGTATAGTATTAAGTTTTTAGGTCATATAATATGTAAATTTGACTGTAAATAATGGTTTTTATTGTATAGAGAATGGATTTTAAAATATTTATGATGTTATTGTAAAGTGTGTAAAGTTATATGGTGATTTTCATGAAGGGAAACAAAAAGTTTAAAGTCCCGAATGTAAATTAGAATTTATATGCACATGTTAAGAAGCTACATGTAGGTTTGGAGACTTTCATTTAAACCATTTTTGGGATTTGCATTTGCATCGAAAAGGTGCATATTTTGGTGAAAGGTAGTGTTCTGCGCATGTTAGCTAGGCGATGCATCTATCCCTCTTTTATTGGAAATGTTAAAGCATTATTGATGAAAATATAATTAATTATCGTTCTCTGATTGATTTGTCACTTTTTTTTTCTTTTCTTTTGATATTAAAGCATATTGAAAAAGTCTGCTTTGTCCTTGTTGTTGTGTTTCTTTTCTATTCTTATTGTTGTGGGTATGTGCATTATGATATTAAAAAAACGAATATGACGGTCCCAAAATCTAATATTTCTTCCATTTGAAAAATATCTTAATACTTAATTGAATATATAATATAATAAGAAAAAACTTAATTGATAATTAAATACTAAATATATCTTGAAGATAAATTGAAAAATCTTATAAATCACAATCACAATCAAAATAATTAATATTATTTATTTAGTTAATCTAATGAAAGTAATAGGTTATAAAAACAATTATTACAGGATATTAATGAATTTGTTTATGGATAATAAATTGTTCTAACTATATTATTAAAAGATATTTTGAAGTATTAATTGGTTATAACTATTATTATTTTATTAAATCAAATATTATAATTTTTTTTTAGTGAAATGGAGTACATTCAACTATATACTAATAGGTCATTTATCAAATGCTTATCGGGTAAGTATTTATCAACAAAACTCATTATCTTCACTTACCTTGTTTGGTAAAATTTTTGGTCATCAAAACGGATTATTGGTAAACACGTTTTTTACCCGGTAAACTACGGGTAAGACTCTCGGTTCTTTCTATTCTCACTCAGTAATTTAAATGACACTCGATAAGCACATACCCGGTAAGTGTTTGGTAATCGACCACCAAGACATAAGTGAAAGCTGGAATGGGGAGTTACACCTGGCTAGTGGTGTAAACGAGTCGAGTCGAGTAGTAGGTTAATCTAGTCGGCTCAAAAAACTAATATTGGGCTCGAGCTCGATTAACTTTTTCAATGTAGCGCTCGAGCATGATGCTTGATATGGGTTCAAATTCGTGATCGATTAACTAGTTTATCGACTTGAGCTTGATATTTTTTATATTTTTATTGTATGATTAATAATATATAAGCATGTTTGGCTCAAAAAAGGGTATGATCGAATGGTTCGGCTCTGCTTGATTCGCCTCGAAAAATTGAATCGAGTTTTTGAACAAGTCGGATCAAACATTGGTGTTATAAAGCTCTGCTCGTTAAGTTAAACGAGTTCTATTTTGTGTTTTAATCTTTTAAAAGAAATAAAAACGTACTGATCCACCAAAATAAATTTTGTTCCAATTGTGAAGCTCCAATGTTGACTTTTCACATAATCTTTCTTTTCTTTTTTTTTTAGTGTATAGAAAAAAGCAATAAATAAAGGGGTCACAATCTGTCCGTCTCTTATTTTGTTTGCATTTAATGTTATGCAGCAAGAGAAGTGGAACCAAACCGAATTTGGGGGGACAAGTGTTCAAAGGCCGACATTGTCATTAACCAGGGCCCCACTGATCCCCTCCCAAGTGGCATTCCCACTTACACCGTTGAGATCATGAACGTCTGCACCACCGGCTGCGACATCTCCGGCATCCACCTCACCTGCGGTTGGTTCAGCTCCGCTAGACTCATCAATCCCCACCTCTTTAAACGCCTCCGTTACAACGACTGCCTTGTTAACGACGGAAACACCCTCGTTAACGGACACACCATCTCCTTTCAGTATGCTAATACATTCCCTTACCCTCTTTCCGTCTCCTCCGTCATATGTTGATGATGAATTTGGATTCTATTTTGACAAGTAATGAAAGTTGAAGTAAACATCAAGGGGTTAAAGTGTAAGTTTTGAGGTTTCTTGGGGACCTAGAGAACAGAAGAGAGAAGAGAAAGAGACTTTTGTACATGAGAATATGAGATGGTTGATTAAGAGATGAAATTTTGGTACCCATAATTCGTACAAGTTTGCACGCATAGGGTTTTCTATGTAGTATAATATTAAAGTAAATTACGTTTTTTTTTATGTTAAATGGTGATCGTTAGTGCTCTTGATGACTTGAATTGGTGACCTTTAAACGAGCCGAGTCGAACCGAGTAGTAGGTTAATCGAGCCGGATTCAAAAAATTAGTACTGGGTTCGAGCTCGATTACCTTTTTCAATGTAGGCCTTGATCTTGACCTCGATGCTCATTTATGGGGTTGAATTCGGGATCGATTAACTCGTTTTTTGGCTTGAACTTGATAATTTTTATATTTTTATTGTATGATTAATAAATATAAGAGCATGTTTGGCTCGAAAAAAGATATGCTCGAATGATTCAACTCGACTCGAAAAACTGAATCGAGTTTTCGAACGAGCCGAGTCAAACATTGGTGTTATAAAGCTCGACTCGTTAAGTTAAATGGGTTCTATTTTGTGTTCAAGATCAACTCGAGCTTGAGAATAATTAAGATCGCGCTCGAGATAAATGAGTTTGAGCTCAGTAGCTCGTTAAAAACGCGACTCGTTTACACCCCTACGTTTGTGGAGAATCCTAAAGGCCCACTACTTATTGACAGTTGAGTTAACCCATAAAGTTTGAATCAAAAACTCCACGGTTTGAAATTATGGTTTTTTGTTTCTATGATTTGTAATACATTGTTATTTTTGTCGTTGAGGTTAACTCCTATTTTAAAGTATGAGAGACGAAAACAACAAATAATTGTAACCAAAGGGCCTTTGGCCTAGCAGTATTGGAGTTCTTGGCCTCGTAAGAGGTCAGGGGTACAATATGTAAGTTTATTTGTTGCATTTGCCGTATATTAATATTATATACTTCAAAAACAAAAAAACAAAAAACAAATAATTGTAACCCAAATGAACGAAAATAATAATAAATTGTAAATATTAAGGAGAAAAATAAAAGTAAATTGTAAAATATAGAGATAAAAAATCATAGTTTTAAAAGCATATAAATAAAAATAGCAATTTTAAATAAACTATATGCACGAAAAACATAATCTAGTTATAATATAAAGCAATGGTGTCTTACGAATATTCATATTTTCACTTAAAACATTATGAATAAGAAAATTATTATTACAACTTACAAAGAAGAAAAAGCAGAATTGTCTACAACAACTACAGTAAAAATAGGTGAGAAACATTTATAAGTATCATTGAAGGATCCAGACTTTTTTTTTTGGTGGTGGCGCAATACAAAGTGTGTTTTCAGAATTGTTAATGTATATAGAGGTTCAGACCCATGTTAGGGCCCAAGCCCATTTAGTCTACGTATATATTTGTTGTATTATGTAGTCTAGGTTAGATAACTCATAATTTTACTTTCAGTATTGTAAGTTTTCTCTCAATCAATACATCGAGGTTTCAAACCTTCGGCATATTCATCGTGTTCTTCATTCATATCCATCTTCTAACATGGTATCAGAGCTGTAGGTTTGTTCATCGTTTTCACTGTTCTTTGTCACAATCGACTCGTCGCCGCCGCTGTTCTTACCGCCGTTGCATCTCACTGTCATCACTTCTCGCCGCTGTTGATTTAATCGATTATTGTTTTTTGATAATCGATTTCAATAATCAATTGTTTCATTGTCGCCGCAGTTGAATCCTCTTTTATTCGGTCGAACTCTTCCTTCAGTCGAAGCTTTTTACCCTTCGGTCAAACACCCTTCGGTCGAAACATTCCTTCGGTCGAACACTCTTCGGTCGAATACCCCCTTCGGTCGAAACCCCCTTCGGTCGAACACCCCCCTTCGATCGAAACCCTCTTCGGTCGAACATTCCTCCGGTTGAACTCTTCTCCGGTCTTTAATACTGTTTCTCAGTATTTTTTTCTTATTTCATGGCTACTAATTTCAGTCACTCAAATCCCATCTCCGTTGTTTTCAACGGTAGTAACTATATTCTTTGGCATCACCATATGACAATTCTATTAAAGTCTTATGGTCTTTACACCTATGTTACTGGCGCATCCAAAGCTCCAGTTCAAGAAACAACTGAGAATGTTGTTGACTTTGCCAAACGAATGAATGAGTGGGATATTAATAATGCTCGTATCTTGGGCTTCATTAATGCCTCCACTACTCCTGAGATCAACCAACAGTTCCTTGGTTATATTACAACCAAAAGTCTCTGGGATTTTCTTGCCAAGCGGTATATATCATCTGGTCTATCTCATCAGTATCAATTGTGGACCACTTTTTAGAACAAACGTCAACTTCCTGATCAATCCATCAACTCTTATATCTCTGAAATGTAGTCTCTCAGAGATCATATAAGTCTTGGAGCACCACAGATTTTTGATGAAACCGCTCAACAGTTCACCGCCTACTTCAACCAGCTGCATCTGATCACCATTTTGATGGGTTTGACTGATAAATTTGAGAATGTTCGTGCTTCCCTTCTTCATAGGCAGCCTTTACCTACTCTTGAAGAAGCAATATCTGAATTGCTAAGTGAAGAAACTCGTCTTCACATGCGTTCACCAGTGCCTGCTACTGATAGTGTTCTCTACACGTCTCATCCCAAGCCAAAAGGCAAATGGACCAATAACAATCATTCCAGATCTGTGGGAAAGGCGAACACATCCGAGTGTGCCTTCTGTCATTCTCCGGCTCACCATCTTCTTGATTGTCCTATCCGTAAGTGCCGTAAGTGTGGCATCACGCATCCGCGTCACTATAAGACTGACTGTCCAAAGAACTCAAAGCACACTAGTTCTCAGAATCGGACTCATGCTGTTGCTGGGCCTACCATTGCTGATACTGAGGCTTCTACAGCCTCCTCACCTGACCTAATGGAACTGATGCGTCGCAATCAGGAACTTATGGAACAGATCATGTCTGGTGCTATGGGTATGAACTCTCCACACTCAGCTGCATCAGGTAACATATGGCTTTTTGATTCTGGGTGTTGCAATCATATGACACCTTGCCCTGATGGTTTCGCTTATAAGAAACCACCTCAGCAATTTACGTCAGTCAGAACTGCTGACAATACTGGTTTACCGGTAGCCTTTAGTGGAAATGTTTCCACCCCTCTTATACAATTACCGGATGTTCTAAATGTTCCAAAGTTATCTCTGAGCTTAGTTTCGATTGCTCAACTTCTTGAATCTAATTTGATCATTTTATTTCATTCTTCTGGTTGTGTTGTACAGGATCCAAAGACCAAGCAGATCCTTGGACTCGGCCGTAAAGTTGGACGGATGATTGAAGTGGTCTACCTGCGTCTTCCTTTACCATCTTCAAGTTTTGTTGCCTCGGTTTCTAGCACTTCTTCCCTTGAGTTGTGGCATGCCCGACTGGGTCACTTATCTCTCTCCAGGATAAAGTCCTTAGCTCATTTAGGGGTGTTAGGAAATTGTGTTTCAACTGACAATATTTCTTGTTTATCTTGCAAACTTGGCAAACATCATGCTTTACCTTTTGAAATGAATGAATTTAATTCTACTTCCTCTTTTGATATTATTCATTCTGATGTATGGGGACCAGCACCACATCCATCCATTGGTGGTGCTCGATATTTTGTTATTTTTATTGATGACCATACCCGTTTCACATGGATATATCTTATGAAACATCGTTCGGAATTACCTCAAATCTACATTATGTTTGCTCGGATGATTCACACCCAGTTCTCCAAATCTATAAAGATTCTTCGAGCTGATAATGCTATGGAATACAAAGAGTCATCTCTTCTCTCCTTTCTTCAATCTGAGGGGACTCTCTCTCAGTACTCCTGTCCTGGCACTTCTCCTCAAAATGGTCGTGCTGAACGCAAACACCGTCATATTTTTGATACGGTTCGCACTCTTCTCATTTCTGCTAAATGTTCAGAACGTTTTTGGGGTGAAGCTGCTTTTACCGCTGTTTATACTATCAATCGTCACCCTACTCCCATCATTCACAATAAGTCTCCTTATGAGGCTCTTTATGAGGTCACTCCTGCCTATGAACTTCTAAAAGTTTGGGGTAGTGCTTGTTTTGTTCAACTGCAATCTCATGAACATACCAAACTTGAACCTCGCTCCAGACTGTGCTGCTTTCTTGGATATGGGATTGAGCACAAGGGTCTTCGTATTTCTCGACATGTTACCTTCTGGGAACATGTTCCTTTCTCTTCTATATCCAAGTTTCGTGAGTCTCCTAATCTCACACCTCCGTTTTTCACTGATGCTTCCGTCTCATTGGACTCACTCCAATATGACATTATATCACCTCTACCTAGTATTCTAACTCCTTCTGAGTCAGCCTCTCCAAGTTTTCTTGATCATCATCAATCATCTGCTCCATCTGCACAACCAACATCTGAGGTGCCTGCTGAGTCTTTGGCTCCTGAAACTACTCAATCTCAGAATGTGAGACGATCAGAACGGGTAAGACAAGTTCCTTCTCATCTTCGTGATTATCATGTTTATGCTACTCTGCTGTCAAATCACGAACCTACTTCCTACAAGAAAGCCTCTTCTAACTATGATTGGTAGAAAGCTATGGATGAGGAACTTCAGGCTCTTGACAAAGCTCAGACTTGGGATTCTGTCCCTCTTCCACCAGGCAAGAAACCCATTGGCTCCAAATGGGTGTTCAAAATCAAAACCAAATCGGATGGCTCTATTGATCGGTACAAAGCTCGGCTTGTGGCCAAGGGCTTCAATCAAGAATATGGTATTGATTATGATGAGACTTTTGCCCCTGTTGCTTGCGTCACATCTGTTCACAGTCTTCTTGCCATTGCTGCTACAAAACAATGGCCTCTTTTTCAGATGGATGTTAAGAATGCCTTTTTGAATGGTGACTTATCTGAGGAAGTCTACATGACACCTCCTCCAGACGTTCGACTTCCACAAGGTCATGTTTGTCGTCTTCGGAAGGCTCTTTATGGCCTCAAGCAAGCTCCGCGAGCTTGGTTTGAAAAATTCAGTTCCACTGTCACCTCTTTGGGCTTCTCACCCAACAACTATGATTCAGGACTGTTTACTCGGACCACTGAAGCTGACACAATATTACTTCTCCTGTATGTAGATGATATGATCATTACTGGCAGTGACTCTACAGGCATAGCCAATCTGAAGTCATCTCTCAGCTCCTGCTTTGAGATGAAGGATCTTGGTTCTTTACACTATTTCCTTGGTCTTGAGGTGCTCTCTGATCCATCGGGTCTTTATCTGTGTCAAGCCAAATACACCTCAAATCTTTTGTCGAAAGCTGGGATTACTGACAACAAAACAACATCCACTCCTCTTGAACACAACCTTCATTTGGCTCCAAATGCTGGTCCACATCTACGTGATCCTACTCTATATCGCCAGTTAGTGGGGTCACTTGTCTATCTGACAGTGACTCGACCTGATATTGCCTATGCTGTTCATACTGTTAGTCAGTTCATGTCTGCACCTTGTTCTGATCACTATGTTGTTGTCCTGCGCATTCTTCGATATTTAAAAGGGACTATGTTTCATGGTCTTCATTTTCCATCCACCTCATCGTTGATTTTGCGAGGTTTTTCTGATGCTGATTGGGACAGTGACATGACTGATCGTCACTCTACTACTGGCTACTGTTTCTTTCTTGGCGACTCTCTTATATCCTGGCGAAGCAAGAAACAATCACTCACAGCTCGATCCAGCACTGAAGCTGAATATCGAGCACTAGCTGACACAGCTTAAGAACTTGTGTGGTTACGCTGGCTTCTTTCTGACATGGGGGCTCCTCAACAGTCTCCAACTTCATTGTGGTGTGATAACAACAGTGCCATTCAGATTGCCCACAATGATGTATTCCACGAGCGAACGAAGCATATTGAAATTGACTGTCACTTTGTTCGTCAACATGTGACTCGTAAGACTATTCGGCTGCTTCCTATTTCGACTCTTGATCAAACGACTGATATTTTTACTAAAGCTCATTTACCAGGACGGTTTCGTGATCTTGTTTCCAAACTCCATCTGGCTCATTCTTCTCCCGATTGAGTTTGAGGGGGGATGTTAATGTTTATAGAGGCCCAGGCCCATGTTAGGGCCCAAGCCCATTTAGTCTACGTATATATTTGTTGTATTATGTAGTCTAGGTTAGATAACTCATAATTTCACTTTCAGTATTGTAAGTTTTCTCTCAATCAATACATCGAGGTTTCAAACCTTCGGCATATTTATCGTGTTCTTCATTCATATCCATCTTCTAACAAGAATAATTATAAAAATTAAATTAATTAAATAATTGTTGGAAAAGTGTGTTTCCATTCCACCATTTTCGACACAACAATTAACGAGGATGCGTGATCTATTCATTTAACGATTGTTTTTTTTTGGAAAGGGTATCCTGGACCTATGGCCCAGACTAATCCTTGGCAATTAGGGCCTATGGCTCAGCTGCTAAAGCGTGCAGCCCTGAGATTATCCTCAGTGACCACAAGTGCTGCTAGTGGGGCTCGAACCCGGGTTGAGCGCTATGAACTCCCCAAGCCTTTACCACCACACCACAACCCTTGTGGTTTTCATTTAACGATTGTTGTGGGGTTGTTTTAAAGATTGTCCAAAACGAAACGATTGTCCTAAATAGAAATCGAAAGAATGAGAAATCAAATCTTAAAATTGTGGTAGATTTTCAAGTGTTCCTTCGTTTGTCCCACGTAGATGTAAATCTAGTTAGAACTTAAAACCATGTTTATATACCGTTATTTAAGTAAACAAAATTACTCCATGATTTACTTTCAGAAGGCTATCATCTTCAGCGTCAAATTTAATCGAAAAGTTCAAATAATTTTTTGCCCACTAAAAATCATACTAATTTATATCACATTTTTTTTTTAATCAAAATTTTGCATATTTTAGGACATCTCTAACAATAATGTTATAATTTTTCTAAAGTAAAGTATTAAAAGTCAAAATTTCTAAAAAACTTTTTTGGCTCCAATTCAGATAGTTACTCTAATTTAGCAATCACATTATATTCTCTTCTAAATGCTTATTTCAAACCTCTTATTGGTGAGAAAGACATAAAATACTATTTATTTATCTCTTTTATATAGAGTTGTAAGAGATTTATTTAAATTTAGATATTTTCTGTCTTATTTTTTTTCTTCTATTTTGTCATATAATATAGCATAGTTATTGGAATATAAAATTGTTCTAAAAATATTTAAAATTTCTATTATAACATAGTTGTTAGACATCTTAAAATCACAATTTTCATATTTGACAATCATGATTGCTTGACTCATAGATCAGTCAACTGTGTGGTGACTGATGGTATATTAAAACAAATACAATTACTACTTTATGCTACTTTCTACCTTTTACACATGGACGGATCTACTCTTGTGGCCACGGTGACACGTGCCACCGTATCATTTCTCCGGCGAAGGGTAAAAAAATTTAGGTTCGTGAAAGGTGCAACCGTATCGTTTTGGAATGTGCTACCGTATTATTTCGGAAACTTCAAGAAGGTGCAACCATACCTCGTAATCAACCAAAAAACAAACAAAACTTTCTAAATCAACCAAAAAACCGAAAAAAACTTTTGAAATCAATAAAAAAAAATCGAAAAAGTCCCTCGGAATCGATAAAAAAAACTTAAAAATCCCTCGAAATCTAGCAAAAAAAACTGTAAGAAATCCATCGAAATGGTGGAATGAGAATAAAAACACATCAAGAAATATTGAACGTTAAAAAGATGAAGACATGTCGATAAAAACCGTATTTTTTGTAATTATTTTTTGTTTATATTTTATGGTGTCACCGTATAAAAAAATTTCTAGATCCGTCCCTGCTTCTACATTCTTTATATACATGTCAATAGTAGATGGTATAGTCTCTCTCTATAAATTAAATTTTATGTATAATTTAAAAATAAATTCTTATTTATTTTAGAGTAAACTATAAATTTGGTTCTTGTGGTTTGTCAAAAATTATACCTTTTCTCTCTGCAATTTCGAAATTACAAGTTTGTCATTGTAGTTTGCAAAAACGTCCAGATTTGGTCATTGTGGGTTTTGATTGGGTAAAGACAAACTTTTTTGATAGAAAGACGAAAATGCCCCTTATTTAACTAATTTTTTTAACGGTTGTTAGATGGAGGGACCAGGCTTGGACGTTTTTGCAAACCACGATAGTCATCTTGTAATTTCGAAGCTACAGGTATGAAAAGTGCTATTTTTGACAAACCACATGAACCAAATTTGTAGTTTACTCTTTATTTTATGTGCTCAATAAATGGACTTAGAATTACGGAGACCAACCTGTTTTTGTAAGACCCGTAAGACCACACTTTTATAATAACAATCACAATGTCTTTTGCTGTGAAGGTTCGGATTTTTTTTACCTTCACAAATGTTTTAGGGGTGTGCAGAAAGTCAACCGATCTAATAGGAATCGACCAGTCATAATTGGATATCCAATTGTAATTGGATCGGATCAAATTGAAAATATCAACATCCAATTTGCATTGGTCGGTCATTGGATGGTAGTCCAGAACCGACCAAACCGAACCAACCAACATTCAATTACCCATCCTATTACCATTCAGTTTTCCATCCAACTATCATCCAAATTTTTATTTTTTTTGCAATTTGCTTAAATCTGAATTTTTATCATTCAGGTTTTTGAATTTTTTTTCTCTCACTTGTGTTGGTTTTAACACAAATTAAAAGTGATTAATCAATTTGTTTCATTGTTAGAAAATTACATTAAATTAACACATTGGATGATCGATCCGACCTGATCATCCATTGTATGTCGAATGGATCCAATCCAACCCGATGGATATCCAATCTATTAAAAGTGATTAATCAATTTGTTTCATTGTTAGAAAATTACATTAAATTAACACATTGGATGATCGATCCGACATGATCATCCATTGTATGTCGAATGGATCCAATCCAACCCGATGGATATCCAATCTATTAAAAGTGATTAATCAATTTGTTTCATTGTTAGAAAATTACATTAAATTAACACATTGGATGATCGATCCGACCTGATCATCCATTGTATGTCGAATGGATCCAATCCAACCCGATGGATATCCAATCTGATCCAATAGATATCTAATAAGAACATCTAATAGATGGTACCGAACCGATCAAATCATCCATTGGATCGGAAGAATCCAACCTCCAATAAATAATTGGATTGGTTCAGTTCCCCTTATATCCATCAACCGATAAACAAACCTATGTTTTACTCTAATATCTACCAACTTACTTGAACGAACAGATTTTCATTTTTCAAGCGATCAACAAACATATAGACGATTAATTGGACTGAACTAATCTCAAACAAAACAGCCCATTTTAACCGTCAGCCCATCAACCAATAAACTAAGCCCATATCATTTTGAGCCTTAATGGGCCAAGCCCAAAAGCCTACAACAAAACATTACGTCATCATCTCGTCAGCATACCTTCTAACACAGGTACACGACCACCTCGTAAAACACTGATAAAAAATCAAACACAAAACACCACCATTCGAATCTTACTTTCACAAACAAAATCACCCACTAATTCATTTCAAATCCTTCAAATCCAAAATCTTTCCTTTTCTTAATTTTTCACTTTCTCAAAATCTTCACTCCAATTTCAGTTCTTGCAATTCAAAAACATGAGATCAAGAAAGCATCAAAGCCGATCGATTTCACCAAAATCTTTAATTTTCTCATGTTTAATCCTCACCCTTTTAGGATTCTTTCTACTTGCCTTCATCTCCGGCGAGGATCCCGCCCTTCCGCCACCGACGGAGCTGCAAAACGCGACGGCGAGGAGGCCCGCGACCACCTGCGCGACGGTGGAGGATATGGGAAACGAAAGTGTTGATGGTTTTTTTGGCGGTGGGGATTCATGGAAAGAGAGCATTAGAGTTCGGAGATTGATTAGAAATCATTTCGAATTGCAAGGTATGAAATATGAAATAATTTATTTTATTTTATTTCCCCCTTTTTTAGATTTATTGCAAATTTTTTATTTTTATAGTTAATGATGAATTAATGTATATATAGATTGTTTTTTAGTCATTGGGGGCGGGTAGTTCAGTTGGCAAGGGGGGGAGCGACTTTGTTTAAATATAGTAAACGGGTTTGTGTTTGCATTTGTGTGGGAAGTGGGTTTGAACCGTTGCGCTAGGTGTTGGGTCGGTTTTGAAATGCGGGCTCGGATGTGGTTCATAGGGGGCGGGTTTTAAGTTTGAATCTTGTGGGAAACGGGCTTGAACCCGTTTGCTAGTATGAGGTGTTGAGTAGCTCTGAAATGACTCATCACATGTGGTTCTTAGGGGGCGGGTTGTAGCTTAGTTGGTAAAGGTGCGGAGCGACTTTGCTGAATTACACAACATGTTCAAGTTTGAATCTTGCGTGAGGTGGGCTTGAACCCCTCTGTTAGCCTTAAGCGTTGAGTCGGCTCTAAAATGCCTCTTCACATGTGGTTCCTAGGGGGCGGATTGTAGCTTAGTTGGCAAATGGGTGGAACGACTTTGCTCAAATACATAACAGGTTCAAGTTTGAATCCAAATGGGCTGAGTAACTCTGAAATGACTCTCTCACGTGTGGTTCCTAGGGGGCGGGTTGTAGCTTAGTTGGCATATGGACGAAGCGACTTTGCTCAAATACGCAACAGGTTCAGGTTCAAGTTGGAACTTGTGGGAGGTGGGCTTGAACCCTATGACGACCTCTGTGAGTTAGCTCTGAAATGTCTCCTCATATGTGGTTTCTAGGTGACGGGTTCTATGTGGGGCCAGTCGAGGTTGTCGGTAATCGACCTTTTGCTAAAATCTAGATTCTTTTTAATATAGAATGAAATCGGGAAATTCTGATTTTATGGATGCATCATGCAAATATGACCTATTTGATATTGGTTGGAATTAGTTTGTTGTTAGATTTGAGTTTTGGTTATTTGTGTTTTCATGTGAACTTGGATCGATTATGGATTCGATCATGGGGATATGGTGATTGATGTTCGTTTTGATTCCGGATTTCGGTTTTCTTAATTTACCCCTTTCGATTCTATCAATAGTGGTTTGATCTTCATGTAGTTGAAGCAAATTCTATTCTTCGTCTCGTAAAAATGCTTGAAGTTATCATTGCAACAAAATTGGCTTTATAGGACGCCAAATATGCTGATTGTTAGTAGCTTAATGAGCTTAATGGGACTCGCAGCTTATTCGGTCAGCTATACATGACTGTTTGGTAGTGACTTAATGATATAGAAAGTGACTTATTCACGCTATTAGGGGAAGCTTTATGCAGATATCCAAGTTTTTCCAAACCCGCCCCTCCAAATTTAAAATATACGTTTCTCCAATCCATGAGAAAACCCTCTGAAACAAAAACCTTTACGATCTATAAAGACAGATTAATCCACACAGATAGTTTTATCAATACAGGACTTAGTGGAAAACCAACCAACCGCTGATTGGTTGGTTTTCCATTAAGTCCTATATGGATTAATCTGTCTGTATAGATTGGGAAGGTTTTTATTTGAGTTTTTTCCTTCTAGATGGAAGTAGTGTGTTTTTTAATTGGGAGAGTCAGGTTTGGAAAAAACTTGGCTTTCTGCATAAAGCTTCCCCTAAAAGCTTATTGAATAAGTCACTTTCTATATCACTAAGCCACTGCCAAACAGTCATATATAGCTAGTCATGTATAGCTGACAAAATAAGCAGCTGACCGAATAAGCTTGAGTCTCATTAAGCTTATTAAGCTGCTAACAAACAGGCCCTTAGACATAATACAACGCCCTATAAAACCAATTTTGTTTTTGTGTATGTTATGCAATAAACCATCATATATCTTTATGTTAATTTTCTTCTTCTACTAGATATAGCACCTTTAGCCAATGCTCTTATCGGTTTGTTTCGTGTTCGTTTCTGTGTCAAACGAGATGCCTCGTGTCATACCTCAAATCGGAATTTTGAGCCGAGTCTTTACGGATTGTGTTTTTTTTCGTATTCTAGGAGCTTCTAGAGTTCGTGGGCTATCTTCCGAGCAATTCTGCAAGCAAGGTTTCGTAATGGGCAAAGCTTCGGAGGCCGGATTCGGGAACGAAATGTACAAGATCGTTACCGCAACGGCTCTTAGCGTCATGCTAAATCGTTCACTGATCATCGGGCAAACCAGGCATTTTGGTTCTTTCTTTTTCTCGATCTTTATCTATTACGAACATATCGTACATTTCTAGCATCGAAGTCACAAATGCTTACTTCTCGATTCGTCTTCATTAGGGGCAAGTATCCATTCGGAGACTATATAACATACGCCAATTTCTCGTTTACTTTAAAAGAAGTGAAACATCTATGGAGAAAAAACGATTGCATCGGAAAGTACGGACGACATCTCGTTATGAGGGTTGATGATTTCGAGAAACCCTCAGAAACAAACGTTCTTTGCGGAAACTGGCGGAAATGGAAGCATCCGATCATATGGTAATCGTTGATCAATAATCACACACGAAAATTACAAAATACGTAATTGGTCCTGTTTTTTGCTTTATTTTTAAATGCATGATCTTTTGACAGATTTAAAAACGTAGAAGGTTATTCTCGTAAATAACCCGTAGAATATACTGGGTTCGTTTCGTTTGGGTTTTTTGTTGGTCCGGTTTTTTTCCCTCGTTCAAATGTTATTAGCGATATTTTAACGTTTATTTTACCAGGTTTAAAGGTACAACAGACGCTGTGGCTGCTCAATTTTTTCTAAAGAACGTAAACTTTCAGATGAGGAAATCGGCGTCTGGTTTATTTGGCAATACCGAGTTTCTTCGGTCTAGACCGAATGTAATCGGAGAGATACTGAGAGTAACGATATTACCTTCGGAAGATGTTGAACGTGCCGTTAATTGGGCGATCAATGGAGGTCCCGATCCTCATCTTGCCGTGCATATGCGCATGCTCATGAGCAGGTACTTCAATAATTCACGGGTTTTTGACGGATTTTGAAGATTTTGAGGCATTCTTCTAGTGTCGTTCTTAATTCTCTCATAATATCATGCAATTAAAAAAATATGTCAAAAGGTTATTCTTCTAAATAACCAATATATACGGAAATAAGTGTCCATTTTCAAAAGCAATTGCAAACTTTCCAATTTTACCCTTAATTATGAGATGCAGAAATCCATTTGCCCTCGCATTAAAAGGGTAAAATTGTCATTTAATTGATTAAAATGTTACAATTACATATTTCTAAAACCGTGTGTTTTTTTCACCGTGGAAATTTATTTTAGGATTGGAAGGAGTATTTAATAGAATAACCTTGTGACAGTTATTTATTTATTTATAAAAATTCATGACCAAAGATTCTGAAGCGTTCTGTGTTAAGTGGTAACGTTCTTAAATATGTCAGAATATCATGCATTTAAAAAAAACCCTGTGAGAACTGAGAAGGTTATTTTCCTAAATAACCCTTATATCTTGGGGGTCCGATATTCACCGTAAACACCCTTGGGTTCAAGAAAACGACGTACGGTTTGACCTTTGAGGTCAAATCTTGCCGATTTTCTTGTAACCTATGGCCAAATTTAGCCTTTACGTTGCAACTTCGCCTGAAAATCGTGTTACTCTTCGTGCTTATAGGTCTCTTAGAGCCGTCACCGCGGCTCTGAATTGCATTAAGACCACGATTTCGAGAATCCCTCACGATATAGCGAGACCCCGTGTCGTATTGATCTCCGATACGCCATCCCTCATTAAAGACGTCATGCCAAAACTCGAGGGGCTTGCCGAGGTACATTTCTAGTAATTATAAATACGCACATCGTTGTTCATTATTTGTGAACGTAATTTTTTTAGAATAGAGCAAAATGCATCAAAATGTAACGAAGTTTGGTTTAGTGTAGCAAAGATTTTTCTTTCTCAAACAATGTAACAAATTAAGTTCCATTTTTTAAAAAATTTTCACCTATTTTGACCTATAATCTACTGATTTTGTAACGTTTGATGACGTGAATATCAAATTTATCGTCCACTTCGTCCTAACCCTTTCGTAAATCTTTCGTAAACGGGTATCCACGTAAACAAATGTTACAAGATAAGCAGATTACGCGTTAAAATGGGTATAATATAAGAAAATTTGGAACTTTGTTATATCGAGTGAATAAAAATTCGTTACGATAAATAGAAAGTAAACCAAACTTTGTTGCATTTTGATGTATTTTGCTGTTAAAAAATGGTTACAAACAATAGTTAAAGATGGCAAATGCATGGTTAGGTTCTTCATTTTGAATACAAGAAGTTCACCGGGAACATCTCCGGTGCCGGCATGGTTCCGGGTGTCGGATTTCGAGCGAAAGATTGGGGACCCGCACCCCGATGGGTTGCGTTCGTGGACTTCTTTTTAGCCGCTCGAGCCACACACGCTGTGATTACGGGTGCCCAAAGACGTGTCGGCACCACCTATGCGCAGCTTGTCGCAGCACTAGCCGCAGCTTATCAACTCGGTAAACGAATCCCGTCCCAAGATTTCTTGAGATCTTTCGATCCAAGACCCTTTTTTTCCGTTCTAATCGTTACGGGTGTTATTCGATCCGCCTATTCGAGTTTCGGTTTATTCGGTTTTCCAACATTCTCGTAACTAACCGATAGTTCGTGTCATTTGGTTTGGTTACCGGGTAAACCGAATAAAAGTTTTTTTAAAAAAAATTTAATTGTTGGTATGTTTAGATTTCTTCGAAGATAAACTCGTTTGTGTCGTAAATTTCAGACGAACACCATTCCGGCCCCGCGAACTTTTCGTTCATCAGTAGCTTTCAGAACAATCTTCTGCATCGCGGGTTGCAGAATCAAGTCGGATGGGGTCACGTGTGGAACCGATTTGCCGGCCGGTTAAGTTGCCATAGCCAGCCGAACCAGTGTGCGCTCACCCCAGTTCTTCCGCCTGGCTGGTGGGATGGGTTGTGGCAGTCACCGATACCACGGGATATTCGGAGAATGGAAGCGTACGGGGTGAAACTAACGGGATTCGGAACGATTGACGAAAACCATCTTCGGGATTATTGTAAGGCTAAAAAAGCTACCGTAAGAACTATTCCGATCACTCGTAAATGTATCGGACCGAAATGTGCTTAACGAACCCTGGATCGGGTTCGTTAGGTTGTAAGTTTAAGTCTCTTTAGCAACATCGTTATATTCGTTTGATAATTGTTTACACAAATGAAATCCGTATTCGATTTTATTACAGGTGGACTTGGTACGATACCATGTTTTTTTTTCTTCAATACTGTGTACCAACCAATTATTATTGGTACGCAAAATCCTATACCAATACTAACCAACTGTAGTTGGAACTTGGTACCATTTTTTTTTGGGTTAGTATATGTTGATACCGGTTTTGTACCAACTTTTTGTAATTTTGTTTAAATTATTGAAATTTATAGGTAACATATCTCATGTTTTATTTAGAGGTTTTTAATTATAAGAAATAAAACTTGCAAACATTTAAATACACAATTACAAAAAGCTTGTAATCGGTATTATATCTGTCATCAATATAATATGTAAATTTTGTAAGTTCCAAGCTCGTAACCGATATAATATGTAAATTTCTTGGCCTTTTCTAAAAGAAATCAATCAAACTCATAATAATTTAAAAAACACGTTGTTAAAAAATAAAACATAAAACGAGGTCGTTAGTTTTGGTAGTATCTAACGTACTATGAACGAAGAAAAATGTAAAAATCGAATTAGATTCAAGGAATTTAGGAAACAATAATAGGTAACAGAAAGAGTAATTAAACGGATCGGATAAATGGTTAAAATGGGTTTGTGTAAAAAAAAAAACTTTCGAAACGGGTTAAATTAGATTGGATTAAGTTGGGTTGTCTTGATCACATTTTCTTATAAATTTTATAAATAATTAATATATAAACAAACTATAAAGAAAATGAGCCATTTGACGAGAGAGATAGACGATGTTCACACGGGTATCCTCTTCTAGCTAGTTCAGTGGATAAGATGGTTCGTTCCAGCTCACTCAAGAATGGGACGATAATGATCTGCTGCCAAGCTGGTTTTAACCTTGGATGCATTATATTTGAATACTGAAGCACCACACCGTGAATGCTAACGTGTGTTCGTCCGCGGTGTGAGTAATCAGTAATCACCCTACAAATTTGGTCCCTATGGTTCGTCAAAAATAACACTTTTCGTCTCTTTTATTTTCGAAATTATAAGATAGTCATCGTGATTTGTAAAAACGTTCAGATTTGGTCCCTCCCTTTAACACCCCATTAAAAAAATTCCTTTAATGAGAAACATTTTCGTCATTTTATGGATATTTTTGTCTTTTACCTAATCAAAAACCACAAGGACCAAAATCAAAAACTCGATTTTGATTGGGTAAAAGACAAAAAAGAAATCAATAAGAGGACGAAAAAGCCTATCATTTAATGGAATTTTTAATGTTCGCTAGAGAAATGAACCAAATCCAAACGTTTTTGCAAAAGACAATGGTCATCTTGTAACTTCAAAACTACAGGGACGAAAAGTGTTTTTTCGACAAATCACAGGGACCAAATTTTTAGTTTACTCTAAATTTTAATATGTTAAAACACACCCAACCCCTTTAATCCTTTTCACCTCCTATCCAACTCACAAATAAATGTCCATAAATAACTTAATTATAAATAATTATGGACCAATTAATAAATTTATGAGAAAAATTGGACCCTCACAACATATCACATGTGATAAAACATAATACTATTTCAACATTCTTTAAAAAAAAAAACTATTTATTGAGTTAAAATATAACATCGTTTTTTCAGATGTAATGCTGATTTGATGTATGCTTACACCATTTGAAGAAAAATGTTAGGGGCTTATCTTTTACGGTTTGTTTTACATGTGAAAAGTTGAAAAAACCAAATATATTAGATAACGAGTCAAAGCATATAAATATTTAGAATCAGTTAAATCAAGTTTGTCGAGTATGTGTGTGCCAAAACTTTTTTATGTTATTTATTTTGAAATTCTTAATGATTAATATGAGATTATAGAAACTAGAGTAAATTAATTTTATATTATAATTTTTTTAAATTGCAAATAGTAGTGTATATTTTTTAGTCAAATTAATAACTTTTTTAGCTAATATAATTAAATTTTTTATTTTATCTATTTGGCTCATTTGAAATGTAACCTAATTAACATTTCACATAAATAAAAATAATATTGTCTACCAACTTTATCATAAAAATTTAATTTTCATTTTTGACTTTTAGCTTCTCATCACCAATTTTGTCATAAGGGTGGGGTAAAGGGTCAAAACGTGTAACTTTTTTAGATATGGATACCAGTGGTGACTCGTAATTTTTGTTTAGCGCGTGTCTTTAAGGTAGATCAAAGACCCGTAAAATTATTCATTGTGGCTTTAGCTGAATCCTAGATATTTTTAAAGTTTTATGGTTGATTTTGATTTTTTTTTAAAAGTTTTTTTAAGTTTATATATAATTAATATATTAAATATATAATGTTTTCAAATAACAAGATTTATGATTTACCCTTCAAACAACAAACCACTAATTCGACTGAATAACTTTTAATCCAACTTAAAATCATGATAGAAGTTATTAATAACTTAAAACATCTTTAATCATGCTCCCAACATTTAAATTAATTCCGGAAGGTATTTGGCTAGAAATTGATGTACGAGTTTTTTTTTTTCATAAACTTGTCTCCTTCCGTGCTCTCTACAATAATCGTTATACATTATTTTAATAATATTTTATGTACTTTAATAGATGTAATTTACATTTTCTATTTAGTAATAGAAAAAAATAACAATAAATTAGTGTAGATATATTGTAGGGAGCTCCTTACATATTCACATGTAAGGAGAGAGAGATAATATACTTTTTTTTAATTGGGAATGGTGTCCTAGGCTAGGTTATGTTCGGCAAACTAGCTTATAAGCTAACTTGTAGCTGATAAGCTAGCTTTTCAAAACGCTACTTTGAGTAGCGTTTCAATAGGCTAGCTGATAAGCTAGTTTTTTTTGCCGAACATAGTCTATGTCTAGACTAATCCCTTGATAAATTATGATTGTAAGATATTAGCCCTGATTAAACCTCAGTGACTACAATTGTTGATAATATACTTTTTTTTTTTTCTGCCTAAAATAGTTAAAATGTGGATGTAAGGAGCTCATCGAAGATGCTCTTATAGCATCTCAAACCTTACTCCCTACATTGGAGTAAAATGCATTGAAATTAGTGTGAGGAGCAAAATGACTCCAATCATGTTCCCTGCATTAAAAAAAAACTATATACATTAGTTTAATAATTAAAACAAAATAAAAATTGACATGTCGTACGTATGTATATAATAAAATAATGTAGAACATTTGTACATAACTCATTACATGTAGGAAGTGAGATAATGAAAATTAATGTAGAAAGTACATTGGTCTATTGCAGTGAGATTTTTTCATATTTGACTCTCTATAATAGTTAAAAAGCCAATACAGGGAACTCATTGGAGATGCTCTTAGAACTTGAGACTTATAAAAAACCCAGAAATCCATCTAGTTATTCACATGGGACGAGTTGTTACAATAATGTTGTAAGAGTATCTCTAACAAATTATTCATAATTTCTTGAAAATGAGAAGTAAAAGTTGAAATATTAACCACAAGGTTGTGGCGTGGTGGTAAGAGTCTGGGGACTTCATAGCGGTTGCCCGGGTTCGAGCCCCACTCGCAACATTGTGGCCAAGGGATGAATGTCCGCGGACCTTAGGCCTGTTTTTCAGGAGATTAGTCCGGATCCAAAGTGGTCTGGGATACTCCTTTACCAAAAAAAAAGTTGAAATATTCTAAAAAAAATTATATTCAACTCCTATTGTTTTTTAATTTTGTAGATTTCACATTAATTATATTGTTAGAATATTTAATACATTTAATATCGCAAAAAAATTTCGAATAAATTTTATATAAAATGATGATGCATTAACTTAATTGGTGGAAAAAATAAAAAAAATACATCTATCAATTTTTTAAGAAACTTTTGGATAGTCTATTGGAGTAAAAAACATTTTTTTTTCTATGTAGAGTAGAAAAACATTCTCACCTTTTAAAAATCTTCATTTTCACCATTTCGAACAATCTATCGGACATAAATGCAAAGAAGTGGCACAACGTTAAAACCGTCAATTACCCATTATTGTGAATACATATTGGTCAAGTTTTTGAAAAGACCCTGAAAATTATACACGAAGAAATTATTAATTAGGTAATACGCATTATCATATTCTATTTTAAAAACCTGTACTGTAAGCTATAAAAAACAAGTTTTATCGCCTAGCAAGTGCAATGTAATTGGTATAGATAGGAATTTTTTTGCACTCCACATATCTGTACCAATCTTTAAAGCTAATTTTTGTTAGGTTTCAAATCATGAAACTGACTCAACGTCTCCTCCCTTTCTCTTTTTAATCCTTACATCAATCTTGCGGACTGCTTTGTTCATGCTTTATCGCACGATACCTTTTTAAAAACTTTTGTTGTCATTTTATGGAAAAAAACAAAATCCATAATTGGGTTGGAGGAAAGAAGTCGACATTTTTTTGGAATAAGTCTAATATACATTATGTTTTTATAAAGATATGAGGATTTAAAGGCTGGTACTGAAATTTTAAAATTTTCAAAAGATTCAGTCATAAAAATCTATAAACTAGTAAGAACAACAGGTATTGTAAGAAAAATGAATCGATTCTAATTACAAATAATTTTGTTATTTTAGAAGAAAAAGTAGAAATTGTAAAAAGAAAATTCAATTAATTTTTTAAAATTAGTTTATTATATGAACTAGAAATGGAAACAAATGTTAGATATTCGTAGAGTTGTCTCTTTTTTAATATTTTTCATTATCCATATTTGGACCCTCCAATAGGGCAAAAAGATCGGATGACTAGAAATGTACAAAGAAATAATATAGAATGCATAAAATATGACAAATAATAATCTATTATAATTGAAATTATAGTACGCGTTTTTACAGAAAATGACAAATCAACTAACATGATGGAAAGACAGTTGTCGCCATTTCACACGCTGTCATTCTTGTCATCAGATCATTATAGCTCTGACCACAATGATGACTTACGGATAAACAATATCGTTCAAGAACATATAAATATTTACAAGATTTTTGTCGGTTTAAGAAAATGATGAGTTCTTTTTAAAAATATAACATCGCTAACAAACAGTTTCAAACTGTCTAAACAAAATTTGGTTAGGCCTCAACGTCTGTACGATTATTCCATGGTGCCATAGTTGTCACAATATCATTGTGTTTCAAACTTGTGGTGCACATATATTTAATTACTAACCGGATAGAGAATTTGTGATGAGATTTTCATCGTCTTTTCTTTTAAACATCTAATACAGTTTGTTGGCTGCTACTTTTCATATGATGGTCCAAATCGTAAAAAGATGTATGGCCCCGTGACACATGATGCCATCGAGGTGAGTCACCAACATATCGACCATCTTTTAGATCGTGGCAATGCCAAACACGATCTTCGAAAAACTTGTTATTATTATCTTTTTTTTTGCAAAGCAATAATTTGACACCGTTAGTACAAGCAAGATTGATTGATACTATCATTGACAATATCATGTGAAAACAACTTTTGTACGTTCAATCTTGGGTGTTCTGAAAGTAAATTTTGTCTCCTTCAAGAATCTTTTTTCAAAAAATGGACCACTGTAATTTTTTTTTACAGTAAATGGTTACTGTAACGCTTTTGACTAATTCCCAAACTAAACCAGCACAGTATATTCTGAAGGCTGGAGGTGGGTTCTGGTGCAACGCTTTTACCAGTTCTTTCCAAGAACTGTATTGCCCGTTGGATTGGACACACCGTTCTAGCCACAGGAACAACTGGCAGAGATATAAACGTGTCGAAAAACATTTAATACGCGAGTTTAATGTCAGATAGATACGGTTATAATTTATTTTTCCGACGTCGACTGATCATGTTAAGTTTTTACGATAGAAAAGAACAAGAATAACATGTGGTGGATGTCAAGAGGTAGGAGGGTTTGCTGTAGAGAAAACAACAAGACCCACAACATATTTGGATGTTTTCTAATAAGTGTAAAACATTTATTGGTTTCGAATCTTATATGACAAGGCAAAACCAGTTCGAATTTGGTTTCGAATGTGAAACAAATGTTTTTCGATCTGAAAATTGATTCGAACGTTTTCGGTATTTTGTCTTATGTTCATAGAAACCGACAACTAATAAAAGACTATAAAACTGTTCCATGTAAATAAAAAATGCGTTAATCACTTAAAAAGATTGGTTTGTTATGATGTAATAAAGTATTTTATCAGACTTTTATGTTTAGAGCATCTCCAACAGCATTCCTATAATTTCTCTAAAATAGAAAACCAAAAGTGAAAATCTCTAAAAAGTATTACATTCATCTCCAACAGATTTGCTATTTTAGAGATTTTAGAACAATTTATATTATTATAATATTCTATAATTTAGCATCCCAATACACTTTTAAAATTTTTTTAATATAAAATAATAATAATTAAATTTCATTGGTGGGATTGAATAAATAATCATTTCTCTCTCCTACCATCAAGTTTTAGAGAATTCTCTAAACTTGGAAAATTTTCAACTTTTTTCTATTATAGCAAACAAGATAGCAAAGCTGTTGGAGAGGTTTAAAGAACAAAAACCTGTTTTTTTTTTCTATTTTAGCAATGCTGTTGGAGACTCTTATAAGACCAACAAATTAATATGTATATTTTTGTACAAATACAGTACAATAAAAGAGCATCTCCAAAATTTCTTTTAAATAGAGAATCAAAATTCAAAATCTTGTAAAAAAAATTTATATTCAACTCCAACAACCAATGTTTTTTTTAAAGGTTTACAATATTAACTACATAATTATAATATTTTATACATTTAATAAAATATAATTTTATCTGCTAAACATTTAGTTTCAAGATTTTTTTATTGGTACGAAAATAATAAAATAATAATTTTCTCTTATTTAAATCATTTTTGGAGAATTTCACACTCTCTTCTACTGGAGTAGGGACATGAGCTTCGAGGACCGTTTTTCCGAACTGATCCGGACCAAACCAGTACCGGACAGAACCCGAACCGTTACCATGTACACGGTCCGGTTTTTGGTCCCAAATATTCCTCAAAATCGGTATATTTGGTACCGAGAATTTTCTAAAAACCCGAAACCGAACCGGAATATTAAAAGGCTATGTCTTTTTAAATTCTTTAATTATGCATATCATCTCCTAAATAAAGTTTATCTTTTCTTAGTCAAACTATATCATCTTCAAACTAATCCAAACCTTCTCCATAAGTATCCACATCTCCTCCAAACTTTTTTATCACCCAATTTTTTTTATCACCATTAAAAAATCGGTCCCCTACATACACATCAAAAAATCGACAATTTCGGGATTCAGCACCTCCATCGATCAAACTCAAGTAAGTTTTATTTTTACACCTTTTTTTCAATTATGTTCTTGGTTAAAAACATGTATTTCTTACCTTCTATGGATAGAATTCACCTTTTAAAATCATGTATTTTAATATTCTCGTAACCGATAAGGATATGTTCTTGGTTAACTTTTGATTGCTTGGGATTGGTTTTGAAACATTATGAAGGTATTTTGGTTTGGGATTGGTTTTTATACACATTTGATACATTTTAAACTTTTCGGTCTTAAATGGTCCTAGTATCGATTTTCCTATCCCAAAATTGGTACATACGGTTCGTTTTTCGGTACCACTTTTTAGTCCCAAAAATTTTGGTACCAACCGGTTTGGTACCGGTCCAATCCCGATCTCATCCCTATGATGGAGTACAAAATTTACCCGAAATCCACAAAATCTCAATTTTCTTCATTTTGGAGAATCAGTAGGAGATTAGACAACCAAACAAGTTTCAATTATTAGTTGTTAGGACGAAGTTGGTTAACATAATATACTTAAGAAATAAATCGTTTTATATATCAATCTTTTAATTTATAAGACCTTGTTTGATATAAAATATTTGTCTAGGTGTTCTATTAAAATCTAATAAGACGATTTACTTTTTACAAAATCGCCAGTGTCTCTTCTTAGTAGACTGGCAGCCAAATAAGGAAGTTTGGTCTAGCTCTTGAAAGGTAGAAGGCATAAAAAGGATAGCTGAAAGTGGGGAAAGTAGGGTAGGAGAGAGCAGACAACAGTGGTAAAGTTGGATGTTCCAAGCAATTTGTTATATTACGTTGTTTATCTTTGTTCAAACAACTAATTGAATGCATTCTTATAAAATGTACAATTCTTGATACTATAAACTTAATAGTTTCATTAACTATGCCCAATTCACCCTTAAATTGATTAAAGATTAATCATCTCAATCAAAAAATTAATTAAATCAACATAATTTCGATGGTTGTTACTGGCATTTTTAACTATGAATATAAAAGATTTACCAAGTGTAAGTAACCAGCTTTAAAATAAAAAAGTTGGTAGTAAAAATTGTTTTTGAGCGTTCACTGTCGTCGTTGTCCACCAATTCCGTCATCGTCACGCTCTTTATGACGAAAACAACGTCTCAACAACTTGACTTCTACTTACAAACCTATATCAAGAAGAAACAAATCGTAAAAACTAATTTTCTGGCATTATAATCATATAACTTTATAATTCCGTCTTGTAATCTATACAAAATATCAAAATCAAATTTACAAACTAATAACCAATTAAATCTCAAAATAAATTATGATTTTATAAAATAACTAAAAAAAAACCCTATAAACGGCTTCGGAAACACAACAAAAAACATAATCTTGAATAGAAAGAATCAAATTACCTGTAAATAACGTTTTTCAAGAAAACGAACACCGAACACATATCCCTTATTGTTGCACGTCTAGACAAACTTTTTCTCTCAATTATCAGAAATAGTACTATGATGTGATTCACTATTCATACGCGAAAACCTAACAAATGTGCCTAATTTTGGATGTTTTCTTGATTTAAAAAAAAAAGCAAAAAATGTTTGAACAATTAATTATCGTACGTATGAAAATTAATTAGAAAAAAAAAAGTTGAAAAAATAGAAACCGAATTTTATGGATCCTGAACTCATGGAACTTGACATCGAAAGGTGAAGTGGGAAAGGGACCCTTCAAAGACGTAAAGTTTATTTATTTATTTTTTGTTGCTTTTGATTAATTAATTTTTTATTTAGTATAATTAATTTATTGGAAATAGTAATTAAGTCATTAAGAGTTTTAATTAATGTTGGTTAACCTGTATGCTAGCTTTTTATCGCCTTCTGCAAGTAACAGAACTTTCTCATAAATTATAACCACACGTTTGTCTCATACATACATACATACATATATACATACATACATACATATATATATATATATATATATATGGTTGGGTTAACATGATACCAACCTGTTTTCATGAGATCCGATCATATTTTTACACTTGAAACTTCGTAGCAAGATACTGTGAAGGTAAAAAGTTTCAAACTTCACACCAAAAAAACACTTTGAAGGTTACGTTCACATTGTTTTACTGTGAAGTTTTAAGTATATATATGTATCAAGGTTCTAAATGGCGTGAGGCGTGGCGTGGCGGCGAGGCTAAGCCTCAAGCCTTAGGAGCCATGGCGAAGCCATGACGTTTTCAAGGCGTGACTTATGGCGTCAAATTTCTAATTCATATATAATATTATATATAAAAACGTATGTTTTGTAGTGTTACTCAATGAGTCAATAGTAATAAGCAAGTTAAATTACGTTATATATTAAAAACTTGCAAATAAGACATTAAAAACGTAAAGAAAAATCAAATATCTCATTACGATAATTATGCATTTGGTCATGGCGTGTCATGGGCTTAACGTGGCGTGACACACACGCCTTGGTGTCATGGCGCGCCATGGCGGCTGTGTGGCGAGTTTTTTTAGAACATTGATATGTGTGTGTATATATATATATATATATATATATAGAGAGAGAGAGAGAGAGAGAGACTTGAGATCACGTGAGACCAACATGTTATCGTGAGACCAAATTTTTACATTTGAAACTTCACAACAAAATACTGCGAAAGTAACATTAACAGTGTTTTTGCTGTGAAAGTTCGGATTTTTTTTACCTTCACAATGTTTTGCTGTGAAGTTTTAAGCTCACAAAAAAAAAGAAATATATATATATATATATATATATATATATATAAACTTTATATATATACAGACACACATATACATACATATTATATGTATATAAGTGTAATCAAATGAGAACCCCGTATATGTTAATCGTGAGAACTTTTAGTTCAAGACTTTGTTCCACATGATCTTTCTTCATCTAAGGATGATATTTAATGTATTCATTAACATATATTTGTTACACAATGTTTTTTGTTTCATATGTATTCAGTTCATAATGTAAAACCTTTTTTATATGTAATTTTTGTTTCACAAACAAGCCAGATATGTTCACAATATGAAACAAACAAATTGTGAAAAAATATATGTTAATCAGTTTCTAAAACTTAGCATTAGATAAAAAAAATTGAAATAACACATAATGCACCGATTATCAAGGGTTATGACAATTTCATAAGTTATAAATAACCCCTATATATATTTATCAATATATACTGCATGGCAAGTTTCATTTATATAATTTTAAAAAATGGCATTAATAAACACTCTGAAACTAAGGTGACGTTTGTTTTTTAATAGGTCTGAAGTCTTATTTTACTTCTGACTAATAAGAGGTGGTGTTGAAGTCTGAAATCTGAATCAACAATATTGTATGTTTCTGTAACGTCTGGAGGCGTCTTGAGAGAAAGAATAACATATGAACTGAGGTGACGATAAGAGGTTTTAAGAAGTTAGGTCATCACTTCTTATTTCAGACGTATTTAAGAGTTAAGAGGTTCTGAAAATTGAAAAAAAAAACAGTCAAAATGAAAAAAAGTCTAAACGATTCACACTTAAGAGTCATTAAAAGGGTTTTTTTAAAAAACAAACAACCCTTAAAACTCTATATATACATGTCTATTATCATCTATAAAAATAAAATCACATACTTGAAGAATTTATCTTTAAAATATTTAAATAATATAGTGGGAGGTTCTTATGAAGCCTAAATAACATAAGAAAGTTGAGATGGAAACATTAAAAAAAATATAATTAAATCAATTAAAAATCTATTTAAAGTAATATGCATATATGAATTCATATAAATAATTTGTGACGTTGATTCATATAATCATCTACCTTTATATATATATATATATATATATATATATATATATATATATATATCAAAATTTGATTCAAATAATTTTTCTTTCGTTTCCGCTCATTTAATTCGTATAAATTTTCTTTTGTTTATGCTCATTTAGTTTGTATACGCTATAGAGTTTTTCTTTCATTTCCGCAAGAAAAATGGAACGTTTACGACAAAAAATCAAACACGATGATCATCCAAAACATCTATCGTACGTTAATTATGAATTAACTATCGGAAATTGCAACATAATTTTTGAAGTAATTACTAAAACTAAATAAACTTAATTTATGGAACATCAACTATTTATTTTGACAATCATATCAATACACATGAGAAACAAAATAACATGAGGTTAGCTAGCTACCTAATTAATATAAGTTTGGATAATTTTCAACTAATTAAACCATCGAATGGATATGCAATTAAAAAGTAATTAATCAAGAAAACCACAAGGATCCATCCGCATGGTGCACTTACAATTCACATGTGAATGATCAAACCATGCATCAATCAGGATGAAAACCGATGATATTTATCGAGCTCGATATCGATTTCATGCCGCGACTTCGATCGTGTGAGCGACGACGGGCACCGGAGGAGGCTCGACAGCCAAACGATCGTGGCAGATATCGTTTGTGTTATCGTTTGATCTTGTGACAACGGGAATCGAGCACATTAAAGCGCTTAGTTTCACGACATCGATGATTTCTTGATCTCTTGTCTCCGAGGTTTTTTGTTCTTCGGTTTCCACCTTCTTTGCTTCTAATTCCGATATTTTTTCGTCGCTAATTACTGGCTTCTTGTTTTTGTATACAAAGTAAAGGATCATTTGAAGAACACCAAAGGTGACGCCAAGTATATTTGGAATCTGTAACATATATAAAAAGAAATTCAATAATTGATTAGAAAAAAATAATAATTAATTTAATAAATTATAATTTTTTTTATATTCTTTTTCGTACCGCGATGTTGAAGTCGTGAAGAAGTAGACCGTAAAAGAACCAAGTAATAGCGTTGAGGGTGAGCGCAGCTGATAGTAGAACAGGCATGTACTCCACGCTTTTTGTTTTAATAACTTGTCGCTGAAAAACATTTAATAATAAAATATATTAAAAAACGAATGAGAATTATTAATGTTATTATTATTATTATTATTATTATCATTTTTATTTATTTAGATGATATATATATAGATATATAGATATAAATATAAATATACGTACCACAACACCTAAGGGTGCCATGAAAACGCACAAAGCGAATACAAGGCAAATCCATCCAACTATCACGACACGACCAGCCCCATTTGCAAGAAACCAAGTTAGGGTAACGATCAATCCGAAGCCAACAACTATCATCAACACGATTAACTTCAGGCTCTCAATCTGTAAACACAATGTTTTCATCAATAATCGTTCTTTTCAATATACAATTAATAACAAAAAAAAGCGCTTAAAAGGCAAATTTAATTAAAAAGATCGATTAGTGCATACCCTGGCCTTCTTTGGTGCGTAAAAGATGAAGAAACAAATGTAGCACGATTGAATGAAGCAACCGATGGAGTTAATGGTAATGAGAAGCATGCAATCGGTCTTAAGCAACGCGTAGTATATCCAAAGCATCGCACTGAATAATCCCACAACGTATGGCACCGACTGAAATCCTTCCGTTGATTTCTTTTTATAAACTTTTATAAAAGTCGGCCTACATTTTAATTACAAAACATATTAGCATAACCCTAAATAATAAATTTAACCCAAGATTTAATTAATTAAACTTGTTTATCAAGAAAAAAAATGTAAAAAATTGCAAATAAATTAAGAGACTTACAATGGGGAAAGAAACACCATGAATGATACAACATTGCCTACACAACACAATTCACAAAAGCAAAATGTTAGAAAGAAGAATAAAAAGGAAAGTTTTATGACTCATAAAAGTTTCTTCCACCGCTACAATAAAATTGGTCTTTTAAAACGTTTAAATATCATTGAACGTTTTAATATGACAGTAAATAAAATTTTCGTTTTTAGGACCAAAAATTGTATATATATTAATAGAACACCCAATTAGTTTCCATATATATATATATATATATATATATACTCAAGTGTGTTTATTATAACATGCATGTTAATGTTATATTCTCATGCATAGAGCTAGAGAGAGAGAATGGGAGAGATAAGGAGAGAGATTTAGAGAGAGATTTATAGAGAGAGAGAGAGAATGAGAGATATAGGGAGAGAGAGAGAGATTAATATATATACCAAGAAGGCCAAATGCAAGAGTAAGATGAGCAAAGCTTTCTGGAGTCATCTTCTCTATGAAGTTCAAACACACACTCAACACAGACAAAGAGTTAAGAGAATTGCAAATTTCTCTCTCTCTCACTTGTTTCTCTCTCTTCTCTTGTTCTTAGTCCTGATGAGTGGTGCATATAAGAGTGTTCATTGAAGGGTTTATATAGGGCAGAATTAAAAGGCATTGGGCCCATGTTTCTTTTCTTCAAAGTCATTATTATAGAGGAAGAAAGAAAAAAAAGAAAGAAACTCAATTTGTTATATTGATATTGAGTAGACATACTCCACACACATACATAATTATTTTACAGGTGTTCATAGATCATGACTAACCATTCTTTTAACCTAAACTTTAACTTTTGCCTTTTTCATTTCTAACCCTTCAATTATTTTTCATAATACAAAAAGCATGCATTTTGGTCATGGAAAGTTACTTCATTGGTCCAACTTCATATATGCTTTTAAGGATTTCTTATTTGATCAATTAACAAAACTTCATGTATAAATTATTGGAAAAATTATTATAATCAAGAAACCAATTTCTTAATTAATTTAACCACTTGGAATGCGGCGTACTGGTACCTTAAGGTTGATCAAGGGGTGTACATATATAGTGGTTATTTTATTTTATCTTATATGGGTTTGAATTCAGGCGATGCCAAAGCCTTTGTGGCCATGGAGATTCACCCGTGATGACTTCAGACCTTTCGTGGTCGCCCGAGAGATTTGTTGATACGTGTAAGATATATAGTCTAGATACCCATGGTTTTTTTTACCAAAAAAGTTAATTAAATTACAAGGTTTGGACTCTTTATTTTTCTTTTCGGTTTGTGTTTATTTGATTCGTTATATATATATATATATATCATGTATTCTAACTCATGCTATTGGTTTTGAGTTGAAATAAAAATTAATGGGTTGCTCTATTTTTTGAAATGTGACTTTTTAGATAATGTCCCATAAACACAAAAGTAAAAGTAAAAGTAAAAATAAAAATTATTTGATGTATTATTCATCACATATATAAATATATTAATTAATTAATGGTTGCTGATCAATTACTATATAAAATAGAAAAATAAATATGCAAAAAGGACGATCAATAAAGATGAAATCAGAGAATATTGAGACCATTCATTTATATAATAACAACAATAACTTTAACATACAAACTTCTTGAAAAATAGTAAGATTTTAATGAAATATTGCCGTATTCTTTTTTTGAAGGAAAAAAAAAATGCCGTATTTAAAAATAACTATATGTTTTTTAGATACGGTACCAATGAAAATTTATGCCCTCCTATTTATGGAAATATTGTCTTTAAAATCAAAATCTAATTAAACGTATCTAGTATATTTATATAATAACAATAAAAAAATACGTAAAAAACTATAGATACAAATATTGTTTGGCAATCAAATAATACAAACGTACATCTCCTCATACGCGTTTTTTTAATTATATCACTCGTATAAGATTTACATGTTTTAACTTTTAATAAACCGGCGAAACTAATTTTACATATACAATTTTAATTTTTAACAAAAGCATACATTGATTAGATAATTTAGTAATTAAATTCATTTATTTAACAGGTTTTCAGATACAAGAAATTTTTTGAACTAAGTTGTAAAATGGTACTGATAGTTTTTTTCTTTGTTGATATAATATTAAATTGACACAATTTAGATACGAGGAAATTTCATATAATTAAAAGTATGATCATGTAATCAACTGCGTACATATTATATCAAAATATTCAAGTAAAACTACTTGAGTTGGAGAATATTGGTTAAAGCTCAGAGAGGTGAAGTGAAAATCTCATTTTTCTAAGGTTTGAATACAAGCCCTGTCAAAGCGTTATAGTCATGAAGATTCATCTGTAATGACTTCAGGCCGTTCGTAGTATATAAGCTTGGAAACTCACGGTTAAAAAAATAAATATAAATATATAGATTCTTGAATATTAATTTAAATTTATATTAAGTCAAATCTCGACATGGGTAAATGGGTAACATACTTGCCCATTTTAAGACTCAAATTTAGAGAACTATTAATACCCTTAATTAAGTTGCTTGTCATATATACCTCTCATTTTGAATTCCTAATATACTTGCACATTTTGAGGCTCAAATTTAGACAAGTATCTTACCCTTTGATCAAAAACCAAAATTTGCTTATTATCTCCCATTTTTAGGGTTGATGTTTCTTCACCAAGATGCCGCTTTAATTTCTTTGTGTCACCCACTATCTAACTTTGAAGGAATACAACTCACATTTACACGTTTTGGTTGTCTTTTTTTTTTTTTTAATTGCAATCAAGATTTATATCTAGAGTCTAGATTAGGGATGGAAACGAGGTAGAGAACGTAACTCCGACTTTTTCTTTTATTGTTTTTGTTTATATATGCCTCGATCCCTGTCGGTGGGTGGAGCTAGCAAGGGGCTAGGGTGGGCCTCAAATTCCGAAGGAAAGAAAACAAAAAACTAGGATTTATTTTTTCTTGAATATGTAAAGATTGAGGTGGCGTTCGTATAGTGGAATTTGGTGGAATTATAATCCGTCAAAGAATTTGGAATTTAAAGGAATTAGAATGCAATTTAATGAAGTTAGACCATACGTTTTGGTTGGCTTAAATTGGAATGGAATCTCTCCAATAAATTGAAATTGAATCTACATTTTTAGTTGGGAGAATGTAGTTTGGAATTGAAATTATATAGAAATAAATAACCAAAATACCCATTTATTACATTTTCATATTTTATTGCTTTAATCATAAATACAATAAATAATGACAATCTTAATTGACGGTGGTAGCCACAACGATGGTGATGGTGGTGGTGGCTAGTGTGGAGTTGGTGGTGGTGGTGGCGGCGGCTAGAATGGCATTGGTGATGGTGGCGACATCAATTAAATATAAACATTGATTAACACTAATAGAGGGAAAAAATATTCCTTTTTATACTAAATAAAAATAAAGACAAACTTCGTTACATTTTACTCGAAATAGTTCAAGCAAATACATAATAATTTCATATACCACTTATTTAGTAGTATATTTAAATTTCAATTAGAATATTTTTTTAAATATATAACTTTTTTTATTTATCAATTGAATATAAATCATGTGTTAATTTGTTCATGCATATCTAATATATTTGAATGACTTTTTCCACTACAATACGTCAAGCTAAACATGATAATGCAATGCATCAATGATCGACTTCATTATTTAATTTGCTTATTATGTTACTCTAATCATTCAATTAATTTGTCATTTAATTGTTTTTTACATAACATATTGTCTCAAAACTATTTTTTTTGTCGTTTTGGTTTGGATAAATGACCATGAATTTTTTTATTGAATAAACAAAGTTTTTTACGATAATTTCCATGTATTTTCAAAAGGGTTTTTCCTATTTATATGTTTATTGACACTTGTAAACGCATCTTGTGTTTGTTTGTGTAAATATAAAATTTGGATATTCATAGACGGGGAATAATGAACCTTTATTTTTCTTCCCATTCTATCTGGTATGTAGGTTATTTAGCTCACTTTTGCTTTCCAACTCTTTTTAATAACTATTGTCTATGAATAATAAGTACTTAGTAAAAAAATTATTTTAAAATGATCTTGCCAACCTTGAAATCATGAATTTTTCTTGCATTGTTTTTAGCCTTCCGACCTTTTTTGGTTGCGCCCTGCATGTCACCGCCCCCGTTCCGAGTTTGAGCCCAAGCACCACTCCTCTGCCAATGGGATGCATGCACGACTTACCTCCCCTGTAAAGGTCATGGGACTGGTGAGCTAGGGGTATTTTAGAAAGTAGTGTTTACTGTTGGTCCCAAATAAGTAAATCAAGTATTGTAGAAGGGGGGAGGGGGTTGAATACAATACACAAAATTTCACTTAATTTTAATTCTCTTATTGATATAAATATCAAGAATTACACATAGAAAACAATAAAGATTGTTGCGGAAAAGAACAGGTAAACTATTCTAACAATCTCACACTTAGAAACTTAAAACACAACTTAGAAAACACAAAGTTTAAAAACTATGAGGATGGGAGAAAAATGGTTGCCAACTTTTCTGAGTGCACTGAGTTCTCTTCTTGAAAGCGTGGCTTGCATGGAGGTTCACCTTTATATACTACCTTATGCATTAAATGCAAAGGACACTTGTCAAACTGATATTGAATCCTTGAGATTCTCTTCAATAAATTATAAGATATCTGAAGTGACTTATCAAGATACAAAAAGGAATTTTGTACCTTCATAAGACAATATCTTAATAAAATATTCCTGGTATTGATGGAGAAAGTCTCCATCAATTCAGAACTTGTGTGAATATCCTTTATGCAATAGAATGTTCCATTCCTTTTGTCAGAAGAATGTTGGAGAGAAAGGAGTATAGTCAAATCATGATTGTTTGGCAAGAGGATGGTCTGCCGAAATGAGGAAGTATCGGCAGAGGGAAAACCTATTGAAAATGTAAAGAGAAATCGGGAGGTGTATGGTCTGCCGAAGAATAAGCATATCTTCGGCAGATGTTGCTTAGTTTCTTGTGAAGTTTGTCTTGATCTGCATCAATGGGCTCCCTACCTTTTGAATTCGGTTGGTCTTCAATTTCACCGAACTTTTGAAGCACAACTAAGCTATTACAAAGAACCTTAAAATAAACTAAGTATGGATAGGTACAACATTTTACAGATATGAAGTTACAAGCCGAAAGTGGAGGTCATTTTCAAATCCTTGATGACCCAACAATCTCCCCCTATTTGATGATGACATCCCATACTTAAATAAAAGAGTAAAGTTAATGAATAATGCATTTTGACTATGTTTTACTCTTTTGGGTTCTTTTTCACATAGACCATTTTTTTTTTGGATTTTTTAGAGTATCCGACATTTACAAGTATAAAATGAATGAAAGAACAAGTTATACACACTATTTACTTAAAGAAAAATTGTACTTCTATTAATCTTTTATAAGAAAGATTACAATACGAAGCAAAGAAAAAACAAGTACAATAAAAGAAAGGATAGACTAACTAAGATTCTTCAAAGGAATCACCTTGGATGGAATCCTTCTTCTTCAGTTCGGCAGTCACAACTTGGTAGAGAGCCACCGCATGATCACCTATTGGGATGATCTGAAGAATCCCAGATAGAAAGAGGTTGTCGACAATGGGGATCTGATTTGCTCTAAAGAAGCGAATTTGGCCGAAGCCATCATTGAAGAAGATCCCATATATAAGATCGAGGATGATGGAAGTGGAAAGCTGAGGCACAAAAGTCGGTAGAGATAAGTCAAGGTTGGAGGTTTTTGGAACCTTTCCTTCCTTGGCCATTTTTTGAAACACGTCTTCTTTCTTGGATGACCGAGGCTTCGACTTGGAGGAGGAAGGAGCATTATCGGCTTTGAGTTTATCAATGAATTATTGCTCAACAAGGGAGTGCACGATTCGGTACTTTTTTCGGTAGGCTTTCATCTTTTTTTGAAGATCAAAGATGAAATTTTCAACTTCAGCTCTGCAGGAACTCCTACTCTTGTTTAGGAAATCAAAGATTTCAAACCACTCAGTAACACCAAACATCCTAAGCCATTCAAGCTTGTCGGTTCGTCTTGATCCATCATCCCTTTCGATAATCAACCAAATAGAGTCATCTGTGTTTTTAGGACTTATCATTTTGACACTGGTGATTGGGGAGTTGGTTCTTTGGTTAGTGTGGGTTTTTCGGTACCACTAAATGCATTTCTCCTTGTGCTCTTCTGACTCCTAGGCCGATTGTTCCAAGCTTCCAAGCTCCAGCTTTTGATCCCCAATAGGATCAACCGAGATATTTGCCTTTACAACCTCCTCTTCAGCAAACTTCCGAGCCAACTCAGTTAATTCATCGAAATCTTTCTGAGCAAGCTCGGCTACCTACAGCTCCTCGGCCGATAACCCAAACTGAGAGGTTATCTTTGGGGGAGGTGCTAGTCTCAGAACATCTGAGGAGCGCTTTGTTCTAGCCTCCTTAAAACGCTTTAGTTGGGCAACTTCTTCCTCAGGTGTTAGCTTCTTCTTTCCTTTATCTTTTTTTAGCTCCCCCTCAGATACATCGACCTTTTCAGTGGCAACTGATCGGTCGGTTCCCTCTCCTTCGGCCAGATCGGTTGGAGCTGATCTTCCAGCTTCTTCTCAGTGGATTTCCTCTCGGTGAGTTTCTTGTCGGTGGACGCTGGTAATTTTGGCATGAGGGGTATGATTAGGGGTGTACAAAAAATTCTCAACCCGCGAAACCCGCCCAACCCAACCCGCTCCCAACCCAATTAAACCCAACCCGCGAAACCGCAAACCGCGAAACCGCTAATTAGAAGGGTTGAAATTGGGTTAGGAAAACTCAACCCAACCCAACCCAACCCGCCAACCTGCCACTATTTTTTTTTATAAAATTATATTATATATATATATATATATATATATATATATATATATGCAATTTATTCACTAGCGGCCGTATTTAAGACTCGTTTAGAAGCTCTTTGAGTCCAAGAATGGTCGAGGCCCTTATGTGTACACAAAGTTGGTTGAAAGGGAATAATGAAGGCATTCAAATAAGTGAATATTTGGATGAAATTGCATCTTATGACTTTCTTGAAGAAGATAACTTTAATAATGTTTCTTTTTTCATACTTATATTGGGGTATTTTATAAATTGTTTAATTTTTAGACTCGTTTATAAATTATTTAATTTTTGTTTTCGAATTGTAAACAAACTCAAGGAGAATGCAACATTGGGGTCGGAGAGCTCCAAGACGGTCGTGCTTGATTGAGGATTTGAATCGTTTGCTATCATTTAGACTTTTGAAGTTTTAACTATAAAACTTGTGGATTTTAATATATATTTGAATGATTGTAATAACCAATAACTTTGTTGAGAATACTTTTAGAATTATTTATCATATTTCAATCGGCAAATTTGTGTATTTTAGCAACCCGCCAACCCAACCCAACCCGCCATAACCCGCAAGGGTTGGGTTGGGTTATAATTTTGAATGGGTTGGGTTGGGTTGAGATTTTCCAAACCGCCATAATTGGGTTGGGATGTAAAAATGTCCTAACCCGCCCAACCCAACCCGCGTACACCCCTAGGTATGATGCTGCCCCTTAACAGATTTCTCCCCCTCAGCGGCCGACGGGGAAGAAACACCAGCCTTGGCTGACACACGACCCATCCGCCGATCTATTCGTTGGAGAGAAGCCCGATTCCCACTACCGAACGCTGCATCACCTAGATCAAGATCCCATTCTTCCGAAGGAGATTTTGCAACCGACTCAGGAAGGTCGTCCACCTTTTTATGAAGGCTGGCAAGGGACTCCATACTTTTTTCATTGACCAAGTCCTGTGAGAGGACCTTGGTTTTTAGAGAGGCCACCTCCTTATCCCGTGCAACGAAGGAAGCTTTGAGGGATGCAATAGATAAGGTCAGATAGAGGTTGTCATTGAGAAGACGCTCCAGCTGATTATTGACCGAAGCAAGCGCAACACTGAGAAGGTTAGACATGTCATGAATGTCTTGTTGCATGGCATCCATGCATCTGAAGAAGTCGGTTTGAACACGCAAGATCTCAGTGTTCTGCTCCTTGATAAGATGAAGTAATTCGGCAAGAGATTGATTGTTGATATCAAGGTCTCGGGATAACTGCCCATCCCAAATGAAATTTTGCTATAGAATAGTTACCCGATGATCCGTCCGAGCAGTAAACCGATCAAACTCCTCCTGAAGATTTGCGAACTGAGCACCAAGCATGCGGTGCTGCCGATTGGTATCAAGAATATCGGCAAGCACCTCAGTGGGAATAGGGTGGTGAGGTTGGAAAGTATTCGTAAGGTAAGGTGGAGGTAGGGGTGGGGGTGGTGCCCAAGATGTACTATGACGATCGGTATGGGGATCACTGGATGATGTGGTAGGATTCAGTAGGGGGTAATGAGGGATCGGTTGTGGTTAATGGAGTGTTTGGGAGTTGGATGTGGTGAAGTAATTGATGAAGTTTGAGGAGTGAGTTTTGGTGGCAGTTGAGGATAGGGTGTCGGAGAATGTTTGGGAGTGGATTGTGGTGAGAGTGTGGGAGTGGGTTTCGGTGTCGGTTGAGGGGAGGGTGTGGGAAAGTGTTTGGGGTGGATCGAGGGGAGGGCTTGGGTATGTCGGCAGTTTGGACAAAACCACGTCAAACTTCACCGATTACTTCTAAATCACGAAGATCTAGAGAGTGAACAGAGTGAGAATCTTCAAAATTAGAATCAATGTACTCAGGAGAAAAGGAGGGGTATTTAGAAGAAGAAGAAGGTACTTGAGTGGAGGAACCACCAACATCCATTTTGCCAAAACCAAGTCCAAAATTTTCATCTCCTGTTACTTGGTCTTGAAAAATTCTTTCAATATTTTTGGAGGAGGTAGTCCATTTGTTAACAAATTCTTGCTCCTTTTTTAAGACGTTTAAACATCTTATTTTTCTCTTTCGCAAGAATGTAGTTGATGGTTTTTAAATCTTCTAGCTCAGCTTTGATTTTATCAAAGTGTTTTAGCTGAGATAGACAGACTTGGAGTTGAGAGGAAAGGGATTTGACTTGAGCATTTGCTTTTCTTTTAACATCTTTTTCATTGTAGAAATCAACAGTTAAGGAATCAAATGCATCAATCTTTTTGGCATTAGTAAGAGAGTGGAAAGGATGTAACTGAGAGGAGAAAGATGAGCACTCAGTGGAGACCAAAGCAATGGTCATGTCAGTGTCCTTGTTTTCGGCCATGTCATCCAATTTTTTCATAAGGCACTTGCTAGAAATCTCCTTTTCACTTTCCAAGGTCGGTTCATCAGCCCAGTCATGAGACTCAGCCATTAAACCTTTTCCTCTTTTGTGAGCATTCCCATTTCTATCCTTTTCTCTTTTGTATTTGTCTTTATATTTTTCAGCGCGATCGGTGTTGTCCTTAAAGGAGGAATAGGAGGATTTTCGGGAGTAGGATCGGTTAGTCGAATCAGATCTCATTCTCCTCCCTTTAGAAGAGTTGGAGGAGTTAGTTTTGGATCTACCAGAAGGGTTGCTCCTGCAGTCAAAGGCAAAGTGGCCTTTCTTGCCACAAGCAAAACACTCCTCATTGGTTTTATTTGAAAAGTTTTTAGAAGAGAAAGATGACTTTCGGATAGATTTAAACCTATTAGAGGGAAAATTAATTTTATACTTGGAAAAACCAGCTAACATGGCCATTTCTTCAGTCATCTGATCAACTGAAGTTTCTTCACCTTCGTCATCGGCCTTACTAAGATAGGCCTCCGAATGGTGAGTTGAGTCTTCATGACTTTCACGATCAGACTCGTCAAGGGGGTAAGTAATTCTAGGAATGCACATAGACTTTTTAGAAGTATCACCGATAAGAGCCATATAAGGGCTCTTTATCTCTTTGATGATAGTTTTCCTTTGTATCCTAGTTAGTTCATAATTGAAGAGGGATCCATAAAAAACGGTGAGAGGAAGATTATCAAGGTCCTTGGTTGTCTTGACACATGTACAAATGTTTTCCCAGAAATCTAGAAGACCATCCATAAATTTACACAAGACTTCCTCATTGTCATATAATCTTCCTAGAAGTTTGAGATCGTTAAGAAGACTGTTAAAACGGTTATAGTAATCAGAAAGAGATTCTCCCTTTTCATGAGAGAAGAGTTCGTATTTTCGTACAAGAGAGATCTTTTTGCTCTTTTTGACTTCTTCTGTACCCTCATACAAAACACATAGTGTGGTCCACATTTCTTTGGTTGTAGAAAGATTTACCAAATAGTGGTACACCGCATCAAGGAGGGAGTCTGACTCTAGAGTCAAGAGCAATGAGACGCTTGTCGTCCTCATAGTATTTCTTGGGATTTTTGAGGATGTACCTTCCAGTAGCAGAGGTTCGTTTTTCATCCGAGGAATAATCAGAATCACTATAAACAACATCTTTATGTTTATCTTTAGAATCAGTACGATTTTTTTGAAAACTATCTCAACTTTAGGGACTATGGGTCCCTCAAGAAGCACAATGATAAAACGACTATCCACACCTTCCAGGAACAACATCATACGACTTTTCCAAAGGGAAAAGTTGTTAGGGTTGAACTTAGGGGGTTTGGCAATAGAGCCATTGTCGTAAGAGTTGGAAAAGGAGTTTTGAGATGGTGATGCCATTACAGATCTAGTTTATAGATTAAACTAATATGCTCTAATACCACTTGTTGGTCCCAAATAAGTAAAACAAGTATTGTAGAAGGGGGGGGGGGGTTGAATACAATACACAAAATTTCACTTAATTTTAATTCTCTTATTGATATAAATATCAAGAATTACACATAGAAAACAATAAATATTGTTGCGGAAAAGAACATGTAAACTATTCTAACAATCTCACACTTAGAAACTTAGAACACAACTTAGAAAACACAAAGTTTAAAAGCTATGAGGATGAGAGAAAAATGGTTGCCAACTTTTCTGAGTGCACTGAGTTCTCTTCTTGAAAGTGTGTCTTCATCTTTATATACTACCTTATGCATTAAATGCAAAGGACACTTGTCAAACTGATATTGAATCCTTGAGATTTTTTTCAATAAATTATAAGATATCTGAAGTGACTTATCAAGATACAAAAAGGAATTTTGTACCTTGATAAGACAATATCTTAATAAAATATTCTTGGTATAAATCTTTATGAGATATTTTGGAGAAAGTCTCCATCAATTCAGAACTTGGGTGAATATCCTTTGTGCAATAGAAGATTCCATTCATTTTGTCAGAAGAATGTTGGAGAGAAAGGAGTATAGTCAAATCATGACTATTAAGAAACTAGCTGAACTATATGATTGTTCGGCAAGATGATGGTCTGCCGAAATGAGGAAGTATCGGCAGAGGGAAAACCTGCCGACCATGTAAAGAAAGAGAAATCGGCAGGTGTATGGTCTGCCGAAGAATAAGCATATCTTCGGCAGATATAGCTTCGTTTCTTCTGAAGTTTGTCTTGATCCGCATCAGTGGGCTCACTTCCTTTTGAATTCGGTTGGTCTTCGATTTCACCGATCTTTTGAAGCACAACTAAACTATTACAAAGAATCTTAAAATAAACTAAGTATGAATATGTACAACATTTTACAGATATGAAGTTACAAGTCGAAAGAGAAGGTCATCTTCAAATCCTTGATGACCCACCATTTACCCTTTTCTTAAATTGGGTCAGATATTATAGACGTGTTTTAATTCATCTTCAATTCCACTCAAAACCTGCTTTAGATATACAAATAAACTTTTGCTCCCACCATTATACTAGCCAAGATGTCAAATCTCAATCCTATTAAGAACAAGTCCCCACATGATGTACTCGTCTCATTAGTCAAATTCCCATCTCTATTCTAGACCAGTAAGGCGGTTTATTCATAAATATGAAGATGTGTTGGAGCAATTAGATGTTGCCATGTCAGCACCAATAATACAGGGTGAGATGTTGAGAATGGGTCCCATGCACTAGCTTAATTAAACATAAAACACTTGATATGCTTAGGTAAGCTTATCATACTTTGGAGGGTATTTTCATGGTGTATTACCAATTGCTTCTTCTTTGTGTCTCTTCAATTCTTTGTTTTGGTGGTATGATCATTTCTCCACCACAAAACTTGTACATTTATTGAATTCTAGTGTCCCATTTTCAGATATTGAGCATTAAAAAAAAGCCAATCAAGTAATAATTAATTGATGGTGATATAAATTTTATATTGTAGAGTATGTATCTATTATTTAAGTCAGACGATTACGATTTAAAAAAGGAAAACTATTTCATATACAGTATATTGTAAAAGCATATATATATATATAAAATCAAGAGAAAGAAAAGGATTTGTATCAACTCTTAAAATGAATTTATCCTTTCATTGATCGACACATCATATATTAGAAAAGTTATACACGTTTTGGATTTAATTGCTTCTATCTTTCTATCATCCATTTGTTAGATTAATTGTGATATTTAAATCTACAAGAACCCTTTTAATTTTTGTCATCTATGAAATTCTAATATGAATAATAAAATATTCAGTAATTAACCCTAAAAAGATTTACCAAATTAACAAAGATTTAATGGAAGATTTTTTTCTCTCAACAATTGTTTGGTATCAAGTAATTAAAATATCCTTCAATAATTAATTACAAAGTTGAAAAACTATTAAACAAATAAAATTATTCAATATATCTTGAAACAAAAATAATAATAATTAATTTCTTATACACTTTTCATAAAATATCTAAAACTTTGTTAGGGTTTATATGAAATGGACGATTTGTATACCTTAAACAATCAAAATCATTACTTGTCCTAGATAGCAACTAGAAATGTCAACGTTACACAATTATTGGACTCATGATTGCTAGCTAGCTGGTATACATTTTTATATAAAATATGTATTCATAAATCTTGATCTTAATTGATCGTGTGTATGTGTTCTAGTTAACGGGGAGCAATGGCTGATCGAAAAGCAAAGATAGGCAAACATAAAAGTTCAAAACTTTTCTCAATCAAATGTATGTTATTCAAAAACCCACGTAACCGAAATTTTGAGGTATGATTCATTGCATACGTACTTAAGTACACAAACTTTTGGAGAAGACAACTCAAAACACTTATTGCATTTAAACCTAGTTTGGTAGTAGTACTGGTCGTGTTATTAAATTCGACACGACTTTTAATTAATGTAACTTCTTAGTGAAACAAAGTTGTAATCTACATCACGATAAATAGGGATCCCCGATAAATATCAAGTATTTACATTTGATCATTTTCATCAATTATTACGAGTCGTCATTCTTTTCCGAACCCTTTATTGCACAAGTTGTACACAAATTGTCCCTAGTGTTAATTTTGACCCATGATGTTACGCATCACCTATATGCTCATGATGGCTATTGTTAAAAGTTAAATATTGTCATATCTCGAATTGTTTAAACAATTACCGACTATCAGGGATTTTTGGGACCATCAAGTAGTTCAAAAGTATTATTTAGAGTATAACGACGATCATGATGTTTGGATTTCAATATTAATGTACTGGTTTGTCATTCTTTTTGTAACTCATTGTTAAACATTTTAAGCTCCCGATGTACCTTAGTTTGAATTGTGATACCATATATTGTGTGATTATTTGATATTTGTTACAAGGGTGACATAACATGTCTCAAGTTGCTAATACTAGGGTTTTTGAGGCCATAAAATAGTTTAAAAGTGTAATGTAAGTTTTAAGTTCAATAGTTTTCATTTCAAATGGTCATTTTTCTATAATCCTCTGCTAAATAACTGATCCAAACCCACAATAGCCATTTGTTAGCATCGACTTGCTCATGAAAAAAAAATTGAAGCCATAAAACATGTGAAATAAATCATAATTTATGATGGTTCATGATATTGATGAAGCTCTAAGTCCAACTTTTGCAGCTACAACCTATCACACATTTTGTAACATTTTATTAACTGATTGTTATATAAACCCTAATATGTAACACCCGTGATTTTGGAAACTCTTAACCCATATTATCGTAACCGTCTGAGCATCATAATGGAAATTTAGTAAGGTTTTACTTCCCTATCATAGTGGAGCCATCGAGGATCAAACCGGACGCGAAAAACGAAAGGAAAAGAGGGGGAAATGGATCCCCGTGGCTTGGTGCGCGACCGTAGTCATGACTCAGGCCGCCCAAGTCGTTGTGTTCGACACCAGGAAGCATACGTGGCTTACCAAGCGGCCTCAAGTCACGGGCAAAGCCGCAGGAAGGGTCTAGGCGATTAAAGTCGGGGTTTTAAGGGTCATTCTTCATTTGGCCATATCTTTGGCATCCTAGGTCCGATTTGGGAGATTTTTGGACCTAGAGACTCGGTTTTTGAAGCTTTCCAAGTAAAAATAGAAGAGTATTGAAGATCTTGGGTGGATCAAAGGGTTTATGGTCGAGGTAATCTCCTTATCCTTTCATTTAGAAGCTAGGGTTTGATGTTTTTCATCCTCATCCTTACATCCTTCAACTTTGGTGTAATTTTGGTAGCATGGTGGTAAAGGAAACGTTGTAGGAGTGTTGGATCTAATATCTAGAGAGATCCCTTGAAAATTTCAAGTTTTCATCAAAGGAGACTCACATTTTGGGGTAAAACCTAGATTTAGCCTAAATCTAGCAAGATTTCATGTTTGATAAACTTTGTGAATATTTGAGTATTTGGAGATATTTAGGTATTTGAGCACATTTGGGTTACCAAATCCTTGTGGATGATTTATGATGTTTTATTGGATATTGTGAGACATCAAAAGATGGTTAATCAACTAAATTTGATTTTTGGATATTTGGAGAATATGGGAGAAATACTGTTTTTAACCCTCAATAAGTGTAACTAGGGTTCAAAATGGGTTCAACAGATTTGTTGAATTGGTTAAAGTAATTATTGAACGTACTTGGAGTCAATAGTTGTTTTGGGATTTTACCCAACTTATGATGGATGACACTTTATTTATTTTTGTAACATCCTAAATTTCAGAGTAAATTGAAACTTCTCAAAATGGGCAACATGACATTTGTACTGATATAAATCTCCAAAAGGTATCAGTCATTAAGACTTTACAACAAAACCTGCACTTATATAGGGTTCATCAACAACTAATCTAAATATAACTACTTAGATTACATCAGTTGACAATTCAAAATTCATCAAAAGAATGGGACTTAACAGATGCCCAGCTATCAATACTTAGTCATCTCAAAATGCCTCGAGACTAAGCCCGTCTCTCAAAACCCTTGGCAACCCACCGCTAAAGGAAACCTGTTATACATATCATTTGAGAAAAAGTGTTAGGCTTAAAGCCTAGTGAGAGCATACAGTTTATTAATATCAAAAGACGTAAATATGTTCATCCAAACGGGAATCTTTTCAAATGAGCGTTTCCAAACTAACGGTTGATAAGAATAAAATTCATTTAAAACAAGGTCATAAACCTTCTTTCCCGAACCTCACAATTTAATGCACATGTAGTTCTTCGTTTTGATTACCTTATGGAACCTCACAATTTAATGCACATGTAGTTCCATAATTTGTTAATGGCCAGAACCTCACAATTTAATGCACATGTAGTTCTATATTTGTTAACAGCCAGAGCCTCACAATTTAATGCACATGTAGCTCAATATTTGTTAACGGCCAGAGCCTCACAATTTAATGCACATGTAGCTCTATATTTACATTACTTGGTAACCTCAAATAATGAAATATAAGTCGACTCAAAACCTAGGGATCCGCTAGCAATGGTACGGACTCGTCACAACAACATATGTGACCAACCATAGATAGTCATATGGTATAAACACATTTTATAAGCAAAATGTCATTTCCAGTTCAACTTCTGGTAAGAATGAAAATCATCAAAATGAGTTCATAAACATTCTTTCACATGTCCACATAATGTGTAAGTAAAAC